>CM021765.1:78373950-78485662 GCA_011076525.1 Nettapus auritus | reverse complement strand
TTACTTTCCCTTCCCTTCCCTTCCCTTCCCTTCCCTTCCCTTCCCTTCCCGAACCCATGCCTGAATGGTGAGGGAAAGTAAAATCACACTGATGTACAGGGATAACTTTCCCCCAAACCCATGAATTGACAGGTTCACAAAAGGAGCATTTGCATTTCTGTTCTCATGGCTATACTCATATGAGGCTAGATGCTTATTTTTAAGACTGTCAAGCTTATCGTTTACGTGAAGCGTAAATTCACTACAGAGAGGTTCTTTGTCAACTTGAGCCTTTTCCATCTCCTTTTCTCAGTCAGTGTAATGAGGACAGGAATAGTCTGCACAGCAGTAGGAAGAGTGACACTGAAAGACCACAGTGAGCCTTCCTAACACTGAAGCCCGCAGCAGAAATGCTTGTCACTGTCACTAGTGTATGGCTTATTTAAGGAAGGATGCACTTTTGTTGTTTCAAGCGTGGACTGATAGTCAGGAATTTCAGGCTCCATATTTGTCTTGCCACAGCCTTCTGTCATGAATTTAGGCAAGTCCCTTGACATGAAATCTTGTTCTCGCAGTAGCTGATGGGAGTCTTGCCATGAAATTCATTTATTTGATAAACAAAAAAGAAAAATGTCCTGTTTGACATGAGAGGAAGTTCTTTGGGGCCAAGACTATCTCTTCCTTTGATTGTTGGTGGTCCTTTAGTCCATCAGCTCCATATGGAACAAGGAATATGAACTATATAATTGAAAGAGAGGGAATTTAAAACTCTGATTAAGAGAGAAAATAAAAATTAGTCTTGCAAAGAGAATCGGTACACATCTTCAGCTCAGGATTTTCATAGACTGTCAGTCAGAAGAGAGAAATAGAAGTGTAGATCCCTGCAAACCAGAGAGCCAGATTGGTGGCAGATACGGCAGAATGATTTAATGTTGCAAGAAGGTCAAAACAGAAACTTTAGCATCAAAGAAAGGAAGAGGGCTGCAAAAGCCCAGTGCTCACAAGTAGCACTTACCAGAGGTATCATATAAACTTAACCCTGCTGTCATTATTTCTATTGGAAAGAAGGGAGGTGAAGGCCATGACCTGTGAAGCAGAGGTCAGATGCTACAGACCATCAGACAAAGGAAGTGACAATAGGGAAAAGTTCTTCTCTGAAGCATTACCAGATGGTAGCTAAACTCGTAGCTAATCTCGGTCAGAGGAGAAGGCATGGCCACCAAATCTACACAGGCTTCCTGAACCTGACACTCAGACATTATCAAGGGAAAAGACTATCCTTCCAACTGTTACAAGACAGTCTGGAAAGACTGTGCAGTGCAACCCTTGCAGTTAATCAAAGCACTCTGCTGATTAGGGGCAGGATTTGCCAAGATCAGACATATAACATATATTCTTGGTAGTTGCTTCTGAATAGAAGACATAATCTAAAATAACCTGAAAATTTCTGCCTTAATGGGAATTTTTCTCCCTCACCCCTCTGCTGATTTGTGAAAGCAAATTTGCTTTTTGATTTAGAAGAAAGCATGGCCAGGTTGCTATTAAGTGACATATCAACACTGGAGTCTGTCTGAGTGACTTGGTTTGCAGTAGCAGTGGTAGAAATCCTGCTGTCCTTGCATTCAGCTAGAAATTTGCTGACAGATTTACTGAGAAACCTCTGATAGCAGAACTCAGGTAGGGCTCCAGGATATTTTCATATCTGTAGCAGAGGTGAGGAACACACAGACAGGCATACAGATGGCAGTGAGCTCAGCAGCCACAGAGCAGCACCTATTCAAGGCAATAGGGCACCGACCTGGGAATGGAAACCTAAATGCTTTTTATGGTGATCATCACAACTTGGCTCACATTTAATCTTGCCAAAATTGCTTACATTTTCACCACACTTCTGTTTTTCTGTCTGGGAGAGAAGGAATAGAGTCCCCATTGTTGCAGGCAGATGCCATGAGAGCTGCATGCAGAATGCAGAGCTGGGACACTGCTGTGCCTGCCTAGGGCTCTGTGTGACAAAGACTGTGATCAGAGTCGTGTCTCTTCCAGTAATTTCTTCTACAGTAATGTGGGTTCGCTGGGACTCCAAGTTTGCTGCTTGTTGCGTGGAATCTGGAACTTCTCTGATCTGATTTAAGGTCCTCACTGGTTCTTTTGTAAACAGAGCACACAGCAACAAACACTTCTTAAAATGATCCAGTGTGCAATGGCTGCATGCTTGTACCTACAGGTAATACATTTCTGTGTGCCTGCCCCGTGAGACATCTGGCTCTGAGCTGTGGAAGTGACAGCTGCAACACAGGCCAGTGGAGGTGCAGGCACAGTTCTTAAAGCTGCGAGGCAACAAATCCAGCCCAAATCCATTGTGGTATACCGCCATGGGATTGTGCCACTGATTCTCCTGAGAAGTTCTGTTTCACCTTTTAAGTATTGTTAATGATGACATTTCAAGGTGTTTTTCCCATGTTAAATGTGCATAGCTAAAACGGGAAACAGAATACATAGTGGTTGCAAAGAGCCTTGTTCTGTCCTATCACTGAATTTACAAGTCTTGAAATTCCCTTCAAAATCTGGACCTGTTGAAACAGGGGTGTCTTTCTGGTTTCTTTCAGACATCTTATTTTTATTGTGTGAGATGGACTCTGCAGGGCAAGCAATCCTTTTAAAGAAAATGGAATGGTTTGCCCCAGACTGGCAGCTATTTATTAAGAAAGTGCCATGAAGTTACATTATTTTAGAACTCTGGCAGTAGAGAAGAGCTGGCTGGATTTCAAAGCTTCAGTGAAAACTTTCAGCACAATTTCAGATTTTGCTGAACAACAGAGTCGGAGGTTTTGACTAAAATGTTTCTGAAAATAGCAAAACTCTCACCCACACAGAGAGCTGGATGTGAAGCCTCAAATTTTGATGGGGAGAAAAAAAGCGATGACATTCTCCTTCCAATTTTGGATCAGCCCCAGCAGTAAACCTTACTTTATATAGGAACCAAATAGACATAATACGAATTAAATCGTACATAGATCATAAATAGAAAGTACAACAGAATAATACAAGTACTACCAGACTTGTTCAAATATGCACAAGGCAGAAAGCTGAATAGCAGAAAAAGAAAATGTAATGCAGGGGGAAGGTATGGTTTTTATTTTGTAAAATGAGGGCAGAGGTGAAGGCACAGAGATAAGTAAGCTGTCTGGGAGCAGTAGAGAATGCTGTCACCCCAGCAGTGCACAGCTTGTAGTCATGGGCAAGGAAAGGAGCACAAGACGCACAGTCTTAGCAATTTTATCAGTTTGCAGATTAACCATCACAGTGCCCAAAATGCCAGAGTGTGCTACACAAAGGGTGATATGGAGCAAGGGAAAAGTAGGCCTAGTGGCCCAGAGAGGTGAGAGAACAACAGGGAAGGTGCAGGAGCCACGAAAGGGGATAGAGTACTTAGTGCCAACGGCAGGGGCCATCGGGATGGAGGTTGAGTTGGAAAGTCTGATCATACTATGCAAATTGGTGGTGAGTGGCAGGTGGCTTCACCAGGCTGAGACCTACAGAAGTACACATGGTCTCCAAAGGGCTTTGAGGTGGTGTAGGTACTAGACGTTGCTCTTTCTGCACAGAATATTGCTCTGACAGAGTTCTGGCCTGGCTGCAGGGCCCACTGAGATAACTGTCCTTGCTGGCCTCCAGGCCATACTGAGGGTGATATCCAAGTGCTGTCAGAAGTGGGTATCAGTCACTGTGGTGCCACTGCCCAGCTGACCTCCCACAGACTTGTCTGTCCAACAGGCTCGGGGCCATGGGTGGTGGTAACAGGGAGTAGCGCAGATGAACTGGAGTGGTGGGAGATACTTTGGGAAACACCAATGACTCTGTTGGCCAATAGACCCCGCTGGGGCTTACATGCTTTGGGTTCAGCTCCTGGATCTGGTAGGGGCTTTCTGGATGTCTCTGGGCAAGCAACTCATTGTCTCTTGTCTTCTTCTCTGCTTGCAGAATGGAGAAAAATTGGAAATAACAAGTATTATCTCCTTCTCATTTATCTGTTCAGCTGAAGTGTGTCGTAGGCTGGACTTTGCATTCTGTCTCTTTGCATGCCATGCAGTAGGTCCAGGGGCTGCAGTACATGACGGAGGGGACAACAGCAGCTGCAAAGTCCTGGTGCAGAGGAGGAGGACTGCATTTAGCTTTGCAGTCCATCAGTGTTGGTACAAATGATAGATATAATCAGGCCTTATTATTATTATTATTATTCCGCTTACATGACTGGGGAAGGATGTCAGCAGCTGTTTTCAGCCTCTCTCTCCAACTGAAGCTAAAGATTTGGGCAGGTCATGCCGGGACTGGGGGTTGGGGAGAGAGAAATGCATTGAAACTTGAAAGACACATAATTCCTAGAAACGCTTTGTGTCAACTTCAAAGATCCTCCTGGGAATGCAGCTCATTCACTGACCAACACTTTTCCTTGGTAAAAGGCAGCAATTGATGTCTTCTTCTTCTTATTTATTTATTTATTTATGTTCCATCTCTAGCATCAGTCAGTACCTATTTTTTCTTCCCCAGTAATGCCTATAAGTTTGATCAGCTGAAATGGTTTAAATGCAGTAATGGTTTGGGAAGTTATGTAGCTCCAATAGGACGTTGAGACAAAACGTGTCCCTCATGGACATAACTGGAAGTTTTGTTTCAGTTCTTTAATGGTTTGTTAAGGATGGAGCAGGAAAAAAGGAAATACTTAGCCCTTCTGGTAGAAAACACCATTGGCAGCAGAGAAATCGACACAAAATTCTTCTAAAGCCCCTTTGCAGATCCATGGCTAAATCTGAAGAATGGTTTTTCTCCTCCCACTACCCTAACAAGTGTTTGAAATTACATTTCTAGAATTTTGCTGTTGCAGGGCTTGAGGTACAACAACAACAACAAAACAACCCCAAACCCTGCAATAGTTCAGCGCTGTTACAAATAGACCTTTAAATGCTAACCATCATGTACTGTAAATTCTAAAAACATGTTTTCTGATCATGGTCAAGTCTAAGGTTTAACCTCAACCATGGAGGTTTTTGTTTTGTTTTGTTTTGTTTTCTTAAGACTTTATGAGTTTATGGCATATTGCTTGTGGTGATAATCCTAGTTTTGAAAGCAGTATCTCTGCTTCAGAGCCAGGTCTGTATCTTTCTTTCACTGAACTCAGCACTCTTCTGAAAAAATCTGTGGTATAAAAATAAAATAAAAATAAATAAATTAAAAAAAAAAAAAAAAAAGAAGTTGTGTTGTTTATAAACAGCCAAGAAGCAATCATATTTCTGATTTTTTCTTAAGAGAGCATATTTTTGTTTTTGTTCTTATCTTGGCATTTTACACACCAGTGTCATCACTTCATGGCTTCTGCTTAGTGAGGCAGGCTGCAAAGACTAAAGACTTTCTCTTTGGAGAACTCTAAGTGTTTGGTTTTGGAATTTTGTATTTTTTTTGCTTGTGTCAGAGAATGTGAAACATATTTATATTTCTCTGATGAGACTCAGGAATAAATAAATAAATATAATCAGACAGGTAAAGTAGCAAATGAGCGACCTGAAACAGTTTCCCAGATAGGTCTGGGCTGGATGTAGATTTGCATTTCCCAGTCCCCAGCTCTCTGCTGCCCTCGTGCTGTGCCATTGCCTCACTCCTGCACGAAACAAGAAGAAGGGTTCAAAACCTCTCCTGCTGTTTTAAGCTTCTTTCTCCACTCACAGGAAACCTAGCAGGCTTTGAGCCTGGTGTGCAAGGGTGGTAGGCACTGCAGGCGCATGGTGACATTTCAGGATGCAGATAGGTCAGCCGGCTGTGTCCAGCATAGTCCAGCACCATTTCTCAACAAGTGCCTAGTGTTTAAAGACAGGGAACTGTTTCTGAACCATCGCTGTGATGAAGGCAAAATTCCAGGCAATTAAAAAATCTTCTGTACAGTCTGGTGCTGAGATCAAAATGATTAACATCAGTATTGATTAGCTTTACAGTAGCCACACAAGGAATCAACAAATTTTTAACATTTTGAATCTAAAATTACTTGGACATTACTGTAGTCATTAGATTCAAAAGTTTGTAGGGAATGTAAAAGCAGAAGAATGTGTATCATCCAGGTGTCATATCACTCATAGTTTTAGGAAAATAACACATATTTACTGAAAAAGAATGCATACAAGAGTATCCATAATTCATACAGAATTGTAAAAGCTTTAACTTCCAAAGATTATGATACAGGTATTTGAATAATTTGAAAGTGTTCTACAAGATATATGTTTCTATATTTTACGTTGTGTAAAAAAATAATGGATACTTAATAGGTGGCTACTTATGATAGGTGGATCAAACATTAAAACCTACACATAAACAACTTTTATATGTGGAGGAGTATTTTCACACAGAATCACACAGAATTTCTAGGTTGGAAGAGACCTCAAGATCATCGAGTCCAACCTCTGACCTAACACTAACAGTCCCCACTAAACCATATCCCTAAGCTCTACATCTAAACGTCTTTTAAAGACCTCCAGGGATGGGGACTCCACCACTTCCCTGGGCAGCGCGTTCCAATGTCTAACAACCCCTTCGGTAAAGAAGTTCTTCCTAAGATCCAACCTAAAATTCCCCTGGCGCAACTTAAGCCCATGCCCCCTCGTCCTGTCACCAGGCACGTGGGAGAACAGACCAACCCCCACCTCGCTACAGCTATTCTATTTGAATCTCCAGATTTATCAGAGATACTGTGATTTTGTTCTCATGTGAATCCAAAATAAAATTATTCTCCCTTAGGACTCAAAAGCAGTTTTTAAGGTGTTGTGATGGAAACATAAAAGCAGAATTAAACTAGTAAGTTTTCTGCATTGAAGGGTGGCAATGTCACTCAGCTGTGATTTAATGTGTCATCTAAAGACAATGAGCAGACATTTCCTACTGTAAATGACATTGGGTCTCTCTTGATGATTTAGACACCAGTGAATGCTAATCTCTGCAGAGAATTACCATTCTGGGGCATTTTCAAGAACTTCTATAATGAAGCTTAGTAGTTGTTTGGTTGGCCAAGGTACATCACTTCTGGAGCCATATTTCATCTTAAATTAAGTATGTACCTGGATCTGGAAAACTAAAATTGTGAAACTTGGCAATTCATATTCAGGCTTTGCCTTCTTGCTGGTTTTGGTTGCTTTGGTAAATTATGAAGCAGCACATAACTTGATAAAATTTGACAAAATTCAGTGTTAATGTTTTCAAACAAAATCCACACCTACCTGCAGTTCAGATTTATGCACTATGAATAGTTATATTGAAGGGAACAGTGACAGTACCTGCCAGTTATCAGGAAAATGTTCTGACTTTCAGTTTTGTCATTTTTCAGTGCAGTCTGAGACACTTCTCAATGCTCCTTCCATCCTCATCTTCAGTGTACTATGGAACACATTGTACTGAGGAGTCTGATGGCTCTGGGCAGATGGAGCGGTGATATCATTGGGCTTTTCCATTTCTACTTCCTATGAATATTTGCCTTATTCTTACATCTCAGCTCTTTCTCGACATGTTTTAGACTAGAAACATTTTTCTTTTTTCAGGGGCAGAGAAGGAATCACTTCTTTTTGATTTCAGACAAGATCTGGCAAGTAAGTTCTTGTTGCTAGTCAAAGAAAAAGCATTAAAAAAAATTAACATAGAATCTGTGTTTAGCAAAGTAATTTGCATAAGCTGTACACTTGGTTCTTAGAGTTGGAACAGTTCTAACCTATGACAAATTCCTCTGTCTGGGCTGTCTTCCAAAATCATTTTCATCTATCCTGGCAAAAGAACTGAAGTCTGCGTTCTGCACTAATTAACGGCCTTCAGGAGAAGGGCCCCAGTTGAAATGCTGACACACTTTGTACACGCTTTATTTGTGAAAGGGGATACTGAGCCCATTTGATGGCGCCTCCTGCTCCATCACGCTGTGCAAAATTTTAAGTGGGGAAACAAAATAGGTACAGTCATGTCTTGTTAAGATTCTGAGTCACTAAAACACTGCAGTTTTCCCCATTAAATAGTACTATATTGGAAATTTCTTATCTTTGAATAACATTGATAAGCAGAAAAAAGACTAAAATCACAGCAGTTCATCAGTGAATATTAACTGTCATTCACTATTTTTTATGAAGCATTATGTCTTAACATAGCTGAGACTCTATCTCAGTAAATATCTTCATTTTGGAAACAGCAGAATATATGTCAAATGTCTCTTTTACATATAAATGAAACTGCTGGAAAGGGAATTCAAGAACAGCTGTCATGACAACTCTATAGAGTTCTTCCTGCAGGTCTGCACAGTCCCATAAGTAAGCTTTCCATGCTAGATCCATAAAAGGATTCTTAGCTTTTAGGCATCCAAAGCGTTCAAAGGAATGCAGAATCCATGATCAAGCAAGGCACCCAGAAAATAGCACATGTGGAAAGTCAGGCATACTGAAACATGGCATCTCAAAAAAACATGGGAGACATCTAAGTAGTCACCAATAAATGGGAGATGGTGTAATGTAAGAACCGTATAGGAGAGCACCCATCCTTGCTAGTGCTTCCCACCAATGAGCTCTCCTCTGGAGACTTGCATTTGAGCCAAGAAAGCTCTTGCTTGCAAGGTACATACTACAAGAGAAACAGCCTGTGCTAGGTTCACATTCAATCGCACCTCTGTGTTGCTGTAATTTCCATCTTTCAGTGGAACATCCTACCATGGAGCTATATGTTGAAAGGAGGCTGTCTTAGTTTTCTCTTCTGGAGCTGTTGACTAGAGTATTCACCATCTGCTTTGGAGATATGAATACACACCTGCCTGAGCTGAAGAGAGATCTGAACCTGGCTCCTGACCATTTCATGTGCCCAGCATGAGCTAAGGAAACAAATTCATTTTCTGGCTTGTCTGTATGGAGCCTTACCTAGGATGTGTGCTTTGAAAACACTGATCAGACTCAACTTTATGGCTGAACTAGATGGAGAGCTCCTGTGGAGGCTAATAGAGCTTAACTAGGTTTCAGTGCATTCACTCTGGTCAGGGAATGGAGTGCAGTACATCTCTCCAGCAGTAGATTCAGATGCTTGGTGAATTGTAGAAAAACACTTGGAAGAGGCAAGGACATTTAGACAGCTGCATGGTGCTTTAGGAATTTAAGGAATCCCAGTCTCTGTCTTAGGCTTTCTTCCTTGCTCATTTGTGATGAGTGCAGAAAGCGAAAGGGGAAGAGCAGGGGGATTTCTCTCTCAGACATTCCTGCAGCATTTTTCTCCTCAGACTGAACTCTTCTTGCCTGCTGCAGCCCTCAGTAAACCAATTCACTGTGAAACAGGAATGCACTGATTCTGTAGTCACTGAGACAGATCCAGGATTTTTCCTAGCAAATAAACTAGCAAACATAATCAACATTCTGTGTAAATCCTCATCATTGCCTTAGGAAGAGAAATTTCAAATTTATTTTTCTGTGAACCTTAAAAGTGAAGTTTTCACCAGCACAAATACTTCAACATTTCTCCTTCTTCTTGGGTACAGAGGACAGTTCTGTCTTGTTTTTGTCCCTAAAAGTATTGACTGTGTTGAACACCAGGCACGTGCTTTCAAAAGAAAAGCACCATGAATGCTTTCATGTCCCTGTATTATCAGCCACGTGCTCCATCACTGGGAGACAAATGGTCCACTGAAATGTGGCTGGCCAGGACGTTCTACATACCAAGCAGATGCAAGTAGAATGCCATAGGGAAATAAGAAACACATTGTATGTGATTTAAAAGGCTTACAGCTATGGAATATCCTTCTGAAAGCTTAATGAATATCTCCAACACATACGCAATCGAAATACAAAACAGGCTGTGCATCAGAATATAAAACCGCAGAACTGGAGATAATCTCTGAAGAGAGCCACAAAATAAATCCACTGACAGCAGCATCTATAATCATACAACCCCAGCATTTGGCTTGTCAAAATGTCTCCAAGCTCAGGATTTTCTGTGGAGAGGAAGCAGTCCATGGAGATTCTTTCTTAATTTTATGCCTTCTGTTTGCCACTCAAATGAACTTGTATGCTGGGTTTGGGATTTTTCTTTGTTTTGCTTTCTTAGACACTAATACAGCCCAGACTGAGTTTGACAAAGTTACTGATTATAAATTCAGCATTCTTGCCACAGGGCTAGAAAAGGACCATTTAAACAGGCACTTTTTCAAGTAACTAAAAATCCAAGCTTTTACATGGTGACTTTTGAAAAGATCTTTCTTCCTAAGGTTTAGATCTTTAGTAAGGAGAATATGTAGAAAAAAGGAGAAGGGAGAGGGGGGAAATCTCTCAGGACTAGTCTTGTAGAGGTGTTTTTCTGCATAGACCTTCCTGGTTATTTCACAGCATGAACTAGTGGAAAAACTCTCTTCAGTGGAGAGTTTCCACCAGAAGTTGAGGTGGCAGAGCTGGCAAAAGCCAGGCAAAAGAGGCGAAGAAGATAACTTCATCTGTCCCTCATTCTCAAAGGAAAATCCATCTCTGAAACAATTTATTCTAGAAATGTGTTAGTTGCTGAGTTTTCCCAGCTGCTGTAGTGAAGTGGAGAGATGACTGATGTTGTAGCTGTATTGTGAGGTGAGAAGGAAGGTTAAGCAGGCCAGGCTCAGTAACTTTCTATCCAGACAACTGGTTGTAGTGAGGACTCCCCAAGTGTCTACTCTGCGGTTAAGCAAGCTGATGCCAAGATATGTAAATGTTATGGGTTGTGTTGTTTCACCTTATCCCCATGTTATCTGCCTTACATAAAAGAGCTACAAGACATCTTGAGGAGCAGAAAGCATACTCTCCTCCTCCATAGACCACTAAAACTTATGAGGATGCCTGAAAAGTGGTGTACAAGTCCAGCTGTGAGAAGAGGCTCAGCCTAACACATACAGTGCACCGATTGTATCGGAACAGTGTAGTGTATTGAAAAGTTATCTTCTTTACCTCTTTAAGGTGGGTTGAGAACTGGCTGACTGTCCGAGATCACAGGGTGGTGATCGGTGGCGCAGAGTCTGTCTGGAGACCTGTGGCTAGCGGTGTTCCCCAGGGGTCGGTACTGGGTCTGGTCTTGTTCAACATTTTCATCGACGACCTTGATGAAGGAATAGTGTCTGCCCTCAGCAAGTACGCCGATGACACAAAGCTGGGAGGAGTGGCCAACATGCCAGAAGGCTGTGCTGTCATTCAGCAGGACCTGGACAGGCTGGAAAAATGGGCAGAAAGAAACCAGATGAGGTCTAATAAAAGCAAGTGTAGAGTCCTGCACCTGGGAAGGAACAACCAGATGTTTCAGTACAGGCTGGGGGATGAGCTGCTGGAGAGGAACTCTGAGAAGGACCTGGGGGTCCTGGTGGATGACAGTTTGACCATGAGCCAGCAGTGTGCCCTCGAGGCCAAGAGGGCTAATGGGATCCTGGTGTGCATTAAAAGGAGTGTGGCCAGCAGGTCAAGGGAGGTGATCCTCCCCTTTACTCTGCCCTGGTCAGGCCTCACCTGGAGTGCTGTGTCCAGTTCTGGGCTCCCCGGTACAAAAAAGACAGACATCTCCTGGAAAGAGTCCAGTGGAGGGCCACAAAGATGATACGGGGTCTGGAGCATCTTCCCTATGAGGAAAGGCTGAGAGACCTGGGTCTGTTCAGCCTGGAGAAGAGAAGACTGAGAGGGGATCTCATCAATGTGTATAAATACCTGAGGTGTGGGAGACAGGGGGATTTGGCCAACCTCTTTTCAGTGGTTTGGGGGGACAGGACAAGGGGTAATGGCTGCAAAATAGAGCACAGGAGGTTCTGCACCAATATGTGAAATAACTTCTTCATGGTGAGGGTGACGGAGCACTGGAACAGGCTGTCCAGGGAGGTTGTGGAGTCTCCTTCTTTAGAGATATTCAAGGCCTGTCTGGATGTCTACCTGGGCAGCCTGCTCTGAGGAACCTGCTTTGGCAGGGTGGTTGGACCCGATGATCTTTCAAGGTCCCTTCCAACCCCTTCAATTCTGTAATTCTGTGAAACACTGGAGAAAAAGTGGATGGAATTTCAGACATGGCATAGCATTTTTATTTGCAAATCCCATGAGGTGTCACAGCTCCCTCAGCCTTTCCTCATAAGAGAGATGCTCCAGTCTGCTAATTATCTCTGCAGACCTCCACTGGACTCTACTCAGGAGCTCTGTGTCTTGTATTGGGAAGACCAGAACTGGACACAATACTCCAGGTGTGGCCTAACCAGGGCTGAGTAGAGGGGGTGGATCACCTCGCTCCACCTGCTGGCAACAATTTTCCTAATGCACCCCAGGATATCATTGGCCTTCTTGGCCACAAAGGCACATTGCTGGCTCATGGTTACCCTGCTGTCCAACAGGACTCTGAGGTCCTTCTCCACAGAGCTGCTTTCCAGCAGACCAGTCCCCAGACTGCACTGGTGCTTGGGGTTACTCCTCTCAAGGTGCAGGACCGTTCACTTGCCTTTGCTGAACTTCATGAAGTTCCTCTCCATGCAACTCTCCAGCATACCCAGGTCTCTCTGAATGGTAGTGCATTCTTCCGGTGTATCAGCCATTTCTCCTTATTTTGTGTTATCAGCAAACTTGCTGAGGGTGAACTCTGTTCCTTCATCCAAGTTATTGATGAGCGAGTTGAACAGGACTGGACCCAATACTGACCCCTAGGGGAAAGCACTAGCTACAGATCTCCAACTAGACTGCACCACTGCTCGCAGGCCTCTAAGCTCTGCCATCCAGGCAGTTCTCAATCCATCTCACTGTCCACACATCCTACACTTCTGAGCTTACCTATGAAGATGTTGTGGAAGACAGTGTCAAAAGCCTTGCTGACGTCAAAGTATACAACATCCACTCTTCTCCCCTCATCTACCGAGCTAGTCATTCCATCACAGAATTCTATCAGATTGGTTAAGCATGATTTTCCCTCGGTGAATCCATGCCAACTATTCCTCATCACCTTCTTCTCCTCCACATGCTTAGAGATGACCTCCAGGATGAGCTCTTCCATCACCTTTCCAGGGATGGAGGTGAGACTGTCTGGGTCCTCCTTCTTGACGTTTTTGAAGATGGAGTGACATTGGCTTTTTTCCAGTCCTCAGACACCCCTCCTGTTCTCCATGACCTTTCAAAGATGAAGGAGAGTGGCTTAGCAGTAAGATCGACCATCTCTCTCAGTACTCATGGGTGCATTCCATCCAGGCCCATGGATTTGTAGGTATCATGTTTGCTTAAATTATCTCTAAACTCATTCTCCTCGACCAAGGAAAGTCTTCCTTTCTCTAGACTTTCTCTCTTGTCTCAAGGGTTTGGGATTCTTGAGGGTGGCAGTAAAGACTGAAGCAAGCATTCTATAAATCTACCTTCTCTGTATCCGTCGTCACAAGGGCACCCACCCCATTCAGCAGCGGGCCCACATTTTCCCTTGTCCTTCTCTTGCTACTAGTATATTTGAAGAAGTCCTCGTTGTTGTCCTTGACATGCCTGTACACTCTGATAACATTCCTACATTCCTCCCAAGTGGCCTGTCCTTTTTTCCACATACTTCCTTCTTCTGTTTGAGTTTTGCCAGGGGCTCCTTGCCATCCATACAGGTCTCCTGACTTTTTTTTTGCTTGCCTTCTTACTCATAAGGATCTTCATCTTGAAGGAAGTGATGCTTAAATACTGACCAGGTCTCTAGGACCCCTCTTCCTTCTAGGTCCCTAACTTGGATTTCTCCAAGTAGGTCCCCAAAGAGGCCTACATTTGCTCTCCAGGTCCTGTTATCACGTGGCTACTTCTAGATGTCTACAGGTCTTGGCAACTCCTCTTGCTGACCAGGTGGCCTGACCCACAACAGTGTCACCCGTGTTAGCCTGCTCTTTTATCCTTACCCATAAGCTCTCAACTCACTCGTCATCCACCCTGAGGCAGAGCTCCATACATTCCAGTTCCTCTTTTACATAAAGAGCAACTCCACCACCTTGTCTTCTTGGCCTGTAGCCATCCATGAGAGCATTCTGGTCATGCATTCTATTCCACTATATTTATGTAATTGCAATGACACCATGGGGTCAGTCCTTTGGAGTGGACTGCTCCAGCACGGGTCCCCCATGGGCAGCAGCTCCCCCCAGACCACCTGCTCCTGCGTGGGCTCCTCTCTACGGGCTGCAGCTCTGGCCCGGGGCCTGCTCCTGCAGGGGCTCTCCATGGGCCGCAGCCTCTTCCAGGCCACATCCACCTGCTCCACATGGGCTCTTCCACGGGCTGCAGAGTGGAGATCTGCTCCATGTGGGACCCATGGGCTGCAGGGGGACAGCCTGCTCCACCAGGGGCCTCTCCACAGGCCGTAGGGGAGCTTCAGCTCTGGTGCCTGGAGCACCTCCTGCCCTCCTTCTGCACTGGTCTTGGGGTCTGCAAGGCTGCTTCTCTCACGTTATTTTAGTGCTCTCTCCCAACTGCTATTGCACAGCAGTATTTTCCCTTTCTTAAACATGTTCTTACAGAGCATCGCTCATTGGCTCATCTCTGGCAAGCAGAAGATCTCTTTTGGAGCTGGCTGAAACTGGCTTTTATTTCACATGGGGCAGCTTCTGGACTCTACTCACAGAGACTCCCCTTTGAAGGCCCCCTGCGAGAAAAGTGAGAAAAGCAAGTCAACAAGTGGTAGAAGAGAAACTGAATCCAGGCAGGCAGTCCTCACTTCGAGATCAGCTGATGCAGTTTCCCACTGCCCATTCCACTAACTCAGAGAAATGGGTGTAGAGGCTAAGCAAAGCTTTCCCTTGAGTCCAGTAAGAGAACTAGTGCTGATACTATCTTGCCTTTCACTGGGTCTCTGTTAAACCTGGTTCCTTGTTTCTAAAATCTTATGAAGCATTTAGAAATCTGAAACTGTAAGGCACTCTGTTAAAGGTCGTGGAATCTCTCATTAAAGACCCAGCACAACTGTAACCCCAGCACACTGGTATGCCATCATTCACTAGTCCTTGAGGTGTCATCTTTGACCCACACTAATGTAATCCTGCTAAAACCATTTGGTATGTCTGGGATGCAACTGCCTTCAGCAGTACACTGGAGTGAAATATTTATACATTAAGATAAAATTAAAATACAGTTTTCAGGCATTTTTAGAGGAAGTCTTCAGCATGTGGTAAAATGATAGATAAACTTTAAAACTTACATGTAACAGCTGAACAGTTTAGAATATTGTGATTGAACATGAAGCCTATGGAGACAGCCAAGCTCATGCTTTTTAAAGTCGATGGAAAGATTTCTCTGTCTCTCAGAGTGTTGAATCGGTCTGCGAGAGACTGGATGAGATCCAATTGAGGCCCATAGCTACCAGAAGTTGCTACCAACCAATGGCTATTCAGTGAGTCAGTCATATTAAGGTTGCAGTAACATGCTTAGTGACCAATGGCTGCAGACGCAAAATATTTTTCTTTCTGCATAGAGGTCTGGGGTCAGAAGACCAGGAGGGGAAGGGCATGAAGGCAATAATTAATTTATCAGTCCATGTATGCCCCCCACAGGGGGATCTGGAGGAACAGTCAAATGAATGCAAACCCGTCAGTGTTTTCTGTAAGGTATTTATTTAATCCAGAGGGCTGCAGGCTGAAGTCACTATGACTCTCAGGCTGACTCCTTTCACCAGCAGTGAACTGCTGCTTTAAAATAAAAATCCAAGAATTGACCTACAACTGCTACACTGCCAAATAAAACTGAGATTTCTTAGAACTTGCTTTCACTGTGCCTTTTGTGTAAAATATTTCCTAAGATGTCTTTGTGTGGCTATTAGCTATAGTACTTGCTGCACTGTTAAATTTTTTAATGGCAAGTCAAAATGTTTCTTTGAAAAATCTTCTGAAATCTTTTGTTATGGACCACTCTTAAGGTAAACCTGAAACAAACAAGCAAACAAGCAAACAACAACAACAACAAAAACAAAACCAACCAAACAAAAAGCAATGAGTCTGTTAAAGAATGGGTAACAGTAACATTCCTTTTTTTCACACTAATTGCAAATTACTCGGAAGCATGTCTTTGAGGGGGCATGGATTTCAGTTGAACCTGAAAGAAGACACTGGAATAAAAAAGAATAATAATAATAAAAAAAGAAGATATATTGGTTAAAATGAAGCACCAAAATGATGCTTTTTCATCCACTTCAAATCTTTCAAGGAATGGTTAAACTAAACACTGCAACATTTTTTCTAATTGGTAAGGCTGGTTAAGAGAACTGGACAGAATACGTTACCTACAAAAATCTTAGAATTTTTAATTTAGGAGACTTTTAAGCAGAGACCAGGTAAATATTTGCTAGGAACAATTTAGGTAGTGCTGATCCCATTGTAGAACAGAGGAATACACCATGAGACCTCTCTGGGTCTCCTGTAAATTTATTTTCTATGGTTCTCTGCCGACAAACAGAAAGGAGTGTTAGCCAAGAAGCTGGGAAGACGTATAGTAATGTTTTAAATCCATTTATATACAAACTAAAGTTTAAGAAAGTATACATATGAGATGAAGAACTGCAAATGAAAGATGACAGAAAAATAACACACAGGCATTTGAAATATAGGCCAAAAATAAAACAGGATTTAGTTTGGAAAATGTATGCTAACATACTTGGGGAAATATAGTCTGAATGAATATCCTCAATGGGAAAGGGAAACCTGGAAATCATTTATATTACAAAAGAGTCTTCTGGCTGATTAAGGACAGTGAATTAGATTGATGTGTTTGGAGTACCACTGTAATGGCTGGAGCTCAGCTGGGACTTTCAAATTTAAGTTTGCTGCTGCTACAACTGAGGCCCACAAATAAATCCCCTAGTACTCATGGTAACCTTCTACAAGCTGTTTTATATTTCCATTGAAAATTTGGCTGGAAGTGTTTAGGACTTCATGCTGTTTTACAATGTTAAATTAAACTGATCACCTGCCCTGGGAAACAGCATTGGTGCTGAGCCCCTGAAGCTTCACCTGGAGACCAACAGCCAGCTCCAGATATATAGTCTGTGGCGACCTATCTGCATGCCATTTTTCAACAGTGAATAAGGTAACAGGCATTCTCCCACCCTTCTCGAATATATGTATAGTAAGGGAGTCTAAGCAACAAAAGTCTTGATTACTGACATTAGTAAATATTAAAATCCCTCTTTTTGATGTTTATTGACACTGAATTGCACCGGCAATGGAGAGTCTAAACTTCTGAGAGTAGCTGGAAGAAAAACTTTGCAACCAGGTGGGGAAGAATTCAGATGATGAGATAAATCATAGAAAGCAGACAGAAGAACTGGTAAACAAAACCAAAACCCAACAAAGCAAAACTCCATCCATAAATATCAATGATCTCTTGTTTTTTCAATCCTAGCAAATTATTAGACATGTACTCTTCTACCTTGCCTCTGCTATGTGCTGCAGCTACCTTCCCTACCTGTCTGATCACAAAGGATCTAAAGCTATTAAGTAAAATTCCTTCTCCTCCTGTCTGAGCAATCATTTTGAAATCCAGACCCTTGCTTATGTGGTGGTTTTACTTAGGTGGGCAGCCGAGTTCCACCATGGCCACCCTCTCACTCCCCTCTCCTCAAAGAGGAAGGGGGAGAAAATATGACGCAAAGAGCTCGAGGTTTGAGATCAGAATGATTTAATTAAAGGGAAAGGGGATGGGAAACAAACAAACAAACAAAACAAAACAAACAAACAAACAAAAAACCAAGGCCACATGAAAGCACAGAGAGAAAGGGGGAAAAAAAAAAGTTATTCTCTACTTCCCATCAACGAGTGATGTTTGGCCACATCCTGGGAAGCAGGGCCTCAAAACTGGTAGTGGTTATTGGCAAGGACAGACCCCTCCCCCACAAGAGCCCCCCTTTTATTGCTGAGTGTGACATCAGGTGTTATGGAATATCGCTTTGGTTGGTTTAGGTCAGCTGCCCTGATGATGTCCCCTCCCCATCGTTTGCCCACCCCCAGCCTGCTGGCTCTTGGGGGGTTGGAGGGGGTCCTGATGCAGTGCCAGCACTGCTCAGCAATAGACACAACACTGGAGTGATACCAGTGCTGTTCCAGGTACGAGTGCTGAGCATGGCACTGTGTGAGCTGCTGCAGGGAAAGGTGACTCCATCCCAGACAGACCCAGCACAAGTAATTTTAAATTGTGGGTAGACAGAGTTGACAGAAATACTAAATGCCACCTGGTAGACTGTGGGCAGCATCTTTTTGCCTAGTTAGAGAGAATAGCAACATATTCATTTCAGACTTTTCTTTCCTCAAAGTCCAGAAGCAACAAATTTGTTTTAAATGTTTTCCTTAATGTAAAGTTTTCCATTCTGTCAGCAGCACTCTCAGCAGCTCCTGACATAAACACAAGCCCAAGCACAGCATTACATCAGCTGATGGCAGCAACAGGGATGTCTCTGCTTACTCTGTGAGATCTACAGACTCCCATAGGGATCCTATTTGTACTTACATGCAGGAGTGAATTAGTTAGTCATCTTTATCAGGTATAAAGATTAGCTCGGTTCTTTCTGCCTCTAATACTCACTTTGTGTTGTTTCTTTTTCTAACTATTCCAATAGGATGTTTTCTGCTGGCTCCTGACAGCTCTTGTCCATTTGGTAGGAAATAGAAGGTAATGTTTCCAAAGGAAGCAACCTACAATCTGGGGAGCTTGTCTCCCAGCTCTGTTACAGATGATAGCCACAGAGTAAAACAGTCACTTCACTGATACTATTTATCCACCCAAAGCAAGCTTTAATTAGACCTTCCTTGTTTTAACTATGTCCTTAAGATGTCTGAGATGACATCTAAGATGAGATCATTGGCTATATTCTGGCAAATTAAGTTGAGCTGTGTGGTCCTCCAGCTGTGCAGCATGCTTTTTGCCATGACACTTTTCTCTGTGAAAGGGACTTTATTTTTTTCTCTCACTGTATTTTATGAACACGTGGAAAGTATCTGATGGTAGGCTTCAGCAGAATAAACACAGAGAAGCTGTGTTGGGCAAGATCATTTATTTGGTGAATTGTAGAGGATCTTTTCTGTGGGCCTTCAGTGGTGAAAAATACAGCACCACTACCAGCACAAGCCATGCCAGATTTCTGCTGGGAAATATTGGATTGGCAAAGTCTGTCCAGGAAGTGGGCTGAGCTATCTTGCAAAATACAGCACAGATCACCAAGAGTCATGCAATCTCCCCATCATGGTCCTAGTTCTGCCACAGAAGTCCATTAAGGTACAGAGAGCCAGCTTGTTTACTGAGTTCTTCCAGATTAACACTAGTGTAAACGAGGTCAAACTAGGGCAAAATGCATGCAATGTCCTGCAAGGAATGGAAATATGTGAAAGCTCAATTCACTGACCTTCTTTGTAACATTAATGTATATACACTGTCTGTGTAAAATAACACAAATGGCTGGGCAGAATCAGCTGTGAAATACACAGTTGTAAATCTTGGTGAAGGGTAGTGATTACTTACTCATTTAATTTACCTCTGTTATTTTAGTTGTGCTTTTTAGTACATTTCTAAATAATTTCCCTTCTTGCTGCAATATTTACAGATCTCTTGCACATACAGACTTCATATATCCATTCATATGTCATCTTGTAACCCAAGTAGATATATTTAATTGTTCAAAAAAGTCACATCTTGTAGCCCATTAGCAATTTTCTGTCTGCTAAGTTTGCTCCATTGTTTCAGTATTTTTCTGCTAGACCAGTTTCTTGGACTTCATTTGATGTTCAAAGAGCAATCATAAGGGGATGTACAGTGGAGAACTATGGTATCCTTACTCTTTAACACTTTAACATATTTCTTTATATCTTTATTTCTCTCAGCTTCTTTATAATAGAACACATTTCAAACTTGCAAATGCTTTCAAGTGGATAAAGCACTAAGTCTGACAACTGCAAAAACTGTAGTGCTTGCTAGGGAAAAAGGACTGGCCAGAGCGCATGAGTGGGGCAGAAACAAATAAACAACAGTCCAAGTGTGTTCGAACTTCTCCTCACCAATTTTGATTCACCACTACCACCTGGTGTCCCAATACACTATCTTTACTGCATCCAAGGAGCACTTCCCATGCCCTTAGAGCTTACTAATCCAGTATTGCCTTCCCTGCTCCGTGACTCTGCCAGAAGTGACTCAAGGTTGCTCTATCTTAGCTCTCATAAGACACACCTTTGCTACTGTATCCACCAGACTATGAATAAATTGTGCACTGCTTCTGTCTTTTCTGCTCAGATTGAGCTGATCAGTAAGCATTTTAGTCAGTCCAGATATGAACTCTTTACAGGATTGCTCAATTTCTGAAAGGCCAGTGTATCCTTTTGCCAGCATTTTGGGTTGTTTCATCGATGAGTGGATTTCCAGGCTGACCTTTTAGTTTGCAAGCAGTTATTATTATTTTTTAATTAACTTTCAGATTAGCATTAACGTAGCATTGGACATGTCATTTTCAGGCTTCTGCCTGTTTGGCCTCTGTGAATCTGACTCAGCTTTCTTTCATGGATCCTGATACTTTTCTAAAAACATTTGAAAGTATATAGGGCTCCCGTAGTAAGAATTCAAAGGGGGATTTTCTTTGCTAGCATTGCCAGCTTCTGTTGCTTTCTTGTTGGTGATCTCCTGCTAGACTAGATGATAAAGCATGAGCAATAATGCAGTCACAATCAAGCCCATGAATCTCATGACCTTCTGGCTATATGCTGAATTTCTGAACTCCAGAGCACATTTGGTGAACTTGTATCAGCTTCCCTTCTTTGTTGTGATTTTGAGCATTGGCTATATTGGTTTTGGTTTTCATGCCAGAGGGTAAACCCTAATTTAATGATATGATTCCCCACTGTGTCTGCACAGGTAATTTATTTTTCTTTCAGCAGTGTTTCTGTCCTTGCTGCACACCTCAGCACCTGAGTCTTTGCATCTGTTCTCAAACCTGTCTGCATAGAAGCATATATAGACTTTATCTCCTCCAGGTTTTTGCACTATCAGGGTAGAATACAAATTATTCAACATTGCTTGTACAGTTCCTGAAGCTTTTATAATTGCTGCACGTCTGCTTCACTGAAGAAGAAAAATCTGAATTAATCAATACTTTGCCTGCTCTGTCACGTGAGCTTTTCATACAGGAGTCTTAAGTCAGAAACCACTGCCTTAGAGTGCTTCAGCAACATGTATTTGGCATGATACAAGATATATCTGAGTCATTTGCTCGACCTTCCATGGTTTTCATTACTGAGACCACTGTGCCTTAAATCAAATTATTGCATAAATTAGTATTATTTGTATTATTTGCTTAAATTATTTATAAATTATTCTTAGCCAAAAATATTTTTGTGATGTCCTTTTCCTTTTGCTGTTTCCCTGCCCTTCTCTTCCAGAAAAGTTCTTTTATACCAGAAGACCGATTTATTTCTTTATTACAAACATATTCTTGGAAGGTGGATTCTCTTTATATTTAGCTTCTTTCAAGTTGACATGAGTGGCATTCTCTGAGAGATGATTTTTATCTTTATTTGTACCCAGTCCAACAGATTTATGACTAGACTTCCAAAGAACAGCAAAATATGTCTTGTGTATACACGGGCCAGAAGCATCTGACTTTTCATTAATCTCTTAATCTGTGCCATTGCAATGACAGGGTTAGAAGTCTTACTTGCTTTCAAGCAGTGGCCTTGTCCTCTGTGCCCTTTGACGTCTTTGGATTTGGAATGGCTTTCATCTTTGAGTGAAAATCTGGTGGCGTTGAATCTGATGAATGGTGTTGAATTTGATGTCCAAACTAGTATCTTCACCACAGACATTGAATCCTCAAGGTGATACACTGCTGTGTTGGAAGCTCTGCCCTCCAGTAGATAGTTATCTTGAATTTTGAATATTTTTGTGACTTTCACCATATCCTCAATGCTGGGTGTACAGCCTTCAGTGTCTTTTTGAAACCAGATCAAGATTTTGAGTGGATTGGATGCAATGCTTTTCAAATTGTTTCCTGAATCAGTCTCAGGAATAAAACGAAATGGAAATGCATAATGATTCCTTATCAACAACATGTGTACCTTGGTACAAATGTTCTGTGCATATCAAGGAATTGTGTTTGAGTACGAGGTGAAATTCTGGTTGGTCTTAGTGACTACTTCTGCTGCTTAAGAGGGGCTCATATCAAGGATGTCACCAAGAGACTACCCAGCCTTATATAGCCTAATGACTATTATCCACTGCTGTTGTTTCACGTGTGGACCAATGATGCAGCCAGGAGCAGTCTGAGGATTATCAAGAGGGATTACAGAGCCCTGGGAGCAGCAGTGAGGGTCTCAGGAGTGCAGGTAGTTTTTTCATAAGTCCTTCTCGTCAAAGGGAAGGGGATTGAAAGGGCCAGTGGAATCTGGCAAGATGGTTACAGGACTGGTGCCACAGACAGGGGTTTGGCTACTTAGACCATGGGACTCTGAGAAACCTGGTCTGCTGGGGGCTGCTGGGGTCCACCTGTCAGAGAAGGGTAAGAGCATCCTCAATCATAGGTTTGCCAAGCTGGTGAAGAGGGCTTTAAGCTAGAGTTGCCAGGGGAGAGGAATCTCAGTCTATCACACTCCTCTCAGTTGATGCTGGCATCAATGATAAATGCCCAGAGCACGGAGAAGGGTCACAGTCAGCAGGAGAGCACCTGAAGACCAGCACAAAAGAATTCCAGCCACTCTAGCCAATAACTCAGCTTGATCAGGGGCCCAACCCAAATATCTCTATGCTAACAGGTAGAAAGGGGAATAAATAAGAAGAGTTAGAGATGTATGCATGCCTGCAGGGCTATGACCACATTAGCATTACAGAGATGTGGTGGTATGGCTCCCATGACTGGAGTGTTAGAATCAAAGGATACAGGCTCTTCAGAAAGGACAGGCAAGGGAGATGAGAAGGGGGTGTCTCCCTCTATGTCAATGAGCAGCTGGAGTGCATGAAGCAATGCCTGGGGATGGGTGAGGAGCTGACAGAGATCTTGTGGGTCAGGACTGAAGGAAGGGCAGGGAAAGGTGACATTATAGTGGGGGTCTGCTACAGGCCACCTGGTCAGGAAGACCAAGTAGATGAGGCCCTCTACAGACAGATAGAAACAGCCTCACGTTCACAAGTCCTGGTCCACATGGGGGACTTGAACCACCCTGGTATCTCTTGGAGGGACAGCAGAGCAAGACACAGACAATTCAGGAGGTTCCTGGAATGCACTGATGGTAACTCCCTTCTCCGAGTGACAGAGGAGCCAACAAGGAGTGATGCTATTTGACCTCATTCTCACCAACAAGGAGGGGCTGGTGGGGAATGTGAAGCTCAAGGGCAGCCGTGGCTGCAGTGACCATGAAATGATGGAATTAAGGATCCTGAGGGCAGTGAGGAGGAAGCATGGCAAGCTTGCTGCCCTGGACTTCAGGAAAGCAGACTTTGGCCTCTGTAGGGATCTGCTTGGTAGAGTACCATGGGACAAAGCCCTGAAGAGAAGAGGGGTCCAAGAAATCTGCTTAATATTCAGGGATCACTTCCTCCAAGCTCAGGAGCAATGCATCCCAACAAAGAGGAAGTCTGGCAAAAACACCAGGATACCTGCATGGATGAACAAGGGGCTCTTGGCCAAATTGTCAGAAAGGTGGAAGCAAGGACAGATGAGATGTGGATGCCCCATCACTGGAAATGTTCAAGGCCAAGTTGGATGGAGTTTTGGGCAACCTGGTCTAGTGGGAGGTGTCTCTGCCCAGGTCCAAGGGGTTCCATCCCAAACCATTCTACGATTCTATACAGAGGAATCAGTATGTATACCGATGTCAGTGGTATGCTGTGAACGCAACTAGCAGTGGTAGCAACTAGCTCCACTAGTGACATAAACTACGTGAATATTAATATGGACAAAGACTAGGTGTTTATGACATCATGCCATTAAGCTTGTCTGATGGTTTCTATTGAGGGTGACTGTTGCTCCACTGGTGATGACAACCACTGTCTGATTGCAGATTGCAGGCCTCATTGCAGACTCATTAAGGACACTTCTAATTTTAGGTTAAATTAAAAACATAGACCCTAAGTCCCTACTGCTCTGTTTTTTTTTGTTTGTTTGTTTGTTTGTACAGTCAGACTGCTACTCTTACTGTATATTTTTCCAAAGAATTAAGGAGAACACATAAAAAACAACAGCAACAACAACAAGAAACACCAACCAACCAAAAACAAAAATAAAAACAAAAACAAAAACTGTGAGTGATAAGAGAAGCCCAGAACACTGAGCGTATTTATGGACACGCATGGCAGAATATTTTCTGTTTTCTGAACCTGACTGGGGACTTGAAACAACCAGTCTTTTGCCTAGCATTTCTTCACAGTTAGTATCTGCAGTAAACTTGTATGAAATATTTTATGCATGTCAGTATAAGCAGTGCAGCAAGTACTGGCAAAAATGGGGGGATACAGCATGTGGTTACATATATTCACTCCTTTTTTCATTTCAGCATGCAGCAGTAATTCTAGTGGCAGAATTTCCTAGGCTCATCGCCTCTGAATGTTTAAGAAGGACTTGTACTGGAGAATGTCTTCTACACAATGATGTAAGAATAAGTTTGCAGTAGACTTCAAGATTGTAGGCTTAGCTACAGGTGTACTCATCAAGATAGGCATGAGCTTATCTATGTAACTGTAATTCCATTAGGTAACAACAGAATGGCAGGGACTTGTTTTAGCCTGCTAGAATTTAGGATAAGCCATTTTAAAAATGGCACCTTCATCAGCACTGTATTTCCATTGCCATGGTAGAAATATGAAGGAGACACAGCTTACAGCTGTGACTCTCCTTATTGTCTGAAAGCTTCACTTTTTTTTCACATTGGCACTAGACAATATTTAGGTAATTCTGACCACACTTAACTGCCCACTTCTGCTAGCTGGAACAGTCAGTATGTTTGGCATCCAATTCAGTTGTGTCTTCAGCTAGACATATTCCAGCCTATGGCTGTGCCACAAATGATGACCTTTTCCTTATGTTTCTAGGTCATACCTGGCTGCTTGAATGTTGATTTGTGATTTACTCTGTCATACACCAGGGAACATAGAATAAAGAATTGCAATCTTCAACTATGTTTTATTTTATTTTCTCACCTCTCATTTTAGTTGCTCTTTGAAAGCTGTCTCCTTTCTCCTGTCTTCCTCAAATGAGCTCCTTTCAAGCTCCACTATCTTTCCATCATTTGTGAAAGTTTTATGCATTGCAAGCTGAAATACCAGTGATTATCATGAAGATTTGGTGGGAAAAAAAAATAAAAATAAAAATAATTATTTGTCCATGGCTTCTTCTTTTCCTTCAACTTCCTTTTTTCTCTCACTTGTTATTTCTTCTTTAATATCTATTTAAAAATGGGATTGTCCAGTTATCCTTTATCTAGTCTATCTCTAAAACCGTCTCAAACAATACACAATGCAAAGAGCTTTGCAAATTTTTCCTACTATTCTTTGTCTTTATCAGTAATTGGAAGGTAAACAAACCTCAAACCTTTGGTTAAACTAAGTGTATGTTGCCACATGAAATTAAAGAGAGAGAAGATTGGTACTGTCACCAGTACTGGAAGATGGGAAGATACCAGTTGGTATCACAACTAAAAAGAATGTTCAGTTAAAATTTGAAATATGTGGTGGCTACATTGAGATGCAGACTGAACTATACATGCTGCTGGAGATATTCACCTTTGACATCCAAGCCCTCGCTTGCAGGAAATGAACTTTTGTAGTTACTCTGGTAAGAAACCAGGGCAACTTTGTTGAGGGGCTTAAAAGAACTAGGCTAGTCTTAACACAGGCCTAGCTTCAAATTTAAATTACTTAATTTTGATTTACAGATTAAATCTTAATTACAGACTAAATCTTAATTAAAATCATCCAGGATTTGGAAAGGATAATGCTATTAAGCACTGAGGAACATAGTCTGAAAAAAAAGTACGCAGTGATTTATTTTGGCTGATAAGAAAACTGTATATATCAGATGACGAATTCTGTGTCTCAGTTCTCTGCATGTCCTTACACAATTTACAGTACAAGAAACCGAAGAATTTTGGTCCCCTTTATTTAGACTACAAATTCCTTCCTGCAAAGGAGCAGTAACTATAGTATGTAGGCAACAGAGATGTTCCTGCACTGATGGGATGGTAGATCTAGAAGAACCTAAAGTTGTGTTGTGCAAGTGTAAACACATGGTACATAGTAGCAAAGAGCTTGCTTATCTATCTATCTATCTATCTACCTATCTATCTATTTATTTATTTTTAATTAGCAAATTTACCAAGGAAAAGGTGTAACTTTCTTTAAAATATTTAACATGACACAGTCCTCTTTCTCGATTTCTTGTATTTTTTTTTTTTTTCTGCATGCAGGTGCATACGCAAAGTAATTAAAAGAAACACATTTTTTACCATCCCATTCTCTTCTTTCTTGCCTCCAAGAATATAACAATTTATTTTACAGGTTTTTCTGCTCTGTAACCAGATTGTATTATCAGATATTGGTGAGTATCATAATAAAAATACAAGAAAGTAAGAATTTAATTTGGTAGCTTTAGACTTTGTTGTGTTTATATATAGACTCACGCTGAAAATGGGATTTTTCAAAGAAAATGAAGGATTTCCAAATGAAGGACTGCATCTCAGTGAAAATATAAGCATAAAAAATATAGGATGTTTCTGTAGGGAGAGCTTGTATTTTTTTCTCTCTCTCTCTTTTTTTTTTTTTTTTTTTTTTTTTTTTTTTTTTTTTTTTCCTTTCTTTTAATTAATTCAGCTGAAAATATTACACTTAGATTTATAAAGGATCAGGAAGTCCTAATTCAATGCTTTAACTCCAGAAAATGCCTCTTTCAAAGATGAGTTCTTATTAAGTTTCTGAAATAATTTAGTTTTTATGTTCATCTTTTTCCAGAGGAATTTTCTGGTTTGTTTTATGTTTTGTTTTTCATTTTCAATATAAACCATCCTGTAACAATTGAAATTATTACAAAATATAAACTAAAATATAATTAACTGAGCAGACATTATATCACTAGTCTTAATCAGTAGTGTTGAGAAAGAGTTAGACTGCAAACTTTTAATGCTCCAGATCCTGCAAAGTCTTATGCAGGTGGTTAATTTTACAATTCAGGATTTTTCTGTTGATTTCAGTGAGCCTGTCTATGAAGTGCACTTCAGTACATGTTCATGTTCAAAAGAGAATACTATACAACACACACTGCACTGATTAAATCTTAAATTTGTTTTTGGAGTATCACAAAAGGCTACAGAATTTCTACTCCACAACACTACTGCTGCAGAATGTTGATTAATATTCCTATGGAGGCTTGGCTATAGATGCAGTGAAATACAGGAATGTTGTCAACTGCATAGATGTTCTCTATTCCATGGATGTTTTTCATTTATTTATGTTACAAAACCCACATAAGATTACAACAGCAGCCATGAGGGGAATTCGAATTTTCTATTATGCATTTTGTATTCTTGACATATATTTTTATTTCTTTTTCAATCACTTAATCTTCTTGTGCAATTTCCTACTTACTTGGTTGTTCTGTATTGCTAGAGGTGTGAGAAAATTCTTCCAACTTGATTTACAAAATGATAAGAAAGACTTAAGAATAAATGTGGATCCTGTCATTCTTTTTATTTATTTTACTTTGAAATAATTAATTTTCAAGTTGACTGTATTTCCTTTAATTCAGAAAAAAAAACAGCTCAATTAGTTCCGCACAGAGTGTGGTGCCTTGAAGCCTTCCATGCTGAAGAGCAAAGGGGACCAAGAAAAATAGTTCTGTCAGTACAATTCAGCAAGAGGATAAATGGAAATGGAAGTCCCAGAGATGTTTTGTTGTCATTGGGCCAAACTGTAAAGGAATATTCATTCACTCTGGTCTACCCAGAGAGTCAATCTCTTACCAAATAAGGTGATTGGAAGAGTTGCTTGAAATTAAGATTTATGTATCAGAGATGACATATATAAAGGGGGACTTCAATCTTCTTGATATTTGTTGGATAAGCAACACTGCCAGGTACACAAAGTCCAGAAGGTTCCTGCAATGCACTGAAGGTAACTTTCTGATGCAGGTGGTGGAGGAGCCAATGAGGAGAAGTGTGCTGCTGGACCTTGTTCTTACTAACAATGAAGGACTGGTTGGGGATGTGAATCACAGAATCACAGAATTTCTAGGTTGGAAGAGACCTCAAGATCATCGAGTCCAACCTCTGACCTAACACTAACAGTCCCCACTAAACCATATCCCTAAGCTCTACATCTAAACGTCTTTTAAAGACCTCCAGGGATGGGGACTCCACCACTTCCCTGGGCAGCGCGTTCCAATGTCTAACAACCCTTTCGGTAAAGAAGTTCTTCCTAAGATCCAACCTAAAATTCCCCCGGCGCAACTTAAGCCCATGCCCCCTCGTCCTGTCACCAGGCACGTGGGAGAACAGACCAACCCCCACCTCGCTACAGCCTCCTTTGAGGTACCTGTAGAGAGTGATAAGGTCACCCCTGAGCCTCCTTTTCTCCAGGCTGAACAATCCCAGCTCCCTCAGCCGCTCCTTGTAGGGCTTGTTCTCCAGGCCCCTCACCAGCTTCGTCGCTCTTCTCGGAACTCGCTCAAGCACCTCCATGTCCTTCTTGTAGCGAGGGGCCCAAAACTGAACACAGTATTCGAGGTGCGGCCTCACCAGAGCCGAGTACAGGGGGACGATCACCTCCCTAGCCCTGCTGGTCACACTGCTTCTTATACAGGCCAGGATGCTGTTGGCCTTCATGGCCACCTGAGCACACTGCTGGCTCATATTCAGCCGACTATCAACCATCACTCCCAGGTCCTTCTCTGACAGGCAGCTCTAAAGGTGAAGGTTGGAGACAGCCTGGAATGTAAAGATCATGAGATAGTGGAGGTCAGGATCTTGTGAAGAAGAAGCAAAACAATTAGTAGGATTGTAACCCGGGACTTCAGGAAGCCAAAGTTGACCTCTTCAAAGAGGTCTACCTACTTGGAGTTATCCCATGGGCTAGAGTGATGGAAGGTAAGGGTGCCAAAGAGAGTAGGTCAGCACTTAAACCACTTATTCCAAACTTAAGATTGGTGCATCCCTAAGAGTAAGAAATCAGGGAAATGTGGCAAGGGGCCTGCATGGATGAACAACATGCTTATAGATAAACTCAAAGGCAGGAAGAAAGTCTATGGAAAAAGGGCCTGGCCACCTGGGAGGAATACAGGAATGCTGTCAGGGCCTGCAAGGATACAATGAGGAAGGCTAAGGTCCATTTGGAATTAAATCTGACAAAGAAAGTCAAGGATAACAAGAAAGGCTTTTTAAAGTATGTCAGTAGCAAAAGGAAGACTAAGGAAAATGTGGATCCTCTACTGAATGATGTGGGTGCCCTTGTAACAGGGGATGATGAGAAGGTGGAGATACTGAATGCCTTTTTTGCTCCAGTGTTTACTGCTAAGACTGCCCCTTGGGAATCCCAGATCCTGGAGACAAGAGAGGTAGTATGGGGAAAGGAAGTCTTTCCCTTAGTCAATGAGGATCTGATCAAAATCAATGCACACAAATCCATGGGCCCTGATGGGATGCACCCATGTGTGCTGAGGGAGCTGGCAGACATGATTGCTGAACTGTTCTTTATCATCTTTGAAAGGTCTCGGAGAACAGGAGAGATACCGGATGACTGGAGGATAGCCAATATCACACCAGTCTTCAAAAAGGGCAAGAATCTGGGGAACTACAGGCCAGTAAGTCTCACCTCCATCCCTGGAAAGGTGATGGTACAACTTGTTCTAGATGCCATCTCCAAATACTTGGAAGAGGAGAAAGTTATCAGGAATAGTCAACATGGATTCACCAAGGGGAAATCATGCTTAAACAACTTGGTAGCCTTCTAAGATGTCATTGCTGTCTGGGTAGAGCAGTGGGTGTTGTCTACCTTGACTTCAGCAAGGCTTTTGACACTGTCTCCTACAACATCCTCATAATGAATCTTAGAAAGTGTGGGACAGATGAGTGGGCAGTGAGGTCGCTCAAGAACTAGCTGACTGGCAGAGCTCAGAGGGCTGTGATCAGTGGCACTGTCTTGTTGGAGGCCTGTAACTAGTGGTGTTCTCCAGGGGTCAGTGCTGAGTCTGTTCTTGTTCAACATCATCAATGACCTGGATGAAGGGATAGAATCCACCCTCAGCAGTTTGCTAATGATACAAAACTGGGAGGAGTGTCTGACACACCAGAAGGCTGTGCTGCCATTCTGTGAGACCTGGACAGGCTGGCAGAGAAGAACCTGATGAGATTCCACAAGATCAAGTGTAGAGTCCTGCACCTGGGGAGGAATAACCACACACATCAGTACAGGCTAGGGGCTGACCTGCTGGAGAGGAGCTTTGTGGAGAAGGACCTAGGGCTCCTGGCAGACAACAGCTTGGCAGTGAGCCAGCAATGTGCCCTTGTGTCCCAGAAGGCCAATGGCATCCTGGGGCACATTAAAAAGAGCATGGGCAACTGGTCGAGGGATGTTATCCTCCCCCTCTACTTTGCCATGGTGAGGCCATGTCTGGAATACTGTATCCTGTTCTCGGCTCCCCAGTTCAAAAAAGATAGGGATCTTCTAGAGAGAGTCCAGAGGAGGGCCACAAAGATGATTAAGGGCCTGGAACATCTGCCAGGGAAGTAGTCACAGCACCAAGCCTGTCAGAGTTCAAGAAGTGTTTGAACTGTGCACTTAGTCATATGGTCTGAATTTTTGGGTAGGCCTGTGTGGTGCCAGGAATTGGACTTGGTGATCCTTATGGGTACCTTCTTCCAACTCGGGATATTCTATGATTCTATGATCTCCCCTATGAGGAAAGGCTGAGAGACCTGGGTCTGTTCAGCCTGAATGAGAAAAGACTGAGAGAGGTGACCTAATTAATGTTTATAAATGCCTAAAGTGTGGGAGGCAAATGGAAGAGGCCAGGCTCTTTTCAGTGGTGTGCAGCGATAAGAAAAAAGACAATGGACAAAATCTGGAATACAGGAAGTTCCACACAAACATGCATAAGAATTTATCTACAGTAAGGGTCACAGAGCACTGGAACAGACTGCCCAGAGAGATTGTGGAGTCTTCTTCTCTGGAGATATTCAAGACCCACCTGAATGCTTTCCTGCTCAACCTACTGTACAGAACTTGCTTTTAATGTGTGTGTGTGTGTATGTGTGTAATCAATGATCTCCAACCCCTAGAGTTCTATGATTCTGTGAAGGGCATTCTGATAATTGTTTGAAGCAATGTTGTATGCAGATCTTGTGTCTGACCAGTCCATGAACCCTAACAATGGGAAAACCCCTGAAAAGCTAGGCCAGGGCAATGCTCATGAAGCTCAGGGACAAATATATCCAGTGATTGACCAGAGCTTTTACCCAGAAAGCTGAATTGTTCTTGACAAAGAGGGTGGCTCATCTTCTAGATAAATGGCTGTCGGCTGCATGAATCAGCCAGCTTTGCAACTGCTCAGAAGGACTTGGGGGGTTTGGTGGATGAAAGGATTGACGTGAGCCAGCAGTGTACATTTACAGCCCAGAAGGCCAACTGCATCCTGGGCTGCATTAAAAGGGGATTGGCCATCAGGTTAAGGGTGGGGATTGTACCCCCCTGTTCTGCCCTTTTGAGGCCCAACTTGGAGTGCTGCATCCAGGTGTGGGTCCCCCAGCACCAGAAGGATGTGGACCTGTTAGAAGGGGTCCAGAGGAGGGCCACAAATTTGATCAGAGGGAGGGAGCACCTCTGCTATGAAAAAAGGCTGAGAGAGCTGGGGCTTTTTAGCCTGGAGAAGAGAAGGCTCAAGAGTGACCTCATTGCAGCTTCTCAGTACTTAAAGGGAGCTTATAAAAAAGATGGAGAGCAACTTCTTGCTTGAGCAGACAGTGATAGGACAAGGGGGAATGGCTTTAAACTAAAAGAGGAGAGATTTACATTCAATGTTATGAGGAAATTCTTCATTCAGAGGGGATGGCAAGGTACTGGAACAGGTTGCCTAGAGAAGTTGTGGATGCCCCATCCCTGGAGGTATTCAAGACCAAGCTGGATGAGGCCCTGGGCAGCCTGACGGCAGGGGGGTTGAAACTGGATGGTCTTTAAGGGCCCTTCAAACCCAAGCCATTCTATGAGTCTGTGATTCTATGAACTGAGGATTTCCAGCACTATGATGGTGAGTGTACTATAGAGACCCTTATTAAGAATCAGGTTTCTATTGTGATTCAGGTCAAGTGTAATTTCTACTTGTATCGTGATTTAAGTACATGGCTATATCATTCTGCTAAATGAAAACCCCATGTAACTTCATATAACTTCAGCTAAGTAAATCTGGTATTAAGCACGAAAAGCTATACATGTGGAATACCTAAAAGCAACTAATTAGAGACTACTGAACTCAGGAATTGTGTCAAATGCGCTGAGGGGGATCCAGACCAGTGCAAGTTTCAGCCGTCCCCTAGCTTTCATCCCAGTTCTAGTGGAAGGACTACAGACTAAAATATGCTCACTGTTTTCCCTGGGGTTACCACTGAAGCAAAGGAGCCACAAATTCACACCCATGATGTAGGCATCCCATAGTCCCTCTGCACCTTGCACCCAGCTCCAGGAGATATGGTTGCTCTGTGCTCTCACCTTCCTCTTCCCCCTTCTGTCTCAGAGACCCAACATCTAAATCTAACAGCAATTTCAGCTGAGGCTGAACTTAATATGCTGTATCTTTCAATTTATCTAAGAGCAGGCCTTTATGTCAATGCTAAAATATTTTGTTTATCTGTATCTTAATGTGAGATGGTCACATTTTTTTTCTTAATTATTTATTGTTGTATATTATAAGAAAAATTACTTGTGGGGAGCCTGGGGTAACTTAGGCTACCACTCTTCCAAGGATAAAGGAAACAATGGCAATATCTCACTACTAAGAAACAATTAAATAATAATAATAATAAACAAACAACAACAACAAAATCAAATCATTATAAAAGTTATAATTCTATATAAATAGAGGATGCTGTAAGATACTAACCTCAAAAAATGTGCTATCTAATGAAATAAAATCATCAAATAACAACAATATAAGTACTTTGTTTTAACATAGTGTTTTTCATTAGTCTATTTCTGTTTCCTTAATTAGGTAGCATTATACTTAATGGATGAGGAAACTGAGATATGAGAATGTGACACCACTTCCATATGTCACAGCGCAGACCAGCAGCAAGACTGGGAGCACATCCTTGGTCTCCAGAGTGCTAACCCTGCACTGGTTCCTCTGGCAATGCTGTGATCCCCTTCTGCCATCTACAGTATATAGTCTAGCTTCCTCTCAGTGAAATTCATTTGCAGCATCACAGGAAACAACCTATTACACAAAGATCTCAACAGCATGTGTATGTTTACTTGCATACAAAAATGTAATGACATTTCTGATATTCATTCTGATATATGGAGTGCAAGAGAAGTTAACACTTTGGGGAAATTACGTAACATTTTACAAATCAAACACTTTCCAAGGGAGTTAACAAATGAAACAGATGGAACACTGCATTAAGTAGACACAACGTAGCGCCTAGCAGAGGTACTTCCACACTCCTCCTGCTTGCCTACCCATGGCACCTACGCACCTCATCAGAGAAACCCATCAGAAAGGAAGGAAGGAATTCTCAGGGGAAGGAAACTGTTCTTCACACACCTTTCAGAAAAGCCAGATTAGGGACAAGGGAGGCTTAGGGTGAGGGAAAACCTCAAAAGAGAATGGTCTAGAACTATTTCAAAGAGGTTTCTTAAACAGCTGAAACATCTAGATAAATTCAAAGGATAGTGAAATTAGAAAGTAAAAGGGGTGTCCAGGCAGTAACTCATGGTCTTATTTACCCTCACATGCATTGAATAATCTGCAGTCTGCCTCACCCTGAGCTGGCCTACAGAAAAATTTTGTATATGTTACATTCTAAGACTCACATGGTCAACAACTGTAAAGAAAATCAATTTGTTTTTCCTACATCAGCTGCATCAGTGTGTTTGTTGGGCCCAGAGAGTATTCAAAGGATAGTTTTATAGCTAAGGTATTGGGTTGTTCCCACCAGACAGGCACTTTGGTCTCCCTTTTACCTTGCTCCAGCCAGAACGCAAAGTGATATTGGTATTTCCCTAACAGCAGTAAGGCCACAAGGAGATCATGAGTGCAGGTTTGTATAAAAATCTGTGGCATGCTATTTATACCTGCCAGCCCTTAAAGTCAGCACTTGCAGCTAGCCTGTCTTTCGGTGGTGTGGGAGAGCTGAGAGACACCAGACACTCAGCATGGGACTCTGAATAAATCCTCACACTTAGTAGGTGATCAGTAGCCCTGAGGTTACTTTTAGATGTTTGGCTCTAACCTCCCTGAGATTCAAATACAGTAAGATAGTCCTTAATCAGCAATATGATGTTCCACATATTTTTTATTAAATCAAATTCGGCTGTCTGTAAATTGCACATTAAATTTGGCTCTCTGTAAATTGCACATTTAACCATTTAACCTAGTTAACTTTTTATTGGAGTTTAGCTTTTTTTTTTTTTTTTTTTTTTTTTTTTTTTTTATGATTACATCACTGTAACACATGAGCATCTCTGCTCAGCTAGAACATCTTATCCCTACATTAGCACTGCTAAGATAGGAAAATGTTCCTTCAAAAATGGAGAGTAGAAACCAGAGAGAGCTCTGGTTCATCTCTCCTAAAATCAGAGCCAAAGGCAGTAGTAAGTCCATTGCCTTAGTAGGGGTCAAGCCTCCACAGCAAGAGTCTCTGAGTTATGTCAAGAACAACATGCCTGGGTGACATGCAGAAAGTATGTTCCCACTGTTTTCCATGGGCAACCACTGCATTTGCAGATTGACAGTAGGCTTTTCTGTACCACAGCACTACAAATGAGATTTCTCAAAGGAGAAGAGGCAGGCTGGGCCACTCAGAAAAGCTGTGGTGAGACTGTCATGCATGATGAAGGGGAAGAGGGCATAATTTGTGGATAGGAGGCAGTCAGGACCTGCACTGTAATTCCCAGCTACCAGCAAAAGATGAGCATATTTAGTTTGGTGTGCACCTGGCTACCTGTTGGACATAAAAGTGTGCTGTGGCTGAGAACTGGAGATGACCAGTGTGTGCACAGCACCCAGGTTTTTGCCCCAAACCCTCAATCACCTGCTACACCCCATCTCTGGCAGAACTGCTACTTTGGGTTTGTGTCAGTATTTTGGAATCTGCATCGAATCGCCAGAAATAATCTCCACTCTCCCTTTTAGTTTGTTGATGTTTTAAAACCATTTAGTGAGTAGGCACAGTGGTTACAGCCATGTAAGCCAGTTTACAATGTAAAAAAACCTGGTGTTCGTGGCCCATGTATTCCATGCAGACTAGAAAGCAATGGGATTTCATGGGAAAACGAGGCTGTAATAGTGCAAGTGGTAGACTTAGCCTGCCCTGCGTGTGACTAGGATGCAAGTTTCACAACAGCACTTGCTTAGTGAGAAAATATTTCAGTGCAATGCTGAGGTGAGAGGAGGAGCTGAGAACTGTAGGGGTGGTTGACTGTAATCATGTCATAGTTTAATCCACATTGAAGGCTAATATAAGGAGGCCAGGTAATTGAAGGTGTAACTAATTGTTGCTGATAATGTTTTCAACCGGCCGGCTCAGCGGCGACCCAAGTTACTGCGGCTTTGCTGTTACCCTGGCTCTTGCCCCCCAAAACGAGGGCTCAGTCCCACCACTATGACAGAGCCCCGCGCATGCTCACAGGGCACAGTGCCCCCGCAGCCATTCCCCTCCCCCACCACCAGCGCGCTGCGCTTGGCCCTGCCCGCCCGCCGTCAGCCGCGGGGGGTTGTGGGCTGAGCAGCAAGATGGCGGTGGCGGCGCTGTGCCTTCGGTCGCTCCGCGGCCTGTGGCTGCCAAGGGCAGGTGAGTGCGGTTGGGTTGCCGGCCCCTCTGCTCCCTGCCCGGCCCGGGGGACGGCTTCCGGCTCCCTCCTCCGCCTGTTGGGGGGTGTCTGAGCGCTGCGCCGCTGCCCTGCTCCTCCTGCAGCCCTCGCTTGAGGGAGCCGGGCGGCGTCGGGCAGCACCTGGCGTTCGTGGCCCAAACGAGGGGGTTTTGGCCCCCACCCCCCGTTTTGTCTTCTTGCTGGGGCTGTCAGCACCTCAGCAGGTGAAATGCTGATCTGAATGCTAATAGTGTGGGTTCTTTTTATGTTTTGTTAGGTAACACTGTGTCACCTAACATATGCAGGTGCCTGGGTTATATTTAACACTTCGATGCGGGCCTTTGGCACCGAAATGGAACCGGTTTAAGTGACATGGATTCATCGTATGTTCCTCTGTTGTGAAAAGCGGGAGGTGGCAATTCAGTGGGTGGTAGAGGTGCGGAAGGAGTTTAACGTGCTTTTAATTGCAGCAACGGGACTTCTCAAGAGAAATATGGTTGTGGTTTACTGTTGATATTTATTTAATTTAAAACAGTACTCAAACTGCTTCAGATAAAGATTGTAAAATCAACCTTCAAGTACCAAATAGATTTTGCTTAGTGAAGAAGATGGCATCCTGCCCATCCAGGGCAAAAACTCTTCATCAAGTCTGGGTTACGTGTGAGCATAGGACAGAAAGCTTTAAGTAGTGGCATTTAGTCTGGAAATATTAACATGGGTTATGAAAGCTGTATGGGTCTCTTAAGTTACGTTTTGCTCAATTACTAGGGGTTTCATTTTGACAGGGCTGCACACCGTACAGAAGGTCCTTTACTCTTTACTGGTTGTGAATCTGGTGTGAGGATCTCCCTAGTTTGCTCGTTTCAAGTCTCATGGATATCCGTAACAGTGTTTTTTTTTTTTTTTTTTTTGTTTTGTTTTTTTTTTTGTAATGTAGTAGTAATTAGGTGTGTGTCCATAGATTATGATACATTGTGATGTCTTGTATAATTATGGAACAAGAAAACATGTACACTACTAAAGAGCTTACAGTGTAAGGCAAGTACCAACAGGTGTGTGTACACAAGTGGGAGAATACAAGACAATAAGGGGATATTACTTACAAATGTGACAGTGATAGTATCATGAAGAGCCTGTCATCAAGTATTTTTGCAGAAATAACAGCAAAGAACCCATAAAAATGTTGGAAGATGCAGATTTTTTTCATATTATCTTTTCCTTCTTACATGGGTAGAACTATTTAATAATATTTTGTTTGAAAGGTACTAATAGTAGACTAGAATTCTGTTGGGTTTAGGTTTTATGTTTTAAGGACTAAAATGTTCCTGTTGAACCATACCAGAGAGAGTGTTGGCTACTTTTGTGAGTAGGATATTGTGTTCTTTTTTTTCCCCCTCAAACCTTTGGAAAGAGGAGTGAAACAGAGTATTGAGAAGGACAGCTGGTCATCAAGCTTCCTATTTTACCATCTCAGCATGCTATGCAGCTTTTTGGAATTAAAGGAATCTGATTTTGAAGAACCTGATAATTTTTTATAGAAACCCATAGAGGTTTGCTTTTTCTAAAAATAAATACTAAAAAAAGGAAAAAAAAATATTGGAACACAAGAATGAAGGTGACATGTTCATCCAACTGTCTGCCTCAGTATTATCCTTTATACTTGCACTTGTACTGGACTTAGCTGATCTCCACTTTCCAGCCACCTGTTACATTACATACAGGCTTTATTCTGTACAGAGTATTCAGTACACACTTCTGTTTACATATGCAGATTTACTTTCTTGTTGTTTAAAAGAATTAAAAAAAAAAAGCCCCCTCCCCAAGTATCCCAAGTATTTTTGAGCATAAAAATGTGGGTAAATTTTTAGGCTGAGAGTTCAGTTGTTGCTGTTATCATTGAAAAAACAGAATAACTGCATAACACTTCTAAAAATTAGTGACACAGTATTTTATACAGCTTTTCTTAGTGTACCAAGGAACCTATATAGGCTGCATATTTGTGTAATGACAGCTTGGCAATTTGTTTATGTTTGCTGTGTTGGAAATTCACTGAAATGACTGCCTTCACCTTCACTGTACTTCTCCAGAAGTGAACATATAGAGGGCAGTGTTGAATTAACTGTATGGTGGAAAAAGTAGAGAGTGAAGATAAGTGGAGAACACAGCAGTGATGAATTGGTATGTTTCTTAGAATTCAGTTTGAGATATTGCAAAGTTTAATATGAACCTACTGCATCACATTAAAAACCTGAAATGCAGTAGCATATCTGCTACTTTGAGCCAGGTACCGTGCTGTTTAAGTGTTCCTGAGATTGTGCCTTTTTTTGCGTAGGAGAGTTGTTTTTTGAGTAGTCCTTGTTTTTTGAGAGTCCTAGTTGTTTTTTGAGAGTCCATTACCTACATGAACTTTATGTAGGTAATACATAATCTTGTCCTGTTTCTATCGGCCAGTTGGAGTAAAGTTTATCAGCATATTTGATTAATACGATATGTCCAAATGAATGTTTGTGTTTTATTTAATTGTGTGCCAAACTGCCTCTCAAGGCAAAGTTGTCGATGTTTGTGGCATCTTTATTTTTTCCAGTTTGTACAGTATAAAGAGAGGGGGGATAGACAAACTTTTGGGTACAAGTCTTGCTGGATTTTTTGCAGGTCTTGAGCAGTGTTGCTGGATTTTCTGGTTTGAATGTTATCATCTAACCTAATAAAATATAATTCACCTCCAAGCATACCTCGTACTTTTTATCTTCTTAACATTGTGGCTGCCGCATCAGTGCCACTGTCTCAATTGGCAGTACCTACCTATATCCTTCTATGTTTTAGTTTGGACTTCAGTTTTTATCCACACTTCCCTAATGCTCCTTGTCCTTTGACCTATCCAGATGTCTCTGAAATATCTTGGCATGGGAAACCTTTCTAACAGAGAAAGAGGAAGAAAAAAACAAACTAAAAAAATAAAGAAACTAAACAAAGTAGTTTCTGTAACGAGAAAAAGTATTTTTAACTATGGTTTGACACTGATAAATTTTAGCTTGTTTCACATGCTCTCTCCCATTTTGTGTTGCAGGCCCTGGGATTTCTGCCTTAGCTGCAGCTCCATCTGTGTTGCAGCAGCACCGCCATGTTCATCATGCAGTGATCCCTCATGGAAGAAGTGGGCGATCCTCTGTTAGTGGCATTGTGGCCACTGTCTTTGGGGCTACAGGTTTCCTAGGACGCTATGTTGTCAATCGTTTAGGTAATGTTCTCCAGGAGTACTAATTGAAAGTTTAAGTGCTTAACCAAGCTCCATTTTTTCATTAGGTTACAGATTAATCTAGAAGTCTTTAGCATTTTGGATCTTAAAAATGCAGTAGTGCAAAAGTGTTTTGCATCATTCTTTCATAGTATTTGGTTTAGTAAAGTGCCAAGATGTGGCAACTAGTAAAAACAGTTTTAATCTAGAAAATATAGAAGCATTTTAAGATTGTTATAGTCATTAAGACCAGTCATTCTCATTCACATAATGTTTTTCCCATCTGTAGAATACAGCTCTGTGAAGACATGCAACATGTGTTTGATGTGCTAACAATGCCAAAATCAGAAGAATCATAGTAAATAGCCTGCAGAAGTTTGATTGGAGTTCTTTAGAGTTGTCCTTTTGATTTTGAGTTCTAGAAAATAACTGTTGCGCTTGTTTTTCCTTCTCTCCATCCACCTTCTAGAACTGCAAATATCCTTCGATGTGACACATTTTTACATATTGTACTGTGTTTATAGTATGCACTGTGTTTTTTGTTTTCTGTCTTACTAGATTATTAGTTCACTCAAGTATTCAAGTATCTACCTGCTTAAGAGTTGAAATGATGTTCAGCAACTTGTTTCTTTGCTACTTTCAGCTTTGCAGATAGTATTTGAGGTACTTACGTGTATGTGTTGTTCTTTAATGCCAGGGACAAAGAAAAAAGTCTGTATGTTCAGAAGTCCATCTACTTAGGTATGTAGTAGTTTAAAATAAATGATTTTTTTCTGAATGCTTAGGTCGCATTGGATCTCAAGTAATCATACCCTATCGCTGTGATCAGTATGACCTCATGTATCTGCGACCTATGGGTGACCTGGGGCAACTTCTCTTCTTAGTAAGTCTTTTACTTTGGCCTCAGATCAAATATAATACCATTGCTATACAAGGAAGTCTGTTAATCATTCTCAAAGTCAGAACTCCTGCTATTGTTTAGACTGTAAATGGAAATGATGTGAAAGAGCTTTCTTTGATTGTGCCTTTTTACACATTATCTCATCTCTTTCCCATTTGATGCTCTGGTTACAGGAGTGGGACTGTAAGGACAAAGACTCTATCCGAAGAGCCGTGGAACACAGCAATGTGGTCATTAATCTTGTTGGAAAAGAATGGGAAACAAAGTAATTTTTTTTTCCCCCTATATGCATAGATTTGCATCAGGTATTGGATATGGTAGCCACTTTTTACAGCACATGTACAGTATGCAGCAACACATTATTTTTGACTTCTATGAAAAGGCAAAATTGAAATCCTGCATATAAAAGTTCTTCCACTTTAAATGTTTAATGTTTTAAAATGTGGTTATGATCTGCTCTTGAGAAGTAAATTATTTCTGTAATTTTCTGGTGTACAGATTTTGTTCTGTTTGAGAGTTAAATTTACTGCTTTCATACACCTTACTGATGTTTGGTGGGTCCCTTTATCTCGTGGAGGCTTTCCAGTTTCTGTGGACTCATATTTACTTTGTTAAAGAAGTGGGCTTTCATCCTGTCTCTTTGTAGTAATGATGGATTGTAGCCTACTATAATAAGCTATGATCAAGGTTTTCCTATTCTCTGGTAAATGTTAATGAACAGGAATAGCTATGGAGAGTCCCTATCATGATTAATAACAATTCTTTGACAGTTCGGCACAGATGCTTTTAGCTACATAAGCATTTTTTGTAATAATTTTTTAAATAGCTGCTTTCTGAAATCCATTTAAAAAAAAATCTCACATAATTCAGGTTAAATGCACATAATAGCTTGCTGTGTGTTTTGTTGGTGGCTCTTTTTTTTTTGCATGTGTGCAATTTTCCAACTTTATTTAAAGCCTTGTTACTGCAAAACTGCCAGACAAAAACTCATTAACTGTGTGGTTTGCCTTTTTACATTATCTTGCTATAATGGCAGACAGAATCAAATGTAGATCTTGGTTTCACCTATACTTATAAGCCTAATGCTTCTGTTGCACTATTTTTGGTTAATAGTCACTTGTTGGTGTTGTCCTAAGTTCTACAATTATTTCTCCTAAAATAACGTGTCTCTTGGCAAGCACCTATTTCAGCTGCTTCCTGTGTGGTCAAGTATTATACATAAGTTCTGGGAGATGCTTTGATTTTGCATTCAAACTCTTAGAGGCGCTTTTATTTTTTCCTGATAGTCACTTAGCTCCATACCCCACGCTTGGAGTCTATAACACTTTAGTTAGGGAAAAACCTCTAAACTAACTTAACTTTGTGCATCTGACAAGGTTTTTGGTTCTTTTTTTTGTCTTCTTCATACGTTGGGGATATAGGTAAAAACATACAAAAACAACCTGTCAAGACTATTATGTGTTGTTGCTAAGCTATGAACGTGAAAGTTGAAACTCTTATTGCTGTTAGAACAGAAACAATTTCTTCATAATGTGGGAGCAAAGGAAGAAAAAGCCAGTAGAGTTGGCCAATGGACAGTGTAATCTCCATTTATCATTCAGATGTGTTTTTTCTCCCTCAACATTTCTGGACTCATAAAAAGTATGATTTGTGTAAGGGAAAGTTCCTTTTTTAGTGAAAGTAAGCGAAACAACGTCAAGAGTTTCATTCTAGTTTAAAAAAAAATAAAACCAATTCAAAGAATCTTGTTGCGCTGGTCAGTTTCAGCAGTGTCAAAAGCAGAGGAGTCTCAGTACACCTTAAGGACTTCTGAGTGTTCCAAAATTTGCTACTGTGTTGCTCAGAAGTCCTTAGGTGTTTTTTTATCTACAATGTTGATATCAATGGTGGTGCTGAAACCCTGTGATAAATTAAATTTCTGTGGCCTGTTAAACTCGAGGTCACACTAACCATTGTAATCATCCCAAAATCTGTGAGAAACATGAGCAGGAAAAAAATAAAAATAATAAAAAAAATTAAGATTAGAAGTGGAGATTGGGGTGGGAAGGGAGGAGGGAGAAGTAAAGCCTGACATTAAATGCTTTCCTCCTTGCCTTGTATTAGTATACAATGTGATCTGTGTATACTATGTTGTTTGAAAACTCCATAGTTACAGGAGGGATGTTGGTCATTCTTGTGTGTGTCTAAAATCTATTTTTGTGAGTAGAACAGGAGTAATGGTTCCCAGGATCAGATTAGCTATTGAAGGGTCAAAAATAACTTATTATTTTTAAGACTTTCTTTAGACTCCAGTGGGATCTGAAGAACTGTGAGAGTAGATAAGGATAGAGGGAGAGGCATTTGGGAGAGGCATTCTGAGTAACAAAAATATTTGTTACTCAGAATCAAATGGAAAAGATGGAGTGGGGTGCTTACAAGGACAATATAAAGACATGAGAAGCCAATTCTCTTTCTTTCAGTTTTGGAATAGTTGGAAGGAATTTTGGGATAGTTGCCAGGCTATAGTGTCAGTTCTTCTTGGAGACTGAGCTTCTGTATTGTCCTTGATCAGACGCCAAACTAGATTACAGTTGAACCCCGCTAATTTAGGCCCCTTGAATGCTATAAAGTGAGTAGAATATTTTTTTTTGTTTTCCATAGCATCTGTAAGGGGACTTCCAGAGGAACACATCTGAATAGCTGTAACTGTTCTGTCAGTGTAAAATTTTCCATTTGCATAAGCACCCATGAGTTCTTTGGTCTGTCTTTTTTTTTTTCCCCACTTTCCCAGTACCTAGCATCTGTCCTAACTTAGGCTACTCAGAATTTTTGTGTTCTTTTTTAATGTAATTGAGTGCATCAAATCAAGTCAGATTTTGAACAGGTGTTGTAAAAAGATAGCTTTGCTCAGATTTTGAAATGCAGCACTTTTTTCTCCAAACAAACAAAAATACTGTTTTGACTTGGGAAGGATTTTCTACTTGTCACAGATGAGTGGGCAAGAGAATTTTTCATACTGATTTGATCTTACCCGATGAAGAAGGCAGTACTAATGCTGTAATCTAAGCTCACTGTTGCATTTCACTTGTTCTTATTATGGGAAGAATATCTCACACACTTAAACTTTCTAATGAGGAGCGTTGATAGATTTTTGAAATATATTCAAGTAATAAGTAATGATTGCTATTAGTTGGTAGGCAATCACTGTTGGTCACTCTTAAATTAAAATTTGTTTTTGACTTGTTTTAGACACTTCAGTTTTGAAGATGAATTTGTAAATATTCCTAAAAGTATTGCCCAGATAACTAGGGAAGCTGGCGTGGAAACACTCATTCATATCTCTCACCTGAATGCTAGCCTGAAGAGTCCTTCCAAGTATCTGAGGAATAAAGTAAGTCTAGAATAATTTTGGATATGTTTTCAGAAAGCCTACTTTTTGTCTTTTTTCCCCAACTGAGTCTGTTTGAAGGAAATCACTGTATGAAATCACTCTTCTATGGAATTTTGTCTTCATCTGAGGAATTTTTACATTACTGTGCTTACTGGGGCTAGAAATCCTCCTAAGTTTTTTATGTACTTCGAAGGGAAATAGATCTTGTATTCCTGAAAACTATTCCTTTCTTCTGTCCTTGAGTATCTTTGCATCTACAATTACTGTTGTTAGGAAGGAGTTTGGTGGTGGTTTGCAATCTGATATCATGCTTTACATCTAAGGCTGACCTAGCAAATGCAAGTAAGTAGATGATGCCAAAATGAATTTTGCAAAAACAGTTCTGAAAAGTGTCATCTTTTGGTCTATCTGGAATAGATCTAATTCATGTGATCACTTTAATTGAATGACAGGCTGTTGGAGAGAAAGCAGTGAGGGAAGAATTTCCAGATGCTATAATTATGAGGCCCGGTGAGATGTTTGGGAGAGAGGACCGATTTCTCAATCATTATGCGAGTATGTATTCTTGAAATAATGTAACTGTGTCTGGTATGTATACATATTTGTAGAGAACAGAGGGAAAATGCATTTTACTTTTGAGAAATGGAGAGTTTATTTTCTTTAATCAGAAATTTACTGTATTTTACTTTTTTGAAGATGCTTAACAGAAAAATAATAATTTTTCATCTTGTGGTGAAATGGTAGATCCTGAATTCTTCCTCAATCTAATTAGACTTTGCTGTTTGATTTTATATGCGACTACTTTTTTTTATTATTTGGATTGTCCTGACAATCTAGACAGCAGAGAATAGAAGCTGTTTCTGGCTTGCAAGGTTGAGATCTCTCTGAACCAGTTTAGGTGGACAGCAAGCATAGCCTTTCCATGGCTGTTGTTAAGAAAATTGAATGTGGGTGGTAATTGTTTCCAATCTTTTAAATCATTTTTTTCAGAAGAGATCCACACTTGGTGTTGTGCAACGTGTATTGGTTATTTGCCTGGATTCACAGATTTTATTCTCAAGTTATGTTTGTTTTTCTCCATCAGACATGCGCTGGTTTGGTGGTGTGCCTCTTATTTCGATGGGCAAAAAAACAGCGAAGCAACCAGTATATGTAAGTTTTCTTAAAAGCAGGACAGTCCCAATTTCTGTGTGTCTTTTTTTATTTTCCTTTCTCCCCATAAATCTCTCTTGAAGAAGAGAGTGTGCATGCATTCATGCTTTCTGTTGGTAATTATCTGTTATTATTATTTCTCACAGGTGGTTGATGTAGCAAAGGCAATTATTAATGCAATTAAGGATCCTGACGCTAAAGGAAAAACATACGCCTTGGCTGGGTAGGTTACTTTTCTGATTCTAATTATATGAAGTACTTCTTTTTGGTGTCATTTTTTGGCATGCTGCACAGTACACTTAATTTCTCCATCCATGCACACAGTTTGAGCAGCAATAAATTCCACCCCCTTTTTGGGAGGAAAAATGACTCAAGCTGTTCTTGTGAGTACTCTGAAAATCCTAGTTTGGGCCCCATTGCATTTAATGTTATGTATGTGCACGCAAAAAAAATAACCCAGTCTTTTTAAAATACACCAGACAAAACAGCTTTAGAGAAAATGCTGCTAAAACTATGTGGAAATCACCTTGAATAAGAATGGATAAAGCCAGTAGATCCCTTGGAATAGTTATTTACAAAAGCTCCAAGTCAGAATAGGTCATTAGTAATAAGAAAAGATGACCTGCTAAATGCCAAGGCACATTAAGAGTGTGATTTAGAAGCACACAGAATACGTTTTATTCAGTATGATTGTGGTGGGCTAACCTAGTCCTGCAACCAGATAATTGTACACCTGCCCACTTAGTTTTCCTCCTGCTCAACAGGACAAGGGGATAAAATAAAATGAAAAACCTTGTGGGTTGAGATAAAGACAGGGAGACAGCTTACCCAGTTACTGTCATAAGCAAAACAGATTTTAATTGGGGAAAATTAATTTATTGCCAATTAAAATAGATTTTGGCATTGTGAAATAAAGACAAAACAAACAAAAGAAACCACACCACCTCTCCCCATCTACCCTTTTCCCTGGCTCAGCTTCACTCCTGACTCCTCTGTTGCATCTCCTTGAGTGGTGCAGAGGGTTGGGGAATGTCATATGGGGTCAGTCCATAGCAGCTCCTTTCTGCCATTCCTTCATGATGGTCTTCCCCATGGGCTGTAGAAGAATCTCTGCTCCAGTTCCTAGAGCTGTTGCTACCTCTGACACTGTTCTCTCTGCTGTTTCAGACACACTTCTTCCCTTCACTGCTCAAACTTGTTTGTACTTGGGACTGCCCTGACCCAGATGCTGGACCTTGTTCCTTGTTGAAACTCTTGAGGTTCACACAGGCCCATCTCTCAAGTCTGTCAAGGTCCCTCTTTAATATGTTTTCACAGAGGCACCACCAACTTGGCTGATGGGCTTATCTGTGACCTACATTGGTTCTGTTAGGGATGAGTGTCTGGGCATGGAGCAACGCCTGAACTCTTTCCACAGAGGCCACTTCAGCATCCCCTCTGCTGCCAACTCCTTGGTAGGGTCACCCAAAACTATGATAAAACAATTTTGTAATTCATGATGTGTAGTCTTACCATCACTGACATCTGATTATATGTTTTTCTAACTTAATCCACTTATTTCAAACAGTATAGAATTTTAAGAACCAAAATTTTTTCACTTCTTGTGAGGTAACTGACAAACCTGACAAATAATTTACACTGAAGAATATAGGCCCTTTATAGTCTTGGTGTGTGTGTGGCTTTCTAATTTTTCTTTTACTGCAAACGTTTAAGTACACCTAATTTAACTATAATGTTTATTGCTTTTTCTTTCAGACCTAATCGCTACCTTCTTCATGACCTGGTAGAATATGTATATGCAGTTTCCTTTCGGACCTTTTTTCCATATCCACTTCCACGTCCTCTGTATCAGTAAGTGGAACCCTTCCTTCACTAAGAACTTTTCTTGCAGCATAGAAGTGTAAATAACTATTGCATTGATCATTTACTATTAGTACTGTTAATTGCTATTTAATGTTGTAGGATTGTAGAAACTGGCTTTCCCCAAGTACACATTTGTTAATTTTGAGTCCTCTGCTCAGGCAGAGGCCTGCCCTTGATGAGCTACTGAATAAAAATTGGAGTTGTAGTAAACTTAACTATTTATTCCAGAGTTATTGAATGGCCTTGCTTTTTCTGAGCCAAGAATTAGTAAAAGGTCCAAAATGGAGACACTCAGTAGCAAATTGAACGAACTTGTAACAGCACCACAGGGAAAACTGTGTACGCTGCTGACCATATGCCCTGACAGATGTTTTGTGCGGCAGCTACTGTCAGCTGTCCTTCCAGTCTGTTGGGCACTGCCACACTGGAAATAGAGCTGAGATGTGGATGTCTATGGGTATTGACTTGACTTTTTAGTTCAGCCCTTGGTATTCATTTCAGCTAGTGATGGAGGTAAGTTTGTGTTGAGCTGTTGACATGGGAATTTAAGCAGTCCATTTGAGCATACTTTTTTTTTTTCTTCAATATGAGGAAAGTAATATCTTTTAGAAGATAATAATAAATAGGAAAATAGTAAAAAAAAAAAAAAAAAAAAAGCTGTAGCATCACTTCAGTTGACTACAGTGGATCAGTTGTAAAGGTTCTGCTTGTATGCACTGAGTATGCTTTGTCCCTTTAGAGCACTCAGGAGAGAAGCTGATCTGCAGAATCATAACTACAGAGTAATAGTGCATGGAAAAAGTTTAGTCCTTAGGGTATAATTGGGCATCTTTTTGAAGAGCTACCTGAAACAGGAATTTTCATTTCAGAATATAGTCCTCTGCTTGGTAGATGTGTCAGTGTTTGGGTGCTGATCCTCCTCCATTTTAGTGCAATACAAGCTAAATAGCTAAAAAGAAATCACCAGTCTAGAACCCTTTTATCAATCTACTAATGAACTATTAGGTTCATGTAGCAGATGATGAATAATTCTAGAACAACATCTTCAACTGTTGCATCTATTTCTGAATTGACTGTAGAGTCCTCTAGTTAACATGGCTTAGATGACATAGAGAAACTTGTTAAAAAGTAACTACGTGGGTGTGTATTCTTATTAGCTCACATTAGCTGCAGTCCATGTTATATATTTTTCTTTATGGGCTAAACTAAGTGGTATTTCATATTTTTGAGAAAAGAACATGTCTGTAAGGCAGATAAGCCTAGTTCTCTGTATGCATAGTACCTTTATACTATCCTAGTCTGCCAGCTGAGTGTTTCAGTAAGAGGTTCTACCTTGGAATACTGTTGGTCCTGAATTACCGAGCAAGAACTGTAGTATTATTTTTTTCTCTGCCAGATTCACTTGCTTTCAAGGGAAATTTGATTTCTGGAAACTGCAAATACACTAATACTCATCCTTTTTATAGATGGAGATTCTTCCAAATTCCATCATCTTGTTTATATGGCTATTAAATCATTTAGTTGTCAGCAAGCATGTTTTCCCATGGAGGCATTGAATCAAACTTCGTGACTAATTGGATTACTGCGTAAGCTATTAGGGAGAATAGTTTGGAGGAAAGGCAGGGGAAGGACTGAACCCTCTGGTGTGTAGTGAATTGGATGTGTTTACTTTCTCCACCTACTAACAACACTCAGTTTTACTTCTAGATATCTACTCTTCCATCCCCTTATGAAGTAGAAAAGTAGGAGGTTGAATAATTCAGTAGCAAACAGTTACCAGAAACACAGCTAAGACATTGTTTGCCGGCATGTTCGTTGTGTTAATGATTTTGTAGCTTTGCACAAGCAGCACACACTATAAAATGTATAATATTCTTCCTAGTTCTTGTTTTTTTCTTTTTTTTTCTGTGTATCTGCATAATGGCTGTAATTTTGCAACACTTTGTGATTACAGTTTAGTTGCAAGATTCTTTGAGCTCAGTCCATTTGAACCATGGTTAACGCGAGACAAAGTAGACCGGGTAAGTGAAGGACAACTTTCAAATTATTCTTGGAGAATGTTTGTATTTGTAACTTCCACTTGTAGTTCTACGTTCAAGAAGTGCTGAAATGTGTGTACATCGTGTGGTACAGTATTTCAGTCAGTTCACTAGCTAGAGTTTGATTATGAAGAATTAACTTCAGACTGTTTGAACGGTGTACAACAATTTAACACTTGTACTCTTACAAAAGCTAAGTAAGAGTCACAGAGAGACTAACTGGATTTTTTTTAAAGGTATCATTAGGATGTAGTTTTTCTGCTAGTATTGGTGGAGGAAGCATAGTTAACGTTTTTCTTTAAGTAGGTAAAAGAAAGTGGTCCTTTACCTTTTACCTTGGCAAAGAGTTATATAATTAGTAGTAGTAATATGGTAATGTGGTGAAAGGTGAATGCCAAACATTCATATGTGTTAAGTGATCAGGGCTGCATGCATTACCTCCCCTCTTCTTTGCCTAGCAAACACTATTAAAAATTAGGTAACTAGTGAGATTATGCTCCTATAGCTGCATTAAAATCACTTATACCACCCAGACAGTGTCATTTTTTAAAACCTCAAGTTGAACTACACTGAATACAGACAAAATTCTTGCTTAATATTTATTTATAATTTATAATATTAATTTATAATATTAATTAACTTATAATATTAATATAGAATGCATTTCTAGTGGAGGTGTTGAAACTTTGTGTTCATTCTTAAATTCTCAGAGTATTAAAATTTCTAATTCTCAGAGTATGTGAATGGGGTTTGACAAAAAGCTTGACAATAGCCTGTTATGACCTGATAGTACACTGTCTCTAAAATTCTGGGACAACCAAGAATCTGGGAGAGCTAGGTTTTATTTTTAGAGATGCTTATTGAATAGCTGTCAGGAATTAACTTTCCTGTTTGCATTTCTCCATCTGTAAAATAAACAGTAATTTTCCTGATGGAAACTAATTGTGGAAAAAAACACAGACTATATATAATAGAGGAATTCAGTTTATTCATGGTATAGATAAAGCTTTTTTCTACTTTCCAAAGCACTAACACATTCCCCACGTTGGAGGCAGTTGGCACAGTAGTTCTATTGACCATATTAACCCAGGAGGTAGACATACTACCTCATGAAAACTTTAATTTTAGCTGCCTTTGTAGTTCATAATTAGATTTTTGTGAAATAAGCCTGTATCAGTTGACTAAAAATACTGCAGATCAGCTGTAGTATGGGTAGTATAAAAGTTGCTCTGTGTCTCCTGTGTTTGATTGTTCCCCTCTTTTCCAGCTTTTCATCTGTAAGCAATCTATACACAAAATTAGATGATTGACTTAGACCTTTTAAAAAATAGCACTGTAAGAGAAATCCCACTTTTCTAAGGTACAGGTTGTTTGTGTTGAAAGTAAGTTAATAGAATTAAATATTTGTCCTATATAGGACACTGTTCTAACGATAAGCAGAGAAAAGCAGATACTAAAGACAATAAACATGCATTTTCTTGACAAAGCAGTATGTATGCTTGCAGTTCAAATATACCTTTACATACAAATTTGGCCTAATTTCATGGTTTCAGTTCAGTAATCTTACTGATATGTAGACATGATGGAGAGAGAATGAAAAACAGTTCTGCATATCTCAGTTATTTATTCCTGAATCTAAATCTGAAGTCTGAAGGATTTATTTATTTATTTTATTGCCAGAGGTGCAGAGCATCTGTATCTCCTAGCTAAGTACGGTGGGTACTTAATAAAATGTATAATTAGGCCATGGTTTTGTAGGGCCATCTTGAGTCTTTTCACCCTCCTGAGAAAAAAATTGTGCCAAAATTACAGTTGGTGAGCAGGGACTGACACATAGGTGGCTGAGTCCACATTTCTTCAAATAATTCTTCAGATCTACTACAAGATGTGGGAATGTATTGTAATGAAGTCTTCTTTCTTAGGGGAAATAACCTTTTTATCAACAGCCTCAAAACTGCAGTTGAATCTCTGAAGAGCTGTCATGTGTAGAAAATTGTTTTGAGACATACTAAAAAGTTTCTAGTATTAGAGATTTATGCTAATAAGTGTTTAGAAAAGAAAAAAGGTAACCTCATGAGTGAATACACAATACTTTTGCATGTTAAAAATCGCATTGGGTGTTAATGCTGTTCATTCTGTTAATTCCCTTTCTTTTTTTTCCCTTTTCCTTTCTTCTTAAAGTTTCACATAACAGACATGATGTTTCCCGACTTGCCTGGTTTGGAAGACCTGGGTATTCAACCAACACCTCTAGAACAAAAAGCAATTGAAGTTCTGCGCCGTCACCGCAGATACCGCTGGTTGGATGCTGAGCTGGAGGAGGCAAAACCAGCAAAGACATACAACATGTAAACAGTTGCTTAGGTGGTTACTTAACACTTCCTAAACTGTCTTTGTATGACCTAATTTGTTTGGAGAACTGTGTACATACTGAGTAAAATATGTTAATCATAAGCTGTATTTTGCCAGTGTTTTGTTTTTAATTATGGAAGACTAACACAATTCTTCTCTTTAAAATGTCATGGTAGCAGATTTGCGTATTGTTCCAGTTGGTGAGCATTGAAGTAGTTTACCTGGGATAAGTTGAAATTGGTGGGGAAACTGAGTGGGATTGAGAACGGGGATAAAACAAGTGACAGAGCACCTTGTATTTTCACCTCAAAGCTTGCTTCCTATTTGCCTTTGTTGGATGTGACAACAGCAGAGAATGAACTGGGACAAGTTGAACAAATAAGCACGGTGTCAAAGGTATAAGCCTAATGGTGGAGGAGAAATTTGAGGTGTAGATTGAGACTGAATAGGTTACAGAAAAGGAGAGTAGGAAAAAGAATGGACAAACTGAAAAGAACAAAAAGGTCAGGGTTAGGAAAAGCATTTAAAAAGTCTCTTGATTAACTCATGATGATTGTTGGACCCAAAGATCAGAATCTTGGTGTTTGTGTTGTTGCTGAGGTACTGTGAAACTCTTGGACTAAGCGTTTCTTTAATTTCAACAGCTGCTGCATTTTGCTCTTCCACAAAAACCTACTGCTGTTAATGTTTACCTTGTTAGGAAGAGTTAGATTCTTGTAATAATAGACTTGCTGATTCTGCCTACTATGTGTTTGATTTGGCTCTCATGCATAGTTTACTTTTCTTTTGATAACATAAATTCATTCACTTGAAAATAAATCTGCCAAATCAAACCTTCAAAAGATAGACAAACTGGAAGTGCATATTGTTAATAATTTGATCCTTATTTTTATTTACTTGAGTAAATCCTTTTTCTCCATAAGACCGTAGCTTTAAATAAATAGCCTTGATTGTGCTCATTTAAAATGTATGGCTTATGCTTGATTTATGCATGTTATTCATACCCTGCTGGGAAAACTAGTATTTCAAAGCTGTTTCACAGGAGCCATGTAGAGTACAGACAGAGATCTGCAATTATCATGATAGTCCTGCACAGATAATGAGCAGTTTCCATTTTCAGATGGCAGGCATAAAAAGTTCTCAAAGGTATTACTGTAATGATAGATGCCAGTTCTGAGAATGGGGGGAAAAAAAACTTTACAGTAAGCATTTTAAGTACAGCTTTTCCAGTGGCTTAACTTGCACCAAAGACCACTCCTATAGGATCTTAATTCAGATACACATTAAATAGAGAACATGCACCTGATCCATGAAAAGCTTGGTTTAAGCAGCCTATTCCACATCAGGTAAGGATACCAGAGAAGAGAAGCATCGTAGTAGTGGTCAGCTTTTGCTGCTGCAAGTTTCTGTAGGAAACACGGATCCTGAATGTATTAAAAAACAGCAACAACAAATAAAAACTGAAAAAAAACACTGTAATACAGATCAGAACACAACATGGAAGGGGAACAAATTAAGCTAGTGTATGAAGCCTTAATTCTGACATTTTTCATTTCCGAGAGTCTGATACTGCAGCCTCAGTCACTATTATTTTCTATCATTTACAAGGAAAAACTAGATAGGAGCTTCCAGTAGTTCCCAGTTGTTGACTTCAGTTAGATATGTCTCTTTTGTTGTGAATGAATGCCACTAGGTGGCCTCATACCTATGGTCTCAGGCTGTGTGAGCAAGCCACACCTGTAAATTTAATTGGATTAATCTCTTCCATGCTTTGCATTATGCAGTGTATCTCCCTTCCATTACTTCCACTGCTTCAATAATTTTTAATATGGCCAATTTTTTTCCTAATCTCGGTATGGCTTTTTGGCTGTCACTTGAATGCAGAGTAACATTTCTTGCCAAGGAATATAGTCCAGCACCACTGAAGTACCTTTTAAAGATAGGGAATCATTAGCATTTACTTCTTCATATGCTTTTGCTAGAATATGACTAGTGCCCTTGATGGGAATCTGAAACTGTGGCTCTGTTCTAAACTGTGCCCTTGCTTTGATATACAAGCACTGGCGGTTAGAAGTTCTCAATTCTTTTTATGGTGTTTCTTTGGCTGATTAAATAATTAATTCCCCCCCCCCCCCCCCCGTCTGTAGCGAGCCTATGTGAGAAGGGAGTGATTGCAGAATAAATATAAAATTATTTTTTTTCCAGTCTTCCTCAGAATAGGTTATATCCTACATAATACTTAGGTGGTAGGTAGCTTTCATTGATTTCAATTGAAGTTGAATAAGAAGATTGCTGTGAAAAACGGAGAGGGCATACCTTAGGTTGTTTTGGTACTAAATCTCATGTAGGCAAACAATGGACTAACCCCATTCTGAATTTCCTGTCTGTTTTAGCTGCATATCCTATGGTAGAACGGCTGATGAACAGATCTATTTCTGTGTTGGGTCAAACAGCGGTCTGCCTAACTCAGTATTTTGTCACTGTTAATAGCAGATACATAGAGCAACATATTAGAGAACAATGAGAGTGATACTTGAGTACTCTTCCATCTTCTAGTAATCTGTAGTTTGGAAGTTTTCCTGAGGTAGATCTCAATGCACCGGCGCTCCATTAATTGGCCTAATTATTTTCTAAATCATAAGAAAACTTGTCACCTATAAAACCTTATGGCTTTGCAAGTTCAGGGGTATACAGCAGGAGGAAATATTTCCTCGTTTTTGATTGTCTCATTTGATTTGTTTGTGTGTTGTGATCCCTTTCTCTTACATTCTCATGCTGGTGGAAATACTGGTTCCCTACTAAGTTTCCCTTTAACTATTGAGAATTTATAAACATTTATAGTCTTTTCTTTCTTTGCCACTTTTGAAGTTCTGTTATTGGTCTGTAGCAGCTGCTGTGTACCTTTTTGCCTTTTGCAGTCTGTCGTCCTGTTGTATCCTTTGTCTGTTTGGTGGTGGTAAGAGTAACTCCATATATAGCAATCAAGGGTTGGGCTTATTGTGGCTTTACAGAGTCCTTCAGTGGTGCTTGCCTGTTTAGTTTTGTATTCCTTTTTTCTAATAATTCCAAACATTGGATATGTTTTTATTTTATTTTATTTTATTTTTGACGGCTATTGAATAAGGATTAGATGGTTTCCTGGTATGCCCATCACATAAGACCACGCTAAAATAAGTTTCAATTTCATCTGTGATTTTTATTCCTGCTTATTCACTTATCAGTGAGAGGGTCTTACTTCGTATCCTATCTCTAGTGTCTCACCACCTGCAATCATTTTTTTCTGTTAATATTCAGTTTGCAATTTACTGGAGGTTCTTTAAGTACGTAGAATCTAGAGGCACAGGTTTAACGCCGTTGTGAGGGGAGCTTTTCGAAGCAGTATGAAGAGGGACGTGTTGTTTTCTACCCTGTCCACAAGAGGTCACTGGTGGAGCAGAAAGCGGCAACGGTCTTCAAAAGCATGCGGCTTCTCTCTATTTGCAGCTGGCTCTTGCTCAGGCTTTTTCATTTCTGAACTCTGCTCTGGACAGACGAGCTTTTCCTTTCACTGGGGCCACAGGGCTGGATGTGGTAGTTCTAGTGGGGGTCTTATGAGGGTAGAGGGGGAGAATCGTGACCCTCAACCTGCTGGCATCACTTCTGTTTTTGCAGCCTGAGGTATGATTTGCCTTCTGAACTACAAGTGCACATTGTTGGCTCGTGTGCAAATTTTCACCAGCCGGTATGCCACTGTTCCTGGCAGGGCTACTATCAATCAAATTAGTGCCTGATCTGTAACCGATACTGGGGATTGCTCCAACACAGATGCAGGACTTTGCACTTGTATTTCATGAGGTTTACCTGGGCCCATTTTTCTAGCCTGTAAGGATTTGGACTTTAGGTTTCTTCAGAGACTATGTATCCTAAGCAATAAAGATTCTGATTTGGACCTGCTGCTAATTGCACATATATTTATGCTGAAAATGTGGTAACTCTTAAATTACTGTGTAGTGCTCCAAGTTGGAACAGGTGACTTCTATAGAATTAAATGTTCCTGTCAGCTTCTTTTTTCTCACTTTTTTTTTTTTTTTTTTTCCTTTTTCTTTTTTCTTTTCATTCTTGACTCATTTGGAAAGCCTTAAAACTTTCTTCTTAGAAGACAGATGGTTAACAACTGGGAAGAGCAATCCCATTGGCAATAATTATTCTGTAGTTACCTCTACCTACATGCTGCTTTCTCTTCTGTTCTATCTCCCTTAGTGATGTGTAGTCCAGCAAAGGTACTAGAAGAGGTATGGAGGCAGAAGATGAAGGACACTGTAAAAAAACAAAGGAAATCTGGTGGGAGAGCTGAGAATTTAGTGGACAGCATCCAGCTGTGGCTTCCTTCTATCCTTTAATGACTAGTTATAGCATGGAAGTCACTCTAAACAACATTCTTTCCTGAAAGAGCTTACAAAATTGGTAACATTGAAATTTTTATAATAAAGAAATGAGACCTTTTGGAGAAAGTTCTGAATGAAGTTAGCGCTCTCTTCCTGTGTGCCTCTTTTTTTTTTTTTTTTTTTTGACACACATTCTATTTTGGCTTTTATATAAATCACCATAAATCACAGCTGATCTTCTAAGACTGAAGAGAGTGTTCTAACATGAAGGGGCAAAGCCTGTTTGATTTTCAGTGAAAACTAGAAAGTGGAAATTAAGTCTTTCTCGTTGTCACTATGGAATCTCATTTAGATTCCAGGGATTTTGTTGCTGGAATTCTGAGTTGGACAAAGGCATAGAGCTCAGCTGAGTGCCCATTTGAGGAGAACACATAGCAATACATGTTTGTTGGTTTACCCCTTGTGCTACCAGTGCCTTGATTAGAATTTAGTCAGCCGGTAGTCAGTGCTACTACTTCGCAAATGCTCTTCTAGGTTTCCCACCTCCACTATAACTTTCTTGGCCAGTACATCTTTGGGGCCAATAAGACTGATTGAAATGACATAAAATGCTTTCCTTCAAAGTTTTCTGATATGTGATTGTGTGTGTGTGTGTGTGTGAGAGAGAGAGAGAGAGACTGTGTTTTTTATTTATTTTAAATATATACTTCATCTTTTCTAGTGTAATAAAAGAAAGTATCACCTACAAGGAGGATGGGAGGAGACAGATTAATGTCTTCTGCAAAGCAGTTAGAACAATAGGAAAGTAAATTTTTTGGACAAGGTTTATCATAGCTGTATTTGTGTTCTGTTGTTCATCTTCCTATGCCACTATTTCTTCCTCTGCCTGGAGGGAAAAAAATACATGAGAGATGGGGAGGTTAAGAAAATCGTGGGCACCCAAACATTTCTATTTCAGTTGAAAAGTTCCTTCATAGAGATAGCTAAAAGTTTTGTATCAGCTCTGATGAACTGATGAGTTAGGAGTATGCTGGAAGCAACATTGCTCAATTTTTGCTTATGGAGACCAACCACATCGATTTTGAGCAACTATCAGATTTTGAGTGCTGCTTTAAAACCTGGGTGGACAAATACAGATAATTGGGGGTGGGGGGGAAGAAGCCACCAGATAAAAGAACCTCAATGAGTACAGAACACATGGAGAACACGTGATAATATCCTCAATTTTAATTACAAAATGAGTGAACTCTGGCAGTGTTAAATCTCCTTGTTGGCAGAACCTCTACATATCTTCCTTCTGAGAGGAAAACATGATTCATACTGATGGAAGTTTCAGTGCTAAGATGGATTTAAATGCAGCTGGAGAACCTTAAGGCTTGTAAACCAAATACTGTGATAAATGTGCCCATTGAAAGTGTGGAGACTTAAAGAGAAGTAATGCCTAACTGATTTTTGGCTTAATGCAGTTTTTTGTTATGGTGTGCAAGAGAAGAGTTGTGATGCATTAAGGACACGTGAAGATGTTTCTAAATCGGAAAGTTTGGGAAATACCTGTGAGGGTGAAAGCAAGAGAATGAACATTCAAGACTTCAGGAATGTGGAGGAAAAAAAAAAAAAAAAAAAAAAAAAAGAATAAAATGTTAATGAAAAAAATACAGCCCAGTCCAGTTTTGGGAGGAAAATCCTCAGCCATGAAGTGTGAGGGAATTTATTGGAAAGAAATATGTGGAATAGATCTGAGGGTTATAGTGCGTGGTGCACATGGGCCTACTTTGCTGATTAAAGGTTGGAAGCATGTCTTGGGATGGTGATGAAGGGCATAATAGTGCTAATGACAATGACTGTTTAACCCAGTTAATGAGCTTCCATCCAGACTTACCATTCCTGAAGCCTATGGGTTTAAAATATTTCAGAAATAATAAGAAAGTGTGATTCACAGAATCCTTTCTTGGCTAGAATAGGGTTTTTCCTTGGCTTGGACCATCTCTTTCTGCTCCAGTTCCAGCTGACTGTCCTTCCTCATGCTAGAAGCCTACTGGTGTTCATTGCAGCCTGCCCTGTAAGATGCTCATTTTCTACCATGGAAGGTAAGCATTCCTGAGTTTGCTGCAGATGGTGGCAGAAATCCTGCAGCATTCAGCTTTACGGGTGTTTTGCTCAGTGTTTCCTTGTTAGCTGTGGAGTGTGTCAGATGTGCTTACCAGCAAACTTCAGAAATTCTGCATCTTAGAAAGAATCTAATAATCTCCCTCTCTCCTTTCTTCAGTGTATCACAGTGGTAGTGTGCTGCAATACAAGACCAGCAAAGGATCATTATTTGACCCTGAAAGCGAGTGGAATAGTACAGCTCTTGCCTCCTCTCTCCTGTCCCCACTCTGTGTATCTAAGCCATGCAGAAACCACTCCCATTACCCAAAATATATTTTGTCCACACCTTTAAACACATAGTAAGTATTAAAAAAACAAACAAACAAACAAAAACAACTACAAACAAACAAACAAACCAGTGTTCAATCACTTGTTAAAATACTATTGTACTATGCTTGTACTACTTGTCAAGATATTTCTAACCCTGTGCATTTACCTCTTTCACCCCATTTTCATTTTGTTGTGCTAAAAAGCAGGTCTGTATCTGCAGTCACTGCTTTTGCAGAACATTAGCTGTATCTTTAGCTTTGGTGTAGGTATTTAGGCTATCTGTATTACTTTGTTCATTTGCCTTGCCTAGACCCATCATGCAGTAGGTGTTTTTTTTTTTTCTCTGTTCCCTCTGATTTTCTTTTTTATAGCAGTAAAACATGCTGTGTAATAACTTTGACATGTTTCAGTTGTGGTTTTCTTGGAGTTCACAGCAAGGAAGCTGTTACATCCCTGTGTATGGTGGTGTGGGAACCTTGATCTGCTATACCTTTTCTTCCTGGCATTTTACGCTATAGTTAATTTGTTGGCCAATGTTCATTTCCTGTAACACCGTCTACAGATTTTGCAACAAGATCTGTATTATCTTGCTAGCTTTTTTTCTTTCCCAGGATGAATTTACCATCTTTTCTAGCACTATTTGTGTCCTGAAGCCCTTCTTTATTTTTCTTTCTTGGATTTCCAAAAAATTTGACAAAAACATAATCTGTATACCAACTAAAAATACTTTAATCTTTTTAAAGAGTGTTTATGAAAAAAAAGTAAAACTGGAATTATTAAAAAAAAAAATAAAAATAAACAAGCTAATAATCTAATTTGATGCTGGGATCCATATTTTGTTTCCAGCTTCAACCTGCGCCCCACCACAGAGATACTACTGCTGTGCTTATGTGTCTCTGGATTTAGATGGCAGCTGAGCAGAATTTTTCAAGTTTGCCACTTCAGCTTTTAATAGATTTTAGGTAGGAAAGAGAGATTTGGTGTCAGGTTGTGATCATCTCCAGGTCCTCGTTTTAGTTGCTGAAACCTGATTTCATTTAGTCTAGTCACTTCAGTTGTTGGCACCAGAGGCACACAGACCCTCTCACCTGTGATCTACAATTGTGCTTTTTTTTTTTTTTTTTTTTTTTTTTTTAAGCTCCTCCAGTGACAGTCATAGAATCACATAAAGGTTTGGGTTGGAAGGGAACTTGATTGTCCAGTTTTAACACCCCAGCCATGGGCAGGGACACTTCTCACTAGACCAGGTTGTCCAAAGCCCCATCCAGCCTGGCCTTGAACACCTCCAGGGCTGGGGCATCCACAGCTTCCCTGGGCAACCCATTCCAGTGCCTCACCACCCTCATAGAATGGAATTTCATCCTAATATGTAATTTAAATCTCCTTTTAGTTTAAAGCCATTGCTTCTTGTCCTGTTACTTCACTTTTTGACAAAATATCCCTCCCCAGCTTTCCTGTAGGCCCCGTTTAGTTACAGAAAGGCCACTATAAAGTCTCCCCGGAGCCTCCTCTTCTCCAGGCTGAACAACCCCAACTCCCTCAGCTTGTCTTCCTAGGAGAGATGCTCCAACCCCCTGATCATCCTTGTGACCCTCCTCTGGACTCCCTCTAATACTTCCATGTCTTTCTTATGTTGGGGGCCCCAGAGCTGAACACAGTACTCCAGGTTGGGTCTCACGAGAGCAGAGTAGAGGGGGAGCATCACCTCCCTTGACCTGCTGGCCTCACTACTTTTGATGCAGCCCAGGATATGGTTGACTTTCTGGGCTGCAAGACAGAAAAAATAAATCCAAAAACGGCTTTTGCAGTCTAATTTACGTTAGATTTATCTCAATATTTAATGACTTACTTCACTATTTATTGTATTAGTTAATAAAAAACAAGTCAGCCATTGGTTGTCCAGAAATCTGGACATCAAGCAGATAGATAAAGGACTGAGCCTGCAGTTTTGTCCTCCCCTTGGGGAAAACTTTTGTGTGGAAAGGAGAATGTGTTTAGGAAAACAAAAAGACACATCATAATGGTTTTTGTGGGTCCTAGTAACTGGAGGACCTACTAACACTTTTCTGTTTTCTCTAGGTTCAGGATTCTTCTAGCTGATGGTAATTGGAAATGTCTATGTTGTGACCAGAAACTCACCATATATGTATTTTAGGATTCAAATACTTTGTGAACTAGCTCAAACTGAATTGCAGGTATGTGGATGGTAATAACTGTTGTGGGGTGTTTGCTTATCCTGCTATTTAGAATTGTTTATTCTACATAATCATAGCCTTATCATATACATATAATAGTAACTTAAAACTTTTCATTAGCACAGCCCTGCAGGTTCTTTCCCAGGGTCTCTGTTCTTAATATTTCAAGAAAATCCTACTCATCTATCCAACATTAACAGAACTCAAAGGATGATATATATACATATATTTTTTTTAAGTCTGAGATTGATGGTACATTACACTGTTTTTCAGGAGATCTAAACGTGGGGAAAATGTACTTGCTAAATAAGGTCAGAAAAAATTTGCTGTGGAATACAGGCCACATTTTAGTTGTTAATGTGTAGAAACAAGGCAGTCGTGATAGCTCATTGTTGGGTAAGATCATAACTTTGAGTTACTATGTTAAATCATTTCAGGCACTGAGTGCCCCCAACTCATATATCATGCCTTGCCTTTAAATTGATGTTTTGGGTCTGGCTGGGATGAAGTTAACTTTCCTTGCAGTGGCCCATACATTGCTGTGTTCTGCACTTGTAGCTAGAACAGCATTGGTATCACTCCACTATTGTGTCTACTGCTGAGCAATACTGGCACTGCAACAGGACTCTCTCCAAACCCCCAGAGCCAGCAGGCTGGGGGTGTGCAAGAGGTGGGGAGGGGACATCACCAGGGCAGCTGACCTAAACTGACCAAAGGGATATTCCATACCATGTGGTGTCACACTCAGCAATAACAGCTGGGAAAGGGGAATGGGGGGGTATGGGATGGACTCTCGTGGTGAAAGTGTCTGTCCTTCTGAACAACCGCTATGTGTATTGAGGCCCTGCTTCCCAGGATGTGGCTGAATGTCGCTCCTTGATGGGAAGTAGAGAGTAACTGCTCCTCTCTCTTTGTGCTTCTGCACGGCCTTTATTTTTTTTTTTTTTCCTTTTTATTTTTTATTTTTTTTTCCCTCTCCCTTTTCCCTTTAATTAAATCATCCTTATCTCAAACCTTGAGCTCTTTGTGTCATATTTTCTCCCCCTTCCTCTTTGAGGAGGGGGAGTGAGACAGTGGCCATGGTGGAAGTCGGCTGCCCACCCAAGTAAAACCACCACAATTGACTGCTTTGCAACTTAACTTACCAAAAGTATGAGGTAGTCATTTGACTAATGCTCTATATAAGGTGAGATGCCATAGCTGTTTAAGATCACAAAACTTTATGATAGAAAGAAAAGATAAAAATAAGATCCTATGGGAGGATACTGAGAAATGCACAATGTTTTTGGAACTGTGAAAAAATCACCTTTTTCATTCTCTGCTGTAAAGATCTTTCTAAAGCTCCAAGTGAGGTATCCTTATGGAGAAGCTTACAGTCAGTTCTTCCTGGCCATTAGAGGACTGTGGTGTCAGAGGACCTGAAATTGTGCCTATTTATCACAAAAATAACATGGAAGACCATTTGATGGACAATGGTAATTAGTGCTGAGCTGTGCCCTTTGTGGCAGAACTGTAAAGAGTCAAAAACCTCAACCAGGAAACTAACTCAGTAGCTTCTTGGCACTGTTTGTCCTTTATCCCTCACTTTTTTCTTCCCCAGAGTTGTGTGAGTTTGAAAGTAATTACATTCTACATGTGAGCAGTTGCATTTTTAACAGCAATCCCGCATTGATAGTTCAGAGGCAACAGAAGAATCAAAATAGAGCTCCTTTGGCTAAGTGAGACTCAACTTGTTCAGGACTTTTGAAATGGCCCTGCTTTTTCTTCCCCAGTTTCACATTCTAGCATTACTGTACTGTTGTATGTATCCTAAAGCCTTATGTAAGTCAGATGCTTATGACCTCTTCCTTTTAACAGAATTTTAATATTTCCAGAAGTGCCCAAGTGGTGTGAGAACCCAATTCCAACAGGAACTTTGCTTATTTTGTAGGTGTTCTTGAAGTAGTGCAAAGATACTGTCTTTGAAGAGCTGAAAAATATAGAAAAGGTAGAAAGTGTTTTCCTACATAGCATTTAAATTATATTTATTGAATGACAGCAGACTTAAGCCCCATGATGCAGAATTACCTTCTTATGTTTGAAGTACACAGAAGGATGTATGACTCAGTTCTTATGTTTTGTGATAAACTTGAAAAGAAGGAAGTGGTTGATGCAAGCACAGGAAAATAAGGAATTTTTGAACACCTTATTGGTATGAGACCTGGAAAAGACTGTGGTGGGATTTCTACTCTGTTGTACTGGAGAGAAATTCTGGTGGTTTTGCTGAAGAAAAACTCACTGGTAAGCAGTCTGGGGAATGGAGTGTGCAGTTCATGTAGATAAGAGTGCTGTATAGCACATATATATGTGGAGAGTGTGTAGAATGATATGCAATGTATGCAGTACAAATAGATAAATAATGTGCTATTATATGATATCAACCTCTAATCCAATTGAAAACAGTTTCAGTGCCTAATTTAAAGGGAGTAGGTTTGTAAAGTGTCATTACACGGTTTGAAATTAAATAAGGAAAATCAAATCAACCAACCAATAGAAATATATTAGCACACACTTTAACATTTATACGGAAAAATACAACTTGCTGTTATGAATGTTATAATTACGCAGTCTGAATATGAAGGTGATCTTACCAGTTAGGCATTCTCCAGCTAATTCAGCCATGTAATTCAAATGCAACATGAAAAATGGTGCTCTCTGAGGCTGCAGAGGCTGTTTAGTGTTAGCAAAGTTCTTGTAGGAAAGCAGTAATTATTGATGGCTTTCAGAAGACATATGGGAAAATCTCTCCTGTCCCACACTGTTACATCAGCTCTTAGAAACTATGACAGCTCACTGCTCCAGGACATTGAGAGACTTCTGGGAAGTTTTCTAGACCTGAAAGAAGCTGTTTTCAGCCAATGGATGGACTCAGAGTAACTCATAGAATTATATAATATCTGAGTTGGAAGGGACCGACAAGGATCATTGAGTCCAACTCCTGGGTCCTCAGAGTCTGTACATATCCAGGGTTGCCACTTCCCAGGTGCAGAATCTGGCACTTGCTCTTGTTAAATTTCATATTGTTGCTGATTGCCAAGCTCTCTAATTTATCCAGATCTCTCTGCAAGGCCTCATTATCCTCAATGGAGTCAACAGCTCCACCCAATTTGGTATCATCCACAAACTTGCTCAAAAAACCTTCAAGTCCTTCATCCAAATTGTTTATGAAAACACTGAAGAGGACTGAAGTGGGAACCCCATGAGTGACTGGCTGCCAGCCTGATGTAACTCCATTTACAAGAACCCTCTGGGCCCAACCCATCAGCCAACTGTTTACCCATCTCATTATGCTTTTATCTAACTGTATTCTGGTCATTTTGTCCTGACACTGTGAGAGATAGTATCGAAAGCTTTACTGAAAACCAGAAAAATTATATTGATTGTTTTCCTTTGGTCAACTAGTAATCCTGTAAAAGGAAATTAAGTTTGTTAGACATAACCTTCCCCTAGTGAATCCATGTTGGCTCTGACCAATGACTGCATTGTCCTTCAGGTGTTTTTCAGTAACTCCAAGAATAATCTTCTCCATAATTTTACTAGGCACTGAAGTGAGACTGACAGAGCTATAATTGCCAGGATCTTCTTTCTTGCCCTTCTTGAAAACTGGGACCACATTTGCCGGCTTCCAGTCAACTGGGACCTCTCTGGGTTCCCAATACCATTGAAAAATAATTGAGAGGAGTCCTGTGATGACATCAGACAGCTCTCTAAGTACTCTGAGATGAATTCCATCAGGCCCCATGGACTTATATTCATCCAGGTGGAGCAGCAAATCCTGCACAAGTCCGGGGTTAACTGGCAGTTTATCATTCTCACAGTCATGGTCCTCCAACTCAGGACAGCTGGGATCCCAGGGGCCATCACTCCTGTTGAAGACAGGCAAAAAATGCATTAAATGTCTCTGCTTTGTATATGGCCCTGTTGCTTAGGTGACCATCCTCATCAAGTATCGGACCAATATTTGCTCTGGTCCTCCTTTACCCACTAACATACTTTAAAAAGCTTTTTTTGTTGTCTCCCACACTGCTGGCCGGCTTCTGCTATAACTGAGCTTTGGCTGCCTGGATTCTCTCTCTCTACAAAGGTGAGTGGCATCACTGCAGTCCTCCCATGTGTGGTGGTTTTACCGTGCTAGGCAGCTGAACTCCACCACAACCACTCTCTCACTCCCCCTCCTTAGATGAGGAGGGGAAGAAGTAAAGGAAAGAACAACTCATGGGTTGAGATAAGGATAATTTAATTAAAGGGAAAAAAAAATATGAAGGAAATATTATTATTAATTAAACAATTAAACTAAAGGGAAAAAAGAGAAAGGGGAAAAGGGAGGGGGGAAGGGAACAAACAAAACAAAACAAGTAAAGGCTATGTGGAAGTGCAGAGGAAAGAAATTACTCTCTACTTCCCACAAATGAGCGATGCTTGACCACGTCCTTAAACAGGGCCTCAACGCATGTTGAGAGTCCTGATGCTGTGCCAGCACTTCTCAGCAGCACACACAACACTAGCGTGATACCACTGCTGCCCTAGCAAAGCACAGCACTGTATGGGTTGCTGCAAGGAAAGTTAACATCCCAGCCAGACCCAGTACACCATGTTATCCAACCTCACTTCCAGTGGCCATCCACTTTCTTTTTCTGCCTAAGCTCATGAAGATCTCTGCTCAGCCAAGCCAGTCTTCTGTGTCTCCAGCTTGACTTCTGACATTTTGGAATTGCCTGTTCCTATGCGCTTGGGAGATGGTGCTTAAAAACCAACCAGCACTGATGGACCCCTTTATTTTCATGTCCCTTGATCCCTATCCAGAGGCTCTCAACCCCCTTGTTGCTGACTGCAAGCTCCGTACAGTCCATTGCCTATGTTATATAGAGTGCCATCCCCTTGCATCACCTACCCTGCCTGTCCCTTCTGAAGAGCCTGTAACCATCCATCACAATACACCAGCTACAGGCTTCTTCCCACCAGGTTTTGCTTATGCCAATGATGTTGTAGCTCTGGGACTGGGCCAAGGCTTCTAGCTCCTCTTGCTTTTTTTCCTCGTGCTTTTTGCGTTTATATAGAAACATTTAAGATCTGCTTCACTGGACCCAGCTCCTCATGGGGCAGACTGAAGGGTCTTACTAGCACACAGTCCCTCGTTTTTTAGCATGCAGTCCTGCAGTTTATCACTGGTGGGGCCTGTTTTTGTCCCTTTCCCCTATCAAATCTAGTTTAAAGCCCTCTCAATCAGCCCTACTAACTCCTGGGCAAAAATCATTTTTCCCCCTCTGAGAAAGGTACTCCCTATCAGGAGCCAGTATGTTCAGTATCATGTAGACCTTCCCATGATGGAGAAACCCAAAACTGCATCAGTGGCACCAGCCTCAGAACCACATCTTCTGGGTCTGCCTGCTCCTTTCAGTATTGATCCCAGCTACCGTAAGGATAGAGGAAAACACTACCTATGCATCTGATATTTCAGCCAATAGACCCAAAGCCCTGAAGTCCCTTTTGATCACTGATGGACTTTTCTTTGCTATCTCATCACAGCCAATGTGAAAAAACAATAAGGGGTAATAATCAGAGGACTGTACCAAGCGAGTGACTTTCCGAGTGATGTCTCTTACCCGAGACCCAGGGAGACAGCAGAGTTCCCTATCACTATGGGTCAGGTCTGGACAACAAATTGGGCCCTCTGTTACCTTCAGAAGGGAGTCTCCTATGACTATAATTCCCCCCCCCCCACACTTTTTTTTTTCTTGGTGGGGGTTGTTGTGGTGTAGGGCGTATGTTGACTTGCCCTGGGCAACTCCCCTAATGTGGATGGACCTTTGTCCACATCATTTGTAGGGCATATGTTTACTTACCTTGGGCAACTCCCCTAATGTGGATGGACCTTTGCTCACATTGTTTGCCTGCCCATCCAGTTCCCACTTCCAGAGCCTCAGAACTGTTGCTTAGAGGCACCTGGAAAGGTGACATATGCAGCAGGAGGGTTCACCTGCTGTGCTGAACAGGAACCTGCTTTCCACTTCCTCCTGTCTCTTATATCCCCTTCCACTGCCTGGTGGTGAGGGGGTATGGGAAACTTAATTTCTTATGTAGTGGCTGGCTGAGGAGCCTGTTTCAGGGATGGCAGAGCTCTACCCCACCAGATGCTCCTCAGCCTGCCCACCTCCTCCCAAAGCTCTGCCACCTGGCAAAGCAGTTCTTCAACCTGGACACACCTCTCACAGATGTGCTCACTGCTGCCATCCTGTACTGACAAAAGAGAAAGGCACATTTGGCAGCCTGACACCTGAGTGGCAGCGTGTTTCACCCCTCCAGCTCTGTCTGGGAGGCTGCATTGGATGTGGTGGGTGCCAAACTCCAAGAGGCCATTGCCTTCTGTTGGGTGGATACCATCTCTCCCTGGTTGGGCTCTCCCTACCTTGCCAACTGCAATGCCAAACCCTGTTTGCCTGCTCTGTTCACATGGAGTCGGTCACCTCTCCTTGCTTGGAAGATAGCCACAAAAACAGCTGCTTGCATTTCCAATGGATGATCTCAGAGGATTATTGCTTTTTCTTTAAGGACGAGAGCAAGCTAGAGCTAATGTCCTGAACTGATTCCTCTGCTGAAAATCATGCCTCTTTTTTGGTGAATTGGCTATATATGAAAAAATTCAGCTGGAGAATTTGTATGCCATCCAGGTGTACACATGCTAATCTCATAGTGTTCTTTAATTATATATATAATATATAACATTTCTAGCTGATAATGACCAGGAAATATTGAAGTGGCTCATATTTTATTCCAGACTTCCTTGTGTGATCATGTGCTTTGTTGCATGCCAGACTTTGACATATATGCAACAGTCCAGTTCGGACAGCATCCTTCCTGGTAAGCACTCAGTGAACTGCATTCTTTCTCTGACAGCGATAATGTGTACAGTTGCATAAGAGCATGAATGAGAGAACACCTTTAAGCTGCACTTTATTATCATCAGTTCTGTGACTCATTAGACTCAGTTAATTACTTCTGAGCAATCGTTGTTTCTATTTGACTGAGAGGCATTTGAAACGGGAAATCTAAGAGGAAGACTTGGTGCAGACCTAGAACCAGGTACAAACTTCCGCCAGCAGAACTCAGAGTTTACTTACACTTACAATGGCACTGTGGAGAAGACCGCATAAAGTTGCACTGTTAATCATGAATGCAGGTTTTGTGTGTTATCTTGTGCACTTACTGCAAGATCAAAGAAAGGGAAGACATGATTCCTTGGAAGTTAATCCTCGATCTCTAAATGGAAATCTTATCCTTGAGAGACTGGGTCATTTGGATTGGAACATTTATAAACTATGTAAGTAAAATGCTATGCTGCTTAACTTTTTTAGAATTAGGTATCTAGATTTTCTGAAGGACAGAATAATAGTTAACAGTGCTAATATTTACTTGGATTTCCGTGGATATGAAAATTTTTATTTCTTGCAATCTTGAAAAAGATGTGATAGTTTCTCAACTTACATGCAACACATTAAAGTCTTTCACAGTCATCACTGTATTCTTTATTTTTGCATATTAGACAGCTTCTTGCCCTGAAGTATTAAACAGTTTTAAGGCAATTGTACCAATATACTAATCTCAAGTGGTTATTAAGCCTTTCATTATTTTGTTTGCCATAAAAATTCAGTTTCACAAAAAATAGGAACTGCTCCATTTCCTCAGCCTCTGCTGTGTGGGTGAGAAACAAAGGTACTTGTGACCAGCACTGTCTTTTTCCTCCATCCAACTTGAGCATATACACAGTAGATTAAGCAAGCTGGACATCCATAAGTGCACGGGTCCTGATGGGATGCATCTGCGGGTGCTGAGGGTGCTGGTGGAAGTCATTGCTAGGCCACTCTCCATCATATTATTTGCTGAGGGACTGCCCTGCTGGAAAGCAGTGAAGAGGAAAGGGACCTGGGGATCCTGGTGGACAGTGGGATGACATGAGCCAGCACTGTGCCCTTGTGGCCAATAAGGCTAATAGCATGCTGGGGTGTATCAGAAGGGGTGCAGTTAGTAAGTTGAGAGAGGTTTTAGGATTTAGGATTTCCTGCTCTGGCAGGCACATTGGACTAGATGATCTTTCAGGGTCCCTTCCAATCCCTAACATTCTGTGATTAAGGGTTGTTAACATATTCAAAACCACACATCAAAATGCAAATATATGGAAATGTGGAATTTGGTGTCATTATCCTCCACACCCTCCCCCTCCCCCCCCCCCCCCAAAAAAAATATCAAAAGTAGCCAGAAATAAAGTTTCACAAGTTATCTGTGTATAAATAACAGTGATTCAAGTCAGAGGTGTGCTTGCTTTGCAAAAGATTGCTAAGCACACGATTCTTCAGAATTATTTAATTAACTATGTAATTAAAAGACCTTTGTGTGAATTCCAATTCTGTGTGCTCATTGGCCATTGTTGGGGTTTAACCCCATCAGCAGCTAAAAACCACACAGCTGTTTGCTCACCCTCCCCCGTCTGTCTCTGGGGAGAGAAACGGGAAAGTAAAGCCTGTGAGTTGAGATGAAGACAGTTTATTAAGACAGCATAATAATAATAATAATGATAATAATGATAATAGTACTACTACTAATAATGTGTACAAAACAAGTGATGCACAATGCAATTGCTCACCACCCGCTGACCAATGCCCAGCCTATCCCCAAGCAGCCGGGTCCCCCACCCCAGCTAGCTACCCCTATATATTGTTTAGCATGATGTCAGATGGTATGGAATACCCCTTTGGCCAGTTTGGGTCAGCTGTCCTGGGTCTGTCCCTTCCCAGATCCTGCGGCACCCCTAGCCAGCCCATTGGCAGGACAGAGTGAGAAGCTAAAAAGTCCTTGGCTTAGTGTAAGCACTGCTCTGCAAGAATTAGAACATCAGCATGTTATCAGCACTCTTCTCATCCTAATCCAAAACATAGCACCGTACCAGCTACTAGGAGGAAAATTAACTCTATTCTAACTGAAACCAGGACAGCCATGTGCACTGGGCACAAACCTATGGATAACATCATCATGGCAGTGGTAGGAGGGGTGAAGCAGCCAGAACCATGCTGGCTGTCATTGTTTTAACAGCCATCTTGTCTACATCTCACATTAGATCTAGATTTAATGCTAGGTAAAATAGAAGAAGAAACTTAGAATGTCCCAGTCATCAAGCCTGAAACTAGATGTTTCAAATGGTACATGGGGCACCTTTGAACTTAGTGAGGAATGTATCACATACAGCTTGGTCAGCTTTAATATCCCATATCCCAAACATTAATATCCCATAATGCCATGTTATTGTTGACACTTGCAACTGTTCTTATGGACACCGATATTTATGTATATTTTTTTAGATGATTTTAGAGTCATTTGAAAGAATTGAACTGAAGCCTTCACTTCAACACTTAGCCACAGAATCACAGATTAATTTAGGTTGGAATGCACCTCTGGAGATTGTCTAGTTTAATTCCCATGCTCAAAGCATGATTAGCTAGAGCAGGCTGTCCAGGACATTGTCCAGTCAGGGTTTAAAATTTCCAAGGAAGGAGACGTGGAAACCTGTCTAGATTACTCATTCTCATTTTCAGTCACTCTAGCAGGCAAAAAAAAGTATTTTAATTTCATGTATTTCAGTTTGTGCCCACTTCCTCTTGTCCTTTCACTGTGTACTAGGAGAAGACTGTCTTTGTCTTCATTAGTCACTTACATCAAATATTTATATTCATCAATTCAGCCAAGCCTTCTCTTCTCCAGCTCTCTTAGCTTCTCCTTGTAATACAGATGCTCTAGTCTTTTAGTCATCCTAGTGGTTCCTTGTAGGATTTGTTCCAGTGTGTCCATGTCTCTCTTGTTTTGGGAATCCCAGTACTGAACACAGCCCTACATGTGGTCTCATCAGCCCTGAGTAGAGGGAAGAATCACCTCCTTTGATCTGCTGTCACTGCTTTTCCTAATGTAGCCCTGGATACCATTGACATTCTCTGCTGCAGTGGCACTTTGCTGGCTCACGTTCAACTTGTCCACCAGGACCCCCAGCTCCTTTTCTACAAAGCTGCTTTTCAGCTAGAACTTTTATATGGGGTTATTCTCTTTGTACTTGGCTTTGTTGGACTTTATGATGTCCTTCTTGGCTCATTTCTCCATCCTGTTCAGATCACTCTGACTGGCAGGATGGCTCTCTGATGTATCATCCCCTCCTCCCATTTTGGCATCATGTGCAGTCTTTACTGGTGTGCAATCCACCCCATTGTCAAGGTAATTTATGACCATGTTAGATAGTAACTAGACTGGCATCCATTTTGACTTTGTGCCACTGAACGCAACCTTCTGAGCCTGTCAGTTCAACCCCCATTGCTATCCACTTATCTAGTGCATATGTCCTCAGCTTGTGCATGAGGATGTTTTTAAAGATGTTGTCAAACATTTTAAATGTTTTAAAGATGTTGTCAAAAGCCTTACCTGAGTTTAAACAACATTCATTCCTCACCCCTCATTCATCGGGACAGTCATCCCACTGTAAAAAGCTTCAGCTCACACAGGTTATTTGTACCTTTTCCTTATGTCACAGTGCAATATTATAAACCTAAAACAACAACAACAACAAAACAAACAAACAAACAAACAAAACAACAAAAAACAAACTAACTAACTAACTAACTAACTTGAGAAATTAGGGATCCACTCAGTTCAAAGGTTTCTGATGGAGCACAGGTCAAAGCTTTCAGTATACTTTTGAAAAAAAACAGCAAATGGCTTGTTGATTGTATTTGTCTTCAAGACCATTATTTTCTAAGTAACCTGACACACAGGTTATCTGTGCCTTATCTTTATGGCACAGCCCTATAATGTAAACCCAGAGAAAACTTGTAAGAGAAGGATCTGCTCAGTTCAAAGGTTTCTGTCAGAGCAAAAGGCAATGCCTTTGGGTAAGCTTATTAAAGAAGATGACAAAGGGTTCATTTACAGTTCATTTACAGTCTTTGTCTTCAAAATCAGTAAGGTATAAACAACTGGATTTAGATAAGAACCTTGTTATGGATTCTTAATACATTAATATAAGCCAAGCATAATTTCATAAAAATGGTTTGGGCCTCATTAAAAAAATTATGCATTTTCCCTACTTCCAGATTTCTTGAACACTACTACTTCAGTGTATCTTGCTCAATGTTTGTGTAGAATCTGATGCAGGATATGTGGAATGTAATGTTTCATAAATGATCTCATGTAGAAGGGAGGGTCTTATGCTACTCTCATGTGAATATCAATTTACCTGTAACTTCATGGATCACTTCACCTATAGCACTGTGAGTAGAATTTGTCTTACTTATAAAAGGGTAGTGGTTTCACATTGGCAGGAAGATCAGCTCCACCATGCAGCTTGCTCTCACTCCACGTCCTCAGAAGGACAGGGGGAGAAAATACAATCAAAAAAGACACTTATGGGTTGTGATATGGACACAGAGACAAGTCAGTGATTACAGTCATGGGCAAAACACACTCAGCAAAAGGGAAATTAAAGTAATGTATTTCCTACTAATAACAGAGCAGTGATAACTAAAACTACAGACACCCTCTGCCCCATCCACCTTCTTCTATACCCTCTTGCAGAGCAAGGCAGGGGAATGGGGAATGGGGGCTGTAGTCAGTCCATAATGCTTTGTATGGAAAGTGTTATGGACTTTCCTCTTTCTTCACTGACCTCTCTGTTTTCAGGGTTGTTATCTCTTGCATTTTCTCACTCCTCTCCCAGCTGCTGTTGTGCAGCAATTTTTTTCCTTTCTTAAATCTGTTCTCACTGAGGTGCAACCATCATTGAGCTGAGCTCACTGATTCAGCTCTGGCCAGTGGCGGATTCCTTTTGTAGCCAGCTGGAACTGGCTTTTATCTAACATGGGGCAGCACAGAAGACAGCCCAGTAGCCCTCCGCTACAAAAACCTTGCCATGTAAGCACAGTACATTTTACCTCTTGCATCTGTAAAAAACATATTTAAAAATTATGATTAATATATACATTCATCACACAATCTTCACACACTTCACAGAAATCAACAAAAAGAATTCTCCACACCAAAGTGAACATCATCTCAACACCTACAGAGGTGGACAAGTACACACAGTCTACCTCTTGTCCCTTTACCATATTACAACAAAAATTTACCACAGTTATTACACTATGGTTTGCCTGTTAAACTCTCCCAGTTACTGTCCTTACCTCAAGTTCCTTACAAACTACATGTTGGTAGCCAGAAAGGGCTGTGGTGCTTTATCACCAGTAGGTTTAACTGGTTTAACACTGCTACCAAAACGTTGCCATGTAAACTCAATACAAATGGACAGTGTTCTCAACTGCTGTTATAATCAATCCTCTTTCATTTTCAATCAGCTAAATCATTGGAGGAGGTCCATGAAAAAGTAAAACAAATAGAACATGATCAGAAGATGCAAAATATCTCCAAAACTGAAATACGCCAAGCTGATAATATGAAAGAGGAAAAGAAGATAGTACATCATTTGCTGTACCCAGACTCAGCTCTGTTCAAACGCTGGGGTGCAGATTTAAGTGAAGAGGAGCAAACTGTTGCACAGGAGCTGTTCTTAAAATATGGGTATAATGTATATATCAGTGATCATCTGCCTCTGGACCGACCTATCACAGACACCAGATCTCCCAGGTACAGTATAAGCCTTCTCAACATTCACAAGGTGACATGAAATTAAGGAGAAAAGAATCTGCATTGCTTTGGAGTAAGCTATTTTAAGGTATTTTTCTAGAAATTAGTTGGTTCTTGAACTGAATAAATGATATATATTTTAAGCAGACCAGTGGTACTATGGGAGCTGGTGTAAGTAACCATTAGAAACCTTATTAGGAATGTGTATCTGTTCAAAAAGGAAACACATTTTTGTGCATCGTATGATAAGATACATGATTTGTTGCAAAATATAATATTAAACTTCACTGGAGTTAACTGGTATAAATGTGGAACAATGTCACAAATATACTGAAAGCCTACACCTTAGTACCTACAGATCCTTGTATGAAATCTGACAGAGAGTTTCAAATAATGTGGCATGTAAAATGGGTTGCAAACTTGGCCTGAGTTCACCATGTCATGTAGTTGGTTAAAAGGGAATTGTCTTACTGACAGCCCTCTGGAAGATTTCAAGAGCAGGTTAGCCTAACAGCCACCAGTAATGACATAGACAGGAATGACCCTGTCAGGAGGTAAATGGGGTTCCCCTAGGCTCCTGTGTAAGAGAAGGACAAGTCCCTTTTCTCAAGGTGAATAGTGCCACTGGTTCCTGATTCTGTTACTTGGAGCTGGTTCCATCTAGGGCAGACTGTTGCCCTTGATTGTGAGTGTCCTCTGAGTCTTGCATCAAGTCTTAACTCGGATGCATAATGTCAGTTTTACATGTGTTTCTCAGTTAATAGTGGCTGAAGTAGCGTGAGGATTGTGTGGTAGCTTCTAAAGTGAGTTTTGAGGGACTTTCTGTGCAGTGTCTCTTGGAGTGCTCAGACTGTGGATGTGCGGAATTGCATAAAGGAAAAAAGCTGCCATGTAAGTGGTGGAGAGGATAAGGGAGCCAGGCCTCATTCAGTGTTGTGCCAACCACAGATCTTTTCGAGGCAGCCCCAGGCTGAACAATGCTTACCCTGCCTGGGGATTGTTTTCAGGAGAACTAGCTGAAACAACCACTGCAAAGCTGTGCTGCAGCAAAGTAAGCTCATGATTGGTCTGTGTGGTCCTAAAATCAGGTGCAGTGCTCTTCTGTTTAGTTAGGAAGACATACTTGTGAAGACCTCCTTTTGATCATGTTTTTCACCCAGGTTGTTTTACTAATGGATAGTAAAGCTAAGGAAACTGCAACAAAAATGCATGATTACCACCTCAGAGGTCTCATTAGAGCACGAGCCTGGCTCTCAAAGGACTGTATTACATAACAACACAGTTGTTGTGGTTTAACCCGACCAGCAGCTAAACATCACACAGCCGTTCACTCACCCTCCGCCCTCCCTCTCTGGGATGGGGGAGAGAAAAGGGAAAGTGGAGCCTGTGAGTTGAGATAAAGACAGTTTATTAAGATAGGAAATAATAATAATAATAATAATAATAGTGTGTATGAAACAAGTGATGCACAATGCAATTGCTCACCACCCGCTGACCGATGCCCAGTCTATCCCGAGCAGCCGGCCCCCCCATCCCGGCTAGCCACCCCTATATATTGTTTAGCATGATGTCAGATGGTATGGAATAACCCTTTGGCCAGTTTGGGTCAGCTGTCTTGGGTCTGTCCCCTCCCAGCTCTTGCTGCACCCCCAGCCTGCCCGCTGGCAGGACAGAGCAAGGAGCTGAAAAGTCCTTGGCTTAGTATAAGCACTGCTCTGCAAGAATTAAAACATCAGCATGTTATCAGCACTCTTCTCATCCTAATCCAAAACATAGCACTCTACCAGCTACTAGGAGGAAAATTAACCCTGTCCTAACTGAAACCAGGACAACAGTTCATGCAGACTGTTTTCCCCTCCAACATCTTAAAAGAAGGACTTTGTGTTACTCTCAGGAACATGTTTTTAAGGGGACTGAACAATCAGTTTGAGAATACAGATATGCTCTGTTGTTTGCTCTAGAGGGAATGAGCAGTTAGCACTATGTGTGGCTGAAACAAATAATGAATCTTGGATTTGGGCCTTCCTTTTTTCATTTTTATGGTTTAAATCCAATATCATAGGTCTGACTTCTTGCAGCTGTTTTTCTCTGTTTTTCTTCAGAAACTGTGTTAAAATTGTTCTTCTATTACAGCTGTAAAAAGAAGACGTATCCCAAAGATCTTCCAACAATTAGTGTTGTACTTATATTTATGAATGAAGCACTGTCAATCATCTTACGTGCAATTACTAGTATAATTAATCGAACACCTGCTCATTTATTGAAAGAAATCATCCTGGTAGACGATTACAGTTCAAATGGTAAGTGACCCAGGGAAGGCAGGAGTCTTGCAAATGTATGCTGCTATTGTGTCAAATGAATGAACATTGGTGGTCTTTAGTATACACTCAGGATAGACTGCTCAAAATTAAGATGTGAGAAAATTAAGTATGTGAGAAAAAACACACCTCCTTAGTAGCCTGGAAAATGTCAACTAATAAGGAACAGAGTGATGCTCTGCAAGTATTTGAAAAAGGTTAAAAATTGAAGTTAAAAATTTATTATAATGGGCTCATAAGACAAATTACAAAACTAAGAGTATGCTAAAATAGCTGTTTCTGTAGCCATCTGAAAGAACTCCTTGAAGAGTGGTATACTGAGTTGTGGAAAATAGTCCTAAGGGAAGCAGGGGATGCATCATTGCTCTAAAAAGTGAATTGAACAAAGCATTGTAAGATTATCTGTAAGAAATGGTTATGCCCCTTGTCTTAAGGGTACTTTTTCTTCTTTGCCTAATGAGTTGTGCGTGATTTCTCAGTTTTAAGGTTTGTAACTGCTAGAAAAACATGTCAGTTTGGATGCAGCAAGAATTCAAATGAATTTCAAAAACAACGCTAAGAGGTTTCAAATTTTCCATCCCTTTTCTCTAACACTATTTTTTTTTTTTTTCCTTTTGGTAAGGGAGTTGGAATGCCTACAGCTCTTGCAGGACCATTTCACATTTTCAGGACTTGTTTATTTTCTCTTTTCCTTTCCACAACCAATACGATACACACATAAATTACTGCACCAAGACAGCTAATTACTTGCTTTTATAGCATGTTTCTAAAGTAAAGTTTGAACATACTGATGCATTTGTGTAAAATTTAGAAACCATACAATTCCACTCTATGTAAATTAACTTTAGGTACATAATAATACTCCTGGAATGAAAGCTGCATTTTAAAATAAGCCTCTTGAAATCATTAGTACCTGAAAAATTCTACCTATTCTACTGTAAAGAACAAATCAGTTTTCCATCTAGAACTGTGAGAAGCTGAAAAGCTGTTACATACATGATCTTCTCCGTTTCTAAATATTGATGACCCTTATTATTATTTTTAAAAATCATTAAAATGTGTGGGATGTTTTTAGATGATCTGAAAGGACCTTTGGAAACACAGATAAAAAATTACAATGCAAAACATACTGGACTGCTGAAAATTGTCAGACATGAAAAAAGACAAGGACTAACACAAGCCCGGATTTCTGGCTGGGAGGCATCAACAGCAGATGTTGTTGCAATTTTGGATGCCCATATTGAAGTGAACATGGCTTGGTAAGACTACTAAGAGTGAGGGGTTTCTGACATGGGGAGATAGTAGTGGACAAGGAGTTCAAGTGTGCAGCTGGGACAAACATCTGTATATGGCTCTCCTTTCTGGTCTGCCACATGTTTAACAGCCAACAAGTCATTTATTTTTTTGAGAGGCAGAGAAATACAATTGTTTGAATTAAATAGCAAAACAGATATCTAACATATCTGTAATTTGTCTAGTGAAAAGCAAGAGAGAAATGCTTACTTTCTGTGTATATTCATTACATTTCTAGGACAAAAGACTTAATTCAGTGAAATAATCTAAGTCTGATGCAGGTTATTTTGTTCCAATGCCAGTAGCTTTGGCATTTTATAAGCATATTATAGACCCATAATACCCAGTGACTTTAAATTGGTTTGATTCCTATTCCAGCTTTTTAGATTGTTTACTGTTGCCTGTTAATTTAATAGTGCATCACACAGTTCTATAAGTCTGCTTTGCAATGAGAGACAGAACAGGTGGCTGATGATGGATGTTTACATTCTGTTAAGTAATGAATTATATGGTACTGTTTTGTGTCAAATCTCTTTGTATTCTCTCCACTCTGGGTTGTTGAATTCACTGTCTGACTCTTGTCCATATTGCCTCATTTCCTGGTAAAAAGGTTTTTCTCTCAGCCCTTCATGGGCCAAAATGGCTCTGGTCCAGATCTTTGTTTCTCCCTTGATAACATGCTAACCGATATTCTCTATTTCTTACAGTCTTATAGGTAATATTGAAGGCCTCTAGGCATGGCTTTTGCACAGGTTGTGGTGCAAGAGTATTGAGGGAAAGATAAGGTCAGTTCTTCCAGGTCTAGCAGTAATTGGAGCCCAGTAAAAAGACTGTCCCTCTGTCAGATTACAAAAGTCTCTGACCAGGTTCTTTTAGATAATACAGAGGTGTGTTTAATGTTTTAATTCTAAATTTACTTATTTGAACATTTTTGGCCTTACACAGAATTTTCTTTAGAAAAGTGATACTGCACTATACTGAAGTCACAACACAAGCATAATATAGCAATTTCAATTGAACTTCAAATTCGATTTCAGTTGAGTCACTGTATGAACATGATTCACGTTACTGATCCCTATATGCCCACCATCAAGATGCTAGATGTCCCCATCTGCTCGGAAAGAATACATGTGTTGAAGCCAACTCAAGTCAGTTACTCTCTTCAAAGTTGGGTATTCAATTCTGCTGAGTATTCAATTTTCATCTTCTATGTTGGGCTGAGCCACATATACACTTCCCTGATGTTGATCTGGCGGGCTCAAGAAGATAATACTTTCTGCTGTTATTTTAGGAAGGGCATGTACACAACCAGTTGCCCCACTCTACTTGTACTGCTATTTATCCACAACAAAAGACATCCATACAAAGGTCCTTGGTGTTAAGTTTAATTTCCTTTACAATCACTATTTACTTTACTTTTACTATTCACTTTACTCCCTACATTCTTCTCTGAGCTTTATGTCAGTCCTTGCCTATCTTCTCTGAGATTTCTTCCACTGTAGTGGTTCATTGATTGGTCAACCCTTCCATCATACAGCAGCTGTGCCATCAACAGCTGGTTTACAGCATCTCTCAGGGTCTTTTTCCCTTCTTTTTCTCGTCTTTTTTGTTTCTTTATACAGATAGTGAAGACTCTCTAGAACCTGTGAGAAGCAGTACAGGATAGCAGTAAACCCAGCAAGTTGTGTGGAACTTATGTTTATTATAATTAGTGACAGTCAAATTCAGAAGTTGCCTAATGTATGGGAGAACTGAGCCATAGCATTAGAATATCATGTTACTAGTGCTCCAAGACTGGTATATACCTTTTCTTGGAGGCCAAAGTCAATGGCTTATATAAATTATTTAACCCTGTTTTATTGAAACAAGTTGTAAAACGTAGTTCTGTTCAACAGATTTAATCTTTTTCAAGCTGAATAGACTGTTCATTCATTTTGGTAGGGCTGAACCTGTTTTGTCTCGAATAAAAGAAGATCGCACTGTTATAATATCACCAGTATTTGACAATATTCGTTTCGATGACTTTGAGCTTCTTCAGTATTCAGTGGCTGCAGATGGATTTGACTGGGCACTCTGGTGCCTTTATGAACCGTTACCAGATGAATGGTATGCTCTTAAAGATGAAACAGCTCCAGTCCGGTAAGTATAAACAGCATTTGAGAGGGTTGTTTCATAGGTGGTGGGATAGAAACTTACAAAGCACATTGTAACTAGATAGTTGGTTTGGAACTCAGAATTCTTCAGCAGACCTGAAAATCTCAGTATACCAGTTTGCTGGACAAGCACATATCTGAGCTGTGAAAACTCATATAGATTCAATTTGTTTCTTTCTTTGGAGTTGTTGGAGTGATGCACAGTAACAATAATCTTCGGCAACATTTTTCAACCCGTACTGTTCATGCATCACACAAAACCAAGAAAAAAGACATGAAGACAATGCATATAGCTGTTATACCTACTCTTACTGCTCAGCTCCAGTCTATTTCCTTGTGTTTCTCACATCTTCCTTAAACACTCAGTTTATGTATTCAACAGAAGATGGTCACTAGTACTGTGGTATCAGCAACCAGCTTGTGATGAATAATAGAATCGTAGAATGGTTTGGGTTGGAAGGGACCTTAAACATCATCTAATTTCAACCCTCCGACCATGGACAGGAACACCTTCCCCTAGACCAGGTTGCTCAAAGCCCCATCCAGCCTGGCCTTGAACACTTCCAGGGATGGGGCATCCACAGTTTCTCTGGGCAACCTGTTCCAGTCCCTCACATTCCAGTGAGTAAAGAATTTCATCCTAATATGTAATCTAAATCTCCCTTCTTTTAGTTTTAAGCCATTACTCCTTGTACTATCACCACACTCCTTGACTAAGAGTTCCTCCCCATCTTTCCTTGCCCCCCTTTAGGTACTGGAAAGCTGCTATAAGGTCTCCCTGGTGTCTTCTCTTCTCCAGGATGGACAACCCTAAATCCTTCAGACTGTCTTCATAGGAAAGGTGCTCCCTGTGATTTGTGGCCCTCCTCTGGACTCCCTCTAATACTTCCATGTCCTGCTTATGTTGGGGGTCCTAGAGCTGAATGCAATACAGTGGGTGGGGTCTCACAAGAGCAGAGCAGGGGGGGAGCTTCACCTCAGTTGACCAGCTGGCCACGCTTCTTTTGGTGCAGGCCAGAGTTTTTGATTGGCTTTCTGGGCTACAAGTGCACATTTCTGGCTCATGTTGAGCTTCTGAGCAGCCAGCACCCACAAGTCCATCTCAGGGCTACTTTCATAGAATCATATAATCTTTAAGGTTGGAAGAGACCTCCAACATCATCTGGTCCAACCATTTCCCTACTGCCAATGTCACCCACTAAACCATGTCCCTAAGCACCACATCCAACATTTCCTTGAACACTCCCAGGGATGGTGATGCCACCACTTCCCTGGGCAACCCATTCCAATGCCTGACTACTCTTTCTGAGAAGAAATGTCTCCTAATTTCTAGCCTAAACCTGGCACAACTTGAGGCCATTCCCTCTAATCCCATCTGCGAGAAGAAGCTGAGCCTAAGCTCCCCACACCTTCCTTTCAGGTAGTTGTAGAGAGCAGTAAGGTGTCCCCCGAGCCTTCTCTTCTGCAGACTAAACAACCCCAGTTCCCTCAGCTGCTCCTCACAGGACTTGTGTTCAAGGCCCTTCACCAGCTTTGTAGCACTTCTCTGGACATGCTCCAGGGCCTCAATGTCCTTCTTGTAGTGAGGGGCCCAAAACTGAACACAGTATTCCAGGTGCAGCTTCACCACAGCAGAGTACAGGGGAATAATCACCTCCCTGGTCCTGCTGGCTACACTGTTCCTGATACAAGCTAAGATGCTCTTGGCCTTCTTGGCCTCCTGGGCTCACTGCCAACTCATGTTCAGACGGCATCAGTCAGCACCCCCAGATCCTCTTCCTCTGCACAGCTTTCAAGCTACTCCTCTCCATGTCTGTAGTGCTGCATGTGGTTGTTGTGGCCGAAGTGCAGGACCCAGCACTTAGCCATGTTAAATCTCATCCCATTAGCCTCTGCCCACTGACCCATCCTGTACAGGTCCCTCTGCAGGGCCTTCCTATCTTCTGGCAGGTCAGTACTTCCCCCCAACTTCATGTTGTCTGCAGACTTACTGAGGGTGCACTCAATTCCCTCATCCAAATCATCAAAAAAGATATTAAAGAGGATAGGCCCCAACAATGACCCCTGCAGAATACCACTGTTGACTGGTCTCCCGCTGGATTTAACTCCATTTACCACTACTCTCTGGGTCTGGCCGTCCAGCCAGTTTGTAACCCAGCAAAGAGTGTACCTGTCCAAGCCATGGGCTGCCAGCTTCTCCAAGAGAATACTATAGGAGATCGTGTCAAAGGCCTTGATGAAGTCATCAACAGCCTTTCCCTCACCCACCAGGTAGGTCACCCAGTAACAGAAGGAGATGAGGTTGGTCAGGCAGGACTTGCCTTTCATGAACCCATGCTGACTGGGCCTGATCCCCTAGTTGTCTTGCACATGCTGTGTGATTGCATTCAGGATGACCTGTACCATCACCTTTCCTGGCACTGAGGTCAGGCTGACAGGCCTGTAGTTCCCTAGGTCCTCCTTACGACCCTTCTTATAGATGGGTGTCACATTAGCAAGTGTCCAGTTGTGTGGGACCCCTCTGGATGACCATGACTGCTGATAGATGATGGAAAGCAGCCCAGCAATCACATCCACCAACTCCCTCAGCACCCTTGGGTGGATCCCATCAATCCATTCTCCACTCAGCCTGTATTTGAGCTTGGCATCACCCTGACCCAGATGCAAGACCATGTGCTTGGCATTGCAGAACCTCATGAGGCCTGTTAGGTCCCTCTGGATAGCATCCCTTCCCTCCAGTGTGTTACCACACCACACAGCTTTGACACAAGTTTGTCATTGGCAAACTTGCTGAGGGTGCACCCAATCCCACTGCCTATGTCACCGACAAAGATCTTAAACAGTGTCAGCCCTAATACTGACCCCTGTTGAACACCATTCATTACTGATTTCCACCTGGACATCGAGCTGTTGACCGCAACTCTTTGAGTGTGATCATCCAGCCAATTCCTTATATACTTGAATACATCTGTCTCCTTGTTCTACAAGGATTTCGGGTGATCTTGACACTTTCTTAGCTCTTAACAACCTTCCATCACACAATATTAAAAGAAAAAAACTACTGGTAACAGGTAAGATATAATCATGGCAGATGTTTTTATGCTACTACATCTTGTATCTGATGTTGGAGATAAAGCTGCAGAGATACCTAGACAAAAAGCTACAGATGAAACTAGTTTATGCAATGTGTTAAAAACATTATATAGTAAACAGTAATTGTTTGACAGGAGAATGGAAAGAAAGAAAGACAACTGTAGCATTGGGGATTTTTGTTGTACTGCTTGAGGCAAATTAAACATGCTTCTGTTTAAATATGAAAAGATTCAATGAACAATGCATTGGAAAATGTCCTACTGCCCTAAATGGATCTACAGAGAGTCTCCAAAGATGCAACACAAGACGATTCCTTACATATACCTTCACCAGCACCAGCCATAGGAGTGCTGTCACCAAGCACCTTGACCTGGTGTTTGGTTCATTTCCCTGTACCAGTTCTGCTTGCCAAATCATTTATTTTCTTAATGACAAGGAAATCTTCCCACCTTTATGTAGAGTTGTTCTGACCCTGTCATTCCTACTTCCATTCACTTTAATTCATTTTACTGTCAGGCCCTCTTGCACTCCATGTCAGATCATTCCCTGGTCACAACCACAGAGCAATTACAATTTCCCCTTTGGTAGCCTAAAGAATGGTTTGGTGTTGGGGAGCTTGGAGAGGAGGTCTGCAATTTTTAGATGGGAGAAAATGGAAATGGGTTTGGTCACAGTGGATGGGAATATTAAGAGGACCAAATCCACCTTCAGTCCCCTTTTACCTAGCCTCTGTGCTGGATTCATCTGCAGTGAAATTGTTCCTGCCACACAATTGTCTCATCTCTTTCAAAACCTCTGTTGATAGCAATTTCATGATCCCCCTTAGCAATGTGTCTTACTGTGTAAGTTTTTTTTTAGTGTAACGTCTAACCTTACTCTTCCTCGCTCCACTTTAACTTGATTTCTTTCTTCTTGTTTTAAATATCTGAAAACTGCCACTACATCTCTTCTCAAAATAGAACTAATTCTTTAAACTATATTAGATCATGCTTTTTAGGCCATTGATAAAATTTATTTGTTGTCTTCTGGATTCCTATCTGCTGATCCACATGTTGTTTTGAAGTTAACCTGTTATTCTCCTTTGGATATTTTTGGAAGTTCAAGCTTTGATTGGTGGCCAGTTGACTTTATTTTGTTTTCACCATTGTTGCTTCTTTCCAATTGTGCTTGTTTTATACTACAGGAGCCCATCTATAATGGGGATTCTTGCTGCAGATAGAAAATTTCTGGGTGAGATTGGTGTACTGGATGGTGGAATGCATATATATGGAGGAGAAAATGTTGAACTTGGCCTGAGGGTAAGCCATTTTTAATCTTTTCCTGAAAGAAGCAGTGAAAATTACTGTGCAATCTTTTGGGAATATATATATATATATATATATATTCTTACTCCTACTGTTGTTTTTGCACGTCTTCACATACTCCACTTGTGAGTTTTTCCAATATTTGGGCACAGTATTTTCCTTTGGATGTCACGGGGGGATGACAGTCTCCACCAAGAACATACATTTTTGATACATGTCATACAAGGATTAATATGAGTAAGCAAACAGATCAAAATACACAATGCCATTAATACTACAGTGCTAACAAATAGTTGCTTGAGTCAAGCCAAACCAGGCAACAACAAAGTCAATTTTTCCCAAATCTCTCTAAATCCCCAGGAAGCGTTGTCTTGGGCCACCTCATGTAACATTTTGATTTTCTCCCAAATATTTTTGAGATCAGTCCACATAAATCCAGGAACTGGCATTAATTATAGTGCAAACCCCTCCTTGCAAGGCCAGTAATAAACCCACGGCCATTAGATTCTGGAATACTGTCTTTGACAAACTTGTCACCTCCTCTTACAATGCCCAGCTCACATTTAGAATGTTATTTTCTAATTCTTTGACTATGTCTGCCATATTCACATAGCTTTTCCTAATTCACTCACCCTTAACCAAGGGATAAACCACCCTGCAAAACTATGAAACCCTGTTCCTCTCTCCACTACAGGATTAATGAAGTTCTCTTGATTCTGCATAGGTGGGTCCCAAAGAGACCTGTGCTTTGGTTTTGCATATCCTTAATAATGGTTATGTTTAGAATTATTGCTTGCACCCAGGGTGCAAGCTTCCCTCCATCCTAGGGGCAGCACTTTCCTGGCCCTATTACCACATTGCCAATACCACCCTTTGCCATTTGGCACTGGCCATCCGGTTACCGAATGATTCCCGCGCCATGTTTGGTGTGCATTATATATATTAGCACTCCCGTAATTACCGTATTTGGTACAGTATGGATAATTCCCTACCTCAAGGGTAACACTTCCACACCCAGGGTCAGTATCATTGCTCCCTGAATTTCCATCAGTATGAAGAATGATATACATACTAATATAAAAAACAAACAAAAACAAAACAAAACAGAATACCCTGGGGACACTGTAATTCTATGTAATCCAACCCTTTTCTCCAATTACAGATGGAATTCATTAATTATTCCTAAGGAGAAGTTAAGGGTTAGTTTACAGCTATGATCCATACCTCCTCCTAGTTTTTAATTTTAAAGGTTCTCCTATAGAAACTGTCTCCCAGGTCTCGGGATCTACTGATGCCTTTACCAGGATGTAGTGAGTCCACCCTTTCTCAGCTGTTCTTACTGCTTTCTCAGTAGTCAGGTGTACTTGTAATGGTCACTCCCACTCAGGTTACAGCTTTGATTCCCTTCACGTTCGTATCAGAACCCAATCTCCTGTTTGAAATGGTTGGACTGGGACTTCCAAAGATGGGGTCTGAGCTAACAATCCACAGGCCCTAAGAGATGACAAAGAGGACGACAGCCCAACTATATAATTTTTGAGAAAAACATCTTTTGACTCAAATTGAGGTAACTCATTCCCTTTGCCCAGGTACAGCAACTCAAATAACTTTTCATAGTCTGAATTTCCCACATATTTTCTTGGTGCCATTTGAATTCAGAGAAGTGCCAAAGGTAAGCACTTCATCCAGGGGAGCCAAGTTTCCAGCACTAACGTAGTCAATTACTTACTGTCTGATTCATCTGCTCCACTCTTCCAGAAGAGGAAGGATGCCAAGGAGTGTGAAATTCCCTTGTAATTCCTACAGTCCACATTAGCCCTTGCAATATTTGCGATGTAAAGTGACTTCCTTGGTCAGAGTCAATATTTTAAATGATTCCATACCTGGGAATTATCTGTTCTAGAATTACATTAGCTACTGCATTTGCAGTGTAGCAGGTACTGAAGGGAAAGCTTTCACCCACCCTGACAAATGATTGACCAAGACTAGTAAGTATTTAAATCTACCTACTCTAGGGAGTTCTTTAAAATCTACCTGTACACTTTGGAAGGGTCAAATTCCTGGTTCTCGCCCCCCTTTAGGCTGGCTGCCAATAACTGTCACGTTTATTTACCCTGCATAATTGGTTAGCCAGAGTATATATTCCCTCATATCCATATTTCCATAGCACAGTGCTACACATTGCTTGAATTCCCCAATGACTCCCTCAATGTAAAACAGTTAATATTTCTTGTGTCCTGACAATAGAAGATCATCCACATATTGTAACATTAGCACCCCTTCTGGCAGTTGGAATTGCTCCAAAGTCTGTTCTAGAACTTTTCCAAATAAATTTGGTGACTCTGTAAGCCCCTGAAGTAAAACTGTCCATCTGTACTGTTGCTTCTGCCCCATTTCAGGGTCTTTCCACTTGAAGGCAAATATATCTCTACTCTTGGGGTCCAATGGACAGGCTCAGAATGCATCTTTTAAATCTATCACATTAAACCACTCATGCGGGATCTGGCTCATCAGAGTGTATGGATTTGGAATCACACGGTGCCACTTCTGCACTATCTTGTTGATCTTTCTTAGACCTGTACTGTCAGCCTTCCTTACCATCAGGACAGGAGTGTTAAAAGGAGACAAGAATGGCTCCAATAACCCATCATTAGTCAGCCCTTTTATTACTGGTTTAATACCAATTTGCCCTTCAATTGAGATAAGGATTTATTGCCTCATATCCTTCCCGCACACCTGTCTTCAGGAGAGGGATGTTAAGCCCTCCTCTATTTCCTTCCTTGACCCATACCACAGGGTCTCTCTCTTTTTCATCAACATCTGTCAATAACTTCATTGACACTGTTATTCCAGTCTAACAACTTACTATTTGAATGCCCAATTTCATCATCAGATTCTTTCCTAACAAGTTAGTCCCTGTGTTGGGTACATACAATAATTGCCCAGTGATCATTTTATACCTTAGTCTCACCTTGGTGTCCCCCATAAGTGGCACTGTTATCCCAGTCCCTTCTGCCCCTGTCACCTTTAGGGTTTCATTAGTTAATTTAAGCCCTGATATTTTATGGGCCAGTGATGACCTAGCTGCCCCAGTGTACTGGGTTTATGTAGCAAGGTTTTTGGTAGCAGGGGACTGCAGGGGTGGCCTGCGTGAGAAGAATCTGAAAGCTGCCCCATGTTAGATCAGAGCCAGTTTCATCAGGCTCCAAAGGGACCCACCGCTGCCCAGAGCCTAACTGATAAATGATGTTTGCGCTTCTGTGAGAGCAGATTTAAGAAGGGAGGGGGTGGGGGGGAGGTGTCAAACAAATTGCTGCACAACAGCAGCTGAGAGAGAGGAGTGAGAACCTGCCCTGAAGACCCCAAGGTCAGTGCAGAAAGAGGGAGGGAGGTGTTCCAGGCACCACAGCAGCAGTTCCCCTGTGGCCTGTGGAGAGGCCCCTGGTGGAGCAGGCTGTCCCCCTGCAGCCCATGGGTCCCATATGGAGCAGATCTCCATGTTGCAGCCTGTGGAGGAGCCCCCCGGTGGAGCAGGTGGATGTGGCCTGGAGGAGTCTGCGGCCCATGGAGAGCCCTTGCAGGAGCAGGCCCCAGGGACAGAGCTGCAGCCCGTAGAGAGGAGCCCACGCAGGAGCAGGGGGTCTGGGGGGGAGCTGCCACTTGTGGGGGACCCGTGCTGGAGCAGTTTGCTCCTGAAGGATGGATCCTGCAGCATGGACCCATACTAGGAGCAGCTCACGAAGAGCTACCACCTGTTGAAAAGCCCACACAGGACCAGCACCCAGTGGGAGAGACCCCACGGCAGAGCAGAGGAGAGAGCAACTGTGAGCAAGCTGCGGAGAGGAAGTGTTACAGACCAACCACAGCCCCCACTCCTGCCCCCCCCCCCCCCACCAATCTGGGGTGGGGGAGGAGGTGGAAGAGGGTGGATGGTGAGAAATGCGCCCCCAGCTTTTTTCTTTTTTTTTGTTTCACAGTGCTCCAGCCCATAAGCAATAGGTAATAAATTTTATTAGTCTCCCTGTTCTGAGTCTGTTTTGCCCATTGTGATAATTGTTGAGTGATCTCCCTGTCCTTATCTCAATCCTTGAGAGCTTTCCATTGTACTTTCTTCCCGTTTCCCTTTGAGAAGGGGGAGTGATGCAGTTGTAGTGGAGGGAGCTCAGCTGCCCAGCTGGGTAAAACCACAACACCCAGTATCTACTTTAAATACAACTTCTTCATTAGGTCCCACCACTATATTTATCAAGGCCTCTCAGTGGGACCAGCTTTCTGAGAAGCCCTGACTCCCCTACTCTAAAGTTATAACAGCAAACAATCTCTCCTCCTTCTTCCCTTCCAGACACTCCCATTTGTGGTCACTGGCCCAGCCACACTTAAACATCTTCTCAAAGCCTGTCTCTGCTAGGATTTCGGCTGTAAAACATGTAGCTTTCCTTGTCTGCTATTCTTTTGTCTCTCTTCCTCTCCCTTCCATTCTGGGCCCGACTTCCTGTGAAATTTTTTTCCCCTATCTCCAACCCTCTGCCTCATTACCTGGTCCACTGTGAAGACCATTAGTTTCGCTCTCTGCTTTTCCTTCTCAACTACCCTCCTGACAAACACCTTCTGGGCCTCCCACAGGAGGGTCTCCAGTGACTGTTTGCTCTGTCCTTCCACCTTCTGGAGTTTTTTTCTGTATGTCCAGCCAGGCTTTAGTCACAAAATGAACTTCCAAGAGTCCTTGGGCTACTGGGTCCTCAGGATTCATCCCCAAGTATTCTCTTACACTTGCTTCCTTAATTCCCATTATTAGTATATGCCTTAAGTCTCCCATATGATTTCTGTGTGGTGTGGTTCTTATCCCAATTGGGGTTGGCAAACGTATATTTATTTTCTGGAATTACTCCTTGTCCTGGGAGTTTGGTTCTTTCCCATTCTTGCATAGCTGCCTGCCTAATCATTCCCCCCCCCCCCCCCCCCCCTTCTCCAGTGAATAACATACTCAAGATTGATATTCTCCCTCCTGCCCCAAATATAAATTAGGGCATAGGAACTGGTGTAACTGTTTTGCTAGTCCTGTAGGGTCCTCGGTTAAAGACTTCATTTCCTTCTTAAATTTCCTAACCTCTCTGCTGGTAAGGGTGTGTGTGTGTGTTCACATAACCTATTTGTCCTTGTCTCACTGGGACCTCCCTGAGACAACACAGAGGAGTATTAGTGCTGTTAGTATCAGGGAAGGGGAAATTCTCAATCTCTCTTCTATGTTGTTCTAATTCTTGCCAGAATCTAGAATGTACTTTTTCTCTAGGGACAGGATTAGGACTGGGGGGGTGGGAGGGTGGGGGTGTAAATTATCCAAGGGTTCCCATCAACCCATCCTTCCCTATGACTCCTCCTTCTCCTGGTTGCGGCCCTTTTCCAATAAAAACTGACTTACCCCCTGCATGCAGAAAGCAGTGTAACAATTCCTCCTCCGAAAAAGGAGTCTTATCATTTCATCAGACACATATTTTGGCCAAAATCCTGTTGTTCCCTCAATTGGTTCCTTTGTTTAGATCAATACACAGTATTTAATCATTTTCTTTTTATCATTTCCTTTAGTTTTGGGATTATTTTTTTCCAATTTATTACCATTCTTCCTGAAGGTCTATTGGTAGGCACTGCCCTAGGGATATCTCCCTGTCCCCTGAAACCCTTATTTCCTATTTTTCCTAGCCCTTGTCAGTGGGCTGCTACACAAATTTTTCCTCCTGCAGGGTATCACACACTAATGTTCCAGTTCTAGAAAATGGAGGTGTACTGCTGAGCACTTTACTGTGCGCAGAGGTACTGTATACCAGATTTCCACAAGACTCTTCCTTTCTCTTTTTTTAACTCTCACTTTGTTTGTCTCTGGTCATACCCTTTGTGGAGCTACAGAACTGTGGATTGGGACTCCACACTCGCTTTGTATCGTATGTCTCAATTACACTTCACACAAGTCTTACCCAGCCCCCAAGGCAAGCTTAATATTTCTTACCTTGGTCTGTGCACAGAGTTACCAGGTCGGTTCTTGAAACCAGAGTGCCTACCTTACTTTCTTTCCTAATTCTTCATCGATCCTGCCTTCTTAACCAGTCTTAGTTCCTTTGTCAGCTCTCTGTAGAACAACAGTCACCAAGGCACAGGACCGCTGAAATCAGTGGGGCATGCCTTCCTGCTGCACTGGTAATGGGGCTCCCCTGAAGGCAACTGAATTCTGGGCGAGCCCCCAATTTGTGAGAAACAATCTGCAGCCAATAACACAGGCTCAGGCAAGGACCTCAGTGAAGTAGCATATTTATTCATGATTGCAGTGATGGGTGTTCTGTAAGCAGAAGCACACAGTGGAAGTGTATCATAGCACTGTATTCCCTATTACCCAATGCTTGATTCCTTCCTTGTTTCCCCATTGGCTGAATGGTGCAGGTTCACAAAGTATGCAATGCTTCTTGTTACTATGCCCTGTATGTACAATTTTATTTGACTAACCTACTAACCTTTAATTTCTCCTTTTTTTTTTTTTTTTTTTTTTTTTTGAACTGGAGGTGCGAGGGGGCCATGATTTTGTAGCTTCTTGTTCTTGCTGATTCTGCAACTGCTTGTCTTGTTTTTCTTAGCCATCCTCCTTATTTTGGGACAGTGGGACCTTCCACTGGCCCCTTATCTGCTTAACATACTCCCCAATGCTATGCCTGTGCAATCTCTTTTGAATATTCAAGGTTAGTGGAATTTTCCACTCCTAAACCACAACATGTGGGTTAGGGAACATGTTACTGAACAAAAAATTCCATTAGAAGTTATTTTTGAAAAGTAATGGTGGATGGAGATATTCTAGAAGACCTGAGAAGATTAAAGAAAAAAGAAAAGAAAAAAAAATAAGAAAAAAAAATAACATAGTGCTTATCTTTCTAAAGAAATATGAAAGCTAGTGGTCTTTGAAAGACAGTAGTAACAGGTTCAAAATGAACAAGAGGGAGGAGTAACTTCATTCTTCCAGCTGCAGATTTGTGGATCTGCCTTCCAAACAGTATGGTGGGTCTTAAAAATTTGAAGTCATGGGAGGACTTTAGAGTTGTTGAAGAAAAACTTACTCTGTTAATAAACACCAGTGAATCACAGGAGTAAGTCCCCCCTGCAGAAAGTCCTCTGGCCTGAAAGTAAGTGAGGACTGTGAGAGGTAAGATATCGATTTGGTTTGTTCTTATCCTTTTCCAGGAATAAGTTTGTAGTTTGTTCTATATACAGAATACATGTTAGATGGACCTTTGGTCCAGTATGGACATTTTTTCATGTTCTTACAGCTCTTTCTATTTTTAGTTCTGAATCCTAATTAGTAAGCTTGAGTTTAGATTAGCATAGCTTCTGACCTCTTGAGGAGTGTCCACACTTGGACTGGTTCATATATAGTAAGGCTGGATATGTTTGCACTGGATCTTAGGTCCTTTTGAAGTGCTGGCTGTAGCCTGCCTAAGTATCTTTTTGAATGGCATGTACATATTTTCCAGGAACTCACTGGACTTTTTTCTTCCTCTTGAATTCTTCCTAATGTATAAGATTTTGCATGATGAATTTTTTTTTCTCAGGATGTTCCAGACAATGTCACTGCTCCTGACAGTTCCTGATTCAGACCCACATCCACCACAGTTTTTAGCAGTCTAGCTTCTAGTGAGACTGTTTGGAGGCATATACAAGTTTGTCTTAGAGCATCTAAGTGGTTCTGAGTGCCTTGCAACAGGAAACTGGTGAGCAGTTCTGTTGGTGATGATGGCAAAGAAAAGGAAGAAAGAATATTCCTTTGCTCTCCTGGACTTGTGATAGGGCTACACACAGTAGAAATGAAAGGTATTGAAAAATTCTCATTCACTCAAGCCAGGAAATGTAACTTGGAATGTTGAGGGCAGGGCAGTTCATCTGGTGAAAGACTAGGGAGATCAAAAATGGGAACATTTTAACAAAAAATGCATAGAGCTTGAAGAAATAGGCAACTTTACCTGACATTCTCTCTTCTTGATCCAGGCCTGGCAGTGTGGAGGTAAAATAGAAGTACTGCCCTGTTCAAGAATTGCTCATTTGGAAAGAGCTCACAAACCTTACTTGCCGGACTTGAGTATTGCAGTGAAACGCAATGCCTTGAGAGTAGCAGAAGTATGGATGGATGACTACAAGTACATGGTCTACTTTGCTTGGAATCTTCCAATTGAGGTAGCAATGTTTTCCTATTTTTCAAACTTATAACCAGGTTTAAAAGTGGTCAAATAAGAGCATATGGCCACAGGAAAAGAGGCAAGCTATCATGGTTATAAGAGTGGTTATTTTTATTTTTATTTTTATTTTTTAAAGTTATTAATATTGATATGGTGATAATAATTGGTATGGATGTCATCTAAGAGCCATGCTCATAGTCTTGTTCCTCTTTGACTAAGAAAGCAGTGTGAATTAAATCAGGCACCACTCATAAAGTGGTTCATTCATGTTAATCACAGCTTATTGACTTCTCATTTGGCTTGATGTTCTTAACACTCACTGAGATCTATGAAGTAAGTCTTATAAAATTAGGTCCCTGTTTGATTCTTTGTTGGAACTTTCTGGTTCTCTCTCACTTTGTGAAGTCATTTACTGTTCAAGTCTTTTTACTCCTGTTCATGAAAAACACTTTTACACTGCTATTTTTCCTTTAATAATAATCTGTCCTTTGATTATGTTTCTTTCTTTATTTATTTTATATATACATACGTATATATTTAACTAACTTCAGTACTTCTGAATATGGTTTTAACCTATACAAACTGTTAAAGATATGGAATTGTCAAGTCACTTGAGTATGTATATCTTTGGTTAATAACAAAAGCTGTATGAATTTTCCCAGTCTGCCCTTAGGGGGTTTATGAATCTTTAACAAAGGAAGAATAGCTTCCCATCTCCTTGTATTTTCCTTGTATTAAAGAAACAAATCAAAATATATAGTCATATACTATAAATTAAAGCTTCAGAGTAATTCATTTCCCTTTCCCATTAATTAAACCTTACAGTAAATATATGGAATTTTTCATCTGACTATGGTAGTCATCAGAATATAAGCTTTTAGTTGTAACATACATAACAGTTTTCACAGTTAAAGAAAACAGTGTGAAAATGGTTCATTTGTAATGACCACTTTTCTCTGGGATGTATGAATGCAGTTGAAATTCCTAAGATAACTGATTCAGGCCTCAGACTGCATTTTAGAAAACTGCTTAAAGACTGGATATAAATTCTTGTAGGACTTATCTCTGTCAAACTTTCCTACTTTGATATTCTTTATATTTATTAAATCATAACACGTTCGTTTTTCATCAATGTATTGGTACTAATAGGCAAAACAAGTTCTGAATTTCTGAAGCTTAAAAACGTGCATGGATTTTTTTAAAATGACCTTTTGAATATAATTTGTATGTCATTAATAGGAAATATGGAGAAATGTCTGTGTTTTTCCTGGTTTCTCAGATGGCTTTTATGTTCTGAAATTAAGTATGGTGTTCTTGCAGAATTCTGGAATAGACTATGGAGATGTTTCTTCCAGAAAAGAGCTAAGGAAAAAACTGAACTGTAAAGGCTTTGACTGGTACATTAAAAATGTTTACCCTAATTTAAGATTTCTTCCCAGCATTGTTGGCTATGGAACAGTAAGTACTGAGTCAATTTCAAATATGGAACTACTCATTAACTCTAGTGTTAGGAAGAAATGTTACAAGCACTGTTTTTCTGATTGTAATATATTTCCCTAGAAACTTTAAAAAGTCTTTTAACATGTCTTTCTAGACACTAAAGCTTTCAAATATCTTTTTTCATATTAGTTGTCAAACTAGAATTTCTAAACTGTGGTTATTGTATATGTACTGATGGGAGCACAAAATAATTTGGGAAAGTGCTTAATGTGCATTGTTTTACTATATGCAAAACTCACCAATTGATCAACAAGAATAGATCAACAACTTCTTGTAAGTACCTACATTTTTCCATGGAGTAGAATAGTAAGGATTGTATTGTATTGATTTTTTCTGCAGCAGGATAATTTGGAAAGTATGAAGGTGTGAATCGAGATAGCAAATAGTTTAACAATAGTTCTAGAGAATAGCAATATATATAATTGCAATAGTTCTCCCTATTTGCAAAAGGGAGAACTAATCATCCAGGCTGCAGTGGCCTCTTAATATAGCTAGACAGTTTCTAGACCTAGGCTTGTATACCTTGCTGGAGCTGGGCAGTGGTACCCACCTGTTTGGAGCTGCCTGGTGACTTCTGAGATGGAGGAATGTTTCACAACGTTGATGAGCCTTTGAAGTATGTTAGATTTGCTTTTGCTTTTTACTATGATGAGTAATTTCTACAATAGTAATTCAAGATTTTTTTTTTTTTTTTTTTTTTTCCCTAAAACCATATTGCATTTCCCACTACAGGATTCAATACTAAGCTCTGAATAGAGTAACATTACTCTCAGGACAGTTTCTAAAATTAGTGATGAGGTCAAAAATAGAATTGAGGTTCCTCATGGTAAATTTCATATTTTATTCTGTAGATGAAAAACACATTGAAAGAAGACATCTGTATTGATCAAGGTCCAGTCCCTGGAAACACACCAATTATGTATCCCTGTCATGCATACTCACCACAGGTAATGCAAACAAGTGGACAGATATTCACGTATGAGGTATTGCTAACTGTTCTTTTTAAGCTCTCAAAGGGACATGAAAAGGGTACTTCAAGACTATTCTCCCTATGCTTTTGAAAGGGAAATATTAAACTTTATTTCATTAAGTTCTGATCCCCAATCCAACCGGTAGCAGAGCAGGCTCCTGTAGATATCTAAGTGCACTAAACTAAGATTTTTGATTTAGCCTTGCTGAAAAATGTGAGACCTTATGTTGATACTGAACCTGTTGATTGACAGAAGATCAGTTTGTTAAAAGGGAGAGAGATGGACCTCTTCCACACACCTCACTGCCTATTCTCTCCATAGGTAGGAAGCTGAGGGTTACCATTCAGGAGTAAGCATCCCGTTTTTTTTTTTCATTACCACAGGAGAAAGATATTGTATGGTGTCACATTCGTCCTAGTTTGATTACTGAGCGATCAGTGAGTACTGGTACTGTACAGCTGATACAGCTCAATATCAGTTTGTGAACTGTCTTCTATCAATCTGCTGATGAGATTTCCTTAGTACTTTAATCACTGTCAGTGGTGTCACCTTGCCTTTCAGCACGTGTTTTATCACAGCACAGGAGAAATGTACATAGGAGGTTTACGTGCCCGTCTAAATGCAGTTGATAGATGTGTAACAGACCCTGGGAGTGGGGACCTGCCAATTTTAGAGCAATGTGACATAGCTGTGAGTAAAGGCCTGAACATGCACTGGGATTTTAAGCAGGTAGGTGCATTTCTATGACCCCACATTTCGATAAGCTTTCCCATTACGAGGAACCCTTAAACACTTCCCTTGCAAAGCAGTTTGCTTCTGAATAGTGTTGCCTCAATTTCAAGACTTGAAGGTGTCACTACAAGAGCTAAGCTGAAGTTGATTGAGTTTTCAGGGGTGTGTGGTATGGGGAATTGTCACACAACAGAAGCTGACTGAGTTACCAGAATTTAACCGGCCCTCACTTGTTATCTGAACCATAGCCACTTACATTTGTCCATCTGTCTTGTCTGTCTGGGTGGAATCAGCTGGCTTAAACCTGTTACACAAAGGTTAAATCATAAAAGTCTTTTAATTTTTAGCTGGGAAGACTAAAAACATTCACTTGCTCACAGCTCAGCTGAAAGGTAGGAAATATGCAAGCCCAAGTGTCTCTATTGCTTTCGGTCTGACTGTGCATCATGAACCCTCTCCACTGTCCACCATCTGTCTTCCCAATCTTCTCATGGGACCTGTTGGTCTTAAGGGGAAAAGTAACAGGCTGACACCACATCCTGCGCCCTCTCTGGTACTTTCATCTATAACAGTGTCTGAGCATGGAAGTCCTAGCCAGAGATCAGGCTAGGTTGCTCTGAGAATCAGGCTTTCAGTGCTCTGGTTACAGCTGGCCGTTAGAGTCTTCATGCTATGAAAAGTTCAGTTGTCTTCATTTGTGCAGTATTTATGCTAGCTGATGCTGACATGCTTAAGAGCCTCAGGGATACTTTGATATTCTGTATTCAGTACCTCTTCCCTCTGCTTAGTCAACTAGTCTAGGAGAGATACAGCCATGGTGTATCATGGTGCTGGGGGTGGATAAACTGGCAGCAACAGCAATGATGGAGGGAGAGGTGGAAAAGGAAGCCATGCATTTTCACCCTTATCAGGCAGTTCAAACCTTATTAGCTTATGTAAGTAGTAGTTAATTAATTTTACATATAATGTATGGGCAATGACTACTATGTATCCCTCTCAGTGAAAAACTAAACAAGAGACAAATCCAGTAAGAGTGGTAGAGAATAAAGTTGAACTGGTGAAAGACAAAGGTTTCAGTGAAGTACAACAAATAGTATAGATCTACATGGTCTCCAGAAATTCTAATACAGCATTTGTTTTATCTTTAGGCTGTAACCATAAAACTTAGGTACAGGTGTGTTTCTGGAAGATTTAGATCCACCTTAAAAGTAAGCTTTCAGTTCCTCGTATGTGTCAAGCATTATCATAGTGAAACAACTGGCAAACAGGAGACAGTTAAGATCCTGTTGGTCTGGAGCACAGCTACTTGTCAACATCCTTGTTTCCAATGTAATGAGATGACTTAATCACACCCCACTCCATTTGCAATAGTTAAAACTGGAATATTAACTTAGAGATAAGGAATGACTATTCTTTTATCTGATACTAGTTTTTTTGAGAAATAGGATGCAGTGTTAGGATATGTTAAGATTTATTTAGAAACAGGATACAGTGTTAAGAATTGGCAGTCTGTTGAAGTTCCTACTGACCGGATGAGGAAACATCATAACCCCCCTTTTTAAAAAGAGAAAAAGGGAAGATCCAGGGAAGTACAGGCCAGTCAGTCCCACCTCTTTGCCTGGCAAGATCATGGAGCAGATCCTCCTGGAAACTAGACTAAGGCACATGGAAAATAAGGAGGTGATTGATAACAGCCAACATGGCCTCATTAAGGGAAGATTGTGCTTGACAAATCTTGTGGCCTTTTGCAATGGGGTTACAGCATTGGTGGATAGGGGAAGAGCAACTGATACAATTTGTGTGGACTTGTGCAAAGCATTTGACACTGTCCTGCATGATATCCTTGTCTTTATATTGGAAAGACATGGATTTGATGGATGGACCACTCATTGGTAAGGAATTCATAGGATGGTCACACTCAAAGAGTTGTAGTCAATGGCTCAATGTCCAGGTGGAGATCAGTCATGACTGGTGTCCCTGAGGGGCAGGTATTGGGACTGACACTGTTTAACATCTATTAGTGACATGGACAGTGGGATTGAATGCACCCTCAGCAAGTTTGCTGATGACACCAAGCTGAAAGGTGCAGATGACATGCTAGAAGGAAGGGATGGCATGCAGAAGGACGTGGACAGGCTTGAGAGGTGGACTTGTATGTACATCATGAGGTTCAACAAGGCCAAGTACAAGGTAGTGCATCTAGGTCAGGGCAATTCCAAGCACAAATACAGGCTGGGAAGAGAATGAATTGAAAGCAGCCCTGAGGAGAAGGACTTGGGGATGTTGGGTAATGACAAGCTCAACATGAGCTGTCAATGTGCATTTGTAGCGTAGAAAGCCTACCTTATCCTGGGCTGCATCAAAAGCAGTGTGGTCAGCAGGGTGAGGGAGGTGATTCTCCCCCTGTGCTGTGCTCTCGTGAGACCCCACTTGGGCTACTATGTTCAGCTCTGGGTTGCACAGCAGAAGAAGAACATGGAATCATTAGAAGGAGCCCAGGGGAAGGCCAGAAAGATTGTCAAGGGGCTGGAGCACCTCTCCTTTGGAGAAAGGCTGAGGGAGTTGGGGTTGTTCAGCCTGGAGAAGAGAAGGCTTAAGGGAGGCCTTATAGAGGCCTTCCAGTACCAAAAGGGGGCCTACAGAAGGGCTGGGGAGGGACTTTTTGTCAGGGAGTGTAATGATAGAACAAGGAGTAATGGCTTTAAACTAAAAATGGTAGATTTAGATTACATATTAGGAAGGAATTCTTTCCTATGAGGGTGGTGAAGCAGTGGAACAGGCTGCCCAGAGAAGCTGCAGAGAAGCTGTGGATGCCCCATCCTTGAAAGTGTTCAAGGCCAGGCTGGATGGGGTTTTTAGCTACCTGGTCTAGTGGGAGGTGTCCCTGCCCATGGCAGGGGGTTGGAACTGGATGTTCTTTAAGGCCCCTTCCAATCCAAACCATTCTGTGAATCTATGATTCTATGATTCTATGATTATGATTCTATTATTTTATGATATAATAAAATGTTTATTTGAAGTGTAGAGGGAAGCAAACAAGAATGAAAAACTCTGAAAAGCAGACACAAAATAAATCTCTAAATATATTTAATAGGCACTGAAGGGTACCAAAAACTGTCATGCTACATTAGCATGAAGCAGGTGCAAGACTTTTCTTTCATATCTGTCACCTAGTAATGTTTGTCAGACTCATTTGTAGAGGCCAAGACAATTTCAAGACAACTTTCTGACTAAGCACTAAATTTAAATGCTCACATCTTCTCTCATATTTTTTTTTCCCTTTTGTAGGGATCAGCTGTAATCAACAGAAACACTAAAAGATGCCTTGAAATCACAGCAGACAATACAGGTACATACAGACTTGTAATGCAGACCTGCACAGGACAAAGGTGGAATATTCAACATACGGTAAAGGACTGGGGAAAAAACAAAGATCTCGAACACAGAATACAGCCGTGAAAGCGTTTACTTGAGGATCTTTTCCTTTGAAAACAACTACTTTATAACACAGCACTGAAAGCAGTGAACTGAAGGTTTGCTAGCATGGGTTTTTACAATGTGTTACTTACTACAGTAGCTGTCATCTGCTAATGCAAAGGTACACATTCATCTCTTTGTGTTCTTGGCATCCCTTGCCAAGTGCCCTTGCCAATCCCACTCCTAACCATGAGTTTCTTTGGTTAGGAGTGGAATTGTCTTTGCTCTGTTTCATCATCGCTGGAGAGAAGCAGTTACTCCTGAAAGTGTTTCAGCTCACCTGAATTATTTATGATGTCATTTGGAAGTGCCTATACCTCTGCTTATTAATGACAGGGCAAGTGCAAGGTCTCTCACTTCATAACTTGTGAATATTCAGAAATAACAAATATGGGTCTAAGGCTTCTTGCTTAAACACAGTTTATGAGTTTATCTTAGGCTGAGTTAGACAATCTTTCTTGGGTGATGCAGATAATGCAATACTTCTTGTCATGATGGGTTCATGCTAGTGGGTGAAATGAAGTGCATTTTGTTTCTGTATAATTTACCTGGACATGAATCAGTTTCTCAGTAAAGTTTATTAGATTCAGCAGTGTGCTACACTAAGGCTGTTTTGTGAATACCTTAATGAAGCTGGTTTGTGTGAGCCAGCTAACAGCATGGATTACAGGGGATTTAATTCAGTAGTTTCTGCAAACTAATATAAGGCCAGTGCAATAGTGTATGCCTGTTGAAGAAACCAAGTAAAATACAGTCAGAGTTGCTAATGAGAGGCAAACTCCAGGTAGACTGAATATGAATTCCTCTTCTCTAGTATAGAAATAGAGGTAGGAGGAACTGGCTGTCCTACTTCTTAGAGTAACCACTCCTAGGACCTACGCTTATTAAAGGGAACTCCTGCAAAACAAACTCACTGAAACTATACAGAGTTTCAGCCTGAAATAATTTCATCATCAAAAAAGTGTCAAGCATTTTATTTGATTAGAAAATGTGTTCAGAGTTTGTTTGAATATAATTTTATGAACTGATATGACTTCCGTTTTGTTTTCTGATTTCTCTGTAAACTTGGTGTGAACCATCTATCCCTGATATTCAGGTCTGGAATTGGACAAACTCTTCTTAAAAGAAAATCTTTGGTGGCTCTTTTTTTTATTTCCCTGAAAATTGATTTTTAAAAGTGCTACATTTTATCCGGATTGTATTTCACCTACTAAAATTAACTCTTATTCCCATGTTTTGTGTCAAAGCCAGACACCAAAGAAAATGTTTTATATGTGCTCTGCTGGTTTTCTGCATCTTCAACAGTGTGTCTGACCAAAGCCAAAGGATTTAGCAATTTGGAAAGCACAGTGAAGATTGTGGAATTTTTGCCAGCACTACTGAGAATATAATCTGTCTTGCTGCTGCTGGTGATGGTAAATAAAAAGTGTTCACTTAACCATTTCTTCATCTTAATATGCCACTTTAATACAACCCAAATGTAATAGGCATTTTAACAATTTTGTTTTGAAATTAGAGTTTGGAAAACATCAAAACATTCCAGAAAGTCTGGATATTCTGTTTCTTAATGTATGGCCAACAGTTATACACAAGGACCAACAACAAAACAAAACACTTCAAATGTACTAATATATTGGTTTCTCTCAAGTATGTGTTGTCTTATTTTTTTGAAGCCCATCCACAAATGCAACTGTTTGGCTAATTTAGTAGACAGGAAAAGTAGGCAGGAAAGACAGCAGCCGTAAGAGAAAAACTTAATTTTCTGACTAGTGCTTTCTGGTGATGCTTGGTGAGACATAAAGAACAGTAATACATTGCTCTCACTAACTATACTTTTTAAATTGGAAATTCACTGCATGAGGGGGGAACTAGTGCATGATTTCTCAGCAAGCCAAGAGTAGGGGTAGAAACCATATGTCATGGTGTGTCACAAGAAGGAACCTATGACTGTAGCTGTGTTGGTTTCACACCAATAGCTAGCTAAGCTCCCACTAGACCCCCTGCTCCTGTGTGGGCTCCTCTGCACAGGCTGGCCCAGAGTCTGCTCTGGCAGGGCCTCTCCACTGGCCACAGCCTCCTTCAGGCCACATCCACCTGCTCCATCGGGGGCTCCTCCACAGACTGCAACATGGAGATCTGCTCCATATGGGACCCATGGGCTGCAGGGGGACAGCCTGCTCCACCAGGGGCCTCTCCACAGGCCACAGGGGAACTGCTGCTGTGGTGCCTGGAACACCTCCTGCCCTCCTGCCCTCCTGCTGCACTGACCCTGATGCCTGGGGGGCTTGTTTTCTCACATGTTCTAACTCCTCTCTCCAAGCTGCTGTTGAACAGCCGTTTTTCCCTTACTTAAACGTGGTCTCACAGAAGCATAAGAAATGTCACTCATGGGCTCAGCTTTGGCCAGTGCTGGGTCCCTTTTGGAGCCAGCTGGAACTGGCTGTTCTCTAACATGGGGCAGCTTCTCTGCTCTTCTTATGGAGACCCCTCCTGCAGTCCCCCATGCTACCAAAACTTTGCCACCCAAGTCCAATGAGTAAATGAATGGGATCTCTTCTTGATCTGGTAACCAGTCATTAGCCGATTCAGAAACGCAGAAAATAACCTCAACTCCTGTAGAATGACATGTGAGTCATGTGTTAAACAGAGGAAAACAAGTAATAAATAATAACATAATAGAAGTTTTTAATGAGAGTTCAGACACAATGGGAAACTTTAATTCAAAGCAAATATCAACAAAATGACTGAGATTCATACCACTGTGAAGTAAGCCATAGCAGCATGTACAAAGTAAAGCTTTTCTCCTTGGTTTTGTGCTCAAGGAATCTTGGCCTTATTGCCTATTTTAAAATAAATACAGCTTAGGAGGAAGAAGTAGAAAGGGATAAGAAGTTTTTTTGTAACATTTGGTGGAATAGGGAGAAGAGTCAGTCTAGAGGCAGGAGCTATTTAAGGGACTACTAACAGTCAATCTCTTTAAGGGAAAAATAAATCAGAGAACAGAACATCCTTTCAGCTTGCACCAGGGGATTTGTTTAGTTCTGACCAACAATGTTGTGGGGAACTGTGAAAATAACATTTATATTTTTTTCATTTATATTTTTTGCCTGATTTTTCCCACCTAAATTTGTCTTCATTTTTCCACTCTCACTGCAGAACTAGTCCTTTTGAAACGTTAAGCACATGTGTTACCATTGCAGTATAATACGCTTCTTGCATTAAGAGTAATCCAGTCAGAATCAGTGGGCAATCTTTAACTAGATAATAGATTAAATTGTATCTGTGAGAAATATATCTGCAAAAGTAGCCTCATTAGGTATAAGAAACTTTAGCAAAACAATTCTTATTTTCAGAAAGGTAATTTACTACACATTTCATTAGTTCACCACTATGCATGTCCCAGTCAGAACACAATTTTTCCATTCCTGCACAAGACAGAAATAGCTCACTTTGTTGGTTTGATATTCCTGGGCTTTATTCATCCTGTTTAAGCTGTCATACATCTGTTTTCCTGCACATATCTTTCAACACATTGTGTTCTCTGTCCCCACCCCTTTATTTTTTTTCTCTGCTAAGTATCCTGTGAATGCTTATTCTTTGAAATCTTCAGCAGACTGTGAGTCTGAGCTTTTCCTTCTGCTGAGAGAGGCAGATGAGTTGAGGACATCCACCAGTTTGACAGGTATTGGGGGATATGAATAATTACCAGCACAGAGAGGCAGAGCTGCTCACAGGCAGCCACCCAGAATCCCTCAGTAACCAAAGCACAAGCCTGAAAATTGCCAACAAGATAAGGAGTTCGTCAACTACACAGAGTAGAACAGGGTAATGTCCTGTCCCTCACACCTGGTAAGTATGGCACTAGGGCTTTGCATAAGTGTTATTTAAGCAAGCAGCATCAGTATTTAAAACTGGCAACATATGATTAATGGCAAAAATTATCTTGAGGGAAGACAGTAGTTTGATAAAGAGAAAATACTTGTCTCATACAGGTAACTTTACGAAGACATTGCCAATTCAGCATATTTCAAGGAAAAGAGGTGCAATATTAGAGCACTACACTGACAGCCATATAGGAAAAGACTGAGATAAATATGTGCAAACCTACGATGCAAGGAAACTTCATCTGATAGCTATCACACACCGGAGCCATCCAAGTTTGCCTCTGCATCTCCTTTGGACTTGAATTTCTGTGTGTCTGACCACACCACACATTCTCTTTCAAGGTGCTGCCTGTCTTGTTGATGTTCTTTGTTTTCTAGTCCTTGGAGATCAGTGAGACAGGGTCCTAGCAATTATCCATGCAGTGCTACAAGTATTACTCTATTTCTTGTTCCCCTTTCCTACAGCAACTGCTGACATCCTCCAGCAGCTACTCCACCTGCTGCCTACATAGCTCCACCAGATCACACCTTGCACAGGTGGAGAACCCCACACTCCTCCACCCAAGAGTGTGGGCTGCACAATCTCCACCTGGACAGCAGCCTCCCTGAGAGGAAGCTGTGTCTGGATGGCCTCCTCCACATGTCCATGGCTGGCCTGGCTAGGTTCCTGGCTGCTGCAGAGCACAGCACGTGCTGGGTCTCAACTACTGTTCTACCAAGAATCTCAGAGCACAACCTATAAGCACTGATTATTTCCTGAAGGCCTTGAGCTTCTCAGTAGGTTTGCACAGACTGCAACATGCCAGAGAGACCATCGAGGCACACACAGTACAAGAATGTTGGGGCTCAGAAACCCCCTCAGACACCTCCTGGGACCTCACAAGCCTTGTGTGCTTCTCAGCATACTGAGACTGCTGCTGCCCTTCAGATGAATTACAGAACAGATTAAAACTGCAGTAATCAGTGTTTATTGAATATCTGTGGTTAAACATCCTGCTCACTCCACCCCCAGTCAATAGAATGCCTTTGAGGTTGCAAGGAAAAAACCCTTTAAACAAGCTGATGATGACACACATCTTTTTACTGAAAGATAAGCAAAGAAGGAAGTTTCAGTGTGCCAGTTCCGGGACATCTGTCTGTGAGATCCTCAACTACACTGTGAAGGAACCTACATCTCCGTCTCCAAGGGATGATTTGCCTCCTACTTCACCTTATGCAAATATGTCGTTACTCACTAATCTAAAGTGTATCTTACTTCAGGGTATCTTTCTTGTGTAATCTTCCTTCCTTTTAATCTGCCTTAAAACTTTGTGTACAATGGGGGTGTAATGTGTAGGCAAACGTAATAGTCTTAATTTATCATTGTTCTCTTAAAACAGTTTATTTTGGAATGAAAGGATTGATTTTCTGCCATGTTAAAATGATTTTCACCACTGCTTCTTGGATGGTCTTTCAAGCCCTTGAAGGGAGTGCAAAGGTTGGCAGACCTTTCTAGAACAAGGGAACGAGATTTACTCTACTTCATTTACCTTATTCTGGCAGCTATAGGTAGAACTTTAAGGAAGTAAACGTGAATGTTCATTGCCATAATTTATCTGGTAATTTTGGAGAAAAGATGAACAATTATTTTGTAATTTGGCAATTCCCTGCAGCTTGAAATTCAAGTAAGTTTATGTTCATGTACTTTGGCAGTAAGGGAGCTGTTGATTTTGTGATACATCTGAAAATACATGATTTTCTAGAGAAAACAAATCACCAAATCAAACCATTTGCTTTAAACAGAAATCTCTCCACATACAAAATCGTAATAATATTTTGGATAAGTTACAGTATTGTTAGCAGCCATGATTCAGAGACTGAAAATTGGCAGGCTTGCTGACAAAGGCCTGGCCCAGCCCTGCTATATAAATCTTCAGCTATTATCATCAGATGAGTGTGTTGGCTGCAATGGATTATCAAGATTCATCTACATGAATCTTATTTGCTCTGGTGGAGTACTGCAAAAATCCAAAGCAACTGGAAGGTAACTGAACAGCAAGAGTTTCTATTTTCCTTCTGAATGGTTGGGAAGATAGTGAACTGAAATTCTTAAAGACCATAGAATCATAGAATCATTAAGGTTGGAAAAGACCTCCAAGATCATCTGGTCCAACTGTCCCCCTGCTACCAATTTCACCCACTAAACCATGTCCCTTCTCTGGACATGCTCCAGGGTTTTGATGTCTTCTTTGTAGTGAGGGGCCCAAAACTGAACACAGTACTTGAGGTATAGTCTCACCAGTGCTGAGCATAAAAGGGCAATCCCTACACTAGCCCTGCTGGCCACACTATTTCTGAATGCCAGAATGCCTTCTTGGCCACCTGGGCACAGTGCCGACTCATGTTCAGGCAAGCATCAATCAGCACCTCCAAGATCCTTTCCCTCTGCACAGCTTTCAAGTCACTCTGCTCCAAGCCTGTAGCGCTGCATGGGGTTGTTGTGGCCAAAGTGCAGGATCCAGCACTTAGCTATGTTGAACCTCATCCCATTGGCCTGTTGACCCATCCTGTCCAGGTCCCTCTTCAGGGCCTTTTTACCCTCCGGCAGATCACCACTTCCCCTCAACTTGGTGTCATCTGTAAACTTACTGAGGGTGCACTCAATTCCCTCATCCAAATCATCAATAAAGATATTAAAGAGGATGGGCCCCAACACTGACGCCTGCGGAACGCCACCGGTGACCAGTCTCCTGCTGGATTTCACTCTGTTCACCACCACTCTCTGGGTCTGGCTGTCCAGCCAGTTTTTAACCCAGTAACGTGTACCTGTCCAAGCTGTCCAAGTGTCCAGCTTCTTCAGGAGAATACTGTGGGAGACCATGTCAAAGGCCTTGATGAAGTCTAGGTAGACTACATCAACAGCCTTTCCCTCATCCACCAGGCAGGTTACCTGGTCAGCTCTCAGCACCCTCGGGTGGATCCCATCTGGCCCCATGGACTTGTCCAGGTGGAGCAGCAGGTCTCTAACACTTTCCACCTGAATCACTGGGGGTTTATTCTGCTCCCTATTCCAGACTTCCAGGTGAGGAGACTGAGGACCCCAAGGATAACTGGTCTGACTATTAAAGACAGCTGTAAAGAAAGTATTGAGAATCTCGGCATTTTTCTTATCCTCAGCAGTTATGTTCCCCACCACATCCAGTAAAGGATGGAGATTCTCCTTGGGCCTCCTCTTACCATTAATATATTTGTAAAAACATTTTTGTTTTCTTTGTGTGGACACTTTGATCTCTAGTGAGGGACACGAAGAGAAGACCTCACTTAATTTGGCACGTTTTACACTTCGTGGACACAGCCTTTTATTGTGCAGTTTTGAATGTGTAGAATAGTAGGAGAAGCTACTTAGCATTTTCCCTTTGGTTTTAGGCTCTGTAGTACTGAGACCCTCCACGATGAATTTCATGCTTTTTCCAACTCACCTGCAAGTCCCAAGCTCAGATACCAAAAGGGAGAACACTACCAAAAAATAGCATAAGGTGAACATAAGGGAGTCAACCTTAAAATTTCTCAGAGAGAGCTAGCATTGTGCAGGGGTGAACCACTGGTTTTTGAGATGGCTTCTTCGCCTACCCTGTAGCATGTGCATGTTGTGAAATAAAAGAGGCCAGTCCACATGTAGAGATTGCCTTTGCCATCCACTGTCTCCAGCATCCAACCCTCCTTTCCTTAGCAGATAATGCTCTACCTGTTCCACTGCTGTTCTTATTACTCCAACCAGGGCAGTGGGTAGTGCTCTGAGATGCAAGGCACAAGCCAACATCCAGTCAAATAGTGTCTCTTTTTGTTCTTTTGTTATTTGGTCCTTCATAGAGAAATCTTTTAGTGGCTTCCTCTTTGAAACAGGATGAACAACTGGGAACATAAATTTTCTCTCTTGTATTATGCTTCTACTTTCTCCCTGTATAGAAACTGTGGAAGTGTCTGTCTGCTTGAAGCCTCCACAGATGAGGTGTTTCCCAAAGCATGGTGCTGTAATGAACAGTCTTTCAAGGACCATGACAAATTCTCCAGAGTATTAAGCATATCTGAATCATAAACCAATGATTATTGCTGTAAAGAATGCTTTTATGAATGTTGCTAAAGGAAAGGCATAATCTATTAGCAGAAGCCTGTTTAACTGATGCTGACCCTTGATTGTGTGATAACTTTATTTTGAGAGGCTGTGTACATCCAGGCATGGTTGCTGCTGATATAATTTGACTAATGGGCAGCAATTATGAACATTGCAGGCAGGCTGTGGTCTTGCCCTGGCAGTAGGACTGTTTTGCCAGCCTTGTGGAGGAGTGTTTTCTGGCTTAAAACAGGGCCAGGTTACTAAAAACTGCTATCCGTTGCTTTCAGACAAGTGAAATGTGTTCCTTGGATGACAAACACAGGGAGGAAAAAGATGTAAGGAATCTTCTTGATACAGACTTTCTCTTTTGCTATATCATCCCACTGTAGGGGCTGACTGATTGTATGAAAACAGAGTTCACTGTTAACATAACAGACAGTCCAACTGTAGCAGAGACATCTGAGAAGAGAATATATAGGATGACGAGAGATGGTAGCCATTGTTTCATGTTGTAGATTCAGGTACTTCTGTTTTGAGGGTGATGATGTGGGACAACCTATCACAAATGTATACACCTCTTCTCCAAACTGTAATTGAAATGCTTCCTTCTCCTTCATTCCCCGTCCCCAAAACAAAAATACAGAGAATTTTTTTTCCCCCAAATCTGTATGTGTGCATGTGAATGCAGGGAATTCCTGTACCTATTCCAATCAGAATGTTTTTTGTTTGTTTGTTTGTTTGTTTGTTTTTCTCCTCAGGAAAGCATAAAATATTTTCAAAGAAATAAAATATTTATTTACCTAAAAAGTAAATATACCTATAGGAGATATACAAATTTTCAGTCAATCCATGCAATTTTCCTTGCTTTCCGTGGAGAGAGCTAATAAAATCAGTCTGTAAGTGCTTTTGTTACTCATTGCATATTGGCCCTGCAACAGACATAATGTAGAGGAACAGAGGTCTCACAGTGAAGGGTGTTCAATTCATGTGAAAGCAGTCAGGTAGAGAACAGGGGAGAGATGTGCCTCAATTGAAGGCTCAGTGGCCAGGAGGTGACCCGTGATGAGTGGTGTTCCACAGGGCTCGGTATTGGGACTGACACTTTTTAATATCTTTGTCAGTGACATTGGTAGTGGGATTGCTTGCACTCTCAGCAAGTTTGCCGATGACACCAAGCTGTGTGGTGTAGTCAACACACTGGAGAGAGAGGAAGCCATCCAGAGAGATCTGGCCAGGCTTGAGAGATGGGCCTGGGTGAACCTCATGAAGGTCAACAAGGCCAAGTACAAGGTCCTGCATCTGGAGCAAACCCCAGCACACATACAGGCTGGGAAGAGAATGAATTGAGAGCAGCCCTGAGGAGAAGGATTTGGGGATGTTGGTTGTTGAGAAGCTCAGTATAAGCCAGCAAAGTGTGCTTGCAGCCCAGAAAGCCAATGGTATCCCATGCTGCATCAAAAGCAGTGTGGCCAGCAGGGTGAGGGAGGTGATTCTCCCCCTTTGCTCTGCTCTCGTGAGACACCACCTGGAGTTCAGCTCTGGGGTGCACAGTAGAAGAAGGACATGGAAGTATTAGAAGGAGTCCGGAGGAGGGCTACAAAGGTTATCAGTGGGCTGGAGCACCTCTCCTTTGGAGAAAGGCTGAGGGAGTTGGGGTTGTTCAGCCTGGAGAAGAGAAGGCTTAAGGGAGACCTTATAGAGGCCTTCCAGTACCAAAAGGGGGCCTACAGAAGGGCTGGGGAGGTGACAGTAAGTGTAGTAGTGGTAGGACAAGGGGTAATGGCTTTAAAATTAAAAAGGTAGATTTATTTTGCATATTAGGAAGGAATTCTTTCCTATGAACATGGTGAGGCCCTGGAAGAAGTTGCCCAGAGAAGCTGTGGATGCCTCATCCTTGGAAGCGTTCACGGACAAGTTGGATGAGACTTTGAGCAACCTAATCTAGTGGGAGGTATCCCTGCCCATGGCCAGGGGGTTGGAACTAGATGATCTTTAAGGCCCCTTCCAACCCAAACCATTCTATGATTCTGTAAAATATATGAGGTGATAAAACACCAGACCAAACTGTGGCCTCCTGACATTGTGCAAGTGCTCAGTATTTCCCTTGGTCTTTCAGTAGTCTGCTTTCAGAGTGAAGCACTTGCACGAATTTGCAATTTCTAAAACTAAATTTAAATTGTAGAAGCATATAACTTCTTTTACACTGTTAAATTCAGCTAGGACAAAAGATCTTACCTACTAGGATTGCTGAGAAGTGCAGGGGCATCTGTTTAAGGCTAAAGAACATGTTAGATACTTTCAGCACACCTCTCCCTTTCCCTTTTTTAGTATGTGTGCTATTTGCCTCATTGTCCATGTGGATTTTCTGTAATATTGTCTTTCAGTTTCGCAACCTTCTCTGTAGTAGAGATGAAAGAAGGATTTTGTTCCTTGCAGGAACACCAGGACTTCTTTCTGACAAGGTAATTTTTGGAGGATAGGGTGCAAGTTATATAGCAGAAGATAGAAAAAATGCCATTTCATTCTTTTTGCTCTGTGTATTTTGCTTTTGCAAAGAGATGAGAGAATTTTAGGGGGCAGCACAGCTAGAATAAAACAATCAAAAAGCTGTGAGATAATGTGAAGTAAACACATGTTCAGGTTCAAGTTAGCAATTGCCTCTTTGTTTCTATATTTGAGAAATGTCTAATATTTTAAATGCTTCATACATGCAAGTTTTAGTCAGTAATCCTATTACATAGCTATTGATAAGTGCTAATGTTGAGGCATGCTGATAGCCAATGTTCACTTTATAGCTTTGGTTTTGAAGATGTGACACTATCACAGGACTGGATACTCTATTGGAAAATCTCTCGTTCTGTAGAAAAAGATGCTTTCTTCAACCAAAGGAAAAAAAAAAAAAAAGATTTTGAAAGATAACAAGCAAATTATTTATTCAACTAGAAACAGAAGGTTTCAATCCTGCTGTCATCATGTTCTTCTGTCTTAGTTCACCCGATGGCAAAACCACTATTTATGTTGCAAAGAGTTGAGTGTATTCACTCGCAAATAGAATAGATCTAAATTTTATTTCTGTTTTGTTGTTGCTCTTTCCAGAGTCTCCTTTGCTTCCTATGCAAGAGTATTTGGATGGGTATAAAAGCTAACGTCAGATCCTCTGGTGTGTTCAGTTGTTCTGAGCTAGCTCAAGTAATTCAGTCATGTTCCTTCCTCACCACCTCCAGAGCTACAGCGTTGCTTTCATGTGTGCTGAAATCACACATCTCCAGAGTTTATCTACCTGTGATTCAAAGTCTTGTGCAGTGTAGCATAGATCTGCAGCACTGACCTTGGCTCAGTTTCACTAATAAATTTGTTTTATTGGGTACAGTGAACATACTGTTACCAAAGAAGGTAACACGAGGGCAGTAAGAACACCAAACACTTGGGAGCTGGAGGTTCTAGCTTTGGGCAAAATTTAAAAGGGCTTGTTTAATTAGGAAGATTTGTTTTGAATTTAAGGAAAAAATTAGCATATGTAAATGTTATTTTTTTCCCCTCAAAATTAATTCAACGGTTTGGTGAATAATAATTTATCATTAGCTTGAGATTTTTGTTTCTGATGATTGAAGTGTACTATCCCAGTTCTTGTACTGACAGTGCTGTGTATTGAGTTATATTTGTTGTATATGTGGAACATAAACCACATTAAACCATTTGCATATTCTAATATTCTTTAAGTGTATAAGATACTGGCATAGAGACTCCACCACATTATTCTTCCTGAGCACTTGTCAGTCATTTGTCTTGCTTTATAATATATGGTGAATGCATTAGTAAACTTCACATTTCCTATTGCTCATGCTTTCTGTACAGGGTTAATTCAGACAGGTTTATTTTGTATTATGTAGTTAAACATGTCTGTAGAATGAAACATATGTCTTGGTCCTGTGAAAATATGTCTTATTGCCATGGAGACAGTTTCTCTTTTTTGAAAGTCTTAACTTAGGTGTCTTTGGAAATCCCGTCCTTATGGTTTGATATATGTAACCTGAAATAAAGTGTTAACAGTAATGGACCTGATACACAAATATTCATGTGTTCACACCTGCCTCTATGATGAAACCATTCTTTTGCTATTTGCTATTTTTTATTATTGATTGATATCAGGAGAGTTAATATGTGCAAGAAGGGGCCATTATTCTTTTCTCTGGCATTCTCTATTTTTTAACTTGTTTGTACACTTTCCATGTGACCCTTTTCCTGCTCCTCTACTCCCTTTCAGGATATTTGACTGTTGCTTTTATGTATTTACTTTGTCTTGCTCCATTTCTCTCTTTCTCTCCATGGAAGGTGGGACAAAAGGAAGAGCTGTACAAGGAACATATGGTGGTCATAAACCCTGTAAAATCTTGGCACGTCAGGACTGAAAGGCAGTTGCTATTTCCTGACTTCAGTAATTTATCAGGATGCCATGTTTTTCCCATACGTGGCTTTCATCCACAGTCAATGATCTGTGTGAGAAAGCAATGGCTTGGAATGGGGTCTTAGAGCAAAGCATGTTTTTTTTCTTTAATGAAAGGAACAAAGCATGGCACAAAAGAAAGAGGGACCTTAATTCAACATCAGACCTGCCCACACATTAACATTATCTTGACAGATAAAGGCAATTTACTCTAGGGTCATCCCAACCCCTCAGGCAACCCTCCATAATTCTTTAGGGACTGTTTTGTATTTGTTTTCTTGTTTGTTCTGAGCAGAGTAGAGTTACAAGGAAATGAAAAAAATCATTAATGAAAAATTAAAACAAAAAACAAACAAACAAAAAACATTAAATAAAGCATTAGGCAGATTGCAGGAAAGCTGACTTAAAAATCTAATCTTTTGCAGGTATGCCTAAGAGAGGAAGAAAACCAAAATATGATTTTCAGGGGCATATTCAGGAACAGGAAGCATGTATATAAGTATATATATATTTCTGTACACTGCACCATTAAATCACTGATATTTTTGTGACATAGCAAGAGCTTGTCAGTACTGAAACTGGAGTATCACAGTAGTGGCTTTGAATTCTTTTCTGTTGAAGCAAGAGGAGTGGACATTGAATGTCTGAAGACCCTAAGGGATTTGCAATTCCTTTGTTAAAAAATATAAAGCTATTGTATAACAACATGAAGACATTATATAAAAACATTAAATATCATATTTATTCTGCACACTATTACTGCATTTCAGTTGTAGCCTCTGTCCTTCAAGAATATAAAATAATGTTAGGAAATGTACCTGTCCTTAGTCATAGTGTAATGTTTAAAATTGCTCTGCCTTCCACACAATAAATCCTATAGAAAGTCTGCAAACGTTTTTTATAGTGGCTGTATTCACTTCCTTCCTGCATTTGTCTCCAAATTTTGTACTTCAACTCAGAGGGCTTCTTTCTTACTGCAGAGCATGGCCTGTTTGCACAGACACGCATGCACTCCATATGTGAATCTCCCAAACAAGCAAACAAAACAATGATTTTTTACTGCACAGTTGCATTAGGCCATGACAGCAGAGCTAGAATAGGGGAAGTGGCACTCCTATGGTGTGTGAGATTGTGTAGTGGTTGGGCTGCCAATGTTGCAGAACAACATCATGCCCCAGGCATGTCACCTATGGAACGAAAAGAATCAGTGACGATGGTGAAATATCCTTTGCTCTTAATTTTTGTCTTTTATAAGGGAATGCTAAAAGCATTGTTATGTTCTTCAGAAGAGGTTTGATGGGAGCTGTTTCATTTCTCATTGCTTTACACTTCATCTCAGCTGCCTAGTTGAGTTATCAATGTCCTGCCATTCTAAGATGTTCTGGTGTCATATAAATGCCTTATTGCACTTTCAGATATATCTGTCACTCCTTTTTGACCCTCCTTTCTAATGTGTGGGAAAATCTCCAAAGTACAAAGTACTCAATACAGAGTATTTTTCCCTCTTTTCTTTATGGAAATACTGGCAGATTCCACCTAGTTTTCTCTTTGCCACCTGCTTTCAGAGGTCAAGTCAGCATCACTCTGTCTGAATCCCAAGCATGTGAATCACCAGTGTGCTGAAAAGAAAAGAAAAGAAAAGAAAAGAAAAGAAAAGAAAAGAAAAGA
>CM021765.1:78356165-78373940 GCA_011076525.1 Nettapus auritus | reverse complement strand
GAAAAGAAAAGAAAAGAAAAGAAAAGAAAAGAAAAGAAAAGAAAAGAAAAGAAAAGAAAAGAAAAGAAAAGAAAAGAAAAAAGACACTGAAGACACTGAACCCTTCATCTGTTCAACTTTTTATCCCCCTCACTAATTCTCAGTTACTGTAGGCACTGGGGTGTTGTCATAAAATTCCATTTCCATGGTCTGCTTATGGTGGGTCTGCTGACGTCTGTCTTGACACTTGAGACCTCAACATTCAAGTCCAGACCTTTGCTGGGGAAAGGGACTGCTTTGTTGCATTGCTGCATTGCAGATGGGAAAGAAAGGTTGAAGCAGGGTTCTGTCTCTTCCCTGAGGAGATGGGCAATTCTTCTCCTCTACCAGTATGCCAAGCATGGCTAATTAGAAAATCACAAAAGATGCTGGTTTGTTGTTACTGGGTTTTGTTTGTTTGTTTCTTTTTTTGTTTGTTTTGTTTTGTTTTCTGGCACTGGAAAGAGGCAGTGATACCTCTGCATTATGCATGGAATATGGGTGTAGCTCTGGAGATGCAGAAGTAGGAGGTGTTTCTGTCACTTTACACATCTTTGGTTTGTAGAACTTGCTGGAAATTTGTTGGATCTTTAGGCTGTATTCTGGTGTCTCATACAGTTGTTACTGATGCAGTTAAACCATTCAGTTCAGACAGCTGAAGAAATAAGGGCTATTTAGTCTGAGACATTAAAATCCTTTCATGGAATTAAGATAAAATTTTAACAGTTAACACTATAATAGTTATTTAAAATGTCACTCTTATTCACCATAGTTCAGGGCATATTTTGCCTTACTGGAAATATCAGTACAGTGTTTGATATTCCCTGTTTTACAGCAGTGCCAATAGTTTTAATGAGATTTACTTGCTTTCCTTAACAGTGTAGACACTTAATCCTTAAATCCTTTCAGCTTGAAGATATTTGTTTTATCACTTTGCTTCAGCAATTACTTCTTTCATCTCTCAGTCTGACTCTTCTCCCTTGACAGACTGTCCCACATTACCCTTTATGCTGCTCTAGGGTGATTGGTGACATATAAACCAGCTCGTTTCTTTGTGGTGCTCTTGATCTCTGCAAATGCTTTGATGCTCCTTTCATGCAATGGATCATGGCTTGTTCCTGATACTGTTCTGTGACAGTATCTCCCACAGCTTTCTAAAAGCTTTGGTTCCCTGACTGTTCAAACCATCCTTGTTTTGCGATGCACTAAGGGACATCTAAAGTGTGACTTATCCAGAAGGGAAACATTGAGACTTCTTGGCCTTTCCACCTCTTTCTAGTTTGTAGCTCCAGAGACACCTAAATTGAATGGCAAACATTTCATGGGGCAATGTGTCTGACATCATCTCTGTACCTCTCCAGAAACTGTGTGGTCCTGACAGGAATACATCTTTTTGTTTCTCAGACTGCTCTGCTACATCACCAGCATGGATTCAGAACAGAACAGAATCACAGAACTGTTGAGATTGGTAAGTCGCTTTGAACAGCATGCAACCTTATCACAGTATAACAGAATGATTGAGGTTGACAGGGACCTCTGGAGGTTTGTCGCATTAAGGGCTGTAGCTGATTAACCATTATGGGTCTGGTCAGATTCAGGTTACTGAACTATCACAGTCGCAGACTTACCAACAACATAGCATGCCCACACTCTAGTCATGTTCAGTTAGAACTATCATGGCTAGGAACAATCCAATTAAGTGCAATTTATTACAGCAACAGGTACACAGGTTCTTTGGATCGCTGGTGATAAATTCACTGTCTGCAAAAGCAAGCTAGCATGAATGAGATACACATGTACACATGTACACAGCATGGCTATTAACACATTAAAAGGCACAAAGACTCTACAGAGATTTGTAGGCTTCAGTGGAGACACCCAGTATAACCAAGTGTTCAAATCTCACCCAAAGGTGTCCCAATGAGGGAGGAAGAGAGGCTCAGCCCACCAGCTGATCCCAGAAGTCAGGGTGGTATCTTCCCTCAGGGTGGTATCTTCCCTGACGTCCCCTTTCTTTGAAGCCAATTTATATTATTTACCATCTTTTAGGTGGAGCTTGAGTGACTCTAGTTAAGCATATCTTGGTTATGATTGGTAAAAAGTTTTCTCACCTTCATTTAAAGGTATAGGCTTTGAGAAAGTCAGAGTGTGTGCTCAGTGAGGGGTGGTTGCACCTTGGAGGCAGGTAGCTTTTGGGATGGAGGTGTGTTTTGGTATTATAATAATATTATAATCAGCAAAGGTTCACTAGATTACAGAATTTTGTCAAAAACATGACAGGTTGTTGGTTCAGGGTAGCAAATGTTCAATTTATTGGTCTTGGTGTGCACAAGAACAGTCGAGTCCTCTTGTCACAGAGCCTAGCCACGGTGTCTCCACTCTGCTCTGTTCTCCATACTGTTCCTTAGATTCAGCACACCAGGTTCCCCTACTGCAATAGCATCTAAGGTTGGAAGCCTAGGGAACGCGCAGGTAATGCAGCTATTCCCTAGCCTGAAAACCTCTTCAATGCAGTATATTTTCTTTAAAATGTGAATATTTGTTTTATTTTCCTAGTTACGTTAGGCAATTACTCCACAAGATTGTCAGGTCCAGCACACCTACTAAAGCAAGAGCACCTAGAGCAGATTGCCCAGGACCATGTCCAAGTGGTTATTGAAGATCTCCAGGGAGGGAGACTTGACAACCACTCTGGGCAACCTGTGCCAGTGCTCTTTCAGTTACAAATGCAGAAGTGCTTCCTTATGTTTCGACAGAACCTCTTGTGTTCCATTTTGTGCCCATTGCCTCTTGTCCTGGCAATGGGCATCACTGAAAAAAGCCTGGCTCCATCCTCTTTTCATTCTTCCTTCAGGTGTTTATAGACAACAAGATTAACCCCGAGCCTCTTCTTCTCCAGGTTGAACAGTCCCAGGTCTCTCAGGCTCTCCTCATAGGAGAGGTGCTCCACCCCTTTTATCATCTTGGTAGCCATCTGTTCGACTCTTTCCTGTATGTTGAGGTCTCTCTTCTACTGAGGGACCTAGAACTGGGTACATTGCTCCAGGTCTGGTCTCACCAATGCTGAGTGGATTGGAGAATCAGCTCTCTTGACCTGCTGGCAATACTTCCCATAGTGCAGCCAAGAATACTGTTAGCCTTCTTGGTAGCAAGGGAAATTGTTGTACATATAATGTATCATAATCTCCGCCCAGTTCTGCAAACCTGTTGAAGGTGTTCTCTTTCTCATCATCCAGGTCATTAACAGAGGTCTTAGTGTTAAACCCTGCAGTATACCACTAATGACTGCCGTTTAGCTGAACCTGTGCTGTTGCTGACAACTTTCTGAGCCTGTTCATTCAGCCAGTTTTCAATCCAACTCATTGCCTAATTACACACCTTGGGGTTCATTAGCTATGAAGAAAATGTTCCTGAAGTCAAGATAAATAACAACTACTATATTGGCTCCATCCATAAAACAACTCATCCTCATTAGGTTGGTTAAGCATGATTTCCTCTTTTTAAATCCATGCTGACTAACCCTGTTCATCTTGTTTTTCATGTGCCTGGAAATGACCCCAGGATTAGTTATTCCGTCACCATGGAATGTAATAACTAATTCCACAACAAATTCCACATAACTAAGAGTCATAGTGAATGGAATTAAATCCAGCTGGAGGAAGGTCACTAGTGGTGTCCCCTAGGGCTCAGTTCTGGGGTCAGTTCTTTTCAATATCTTTATCAGTGATCTGGATGAGGGGATTTAGTACACCTTCCTAAAATCCTGGACGACACCAAGGTTGGGCATGAATGTTGACCTGCTTGAGAATAGGGAAGCTCTGCAGAGGGATCTGAATAGGCTGGCCAAGGCCAGCTATATGAAGCTCAACAAGGCCAAGTGCCGGGTCCTGCACTTGGGGCACAACAACCCCATGCAGTGCTACAGGCTGGGGTAAGAGTGGCTGGAAACCTGTCTGGCAGAAAGGGACCTGTGGGTATTGTTGATGGATGGCTTGATATGAGCCAACAGTGTGCTCAGGTGGCCAAGAAGACCAACGGCATCCTGTCTTGTATCAGAAATAGCATTGCCAGCAGGACTAGGGATGCAATTGTCACTCTTTACTTGATTCTGGTGAGGCTGCACTTCAAATGCTGTGTCCAGTTTTGGGCTCCTCACTACAAGAAAGACATCAAGGTTCTGGCCTGTTTCCAAAGAAGGGCAATGAAGTTGGTGAAGGATCTAGAGAAGAAGTCTTATGATGAGCAGCTGAGGGAGTTGGGTTGTTTAGCTGGAGAAGAGAAGGTGCAGGGGAGACCTTATTGTACTTTACAATTACTTTAAAGGAGGCTATGACAGGGGTGGTTCAGTCTCAACATCAGGAAAAGGTTCTTCACCAGGAGGGTGGCTGGGCACTGGAATAGTCTCCCCAGGGAAGTGGTCACAGCACTGAGTCTGCTGGAGTTCAAGAAGCATTTGAACAATGCTCTCAGGTGTATGATCTGATTTTTTGGGTGGTCCTTTGGGGACCCATGAGTTGGACTCAGGAATCCTTGTGGGTCCCTTCCAACTTGGGATACTCTATGATTCTATAACAAGGTGGGGATTGGTCTCTGCTCCCAAGCACCAAGTGATAAACCAAGAAGAAATGGCATCAAGTTGCACCAGGGGCAGTTTAGGTAGGATATTAGGAAAAATTTATTCACTGAAAGAGTTGTTAAGTATTGGAACAGGCTGCCCAGGTAAGCAGTTGAGTCACCATTCTTTGACATCTTCAGAAATGGTGAAGATGTACAGCTTAGAGAAATGGTTTAATGGTGGACTTGGCACTGCTATGTTAAAGGTTGGACTAGATGATTTTAGAGGTCTTTTCTAAACTAAACAATTCTATGATTCTATGACCTTTCCAGGGATTGAGGTAAGACTGACTGACCTGTTCCCTAGATCCTCCTTGAAAATGTATGACATTTGCTTTCTTCCAGTCCTCAGAAACCTCTTCTAAATGCTATGATGTCTCAAATATAATTGAGAGTGGCCTCACATTTAAATGTGTTCACTTATCTCTCAACAGTTGTGGGTGTATCCCATTGTGTCCCATGGTCTTGTATGTCCCATTTGTTTAAATATTCTCTAACTTGATCCTTGTCTACTGAGGGCTGAAGTCTTTCTTGCTCAAGACTTTCCCTCTCATTTTAGGGGCCTGGGATTCCTAAAAGTTGGTCTTACCAGTTGTTGTGGTTTAACCTGGCCAGCAGCTAAACATCACACAGCTGTTCGCTCACCCTCCCCCCTCCCTCTCTGGGATGGGGGAGAGAAATGAGAATTGAGATAGAGATAAGGACAGTTTATTAAGATAGAAAATATTATTATTATTATTATTATTAATTATAATTATAATTATATAATAATAATAATAATAGTGTGTATGAAACAAGTGATGCACAATGCAATTGCTCACCACCCGCTGACCGATGCCCAGTCTATCCCGAGCAGCCGGCCCCCCCATCCCGGCTAGCCACCCCTATATATTGTTTAGCATGATGTCAGATGGTATGGAATAACCCTTTGGCCAGTTTGGGTCAGCTGTCCTGGGTCTGTCCCCTCCCAGCTCTTGCTGCACCCCCAGCCTGCCCGCTGGCAGGACAGAGCAAGGAGCTGAAAAGTCCTTGGCTTAGTGTAAGCACTGCTCTGCAAGAATTAGAACATCAGCATGTTATCAGCACTCTTCTCATCCTAATCCAAAACATAGCACTCTACTAGCTACTAGGAGGAAAATTAATCCTGTCCTAACTGAAACCAGGACACCAGTAAAGACTGAGGTAAAGGTGTTGAATACCTTGGCCTTTTCCATGTCTTTTATCTCTAGGACCTCTGGACAGGAGGGGTCCAATTTATATATAAATATAGTGTTTGGACACTATATTTATATTGTCTGAGGTCACATATCCCTGCTTCCACTTTGTGTATTTTTCCTTTGTAGTTTTGTCAGGAACTCCTCATTCATCTGTACAGGCTTTCTGCTGCCTTGAGTAGGTGATTCTTGAATATAAATTGGATCACTTGGACCCCTCTCCTCCTGAGGCTCACAACCCACTGAATTCTTACAATTCGATCCCTGAAGGGGCCAAAGTCTTCTCTCTTGAAGGCCACCTTTTTTGCTCTGCACCTTTCTATCAGGATGCAGCCAAGGCTGCCCCTAATCTTCACACTGCTGATCATTGCTTCCTCTTTGTAAGTATGAGGTCTGGAAGAGTGCCTCTCCTCATTATTGTCTCCAGAATCACCTGTGTTAGGTAATTGTCACTGAATTGTCACTGATGCATTCCAGAAACCTCCTGGAATGCTTATGCCCCACTGTGTTGTCCTTCCAGCAGCTATGGGGTTGTAAAAGTGCCCCAAGTGGACCAGAGCCTGTGAATATGGGGCTTCTTTCATTTGTCGGAAGAAGGCCTCATATTTTCCTTCTATCAGGCAATCTCTAGCAGACAACCAAAACAATGTTACCCATCTTGGTCTGCCCAGTAATCCTGACCCATAAGCTGTCGTCTGGCTCATCATCCTTTCCTAGACAGAGCTCCATGCGTTCCCAATGTGCTCTCACATAAAGGGCACATCTTCCTCACCTTCCCTGTCTGTCCTACATAAAGGGCCTGTATCCATCTACTGCAACGTTTCAGTTATGTGAGCAATCTCATGATGTCTCTGTGATCTCAATGATACTGTAGCTCAGTAATTGGACACGGACTTCTAATGCCTCCTCTTTGTTCCCTGTGCTATATGCATTGATATACTGGCACATGATAGAGGTGTGCTGGCATGCAGGTTTTGCAGATGAGGTATGAGCTTTCCCATAATGCTGTTACATAGACATTTCCTTATTTATGTGCATATGCTCAAGGTGCCCCACTTCAGCCCTGTGTTGTTGACTACAAGGTCTCTTCTGTTCACATCAACCCAGACTTTTTGCTTGCTAACACCATCCACCACTTCCTCACTTGGTTGTTTGTCACTCTCCCTCCTTAATCATTCATTCTTTAGAGCTCTTCTTACCAGGTTGGCAAGTCTGTTGGCAAAGATACTTTTTTGCCCCTCTTGGTCATATGAATCTTGTCTCTTTCAAAGAGGAACCTGCTGCAAAAAAAGAAGACCCTGAAGCGAAAACCCTGCTGCAAATACCAGGTGTACTAACAGTTGTTGACATGCAGAATCTATATACTCCTCCTCAAGGCCTTCCACCTTACTGAGAGAACCCATGGGAACACCACCTGGACCCCCATGACCTTAACTATCACCCACTGAGCCATGCAATCATGTTTGCTATGCTTCAGATCTCCCCGGGCAGTATCATTGGTGCTTACATGGAAAAGCATAGTCTGAAGACTGGACAAGCCTTGGCAGCCTCTCCTTCGGTAAGTAGGGTCACAGTTCCTTCTGGGAAACTCTTATTGTTTCTTGAATGTTGTTACTTCTCAGTCCTTTGTGTTAAGTTCATGTGAAGAGTAGCCTTTGTGTTCTATACTCAAAGAAATAATTGTTCAATTTGCAGAAAACCTGCTTTCGATAACAATGTCCCATTGTATTTGTGCTGTCTCAATATCCTTGCACGGGATAATATCTCAGTATCCTTGCACGTATAATATAATTATCACCTTGCCGAGGCTCCGGCAACTCAAACACAGCCCCTGGGGAGCGCGAGGGACCAGGAGCGTGGCGACCAGGGCGGGCAAACAGGGAGGGGTGCAGCAGTTTGCGCAGGCAGTTCGCGCAGGCAGGGCGAACTATGATAAGAACACCTCACCTAACGGCTGTCTAGCGCTGGCTGGGCCACTATGGTCCTCGCTAGGCAGCGAGCTTGCGCCAGAAAGTCTGTAGGCACCCAGACAGACTGCCCGCTCCAAAATGCAGCAGTTCAGGTCTCTGGGTGCAGGGAGTGCCAGAGCCTGCTGCTGCCATCTGAAGGAGGCAGAGACACTGTGTGCGTGAGGTGCGAGCAGGTGGATGACCTGGTCTGCCTGGTGGTAGAGCTCAAGGAGGAGGTGGAGAGGTTGAGGGCCATCAGGGAGTGCGAGCGGGAGATAGACTGGTGGAGCAACTCCCTGCAAGGCCCGAAGGAGAGGCACCTGACTGAGACTCCCCACATGGGAGTGGACACCCTGCCCGGTCGCTGTTGGGCAGAGGGAGGGGACCTAGGAGTTGAGGAGGAATGGAGACAGGTCCCTGCTCGACGATGCAGGAAACGCCCCCCCCCCCCCCCACCTGCCCCACCTTCCCAGGTGCCCTTACGCAACAGGTTTGAGGCCCTGGAGCTTTGGGGAGCAGTGGATGAGGACGTGGAAGGAAGTTTAACCTGGAAGCCTAGGGCGAGGAAGTCTGCTCCACGCCTCAAGACTGCTTCCACCAAGAAGGAAAGGAGGGTGATCGTTGTGGGCGACTCCCTTCTCAGGGGAACGGAGGGCCCTATCTGTCGGCCTGACCCTACCCGTAGGGAGGTCTGCTGCCTCCCTGGGGCCAGGGTCAGGGATGTTGCCAGAAAGCTTCCCAGCCTGGTTTGCCCCTCTGATTACTACCCACTACTGATAGTCCAGGCTGGCAGTGACAACATTGATGAGAGAAGCCTGAAGGTTATCAAACGGGACTTCAGGGGGCTTGGACGGTTAGTGGACGGAGCAGAAGTACAGGTGGTGTTTTCGTCCATTCCCACAGTGGCAGGAAGGGAATCAGAGAGGACACGCAAAGCCCACATGATAAACACATGGCTCAGAGGCTGGTGCCAACACAGAGGTTTTGGATTCTTTGACCAGGGGGCGCTTTCCTCGGCACCCGGCCTGATGGCCGCAGACGGGTCCCAGCTGTCCCCAAGGGGAAAATGGATCCTGGCTCAGGAGCTGGCAGGGCTCATTGAGAGGGCTTTAAACTAGGTAAGAAGGGGGACGGGGAAGAAACAAAGCCTGTTGGAGGTGTGCCAGGGGGAACAGAGGCTAGGCTGGGGGAGAAGGCAAAGGCTCAGCTGAAGTGCATCTACACTAATGCACGCAGCATGGGCAACAAGCAAGAGGAGCTGGAAGCCATTGTGCAGCATGCAGGCTATGACCTGGTTGCCATCACGGAAACGTGGTGGGACCACTCTCATGACTGGAGTGCTGCCATGTCTGGCTATAGGCTCTTCAGAAGGGACAGGCAGCACGGAAGGGGTGGTGGAGTGGTTCTCTATATTAGAGAGTGTTTTGATGTTGTCGAACTTGAGGCTGGCAATGACAAGGTGGAGTCGCTATGGGTTAGGATCAGCGGAGAGGCCAACAAGGCTAGCGTCCTGGTCGGGGTCTGTTATAGACCACCAAACCAGGATGAGGGGGTGGACGAGGAGTTCTACAGGCAGCTGACAGAGGTTGCAAAATCGTCAGCGCTTGTTCTCACGGGGGACTTTAACTTCCCAGACATATCCTGGGAGCACAACACAGCCCAGAGAAAGCAGTCCAGGAGGTTTCTGGAGAGCGTGGAAGATAACTTCCTGACACAGCTGGTTGGCGAGCCTACCAGAGGAGGTGCCCCGCTAGACCTTCTGTTCACTAACAGAGAAGGACTGATGGGAGATGTGGTGGTCGGGGGCTGTCTTGGCCAGAGTGACCACAAAATGGTAGAGTTCTCGATACTTGGCGAAGTCAGGAAGGGGAACAGTAAAACCTTTGTCTTGGACTTCCGGAGGGCTGACTTTGAGCTGTTCAGGACACTTCTTGGCAGAGTCCCTTGGGAGGTGGTTCTGAAGGACAGAGGAGCCCAGGAAGGCTGGGCGCTCTTCAAGAAAGAAATCCTAATGGCTCAGGAGCGGTCTGTCCCCACATGCCCAAAGACGAGCTGGCATGGAAGAAGACCAGCCTGGCTGAATAGAGAGTTGTGGCTCGAGCTTAGGAGAAAAAAGAGAGTTTATAATCTTTGGAAAAGAGGGCGGGCCAGTCAAGGGGACTACAAGGATGTTGCGAGGCTGTGCAGGGACAAAATTAGAAAGGCCAGAGCTCATCTGGAGCTCAATCTGGCTACTGCTGTTAAAGACAACAAAAAAAGTTTTTATAAATACATCAATACCAACAGGAGGACTAAGGAGAATCTCCACCCTTTACTGGATGCGGGGGAAACTTAGTTATCAGAGATGAGGATAAAGCCGAGGTGCTTAACGCCTTCTTTGCCTCAGTCTTTAGCAGCAAAACCAGTTGCTCTCTGGACGCCCAGTACCCTGAGCTGTTGGAAGGGGATGGGGAGCAGAATGTGTCCCCCACAATCCACGAGGAGATGGTTGGCAACCTGCTACAGCACTTGGATGTACACAAGTCGATGGGGCCTAATGGGATCCACCCGAGGGTACTGCGAGAACTGGCAGAAGAGCTGGCCAAGCCACTTTCCATCATTTATCGGCAGTCCTGGCTATCAGGGGAGGTCCCACTCAACTGGTGGATAGCAAACGTGACGCCCATCTACAAAAAGGGCCGGAGGGTAGACCTGGGGAACTACAGGCCTGTTAGTTTAACATCAGTGCCAGGGAAGCTCATGGAGCAGATTATCTTGAGCGTCATCATGCGGCACTTGCAGGGCAAGCAGGCGATCAGGCCTAGTCAGCATGGGTTTATGAAGGGCAGGTCCTGCTTGACGAACCTGATCTCTTATGACATGGTGACATGCTTAGTGGATGAGGGAAAGGCTGTGGATGTGGTCTACCTTGACTTCAGTAAGGCATTTGACACCGTTCCCCACAGCATTCTCCTCATGAAACTGGCTGCCCATGGCTTGGACTGGCGCACACTTCGTTGGGGTAAGAACTGGCTGGATGGCCAGGCCCAGAGAGTCTTAGTGAATGGAGTCAAATCCAGCTGGAGGCCGGTCACTAGTGGAGTCCCCCAGGGCTCGGTACTGGGGCCAATCCTCTATAACATCTTCATTGATGATCTGGATGAGGGGATTGAGTGCACCCTCAGTAAGTTTGCAGACGACACCAAGTTAGGTGCGTGTGTCGACCTGCTTGAGGGTAGGAAGACTCTGCAAGATGATCTGGACAGGCTGGACCAATGGGCCGAGGCCAACGGTATGAAGTTCAACAAGGCCAAGTGCCGGGTTCTGCACCTGGGGCACAACAACCCCAAACAGAGCTACAGGCTGGGAGATGTGTGGATAGAAAGCTGCCTGTCAGAGAAGGACCTGGGTGTTTTGGTTGACAGTTGACTGAATATGAGCCAGCAGTGTGCTCAGGCGGCCAAGAAGGCTAACAGCATCCTGGCTTGCATAAGAAACAGCATGGCCAGCAGGTCCAGGGATGTGATTGTCCCCCTGTACTCGGCTCTGGTGAGGCCGCACCTCGAGTACTGTGTTCAGTTCTGGGCCCCTCACTACAGGAAGGACATGGAGGTGCTTGAGCGAGTCCAGAGAAGGGCTACGAAGCTGGTGAAGGGTCTGGAGAACAATCTTATGAGGAACAGCTGAGTGAGCTGGGACTATTTAGCCTGGAGAAGAGGAGGCTCAGGGACAACCTTATTGCACTCTACAGGTACCTGAAAGGAGGCTGTAGCGAGGTGGCGGTTGGTCTGTTCTCCCATGTGCCTGGTGACAGGACGAGAGGGAATGGGCTAAAGTTGTGCCAGGGGAGGTTTAGATTGGATATTAGGAAGAACTTCTTTACAGAAAGGATTTTTAGGTCCTGGAATAGGCTGTCCAGGGAAGTGGTTGAGTCACCATCCCTGGAGGTCTTTAAAAGACATTTAGATGTAGAACTTAGGGATATGGTTTAGGGGATGATTTGTTAGTGTTAGGTCAGAGGTTGGACTCGGCGATCTTGTAGGTCTCTTCCAACCTAGACATTCTGTGATTCTGTGATTCTGTGATAATATGTTAGTAATGTAATACTGATACTATAATACTGATACAACAATGACCTGGAATGCGTTTGTCTGCTGGTAGAACTATGTGTGTACAAAATATCTTGCTTTTCTTGTCCAAAATGCTTTATGATGATGAAATGCTTTATGATTTACGAAATGTCAGACGTTAAATACTTGCGCTCCATTGTAGTCTACACTGGAGACTGAATAAAGACTTTACTTGCTTCCTACTATGTTTTTAGTGAAAATGTAGCAGTTCTGGCAAAGGGCCTTGTTTACATTTGTTTAGCTCTGGTGATTACATTACTTCAAGTTCAGTAGTAGCAGGAAAAATTCAGTGAACTTTGACTGATAAACACAATGTGGAAAAACCTTGCAAGTGTTTCCCAGCTCTGCTCTAGAGTAGCTTCCAATAATGCTGTCTACAGTAATTTCTCATTCACACACACTCCACACGTTGTAGGCCTACATTCGTCTGCTCTAGTCTTATGATCCTCTCTTTTTACCATGTGAATTATGGTATCTTTCCCTACTCCCAATTGCTTTACAGCAAAAGCAGACCAAGAGAGGAAAATTTCAAAAGGCAAACCTCATAAAGAAAAAAGGTGTAAAAAAGAGATAAAAAGAAGCAGACGGAAAAGGGAATGACAGTGGAAAAGGCTGAGAGGAAAGAGAAAGATGGCCTGGCTGAAGGCCATCACTCTCCAGCACTTCTCCTGCTTTCCATCCACTGCTAGATTGTAGAAGGTTGTTTTCAGTGTTAGGAGTGTGCAGTAAAAGTGCATCAGGTTATGCTTTGAGATTTGTTGTTACAGGATATGTTCATTTTTTTTAATTATTATTATTATTATTATTTTTTTTTCAGTTGGTCAGTTTATTTGCTCTTTATGAGCCTTAATTTTTCTCAAATACAGTCTTAAAAAAAATAAAAAATGAGACGTGGCCCATACTAACAGTAATTAATAAGTTTGACCTGTGCTCTCTAACACATTTGAACTTACTGAGCAACATTATTTACAAAATAACACATCGTTAAGAAATAGCAGTGACTTTCAGAGCATCACCCTTGAAAAGTTAAAGCATTCCATATTCTCACCCCTCTCCCCCTCTTTTTCTTCTGTTTCTCCCCATCCCTCTTTTTAAAAACTCCAATACACCGTAAAGTCCAAGGCCTCCTATGACTACTTTAACATCATATCTGTATTCCCAGAATTGCAAGCAGTCCAAATCCTGTGATTTCAGAACTGGTCAGGTTCTATTCCAAAAATAATGATTTTGCCTCCATATTCCTACAAGGCTGTTCTAGAACTTCATAGTTTGGATTGTTAGAAATTTCTCCTAAATTTTCAGCCCACATCCTTCCTTGGAGAATATAAATAAACAGACCATATGCTCTTCTGTCAACATTGTCTTTTAGGTTAAACGTTCCTCCTCCTTTGTATTTTCCCTCCTGGTGAATAAAAGAAGCAATCATATCACTTTTGCAACTTCACTTTTGTAGGGCTAAATAAAGTAGGCATTTTTTTTTTTTTAGTCTCTTCATATGATAAAACATCTCCTTCCTGGATCATCCCACATGTGTTTGCTCTGCATCTGTTACAATTATAATTCATCTTCATCGAACACTGGCATAAGATTTGTATACAGTATTTCCAAGGAAAGCGTACTGATACTTAGTGCAAAGTAATTTGTATTTTACTATTTACTTGAAATACTTTTCTTGATTCATACTACAATTTTCTTAAGTGTTTTCATAAACTTGTCCAATAAATGTCTCATAATTATCTTGTAATCAAGAAATATATTAAGTTCCCCCCACAACCCTTAGTAGAGAGGAGAAATTTTTATTAATTTCTAACTATGCACTCTTGTACTTTACACTATTGAATTTTACCACAATTCTATAATTCCAGTCCTCTAGCTTATCCATTTTTATTTGCTTTAAATTTATTTTCCTATCTCTTTCTGAAAAATTCAACATTTTTTGGCAATAGGAAAAAGAAATTAACAAAGCAACTAGATTCCTTTGCCCTCTTCACCTGAGGAAAGAATGTTTTAGGCAAGACATGGTCAGTAAAAAAAAAAGAAAAGGTACAAAAGTGCTTAAAGAAGAAAAAGGGCAGGAAAAAAATGGCTTCATTTGAAGTGGGAATATTAGGTTTACATCAGCTTTGAAATTAAAGCTGTGGAGCCAGGTAGGTTATGGAATGTACAAATTCACATGTATCTGAACCAGTTTTGGAGTATAGGGAAAGTTTGTTTCTGTTAGGTTGAGTGAAATATATTTTGAGTCCACAGGCAAGGACATTACAATTGATTGTCAATAGCACTAAAGAAACCTTAGAAGGAATCATTGATTTTTTGCAAAATTAGTTTGTACCCATGTAAACACTTGAGCCTGCAGCATTCCTGTCTCAGTCCTGTATCAGTGTAGCTAGAGTTTCCTGAGGTGTGGAAGACTGACCTTTCTCTGTAGAGGAAATAACAAAGAAGATAGCTCTCGGTATTTTCCAAGGAACCATGCTTTCACAGAAGAATTTGCAACTAAAGCATTCAATGGTATTCTGCTTTCAGAAAGCTCCTGAGAAAACATAGGCAGAAGTTGGCTTTACTTCTTGCCAATCTCAAGGCTTGGACTGTTCTGGGTTCTGCAGTCCATGGCCTTAGAACAAGCTTTGTATCCTATCTCAAGGTGAAAGGCAGAGGGTTTCCTGATTACTGAGTGCGATCTCTTCACAGCAGGGGCCATAGGAGGGTCTAGGTCTCTTCTTTGTAATCCAGAAAATCTGTGCTATCCTTGAGCAGATGAGGCACTTTAGAACTGAGTAATGCACAAGATTCAGACTCAGTGTCTGAAATGTTTAATTTCAAAAGGAAAAACAAAACAAAGCAAAACAAAAAGCCCTGCACAAAATGACAACATTTTCCAGCTGGGAAATTTGGGATTGTGACAAACTGTAGTGAAGCAACCTGCTCAGTTTGTTTAGCATGTCCTTTACAAGGCTCTCCTGTCTTTCAATATTAACACAACCATCCATTGTAGTACTGCAACCTGCTTCATGCTGCAACGTCAGCTACCACTGCTACTGAAGAGAGAAAATGGAAAGCTGTCTCCTCTCATGTAGGTGCTGCATGGCTGAATAAGTAGCCTCAAGCCAGCTCTCATTGGCAAAAGATCCCATGGAAAAGAGGAGGTATTTCCATTCCTTAGGACTAATAGGCACTGAATAGAGCAAGTGTAGAGCAAATTGCCAGAGCAAGGACCCTTGTAAGCTAGCAGGTGCAGTACAGCCGTTGGAGTGCCTGGAGCTCTGCCTGGGGATGGGTGGTAAACCATCTGAGAGTTTATGACTGAGGATTAAAGAGCATACAGGTAAGGCTGATACTGTTGTGGGTGTGTCTGTGATAGGCTGCCTGACCCGGAAGAATAAGGGAGTGAAGTCTTCTACAGACAGCAGTCTTAAGTCCTCTGGCCCTAGTCCTCATGGGGGGACTTCCTCCATGCTGATATCTGCTGGAGGAACACAGCAGGGCACCACTAATGCAGGGGGTTCCTGGAGAGCACTGATCGCCCAAGTGATAAAGGAGACAATGAAGAGAGGTGCTCTGTTGGACCTCACACTCACAAATAATGTGAGGACTGAAGGAAGCCTTGGCAATAGGTGAATTCATGAACACTGTCTCATCTGGAAGGAGTTAGACTGACCCCCTATGAGACTGCCACAGTAAGTGGGTATGATCATATTAACTTCAAAAGCACAGTTCTGATCCAAAGTAAGCAAACATGATGAATTTTCCAAGGCTATCATATCATAGCAAAGATCTATTTATTACGCACTAGGCCTCCGTGTGAAGGAGCTTTTGCAGGTCTGCAACTACAGTGTGGCAAGCAGATAAATTTTCAGTGCTCAAACTAGTCATGGCCTTATCAGACAGCTCATGAAGAATGAAAGTCTTTAAAAATCAAGCTTAAAATGAATAAGGTAACATTGCAGCTACTGTGCAGGTTTATGAGGCTGAGGCAAATAATGTTGATACAGCTTCTGAGGACAGCAGCACACAAGTAGTTGGTGAAGATGCTTAGGCTAGAACTGTAGTAGAACTGCACATCCCAGTGTTGCCCAACATGCCAGCAGGCAGACCTAACTGGGGAAACTTTGCTTTTGTCAAGCAACTCAGACACAACTCAGCTGAAATTAGATGCACACTTCCCTCTCATCCTGCTAGAGGAATGTTTATATTTCCCTTTGTGAAAGCTAACAGGGGACTTGGCGGTACTGTGCAGCATGGCTTTACTGTGCAAATATTTGCTTCCCTTGCGTGTACATTTGCAAATACTATTCTCCTTAGAGTATCACCGGCATTACACAGATTTTAAACAAATATCAGTTTTGGAAGTATATCTCAATGGGGCTGTTTAAGGCTGCAAGAAAACTGTAGAAGAAATGCAGCATGTTTTTCTTAAGGTACACGATTATGCATAGCTCCAGTCTAGTCTTCTGACATGGTAATACAAAATTCTAAGCTTGCAATTTCAGGTTTGCTGTGATGACTCCTGTATCTTCTCTGACCCAATATAAGGAAAAACTTTTTCCCCATCAAAGTGATTCAACACTGGCAAAGCTCCAAGGGACAATAAAATCTCCATCCTTGCAAACTTTCAAAACTGGGTAAGTTTAGAGCAAGCGAATCTAAATTTGAAGTTATGACCTAGGGAAGTGTCCTAGATGACCTGCAGAAATCCTTTCCCACCTTAATTCCCACAGAACTACTGATTTTGTTTGTACAGACACTCCCCTCTAGCTCCGGTATCTCCCTTGCTCCCTTGACCATGCTGTGGTCTGTCCTCTGGGGTGTGTTCTTACAGGGAAGAAAGGTACCACCCTGTGTACACTTTTTTTTTTTTTTTTTTTTTTTTTTTTTTTTTTTTTCCATTTGAGAAAGCTTAACTAGAATCAAACTGTTGTGCTATACACAGTGTTGGGCTGGTTACTCTGACTGCTGGTTACTCTGACTGCTGGTTTTGGTACGTAACAAAGGAGTTATGTACCAAACCATGACATCTCCATCCGTGGGCAATGGATGGCAGGCACCCAGAGCTGTTAACAGTTTAAACGGAACTTGAAGCATTTTGAGACCACAATTTAGGCAGCTTTTGCAACTTAGTGTACAGTTGTGGCACAACCTGGGAGCTGAAAAACTGGGGGCAGGATCTAGTACGGGTTTTAAACTGGAGGATGGTCTACTGCAGTTTATCACTGGGGGTGTCTGAGAGAAGAAACTGTGCTCAATAAACCCTTATTTATTTAATTATTTATTTATTTATTATTTATTTTTTTGCCACTGGATGACAAAACAGCTCTGCCATATGCAATACCTTTCCTCATGCGAAGCAGGGAAAATGAGTAAAAACCAAACTGTCCTAAAGAACCAAAGTAGTAAAAAGTAAGACCACCCTCCCAGCCCTGGCTCCCAGTGAATTTCTCTTACTCAGCCCACTTGTGAGTTCTTAATGTGAAAGTTTTCACAAAGCTTGCTCATGCACCTGCCCAGGCTCACGTTCACCCCAGGGATGCTCTTCCCACCCCCAGACCTCCGGACCCAGCTCTGACTGCAGGGCATCCTCCGGAGGGGCGCAGGTAACAGAGCTGCGCCCGAAGGCTCGCTGTCCTCTTCGTTTAACGTCACAGAAATCTCAGACCCCAGAAATTCGCAGACCCCAGAGCCGATGTACCCGGCAGCCGGCTTCCTGCTCCTGCTCTGCCACCCTCAGGCACGGGCGCGAAATGCGCCGTCTCCGTTTTCTTTTTTTTTTTTCTTTTCTTTTTTTTTCTTTTCTTTTCTTTTCTTTTCTTTTCTTTTCTTTTCTTTTCTTTTCTTTTCTTTTCTTTTCTTTTCTTTTTTCTTTTCTTTTCTTTT
>CM021765.1:78281744-78351165 GCA_011076525.1 Nettapus auritus | reverse complement strand
CACTAACAGTCCCCACTAAACCATATCCCTAAGCTCTACATCTAAACATCTTTTAAAGACCTCCAGGGATGGGGACTCCACCACTTCCCTGGGCAGCACGTTCCAATGTCTAACAACCCTTTCGGTAAAGAAGTTCTTCCTAAGATCCAACCTAAAATTCCCCTGGCGCAACTTAAGCCCATTCCCCCTCGTCCTGTCACCAGGCACGTGGGAGAACAGACCAACCGCCACCTCGCTACAGCCTCCTTTGAGGTACCTGTAGAGAGCGATAAGGTCACCCCTGAGCCTCCTTTTCTCCAGGCTGAACAATCCCAGCTCCCTCAGCCGCTCCTCGTAGGACTTGTTCTCCAGGCCCCTCACCAGCTTCGTCGCTCTTCTCTGAACTCGCTCAAGCACCTCGATGTCCTTCTTGTAGCGAGGGGCCCAAAACTGAACACAGTATTCGAGGTGCGGCCTCACCAGAGCCGAGTACAGGGGGACGATCACCTCCCTAGCCCTGCTGGTCACACTGCTTCTTATACAGGCCAGGATGCTGTTGGCCTTCATGGCCACCTGAGCACACTGCTGGCTCATATTCAGCCGACTATCAACCATCACTCCCAGGTCCTTCTCTGACAGGCAGCTCTCCAACCACTCATCTCCCAGCCTGTAGCTCTGCTTGGGGTTATTGCGTCCCAGGTGGAGGACCCGGCACTTGGCCTTGTTGAACTTCATACCGTTGACCTCAGCCCATCGGTGCAGCCTATCCAGATCCTCCTGCAGAGTCTTCCTACCCTCGAGCAGATCGACACACGCACCTAACTTGGTGTCATCTGCAAACTTACTGAGGGTGCACTCGATCCCCTCATCCAGATCATTGATGAAGATATTAAAGAGGACCGGCCCCAGCACCGAGCCCTGGGGAACACCACTAGCGACCGGCCTCCAACTGGATTTGACTCCATTTATCACGACTCTTTGGGCCCGGCCATCCAGCCAGTTTCTAACCCAACGAAGCGTGCGCCAGTCCAAGCCAAGAGCAGCCAGTTTCCTGAGGAGAATGCTGTGGGAAACGGTGTCAAAAGCCTTGCTGAAGTCAAGGTAGACCACATCCACAGCCTTTCCCTCGTCCACCCATCGCGTCACTTTGTCATAGAAGGAGATCAGGTTCGTCAAGCAGGACCTGCCCTTCATAAACCCATGCTGACTGGGCCTGATCACCTGCTTGCCCCGCAAGTGCTGCGTGATGACTCTCAAGATAATCTGCTCCATGAGCTTCCCTGGCACTGAGGTCAAACTGACAGGCCTGTAGTTTCCCGGGTCAGTCCTCCGGCCCTTCTTGTAGATGGGCGTCACGTTTGCTAGCCGCCAGTCAACTGGGATCTCCCCCGATAGCCAGGACTGTTGATAAATGATGGTAAGCGGCTTGGCCAGCTCATCTGCCAGTTCTCTCAGTACCCTCGGGTGGATCCCGTCCGGCCCCATCGACTTGTGCACTTCCAAGTGCCGTACCAGGTCACCAACCATTTCTTCATGTATAGTGAGGGCCACATCCTGCTCCCCATCCCCTTCTACCAGTTCAGGGAATTGGGTATCCAGAGAACAACCAGTATTGCCGCTAAAGACTGAGGCGAAGAAGGCATTAAGCACCTCCGCCTTTTCCTCATCTCTTGTAACTAAGTTTCCCCCCGCATCCAGTAAAGGATGGAGATTCTCCTTAGTCCTCCTTTTTGTACTGATGTATTTATAAAAACATTTTCTGTTATCTTTAACGGCAGTAGCCAGATTGAGCTCCAGTTGAGCTTTGGCTTTTCTAATTTTGTCCCTGCACAGCTTCGCAACATCCTTATAGTCCTCCTTAGTGGCCTGCCCACTTTTCCAAAGATTATAAACCCTCCTTTTCCTCCTAAGCTCCAGCCACAATTCTCTGTTCAGCCAGGCTGGTCTTCTGCCCCGCCAGCTCGTCTTTGGGCACGTGGGGACAGACCGTTCCTGCGCCATTAAGATTTCCCTCTTGAAGAGCGCCCAGCCTTCCTGGACTCCTCTGCCCTTCAGTACCGCCTCCCAAGGGACTCTGCCAACCAGTGTCCTCAGCAGCTCAAAGTCAGCCCTCCGGAAGTCTAATACAGCGGTTTTACTGGTCCCCTTCCTGGCCTCGCCAAGAATAGAGAACTCTACCATTTCGTGGTCACTCTGCCCAAGACAGCCCCCGACAATCACATCCTCCACCAGTCCTTCCCTGTTTGTGAACAGAAGGTCTAGCGGGGCGCCACCCCTGGTGGGCTCACTAACCAGCTGCGTCAGGAAGCTATCTTCCACGCTCTCTAGAAACCTCCTAGACTGCTTTCTCTGGGCTGTGTTGTGCTTCCAGGATATGTCAGGGAAGTTGAAGTCCCCCACGAGAACAAGGGCTGACGATTTCGCAACTTCTGTCAGCTGCCTGTAGAACTCCTCATCCGTCTCCTCATCCTGGTTCGGTGGTCTATAACAGACCCCGACCAGGACGCTAGCCTTGTTGGCCCTGCCGATCCTAACCCAGAGGGACTCGACCTTGTCATTCCCAGCCTCGAGTTCTACAACATCGAAAGACTCTCTAATATAGAGAGCCACACCACCACCCCTTCTGTGCTGCCTGTCCCTTCTGAAGAGTTTATAGCCAGTCATTGCAGCACTCCAGTCATGAGAGTGGTCCCACCACGTCTCCGTGATGGCAACCAAGTCATAGCCTGCCTGTTGCACGATGGCTTCCAGCTCCTCCTGTTTGTTACCCATGCTGCGTGCATTGGTGTAGATGCACTTCAGCTGGGCCATTGCCTTATCCCCCGGCCTTGCTATTGTTCCCCCTGGCACAGCTCCAACAGTCCTTGCTTCAGCCCCGTCCCCCTTCTTACCTAGTTTAAAGCCCTCTCAATGAGCCCTGCCAGCTCCTGGGCCAGGATCCGTTTTCCCCTAAAAGATAGGGACCCGTCTGCAGCCATCAGGCCGGGTGTCGAGTAAAGTGCCCCATGGTCGAAAAACCCAAGATTTCTGTGTTGGCACCAGCCCCTGAGCCACGTGTTTAACAGGTGGGCTTTCTGCGTCCACTTTGTACCCCTCCCTGCCACCGTAGGGATGGACAAAAACACCACCTGCACTCCCGCTCCATCCACTAACCGTCCCAGTCCCCTAAAGTCTCGTTTGATAGCCCTGAGGCTTCTCTCTTCAATGTCATCACTACCTGCCTGGACTATCAAAAGAGGATAATAGTCAGAGGAGCGAACCAGGTTGGGAAGCTTCTTGGCAACGTCCCTGACCCTGGCCCCAGGGAGGCAGCAGACTTCCCTACGGGTAGGGTCAGGCCGACAAATAGGGCCCTCCGTTCCCCTGAGGAGAGAGTCTCCCACAACAATAACCCTTCTGTCTTTCTTGGTGGAGGCAGTCCTGAGGCGTGGAGTCGACCTCCTCGCCCTAGGCATCCTCCTGGGTACTCTTGCTACCTCTTCCTCACCCACCGGTCTCTCAAGCTCCAGGGCCTCAAACCTGTTATGTAAGGGCACCTGGGAAGGTGGGGCCGGAAGGGGAGGGCATCGCCTGCGATGTCGAGCAGGGACCTGTTTCCATTCCTCCTCAACTCCCAGATCCCCTTCCTCTGCCTGACGGCGACAGGGCAGGGGGTCCACCCCCGTTTGAGATGTCTCACCCGGGTACTTCTCCTTGAGGCCCTGCAGGGAGTTGCTCCACCAGTCTATCTCCCGCTCAGACTCCCTGATATCCCTCAACCTCTCCACCTCCTCCTTGAGCTCCGCCACCATGCGGACCAGGTCATCCACCTGCTCGCACCTCACGCACCCAGTTTCTCTGCCTCCCGCCGATGGCACCAACAGGCTCAGACACTCCCTGCATCCGGTGACCTGAACTGCTGCATTTTTTAACGGGTAGTCGGTCTGGGTATGTACCGACTTCCTGGAGAGCGCACTGTGCCTGGTGGAGACCATTGTCGCCTAGCTAACGGCTGTCGTTACAGGAGGCGTTACGTATGGGCGGGGGAGAGCGCCCTGCCCTTCCTGCTCGCCCTGCCTGCGCGAACTGCCGCGCTAACTGCCGCGCCACTCCCTTCTGACGCGCCACGCCCTGTTTGCCCGTCCTGTTCGCCGCGCTCCTGGTCGCTCGTGCTCCCTAGGGGCAGCTTTTGAACGGCTGGGGAGGGGGCGCTGCTGGCTCCGCCTATGCCTCGTCAGCGTCCCTCACGAGGGCTGCCGGGTCGTGGCGGCTCCCTCAAGTAGGCTCGATGCCGGAAAAGTAGCCCTGCCTGGCCCGATCCCCCGCTCCGCTGCAGAACGCGTCTGCCCCGGAGCCGATCGCCTCGGCAAATGGCCGAGGCGATCTTCTCTTAAAGCTATGCTATTTAGAATGAACTTCAAGAATCTGTAGTTTATTGGATCATCTTCACTTTAATCTTAACATATAACTTCACAGATTACCACATTTCAGTTACCAAATAAATCAGAAGTTACCAAATAAATAAATCATACTCAACTCTCAGTTGAGTATGGAAGTTTTTGTATGAGGCCAATCTCTGCATTAAATAGTTTTTGACAACTGTGCAAGTCAACATGAAAGAAATGTAGCCTTAGCTACAGTCTGTATTTCTGTAGTGATAATAGTAATTATAAAAAGGAATAGACAGTTTGATAACAGATACTATGCCTTAAAAAGATTCCTTTGACAATCTGAGTGATAAATCTAGCTTCATAATGGTGGTTGTATTGAGGCTACAAGCCTGCAAACATGCACTGGTATGGCCTCCTTCTCCTAGATGGAAAGAGCTCCAGGCTTTTGTGGAGTAAAGTTTCATAATAGTGTTCTTAGTATAAATCCTTGGTCCTAAGTTTTTCTCCTTTGGCTAGGAAGGTTCATTCCAGGTTGACAGCTGACACAAAAATGTTGGTGCGTCCTCATGATCCAACTTTTGTTTTTGATACATCTGATGGGAACAAAACAGCTAGTTGAATACTTCTCATTAGTGGATAAATTTCAAAACAGGAGTATGACAAACCTCTGTAGCATGGGATTTAAAACAGAATGACTCCTTTGGACAGGAGTGCTGTCTCTGTCAGTGTTTGTACAACAGTGAAGTATAATACAGCCTGTATATCAACTTTGCCCAATATTTTAATATGTTCTTGAAATATCTACTTGCTTTGTTTTTGCAGATGCTGTAGAATAATGTATCTAGTCTAACATGCTTAATCATGGGGGAGAGTATGACACTTCGTGTAGTTTTAATAAGTGGACATGAGTGAGGAGTTGTGAAGTTTCTGTTCAGAAACAGACACGAAAAAATGTGCTCGATGCATTGTGCTTTTTGGTGCATTTTCCATGAGCAAAGATGATTTAATGAAAATTGGCTGGGCACAACATCATCCTGTGCTGATGCTGTTATTTGTACTCACCTGTGTAAGGCGGCATACTACACACAAAGACAACATATGGGGTAGACTTGGGCATGGCGTTGCAGTGGAAAGATTTTCCAAGTACTCAAATGTACTTCGAATATCCAAATACTTTCATGTAGATAGAAAATTTTGGAGAACACAGCTCCTCATAAAAATTTAAGGAGTGTCCCACTTCCAGTTTTAAAGAGCTTCCCAACCTGGACAGTTTCTGATTCACTACAAAAATACAGGCTGTGTATTACAATGTCTCAGTCTAGAGTATAGCATGGCAATGTACTTTCTGGCCACCTGATAGAAAAAAAATATACACAGATATTGCTCCCTTTTGAATGTTAATCTATTTTTAAGAGATTCCCTAAAATAGGTGTTTATGGTTTAAGTATTTTTTGTTTCCTCTAAAAGGATGGATAATAATAAAATATTTTAATTGGCTGTCCTATAGGCCTGTGTTCAAATATACGAGCAGAGCATCTGGGTCATCTTCTTTGTCTTTTTTTTTTTTTTTTTTTTTTTTTTTTTTTTTACTTTGGACTTAAATGAAGCTGAAAACTAGGTTCTCAATGTTTCGTCCTACTCCTACCACCTCATCAATTAGGCCAAACAACAAGGAAGTGCTGCTTAGAAATCTACATTTGTGTTTTGTCAGGTAGAAAAAAAAAAAGTGAGTATTGCAGTGTATGTCGTATCATCATGTTGAATCTTAAACAATGCAAGTAATTTACATTAATAATGCAGTTGAATGAGCTTTTCTGTCAGTTCATCAGAGCATATTATATACAAAGCCAGCCCCCCCCGACCACTACAAAAGAATGTTCCTTGCTTTCTCAGACTTGGTCAAGCAAATTATTTCAGCAATAGAAATGAATTATATAAGGCTATATCCTGGCCATCTGACAATCTTACATCTTCCCAGTAGGCACAGAACTAACTTTATCCCAGCACAATGCTCAGGCTTATATGAGTCATCTGATAACCTCCTCACTGTGCATTGACCTCAACCTTGGACCAAAATAAACATAAATTAAATTACAAACATATACTTGGTATCCTCACACTCTCTTTTGTGCCTCTGAAGCTCTGAGAAGTGTGGCAGACTTGGAGGCTTCACTTTCCTTCCATCTAGCTGTGGTGAAATGGGAGCTGAGTCTCAGAATATATTGTTGCCTTTGTCCTTCGAAGAGCCTCTTGGGCTGATCCTGTTTTCACTGGGTTCAGCACTTATGCTACTCTGTTCATTTCAAGTGAATTTCTTCTGGCTGATACTGGTGTAAGTGTGAGCAGGTATCCTCTGTCATAGGGGAAAAACACTTCGTCTTCCCTTCCTCTGAAGACAGGACCTTGCTTCCACTAATTGACTTTGTGTCTGATCATATTAATGGATGTCAAAGGACTCTGAACCTTTAGATTTTTTGAATTGTATTTTACCATTCTCCCTGCCTGAAAGACAAGTGCTAGTTGAGTAGAAAGTACACTTTTTTTTTTTTTTTTTTTTTTTTTTTTTTTTTTTTTTTTTTTTTTGTGGTGGTGAGGTTCTCTGAAGCCCCTCTAGGTAAGGGTCCCTTAGCCAAATGTTGTATCCAAGAATGGGCAGCTGAGATGTCCCTTGAGTGTGATGGCACATTGCCACACATGGATATGGGTTTATTTAGAGCTTTGAACAAAAGTTACCTCAGCTCTAGGGTTTGGTCTGCTACTGACTTACTTTGTGTCCTTGAGTAAGCCACTCAGCTCACTGTTTTTTTCTGCAAAAAGGGGACCCTCAATAAGACTGACCTGTTCCAAAGCTGCATGCTTCATCTGGTTTTTGATAGTACATCTGGAGAAGATACCAATGTGGACAATGTATAAGTATTGGTGAGTGTCCCTCCAACAAAATATGACTGCTCATTTTCTAAAGCATTTTTTTAAAGCTCACTAAGCTCTTTTCAGTTAGTAAATTATACAACAAATTAACTTAGATTTAAGCCATCCAGTCCTGATTTATTTTTAAATGAATATTTGAAACTTTGCACTGAATAGTGAAGGTGAAGTCATCTTACTCTGCAGGCTGTCTTTGAACTCCTTGCTTTAAAGTAAGCCTTCCACCCTTCACTGTTTTTCTTGGTAATTTGCTCCCCAATGTCTGAAACTTTAAAGCAGGAAAGTAATTAATGAAGAGAGAATAGTGAATGTAACACTTTTTTAACATACATTTCCAGAAACATTATACAAAAACTCCTTACATTATTCAAAAATATATTATTGCATAAATTTGCAAGGATACATATTTTTGTGACCCGTGAATAATTCTGCAAGTAAGCACAGACCTACAACCAAGCATATCTATATAAACATGCACAGGTACACATAGAGATATGTACTAATCTCACAATTATTTATTTTTAATAACTACCTTAATATCTGGAAAGAATAAAGCAATTTTAAAGGTGAGTCAAGAAGTTTGGGTGGAAGATACTACTGAAACATGAAATAATTATTTCTAAAAAGACCCTTCAAAAATAGAGACTTGCAGACCCAGTAAACTTTCAGTGCCTGAACATAGCAGAGAAAGAAAAGATGGTTAAGTTCCAAAAACCAGCCTACTCACTTAAGTTGTACCTGAGCTATCCCGGAATGAAAGGATTCTTTCACTTGAAGCATTCAGACTCAATGCACTTTTTATTCTACATGAAGCCTGAAGTATTCACCTCCTGTCATTTACTGGTAAAATGTTTTGCCTACTTTAGAATTTGGTCAGAAAGATCTTTGTACTCAGCAGAATGTTCTCTTTAATGTCAGTCAGTTAGGGATGATTTGTGCATCTTGGTTTTGAAAAAAATGACTAATGATTCAGAAGAGCATTCATTTTGAATGCTTCAAGGCAGGCACCTTAAAGAGTGTGATCCTGAGAAGTGGTAAGAAGCTATTTTGCAAATCAGACCTTCTTTTTCTGTGAGTACAAAGAATACACAAACACAGCAGTTGCTTGTGGAAATGTACTAATGAGCTCATGCATAAGCTAAATCTTTTCTGTAAGCAATGTTCATCATGTGGGATAAAAATTAGAAATTGAGACTGAGTGTAGTGCCTCTGTAGTAAGCACAGAAGAAAAAAAAGTGTTCTTTTTTTTTTTTTTTTTTTTTTTTTTTTTTTTTTTTTTCCTGCTCTCCTCTGGAGAGCATCAGTATGCTTCTGAATAAATCAATGATATGTTTTGGCAATGCGTAGTGCTTGGAACTTCCTATGGAATTCCCTCGTGTGGTTCTGCCCTTGCAGATAATGGCATTCATTTGGGAACAGCAAAGAAATACATTTCATGATGATCTGTGCTTTTTCCTCCTCATCCAATGACCTGAATTTCAATGTTAATCTGTGACTCTGATTTTATATGCACTACATGCATTGGTATGATTTCGAAGCACACAAATGTTGACACTCAGAAGTATTTGGGTATTCAGAACTGTACCTGTTATAATACCCTGAAAAATAAGAGCTGCTGGGGCTGGGCTCCAAAGAAAGCCCCCTGTAAGGCTTTAAAAACTATCTATGTTACCTTTTAAATTTAGATTTGTGTCTGCTAAAAGATGGCTGCAGTGGAATTTCTGGATGTTTACCCAAGGATAATCAATAACGATTAGTAAGAAACTGAGTAATTCTTTATTGTTATCCTCTTCACTGTTCTTACCCTGAATTAAAAGACAGAGATCAGACATCCTTTACAACTAAACAAATAAGATGTTAGTCCTTCTTTATTTATGGGAATTTAGGAATTACATTTTAAATAGGACTAGCTGTGAATCTTTTACCTGATCAGTTTTCCCATGAAAAAGATGTTGTCAGACATTCAGATTTTATGCAGTTTCCCCACTCTATCTCCTGCCCCCTCTCCTGGGATGACTGGAGTTGTGTGTTCTGAAGGTTTGAGCTTCAGAGGAACAGTAAAACTCAGAAGCACTTACCAAGTGCAGCACAACAGCCACCTCCCTGCCTGCATCACTCAGCATCCTCTCTGGCAGACAGGGACTGGGAAAGGGGGGAAGCAGAGAAGCACAAAACTTTGGTTCTCAGCCTCATGATTTCTATAAAGAACTACTGGCAAATTATCTTTCTCCTTAGAAGTACCCAGGGAAAATGGGGGAAGAAATAAATAAGGCAACAAAACCCTTAATGACATGCATCTAGTTAGTCAAAATTTCCACCAGTGTATTTCTCATGCAGACAGCTAAGAAAAAGTGGAAGACAGGTGCGTGGTGTTATGATTTGAGTGGGTGCAAAGGTCAGATGAATTAATCTGACATGAAGCAAGATTAGTGTGTGCAGCTTGATACTGTTTTCTTGCTACACTGTTCTGCCTCAGCTAGGTCTGTCTTCAGTTTTCTGCATATCTCAGAAATAAACAGCTGATGAGACATCTCCTCACAGCACTGTATAGCATGGCAACTGATATCTCTGAATCTATCAGTGTAAACTGTATAGGTTGACATGTAACTGAAGGAGCACTGGAAGCAAGTCCATTTAATGGGTTTTCAGTAGCAGTGATGTCCTTCTAATAATGTAGCAGAAGAATGAATCTCAGGTCAGTACTGCCCATAGTAAATGTCAAGGAGAGTGGGGAGAGAGCAGTCCTGTTTCAGCTTGTGTAAATGCATTACCCTGTAGAAACATCTGCCAAAGATGTCTGGCGCAGTGGAAAACAGTCTGATCCTTAAACAGTGTTCACTTGGGAAATGGATATTCCTGCTTGGTAGAAGCACTGGTTGGCTGCAGAAAGAAAAATCTGTGCAAGAGCCCTCCTCAGAAGGCTCTGGGAAACCTTGTCTTGTTTAACCTTCCTAAAACATTGTTGAGGAATACACACACAGTATTTCACTGGACTACAATTGTCCCTAGAGCCTGGGCATCAGGTGTCACACATATCTCAACATCTTTGTTTGAAAAATTATTGGTCATTTTGGGCTCACAAAAATAGAATGGATCTTTAAGGCTTCATTCCAGTAATTGGCTCTGATGACAGCTCAAAATGACTTACAAAATGAAATACAGTTAATGCTATTTCTGTCCTCAGCTAATCTTTTATTTTATTTTTTTTTCTTTTTAATTCTTAAATATTAATAGCAATGTCTCTACAAAAGATCTTTCATTCAGAATTCCACATTTACCAATCATTTAGTCAGACTATTCCTCATATTAGGGGTTATTTATGCTAAAAAGGCTAAAGGAATGCTTCTAAACTGTGTAAAAAGCTACAGTATTAGGATTACTATCGTTATGTGAAATGGTTCCCTTGAGAAAAGTCCTAGAGAATATGCTCCTGAGAAACTACTGGAAATGAGAGGGATTTTGTTTGTTGTTATAAGCTTGGAATACTTGATTTATTTTTAGATGTCTGGAAACCAATCTGGCTGCTTTGAGGATGTTTAAGCTCGTCATCTAATCAAGAGATGTTGCTTATTTTTCATCCAACATCGAGATGTCAACAACAGTTTTGATTACATAGACCTGTCAGTTCGGTTATGTTTGCTTCATTAACAGTGTTGCTTTGATGGAGTCTTGTTTGCAAATACTTAGTTTTAAAGGATGAGATGGCCTATTGCACAGACAGGATATAGCAGAAAAGAGTTAGGCGATTACATTTTTGTAAACAGCCTACTTTGTAAAAATCACTGGCTACTCAGTCCAGAGTTTCACAAAGGGTGAGTATGTGATGATGTGCACAACAGAAACAGAAATTTCTGTTTTTCAGGACTGTGGAACTGAAATGTGGCAATAGATTTATTAAGCAAGTTCAAAAACAGTTTTCATGACAAATTTAGGACTCTTAATTTTTTAACAAATAGTTTAGGGTTTTTCTCACAGGGGGTAATTGACCCCAGCGAGGAAAAAAATCAGAAAGAAATTCTGCTCTGAACTGTACTGACTAGAGTTTTAAAACCTTGCTGAAAAGCTATGGGAGAGATGTTATGCATTTTTCATAGAAATAAATAAAATATTAATTCATTTTAGTGACTTAGATGAGCACTATAAAAAAAGTATCAGAACTGGGGCAAAAGAGTTACATTACTTCACCACAGCCTCTTAATTATATGTTATTAAAATGATGTTCAATATTTTGAGAGGGAAAAGACTTTTATAGTTCTGGTTATTAGAGTACAAAAATTAAAATCTATTCAGTCTTGGGAGAGAAAACAGAGATTGTAAGATGTTTCCCCTCCTTTTTTCCCCATCTTCCAAAGAAGCAAGAATCAAAATAGTAATTAAGAATTTTGTTTGACACATTTGTGGGCACATACCCTGTGCTGGAACAGCATTTTGAAAGTTTGCTCACCAGAAACAAACAAACAAACAAACAAAAACCACACAACTCATGAAAGTTAGAGCCTAACTCTACAAACATTGACATGCTAGGATAGCTTTACTGCCTTTGAGCAATCTCAGAGAGGTTAGCAGGATTCCACAGGCCAATTACAGTTGCTCCCATGCCTGTCCCTACAATAGTACCTAAGTGACTATATAAGGCTTCTCATGAGTACAGGATTGTGTAATATTTGTTACTTACAACCATAATCCATTGGGTGCTGACATCTTCACAGCAAGCTGTGACCCAGCAAGGATATGCAAGGTTAACTGTATGTATATCTCATTAAACTTTGAGAGATGATTTGAGAAGGTCCATGTTTTATGTGCAGGCAGCTTTTGCCTGTTCAAGCAATTTTAAAAGAAGAGTGATTCTGCTGTTATTCTTCCTCACTTAAGATCGTGTCTCTGGAGCTGAGGCTTGGTTTGGCAACCGTTAAGAAAATGCTGGATGTAAGTGGATAAGACAGCTCTAATTGTAGAGATGTCATGGAAAAAGTGTGATTCATTGCTTTGAGCTGTGCACAGAGCTCAAATACTTGGTTTAATTCGGTATTAGGTGCCAAACTACATCTCTGGAATTTGACACCAGGACTAGGAGAGATCACTTTTTTCCTTTGCTCTTGTTCTCTGATCCTGAAACTCTTCCTCCTCTTTTGAGGAGGCTCTTCTGAATGCCCCTGGTTGTCCACATTCCAGTTAGATAATTAGATTTCAGCACTATAGAAATGCTCTGCAAGGAGCAGTTGGAGCTTGAAAATGGCATTTTCCTTGAAACTCCTTATTCTTTAGGAAGTTTTATACCAAAGATTTTCCAGGTCTACTTCCCAGATTAATTGATATGGTTTTAAACTGCATTTAGTGCTTTAAGTAATGATTCTGCCAAGACTGAAATTTTGAAAAATCCTGAATTTGGAAGAGCTGTATCAGAAATATCTGCAGTACAGTTCTCTATTTCCATTGCTATTTAACACATATTTCAGGATTCATTAAGTTGTAGGATGGCGGTGGTATACATAGTATACCATGGAGAGGTAATAGCTTTTGTTTCCTATATTGGTGCACATTTAAGTACCAGTGGATGTTTTATGAGACAGGGCTACCCTGGTCTTGTGGAGATGCACACTTTTTTTTTTGTTGTTGTTCCTTTTCCCCCACAGATTTAGAATTTGTTCTTTGTTTCCTGCTAAATCTCACAATCACAGACTCATGTAGGTTGGAAGAGACCTCTGGAGTGATGTGCTCCAGCTCCCTACTCGAAGAAGATCCAGCTATTTTGTGTAGTTGAGGGACTCGTTCTGTCAAGTTGCTAATATCTCCAAGGGTGGAGATTCTTCAGCCTCCGTGGGTACTTGTTTCAGTGTTTGACCACCTTCTTGGTGAGTTATTTTTTTCCATATATCAAGTTGGGATTCCCCAAGTGTCAGTGTGTATCTAGTGCAACTCATACTTCCACTGTGCAGTTCAAAGAGTATACTTTCTTCAACTTCCTCATACCCTTCCATAGGGCAGTTGAAAACAGCAGTAAGTCTTAAGTCTTCTCTTCTTCAACCCTTAAGTCTTCTCTCCTCCAGGGTGAACAAAGTTAGCTCCTTCAGCCTCATATCTGTCATTCTCCAGCCCTCTCACCATCCTAATGGCCTTTCTCTCAGCTTATTTCAGTGTGTGAACATCTTTCTTCTGCTGGGAAACCCCAAATTAGGTACAGTTCTCCAAATGTGATCTCACAAATGCCAAAGAGAGGAAAGAACCAGTTCCCTTAGTCTGCTCTCTACTCTCTTGCTGATATGTACCAGGATGTCTCACATTCTTTTCCGCAAGGGCACCCTGCATACTCATGTCTTATTTATGTCCCATGATGACCCCAGGTCATTTTCTGCAAATCTGCTTTCTATTCTATGTATATTCAAGATATCCCAGTAACAACAAATGCATAATAATAATAATAATAATTTCTTGTCTTTTTCTTGTCCTTTTTCCATAGGTCCCCTGTCTCACTGAGCAATGGGATCATTGAGGAAAGGGTTTGGTTTGCCTTCCTTTTTCTGGCAGCTTACTTATAGAGCCCATTCCTGTTGCCCAGAAATTTGAATCAGACTGAAAGCTTGTGGTTCTCCAGTGATTTCCAGAAAGCCCAGGAGTGAATGGAGATCATTTTGCATGAATAATTCCTACCAGACATGTCATTCCCACCTTATCAGTGGGCTTTTATGCAGTTTCTCTGAAATACTGCACTGACTTTCCCTTTCATCCAAGGAAAGAGATGGCTTATGTTACTGGACTGGTGTGTACATCTGTTTCTTATTGCTTCATATTCAAAGATCATCTTATTTTCCCAGTGGTCAAGAGTAGGGAAAGTTACATTTCTTTATAGGCATTAATATGGGAGAAATATGTGAATTAAATTAGTCTGTGTAGTGTATTTTCATGTATCAGACTCCTCTGACGAATTTTAATTGGCTTCAGTGCCTATTTGGTCAACATTTAGTGAAAAAGTTCTGAAATATTGTCAGCACGCACCACACACGTGCTACTTTTATCTTAAAATAATCTGTCTCTCCCTGCTCCTGCTGGAGGGTTTCTTGTTAATCTTAAGGCTGTTCAAATTGCATTTTTTCATGTACGTTTTCTACCTTAGGGCTAATTTGTTTGTTTTTATTTAGAAATCTTCTGCTAAAACAAATAAACAAAAGATTATTTGGCTACTGCTGAAACAAAGTTGGTGGAAAATGTTTTGTTTTGCCTGCCAAAATTTATTACACTCATTTTGCTGCAAAGCTCTTCTAGTTTTTGAGCAGATACAGAATATTTGTCAGGGAGGTTGTTCTGATGTTATGATTTCATTTTTGCATATTTGAAGAAATCTGCTCAGATCTATTCCTTTGACATGTATTTCCATAGAGACTTGTCAGAGATTCACCACAAAATCCCCGAGGACTTCCTTGCACAGAGAAGACCAAGGGTTTTCACATCAGTAGGAGGAGCTGTACTGTCTAAGCAAGACCTTGCTGCTCCTGTCTGTGCAGGATGGATGTGATGACAGGCAGCAGAACTGAGAGCTGTTCCTGCAGTGCTCCAATTGCCTGCAGGCAGGACACTGGGGAAGTAGGAATCTGTGTGTCAGGTGTAGAAGTGCATGGAGTGGCAGAGGGAGCTTGAGATGGGAGTAGGAACACAGTATTGACAATTTCATCTTCATGGGTAGTGACACATCCCATTTTGGTCAAAGAAGCTCTAGAAATCTCATCATTTCCATTCTAGTGGTGGAGAGAAATCCCTGTGAAGAGCAGCTAGGCAGGGCTGTTGCAAAAAAAAGCCATTTTTTTCTCCTCTCCTTTGCAGGTGGAATTGGGATGGACAGGGAGAGTGAACAGAAAGATCCATGTGGCTCTAGGGTCTCTTCTTCCCCTCTTGTGCACAACTGGTCAGTCTACTGCCTACACTTGCCCTAGCAATACCTTGGGGAAAAAATGGAAAGACATCCTTTATAGAGACCCTCCCCTCAAAGACAGCATAGTGAAGATGCCCCACGTATCTGGGCAGATCTGGGGTTGAGAGACACGGCATTTACATGCCGAGGGATTATCAGTCAATGGGATGATCATAGATGCGGTATTTGGGGGACAACTGGGTCATATGGAATCATGATAGGGGAAAAAGCTTTGTGTGTCCAGGATATTCCTCACAGCACAATATTTGTGTGTTGGGGCGGTGTGGTGGTTTTACCATGTTAACATCCCAGCTAGACCCAGTACAACTTCCACCCCTTATTCCATAACATTTGTGTCACTCTCAAGTCCCCCATACTTTGGCATATTCTCATCACCATTGTTCCTTGTTCATTAACAAATTGATAGGTAGGTACATCTTTACATTCTATAGGTCTTTCTCGGAAAATGTCCATATGAACTGTTGATGATTTAGTCTTCATCTGCCGAAGTGGTCACTCAGGGCAGGCGGAGTTGGATGTCTGGACGCCAGTACCGGCTTAGCTCAAGACCTTGTTGCACTTGCCCAGTTCCTTGCAAAGCTGACTTGCCTATATCCTCCCACAAACCTTGCCACCTGCCACAAGGCTATTTCGGGACAGATTGCCGGGTAAGCTTTCTAAACAATTGGCTAATCTTAGAGAGAAGAGGAGACTCACTATGCAGAATTAGAAATACCAATATATGGGTTACACATGGATACTCAAAATACTCAAAAACTGTTGTACTTAGCCCACTGTGAAAGAAGGAGAAGGTACCATTCCTGATATTATTCATAAACTGACTTCCAGATGAGGAAAAGAAGGCAGTGTAATTCTGAATATTCTCTAAAAGATAGTTTCCATAAGACCCAAATGATAACAGTGCAGAGCCTGAATGCCAGATTAAACTCAAGGCGAGTGCTTGGCAGCACAGCGAGTTTAAAAAAATGAACACAGATCATAGCACATTCTCGGATCGGATATAGAGGAGAAAGGAGAATATGACACGGATTGCATGACACATGATCAAACCAGCCAATATTAACAGGACACTGAACATGGCAACTAGCAAGTAAGTGTGTTAGTTGCAAGAATTTTAATCAATTCTATTGTTATCTCAACCCTTTGAGCCCCACGTTGGGTGCCAAAAAGGACTGTGGTAGTTTTACCATGCTAGGCAACTGAACACCACAATTGCTCTCTCACTCCCCCTCCTTAGATGAGGAGGGGAAGAAGTAAAGGAAAGAACAACTCATTGGTTGAGATAAGGATGATTTAATTAAAGGCAAAAAATTATTAAGGAAATATTATTAATTAACAATTCAACTAAAGGGAAAAAAGGGAAAGGGGAAAAGGGAGGGGGAAAGGGAACAACAAAACAAAACAAGTAAAGGCTATATGGAAGTGCAGAGGAAAGAAATTACTCCCTGCTTCCCACAAATGAGCAATGCTTGACCATGTCCTTGAAGCAGGGCCTCAACGCACGTAGCCGGTGTTCGCAAGGAGGACAGACGTTTTCACAAGAGCCCACCCCTCCCCTCTTCTTCCTTTTTCCGCCTTTTATTGCTGAGTGTGACATCAGGAGGTATGAAATATCCCTTTGGTTGATTTAGGTCAACTGCCCTGGTGATGTTTCTTTCTCACTTTTTTTCCCACCCCCTAGGAGGGTTAGAGAGAGTCCTGATACTGTGTCAGCACTTCTCAGCAGCAGACACAACACTGGTGTGATACCACTGCTGTCCTAGCCACAAGTGCCGAGCACAGCACTGTATGGGTTGCTGCAGGGAAAGTTAACATCCCAGCCAAACCCAGTACAGGCAGGGAGGTGGGGGGGATGGGATGAGGGCTTACCTTGGGTTTTCTTCCCATCAGAACTACACAAATCTCACTAAACCATGTTTTATCCTTCTGTCTTAATAGTGATATGCAGTGCCATCATAAAGTAAAGGAGTTGACATTGAACAATGCAGGCAACACATAACACATAATAACATGTAAAGAGTAACAAATTTAAATGTTTCCACAGTTGTTTCTGTTGCTGCTGTTGTTTTTTGTTTGTTTGTTAGTTTTAAAATAATTTTTCAACACAAAATGTACATGTGTCTAGAGATTTTCTCATTGGAAATTCTGCTGCCTGACCCTGATCTCCCATTGATGGGCGTTAAGGGATGCTATATCTGTGCATATGCTAAGGCCTATAAGTGGCCTCTGCAGCACCCAGAAGCTCCTCACCCAGAAGTTCCTCATTCCTGGATGTTGGTGCACAATCCTGAGCCCCCAGAGGTCTCTATCCCAGGCCAATGGACATTTGCAGGTTGAAACAGTAGTGAGGCTGAGTGTACATCCCAGAGACAGATGCACTGACATATCCAGCTGCACAGGCTGCCACAAACCAGGCGCTGCCTTAAGCAGCACCCAGCTGTAACACTGCTAGGTCTCACATAACTACAGGCAGATGAGTCCCTTTCCTCCTCTCTGGCTGCTCAGGACTGCTGTTCACTGCTGACAGCCAGCCCTGCCCTCACCTCACTCAGCCCATTTCCCCAGAAGCTGTTTTTTGGGACATACACACTGGTCCTGACCCTCCAGGCTGAGACCCTCACCTGCCCCAGTCTGGCACCACAGGCTGGGGTGCCAGCACCCCAACGAGGCTCCAGCCACAGGCACCAAACCCACTCATTTGGCCCCCAGTTGGTGGCACCTTGTCCTTACAGTGCTCACACATGGGTGGTGGTGAGAGCATGTGAGAGGTAGCTGAGGCAGGCTTGAAGAAGACAAGTCAGGCTACCAGGATCAATCAGATGAGCACACTGACTGTCATCATCTTATGTGCCCTGTGTTGTTATACACCATCTATTCGCTATTTTGTTTCTGCCTGAACCCCTTCCCCTAAATGTTCCTTAGCAGGTTCTCTGTTAAGGAACACAAAACACAGGCCCTCCTCAAATATCCTAAAATAATCTAAATCCTCCTGTTCCTATGTTTTCCCCCTCCTTATCAGTTACAAAGCCCAGGCTGGCCCTCTCCAAAGCTGTGTCTTGAGCTTCTTTGCTACATTGGCAAGCCATGTAGCAAATACCACAGCATGATTTTAAAGAAGTGCTTGTTGTTCTGCAAATAAAGTCATTCTCCTGCATGGGACATCTGTTGAAATACTTGGAATTTGATGAACTAAACCAAATTTAAATATAATGAATAGGAAGGATGAACTAGAAAATGAGATAGGATAAGAGCAATGAACTGAAAGGACTGGGAGAAACAGAATATGGGAAAAGAAGGAATGAGTATGGGGAAGAGCCAAGGCACAGGATGGCAGGGTAAACATTTGGGGCCAACTCAGGGACTATAAGACATAAACAAATTAAGAGAATTAAATTGAATGGTGGAATCCAGAAACAAAAGAAGCTGAACAGAACCAAAAGAAGACAAAGTCAAGCTGAAGGGTGGACAAACTTCTCAAAGGAGCTGCATCTCTGACATTGCAGAACCTGAATTTGGACATGTCTCAATAATTCTAAACTGTCTGTCAAACAGTTATGAAACCCCCTCCTTTTTTTTTTTTTTTTTTTTTTTTTTTTAATATATCTTTTTGTATGTTTGTTTGTTTCTTTGTTTTGCTTCCTGGTGATAGGTCTTCACGCTGTTGTTACCTTCTGTTTCACTCATTTACGTGTTCGCATGACATGGGGTTGTGTTGTGAGCCGAAATACCGTGGCCATCTGACAAGCCAGCATGTTTTTCAACTTGTGATAAATATAGCCCTGAAGTTCCTGTAATAATTCTAAGGTATTTCTGAAAGGCAATTAAGAAAAATTGTTTTCATGGAATATGCTTACTTATTTAGAAATAGTTCGTGTTTAAATGTTACCTATCTGTGGGACAAGTTTGGGGATTTTCTTTTCAATTTTAGTTTTTGGAAACCAAAACAAACATAACTTTAACAACACTTTTAAGGTTACAGGAGTAAGTACTTGAAAGCTAGGAAGTGCTTGCACAAAAGTTTCTGATGCAACCTTGTTTCCCTTCCACTTCTCCCTCTATTCCAGAATTGTGACACGATCTTTAGTTACATGGTGGCTTATTTTCCCAACCTATCTAGAACTGATCCTCATTCAATGTACAGAAAAGATAGTGCTCCAGGAATATTGCAGAGTGATATATATTCGATGTGTAGTATAAAGACAGCCTGTGTTGTTGTATTCAATTTATGTGGCAATGTTTTGGTAGTGGGGTGGCTGCTAGGGTGGTCTCTATGAGAAGAGTACAGAAGCTGCCAAATGTCGGGTCAAAACCAGTTCCAGCCAGCTCCAAAAGGGACCCGCTGCTGGCCAGAACTGCCAGAACTGAGCCAACATGTGATGCTGGTTGCACCTCTGGGAGAGCAGATTTAAGGAAGGGAATAAATCTGCTTTACAACAGCTACTGGGAGAGAGAGGAGTGAGAACCTGCCCTGAAGACTCCAAGGTCAGTGCAGAAGGAGGGAGGGAGGTGTTCCAGGCACCACAGCAGCAGTTCCCCTGCGGCCTGTGGAGAGGCCCCTGGTGCAGCAGGCTGTCCCCCTGCAGCCCATGGGTCCCACATGGAGCAGATCTCCATGCTGCAGCCTGTGGAGGAGCCCCCCCAGTGGAGCAGGTGGATGTGGCCTGGAGAAGGCTGCAGCCCATGGAGAGCCCCCACAGGAGCAAGCCCCAGGCCAGAGCTGCAGCCCGTAGAGAGGAGCCCACACAGGAGCAGGGGGTCTGAGGGGAGATGCCGCCCATGGGGGATCCGTGCTGGAGCAGTTTGCTCCTGGGGGATGGACCCCCATGGTACGGAGCCATGTGGGAGCAGTTCTTGAAGAGCTGCTGCCTGTGGGCAACCCCTGCAGGATCAGTTTGGGAAGGACAGCATCCCATGGGAGGGACACCATGTGGAGCAGGGGCAGAGAGTGACCATGAAGGAGTGGTGGAGATAAAGGGCTGTGGACTAACTACAACACCCATTCTGCATTCCCCTGCACCATTCACGGGGAGGAGGGAGAAAAGGGTGGATGGGGGGGGGGGAGGAGGGGGTGGGGAAGATGTTTTGAGTTTGCTTTTAATTTCTCACTGCTTTAGTCTGTTAGTAATAGGCTATAAATTATATTACTCTCCGTACGATGAGCCTGTTTTACCCATGACAGTAATTGATGAGTGATCTCCCTGGCCTTACCTCAACCCTTGAGCCCTTTTCCATCATATTTTCTCCGCCTGTTCCAGTGAGGAGGGGGAGTGAGAGCACTTAGCTGTCCATCAGGGTGAAGCCACCACTGTTGCATGTTGTAAACATAAGAGCATTGGAAACTACATAGCTTTTTGTTATGCATTTACAACTGTAATCTTACAGGAAAAGTTCATTCAAATATGCACGTGTGAATACATGTATGTGTGCATGCATGTGTATTCACTGTGCTATGGCTGATGTAATATCCATATAATAACATATCCACTGAGTTTTCTGCTTTATTTATTTATTTATTCATTATTTTTTTCTTCACATGTGTAACTGATGGCGGAAGGAGGGAACTTAAAAGGAAGAATTAAAGGTGACAGCACCTCAGGGATCTAGGATGGATGCACTATCACAGAGTAGTTGAGGTTGCTTCTATCATGGGAAAAATGGAAGTCTGATCACTGTCCATTGTGGCAGTGGTAGAAACAGAAACATGACTGATACATGAGGAGGGTATTGTTAAATGCCCGGACCCTGTTCACCTTGTTGCCCTCTGGTGCTTTGAGATCTGCAGATGTATGAACTGAGAATTCCTCATAAGGTAATTTATTCCTTCTTACAGTGGATACAAAAGCCAATGTTTTGTTTCCTGTAGTCAGTGGAGTTGCTCATCTTCTGTAAGTGTACCTATTGTTCTACCGGATGAAAAGAGTACCATTTTGGACTGATACAGTTCTTCCCTCATCCTTGTTCATGTCCACAGAGGCAAACATTTGATAACCAATCCACTTCAAATAAAAAGGGAACAGTAGAACTCCTTGCTGGGGTAGTCTCTGGCCCACATTAACTTTCTTAACTGCTCTCAGGACTTTTCTGAACAGTTTTAGTAGTTCCAGGCTAATACCATGCTAGGGAACAGGCTAAACAACATTGCTGGCCAACTGGTTTGCTGTTACGAACACTGTTTTGAGGTCTGTGTTGCAGTGTATCTAAAAGTACGTTGTTGTTCTTCTGGTCACTCGGTATCTTCTTCTAGTGAGTCAGGTAGTCAGCCATCATCTGTAGTGCTTACTGGGCAGGGTCCAGTTCCAGCAGGATTTTGCAAAATGGATATGAAAATTATACTGGCTTTGATATTGAGGGCCACAGATCTGCAAGTAAATGAAGAAACTGGTAGGGTCAGAGGAGGTGATGCTTCATAACCGGGAAAAGTACATGAATGTGGGAAAAGATGACACTCAGGGAAGTCAGGGAGTCAGGGAAGCAGGAGACCGGGGTAGCACAGAAGCCATGGACGAGAAAACCAGAAGGTTCAGGAGAAGATGAAATGACTGGGAAACAAAGAAAAGGAAGAAATTGAGAAGTTCTGCATATGCAAGATACAAATCTAGATACCCATTTAGGATATGTCAGTTTTGGAGTGCTTTTACCTTGAGGAGCTCTGAATTTGGCTTTGCTGAGAAAATGCTACATACCCGTAATTTTGTGGCAGCTACAGTGCTTAGGACTTCAAATCCACTGAAAGGGATCTAAAAGGATTTCAGAGGGTTACCCAAAATACTGAACCACATTCAGGGGTGTGTAAGACATCCAAGCAACCGATTTACTTGTTGAAGCTGTACTGCTGTGCCACAGATTGACAGGTGCCTGTCAGAGCCAGTCTCCAGGCAGCAATGCCCGTCCAGCTTCTAGACTGTGATGAGGGCCCAGAATCACGTGTCTTGCTATGCTAGAACCAGCAGCAATTTTTCTTTTCTCATGGATTTATAGAGATCTTTTTGTGCACTTTGGGATCACTGATTGATACATCCTGGGGGGGCTGTGATCATCCTTAACTCTTGAACCATAGCAACCTGCCATACCTGAGCTAGGAGGGGTGAGCATGGCCACCAACTCAAGAGACATATTTAGTGACACCTTTAGCTGACACTGATCTTGAGGTTTTGGCCCCAGACCTAGCAGCCAAATCACTCTTTGGAGCATGTTATGGTATTGCTGTGTTGCATTCTGGAGTACTGTTGTGGTCTTTGCATCTTGTCCCCCTCCCTAACATCTCTGGATCTCTCTTGCTGTGCTTCTCCAGCAAATTGTATACCACTGCAAGATGCTGGCCCAGCAAGATCCTGCACGGAGGCTGAACAGTGTCAGCTGGCATAGCCTCTTAATATAGAAGTGAGGGGTGTGGCTGCACAGGCAGCGTGGTGTTGATCTGTTCAGGAACAGGCTGTGTGCTAAAAAGAGTTTAGTTGCATGTTGCAAAGGGTTATGGGGCTGATACTGAGTCTGAGGGGCAGCCTAAGTACTCAGAGAGAAGGAAATAGAGGGACTTCCTATGGGCTTCCAGGAGCCAGCACAGACAAGCTGGATGCCTACTCTAAGATGGATTGTGGTAGCAGCTGAGCAGACATGGCTGGATGGGACTGCAGCTCATGTGGAGGCACCTGAGCTATCTTCAACACTGCTAGCTCAAGGTAGTGTGAAGACCAGAGCTGTGGCAGCATGAAATGTCTGCCTGGGCTGGAAAATTGTCCTGTGAACAGTTGCAGAGCTCCACACTCTCTGCTGTGCTGCTTGAAGCTCACCGGTTTAAATCTAGTACATGGTGATCTGAATCACAGCAGTGATTGCTATCTAGGCATGCCTTGTATTCTCTTGTAAACCTCAGGATTTTTTTCCATCCCTCCCAAAAGCTGTTTAAAAAAAAATCTCAATAGCTAACCACATGAATGAATAAATCATAATAATTATTCAAATAATCCTATGAATGAATTATTCATTGTAATTGAAAAGGCATCCCAGCAAGAAGCATTTTACTATTATAAAGGTAAATATTGATTCATTTTTTAGAAAGTATATTCTCCATCAAAGTATTTTTCATCTGCTTGCCATACCCTAATTGTGTATAATAGGAAAGAAAAATATGCTTCCTTGTGTGACAGCCATTTTCATATAAATGAAAAAATATGCTTCCTTTTGCAACAGCCATCTTCAGTGCTATTCAGAGAGAAAGGGAAAAGGATTAAGCAACATTTAGATTATATTCACCTCCTTCCTGAGGACAGAGCCAAACAAGATACCCACTGTCAGCTGGTCAAAATGTCGAGAGCCTGAAGTAACTGAATATTACCAGCTAGTTACAGAGGATTTGGGGGGCGGGGTAAAAAGGGAAATATTTTGCTTCTAGTTCTGGGCTGCTAAGACAGTGTAGGCTAAGCATACGGCTTGCAGCCAACAAAGGCATCAGATACTATGATGAGAAAAGCCTTGTTAATAATGCACTGACAAAGGGCTTTCAAGGGAAAGACAGACTTTTGTCCTGGGAACTATGGATGCAACTTTACCTGTTAGCCCTATTTTCAGAAGGACAAAGTGAAATGTCATAAGTTTCTTTAAGCTTTCAGATCCCAAGCATGGATTGAGCAACAGGTTTCTGAAGGCAAAAGGACTGGAAGTCTAATTGCCTACAAAATGTAGTGTTGGCTCCCAGGGAGACTGGGTAATGTGTGGTGGTAAACAAACAAAGAAAGAGCAAGGTCAACTGTTTGATACCTGGAGAAGGAAGAAATCCTACACACTCCAAATCAGAAAGTGTATTTACCTGTGTTTTTCCCCAGCTGCAGTTCATTGTGTGACAGGTTGCCTCCATTTGTGAGTGGCCAGATGCCACTGCCGTGCTTGCATCTTGGCAATGGCATTTATAAATGGAGGTCTGCGAGCCACAGGCATGGAGCGCCTCGCTCAAGGTCAGCTGGAGAGCCTGCAGCGGGGGCAGGCACAGCACCGACGGCTCCTGGCTCCAGCACCGGGGCACTTGTCGGAGCTGGCGGTCCAGTCCTCGTTGGGCGTCTGCCTGCAGGGGCAGATTTTGACGGTGGACGGGTGGCAAGGAAGGAGAGCCGGGGGGTGTGCCACCGCTTGGGCGAGCTGCTGCAAAGCGCCCGGCCGGGGAGCAGTCCCCTGCAGCTGGATCCACGCGTGGGGACCCCCTGGGCCGCCCCCCCTCCCCGAGCTGGGGCTGCTGCATCTCTCCATACCTAGGCGTGTGGGTGCCGCCGTGCGTGACCGCGGGTGCCTCTGTCTGTCCCCGTGTGTCCGTCGGTCCATCCCTCGCCGTGTAACCAGCGGGGTCTGCGTGTGTGTGTGCGCGCCTGCGTGTGCGCGCAGCGGGGAGGGCAGAGCCGGGCGCGCCGCGCAGCAGAGCACGCCGTGGCCGTGACCGTGGCCGTGACCGGGACCGGAGGAAGAGCTGCGGCGCTCCGGCAGCCCCGCGGAGCCGCCGTGCGAGCGCGCCGAGGCGCAACAGGCGGGGCGGCTCCTCCTGGGCGGTGAAGGGGAGGCGGCGGGGAGCGGGCACGAGCGCGGGCACGAGCACGGGCACGGGCACGGGCAGGGGCAGGGAGAGGGCGGCATGCGGGCGGAGGAGCCGCTTGCGCTGGCGGCCCCGCGGGCGGGCGGCGGCGAGGCGGAGGCGGCTGGCGAGGAACGGAGCGGCGGCGGCGGCTGCTGCAGCAGCGAGCGGCTGGTGATCAACATCTCCGGGTTACGCTTTGAAACCCAGCTGCGGACCCTCTCCATCTTCCCCGACACGCTGCTGGGGGACCCCAGCCGCAGGGTGCGCTACTTCGACCCGCTCCGCAACGAGTACTTCTTCGACCGCAACCGGCCCAGCTTCGATGCCATACTCTACTACTACCAGTCCGGGGGCAGGCTCCGGAGGCCGGTCCACGTACCCCTCGACATCTTCCTGGAGGAGATCCGCTTCTACCAGCTGGGCCAGGAGGCCATTGAGACTTTCCGGGAGGACGAGGGCTTCATTCAGGAGGAGGAGAAGCCCCTGCCCCAGCATCACTTCCAGCGCCAGGTCTGGCTGCTCTTTGAGTACCCTGAGAGCTCCGGGCCAGCTCGAGCCATCGCCATCGTCTCTGTGCTGGTGATCCTCATCTCCATCGTCATCTTCTGCCTGGAGACCCTGCCTGAGTTCCGCCAAGAGCCCAAGGGCTCCCAGCCCGGCTTCGGGGAGGCAGCATTGCCCGGGGATGACATGCTGCTGCTGCCACCGCCGCCGCCACCAAGCGGGACTCCACAGCCCCTGCGACCCACTGCCGGTGCAGGACCTTTCTTCACTGACCCCTTCTTCCTCATTGAGACCCTGTGCATCATCTGGTTTTCCTTTGAGCTCCTTGTGCGCTTCTTCGCCTGCCCCAGCAAACCCGAGTTCTCCCGCAACATCATGAACATCATTGACATCGTGGCCATTATCCCCTACTTCATCACCCTGGGCACAGAGCTGGCCCAGCAGCAGCAGCAGAAGCAACAGCCTGGAAGCAGCAGCAACAACGGGGGCCAGCAGCAAGCCATGTCCTTGGCCATCCTCAGAGTCATCCGCCTGGTCAGGGTTTTTAGGATCTTCAAGCTCTCCAGGCACTCCAAGGGGCTGCAGATCCTGGGAAAGACTCTCCAGGCCAGCATGAGGGAGCTGGGCCTCCTTATCTTCTTCCTCTTCATTGGGGTGATCCTCTTCTCCAGTGCTGTCTACTTTGCAGAGACCGATGACCCTGATTCCCTGTTCACCAGCATTCCTGATGCTTTTTGGTGGGCAGTGGTGTCCATGACCACTGTTGGCTATGGGGACATGTATCCCATGACAATTGGTGGCAAGATTGTGGGCTCCTTGTGTGCCATTGCTGGTGTGCTCACCATTGCCCTGCCTGTCCCTGTCATCGTGTCCAACTTCAACTACTTCTACCACCGAGAGACTGATCATGAAGAGCAGTGCCAGTACACCCATGTCACCTGTGGCCAGCAGCAGTCACCCTTCTCTGAGCCCAAGAAGGGGGACAGTAATCAGTCTCTCAGCAAATCTGAATTCCTGGAAGCAGAAGACCTGGAGTCCATGAAATATTCCAACTTCATTCCCCCCAACAATCAGGGTTATAAAGAGAAGAAAATGCTGACAGAGGTGTGATCGGTGGTGTTGTCATGGGTCCAGACACAGAGCTGCAAGCTGCTGCACAGCCGTCTTCCCACTAGCAGCTGGATCTATTCAGCATTTACATACCAGACTGTGAATTGTGATACCGTAAACAGTGATTGTGATAATGGGCTCTTCTCTGCTGATTTGCTGTTTTTCATTACTGTGTGCAGTCAGAAATGTTCTTGCTTTATTCAGTGAAGTGCTAGCTGTCATCCCCCACTCCCTCATGAATATCTTTTCCTTTATTTGAAGACTGCTGTAAACCAATATTAGCTCTGAAGCCTAACCTTTCTTCTCCACTAGCAAAGAACCCCTTGCCACAACTTCAGCTGAAGGATTCAACCGGGAGTAAATAGTTAAAGGGGCTACAAACATCTGGCTCAAGCTGTGCCCTTCATTCCTGTGTCAGCGCAGTGCCCTTGGCTGTGGGATCAGTCACGCCTGCCATGCCATTGCCTTTGAATAATGGAAATGCTGTAGCCAGCATCACAGTGAGTTCTGCAGCTGTAAGGAAGAAGTCAACAAACAGATGCCTTTCTTCTTTGCAACACTTGGCATGCTGAAGACCCTCTTGGTTTATGTTTCAAAAGAGGTGCATAGATCTAAAAGCTCTTTGCCACTCCTGACCATATACTATTTGTCAAAAATGGGCATAAAGAAATCAACAGGCTTGTTGAAGAATCTCTGTGTTGTGAGCTTATTTCAGCCTTATTTGTTCCAGTGCCCTGATGTTAATTGGCTTTTATAGTACCAAGTTATTCTTCGTAGTGCTAAGTGCCTTCTGATGCTAGGCACATCTGAGAAAATTCATTTGTTATCTCTGCAGTTTATCTCCACACAATAGTGTTTTATGAGATGTGCTTTATGCATCAGATATGCAGTTCTGTATTCAGGCATGTGAGAGCAATTGACATCACTGCATTTTTATTGAAGTATTTCTATAGCTGAGGGAAGTTTGTATGTTGGTGTTTTGTTGGCATTGCTGAAAAACCCCAACCACCTGTGCTATCTGAAGATTGCACTGATACAGTGGGTCACAGTCATAAATTACCCCAGGGTAAGTGTGTCAACATTAGAGATTTAGACTGGCACTGATACAAGCTTGCCTAAGCCATCTTCTGCACAAACTCGGTACCCCAGATCTTTCAATGAGAGGAAAAAGAGCTAACCTAGATTTTATGAGAGCAACTTATAGTAAGTAGCATTGCAAAATGCATACCTTGGCCCGCAGTGCTGGGCTTGTCAAGGGACCAGAGATTTGCATCTTAAGATGTATGTTTTGCTTCCCAGGTAATATAATATCTTTCTTCCTCTTTCTTCTTTTCTTTCTTTCTTTTTTTCCTTTCTTTCTTTCTTTCTGTTCTCTTTTTCTTTTGGTCTTTCTTTCCTTCTTTTGGTCTTTCTTCTTTTGGTCTTTCTTTCCTTCTTTCGGTCTTTCTTTCTTTAGGTCTTTCGATCTTTCTTTCAGTCTTTCTTTCTCTTTTGGTCTTTCTTTTTATAATCAGCTGTGTCTTATACCCAACTTTAAAATGTTTCAAATGCTGCCAGTGTGTGAGAAGGGGAAATGGATGCTTTTAGATTCTATGGATAATTTTTTATGCAAGAAAATGCCTTTGTTTGTTTTTAAATGTAAATGTATATTCTGCATTCACATGTGTGCATGTGTATGAAAGCAAAGGCAGCTATTAATGCTTTGCATCGTACTGTATGATATACATATTAGAATGTACTACATATTGCATGTGACACGTGTAATACGTAAAACACATAATATCAAGATGCAAAATCTTTAGAGTACATTTAATGCAAATGTATATATTATGCTTTTCAATCATAAGGGTGAGAATGCTAAAGACATATCTTTCAATATAGTTAGAACTGTCAGGGTTGTGAGATGGTATCTATTTGCATCTTTGTTACCCTGCTTGTTTTTCATTGTCTTGAGATGTGGCTCCATGCTTAGAGAGATTTTATTGTGGCCTCTCCTCATCTGGGTCCTGATCATATGGTAGAGGTTGTTTGTGTGAGGCCTAACTGCTGCATTTCTCCAGAGTCCCATTGTCTTCTCAAAGGGTTTTAATGTACAGGGATCTCCCCCGGGGTCAGAGCACAGCCATTATACTGAAAACTCTGTTCTCTCTCTTGCTAAAGTCAGTAGCAAAATGCTACTTGTCTCGGCTACTGCAGGTCAGTCTGGGAAACAAAAGTGTGGTGTGGTGAGGGCTATTTAGCTCAGAGGAGCTTGCCTGAATAAAGAGAACAGAACGTGTCTTTCAGGGCAGTCTCCACAGAGATACCTAAGTGCCCAATTACTCTTTGGTTCATTGGGACTGAGGCAAATGTCTGTGATGGTCTGGGCCTTGGGAGTCATTCTGCATCCTCCGAAGCACGTAAATGGTGGATAAGCAATAAGTAGGACTGAGGAAGGGTCTGCAAGGTGGGATTTTGTGTAAAAAGTTGTCTTGGTCTCTGAGTTAATTCCGTAAAATGCTGTTGTTCTTATCTGTGTATCAGGTTCACTATAATGAAATATTTTTCGGAGTAAAAGAGAGTAACTTCAAATTTTAAGTTGCTCTAGCAGATGCACTAAACTAGCAGAAGAACCTGCTATTTAAGAGGGATGTGTCAAGGCTGTTGTACTAGGCAGTCTCCTAGTAGCCCATGTTTGATGCTATTTTATGCCTGAGTGTATCATCTGATACAAGTTTTCCCAAAGTAAGATATAAAAAGATCAGGTTAAGCACAAGCCACACTGAGCCTACAGTCAAAAATTCCTGTGCTCATTCTCTCCCTTGGGCCTGACCCCACTGGCCCTGCCAGGCAGGAGTCCTCCCTCCTAAGAACAGGTTGTTCTCCTGGCCAGTGTGACAAATGGCTGGACATGGAGGCTCCAACAAAAAAACGTGAGGCAAATTACCAGTAACATAATCCCAGCATGTCTTGCAGAGAGCTCATGTAGAGAGGTGAAGAGACTTTCTGCTCTGAGGTGAAATTCAGCAGTGAGTTTCTAGCTGGAGTGCTGTGGCTTTGGGCAGTCTCCACTGGTGCAAATTAAATTTGCTGCAAACATGCAACTTTTTGTGCAGTTTTTGCATTCCATATTTTTCAGTCCTGGAAAGAATATGCAAATGAAAATTTGTGAAATAGGACTGGTGGTTGCTCCCTGGATGTTCTATGTTAGAGCTAAGAGAAATGCAAAAGGAAACAAAAGCTTGTAAATGTAACCTAGGTGCTTTCATTCAGGCATGAAATCCTTTTCTAAGCATCTCCTAAAAAACAGTATATAGTGTAGTCCCAAAGTCATCAACAATACTATGTATTATACTTCTTTTGGTATTCATCATTTTTATTAAGCAGCTTTCAGAATTTCTTCAAGTGACTTAAGTGACATAGTGGTGACATAGTGGCACCCATGCCACTGACTTTATAGATGGCTCATGCCACCAAATCACAGATGCTTTCAAAAATCTTACCTCACGTCCTCAGCTGTTTTTATCACTCACTCCTGGATGTTTGAAATGCAGTTCTGTCTGTCTAGATATTTCCTTCTTAAGGCAGAGCACATCCTTGCAAAGTAAAGTAGGCGTCTCCAGGGACTTGTTTCCATAACAACCTCCCAGACTGTTTTTCTACCCTGTGACTTTGGCTACAAGCAAAAGCACTCGTTGAATACAGTTCTCAGATATTAGTATACCATCTTTACAGCATTTTTCTTTGCTTACTGAAGTTCCCATCACTTTATATCGAGTACAACTGCCCTGGCCAACTCCAGACTGACAGAGCATTATCAGCATTTGAGAACTGACAATGCAAACCAGGAGATGGGAAAGGATTTTGTATATCCTTGCACACAGAGAGGAGATGAGTGTGTGAAGGACAATCTGAACAATCATGGGCAAGGAGGATTGCATTAAAAACCACAGAAACTTTTTTTTTTTTTTTTTTTTTTTTCAACAATCTCACTATGAAATAAAGATTTTGCTGTGGATGAGACTATTGCTTTTTTCTGAACCCCTGGCTATTCTGTGACAATCAGTTCAACAGAAAATTTCAACAATTAAGAACAGGGCAGAAATCATCTTCTTGTTGGAAGTGAGGAAGGAAGGAAAGGAATAATTTTATTGAGGGCACCTTTTTTATCCAAAACTTATCCTTTTGTGAAGGACTGTAAGAGTGAAAGGCATGAAGAGTTGTTTTGCAGTATTTCAGAGTCTACATTACTGTAAGATTCCTGCACTTTCCTCTAAGATGAAATTTTTATTCTGTTCCTCTTTGGAAAATGTCACATTTTGAGATTTCTGAGCAATTTTCTGTTTTGGCCCTGTTCCTTCTGATCGGGAGTATATGGATAAAAGTCACTGCTACAGCAGCTGTGGAGGTGAAGGTGAATGGCCTTGGTGTTCTCTGCTAGGCCCAATCATTCAGTGTACAGAGATCCCTATGGAGATAAAGAAGAATGAATATAAAGGATATTCAGGGCAGCCACAGGCAGGGTAAGGACTGAAGAGTCTTCCATACTGCGATGGAAAGAACAGCATAATCCCTAAAAGCAATGGAACAAACAGCTCCAGCTTCTGCTTTACCTGCAGAAGTAGGTAAGGTTTCTTTTTTATCTGTGAAATTAACAACTATGAGTTTCTTGCAACTAACGAGAAAGGGTTTCCTAATTAAGATTTGCAGCCTAGAGGGAGAATCTGGTTCTGGATGAAAAAAGAGAGAAAGATAATTATATACTACAAAATGTAGTATGAGCCAGATCCTCGACATCTTGTTGGCAAAATTACATTTAGTACAACTACTTTTGTTTATATTGGTCTCCAACTTCAATCACCTGCATAAAGTCAAGGCATGTGTAATATCTGTTAAAATGCTTATCTTTTTATTTATTTATTTATTATTATTATTATTATTTATTTTTTTATTTTCTTCTCTTGAGGTCCTGTTTACACTGGGGAAAGATATACAGATTACAGCAGGAGTTAACCACAGCTTGCCTGAAAACTTTCATCTAACTTGAGTCCAAGTAAGTCTAGTGAACTCTGCAAAGTTAGGCTTCTCTTTAAATTTATAGTGGCAAAAATTAGAGGAGTGGCATTATTATTATTATTATTATTATTTATTATTATTAATGCAGTGGTAGAAATATGCAGGCCAATTCATAGATAAGTTTGAGACTGAATGAGATTCTGCCCTCAACTGTGGCCATGTATGTATAAGATAGCTCTATTTACATTGTGGTAACTGAGATCAGAGTTGGAGTTCTTCATTTTTGATTTTTGGAGCTTGCACTCTAGACAAATCCCATTCTGACAACATTTGTAGCCATATTATCAGCATGCTCATAGTAGAATACCTGATTTGCAGCCATCTGCTTTACACATAAAGTTAAGGAGGGGAGCAGGTGTCTGCATGATCAGAAGATTTAATGTTCTGATAAAATGAACAATTGCCAGTGAATGCTGAGTGTCCTTAGCTGTCACAAGAGATAGTTGGTAGTGAAATTAATGTTAATTACAGGAAGGAGTTCAGCAATGTGCAGATCAGATCCTAAATAAGGCAAGATGCTGGCCAGGGAGATAAACCCAGGAAAATGTTTGTGGGGGAAGCAGGCAGGGACAGCAGGCAGTAGCATTGATTTCCAGTGTAGCATATGTTATTAGTACACATCAATTCTATATGCCTTGGCTAACTGTCTGAGTTTTAGCTTGCTCCAGGATAGCCTGTTTAGGGCTTGTTGGCTGGCACAAGAGCTTGAATATTACAGCATGATTTTACACTTTGGAAACAAGTAACTGATCAGTGTAGGTTTTACTTTCCTAAAGCATAAACATGGCTAAACATTCTCTTTAGTAATTACCCGTGTTGTCTGTAGTGCAAATTTGCAGGTTAATCCTTCCAGTGTCTGACTTTTTCTTAGTGTAAGAAAGGAAAAGATTTGCAGGAGGGAAATTTTACAGAAAGTGCTTATCAACTTCTATGGTCACCCTAAAATAGTGAAGCTGTGCTGCTTCTTCATCAGACAAGACTAATAGGAAACCTTGTCTTCATACAAAGTATCATCAAAAGTTAAGTAAGTCCTTCTTTGGATTCACTAGCACTAAGTGGATATAAAAATGTTTACTCAGTGGTGTAAAGTTTTGGAAGAAAATTTGTCAATAAGTGCAGTAAATCCCAAAGTATTTCACTGGGATTGTAGCCATTTTTGGTTTGAAGAAAACTGGGGTCTTGATTCAGCTCGCCAGCTGAGGTTAGGCAGATGTATCCTTAAGGATATGAATGCTGTTCCTTCTAATTTAAGTGACTGTGAGAGAAGAATCAAGCCCCAAAAAGAGGGCTGTAAGGCAGCCATCTGCAGCCATGTCTTTAGGTGTTGTAGATACATATAGTTTCATTCACCTAAAAGGTTGTAAAGAATTTTATACCAACAGAAGATTTAGCTTTTAGAGCACATATTGGTTTATTCTCATACATTCTCAGGAGAGTAATAAAATGTTATTTGACAAGAAAAGTGGAACATTACTGTCTCCTCTTGCTGCTCATTGATGCATCTGTTGTTTTCAATTAGCTTGATGGTATCCATTTTCAGGAAGCAGATGCTGCCCTCTTTTACACCAATGCAATTCGGGAATAACTCCACTGACGTCAGTGAAGTGAAATTTATCCCAGTTGAAAGCAGAATTGGACCACAGTCTCATCATCTGCTTATATGCTATGGTGCTCTCAGGAAGGTGCACCATTACCATACCATAAGTTGAGGGCATATCTGCTGTTCCATACTCAGCTCTTTTGTGCCCTTGTCGGTCACATGCCTGGCAGAAGTTAGGCTGGTGAAGGGCTTGTGGGGTCACCAGATTCCCCACATCAAATGGAGCAGATTTCCTTCCTAGATTCTTGTCCACTTCCCTATTTAATTTCCATCAACTTCCTCTTCCTTAGATGTGATTTCCAAGGAGACAGAGTTTTTTATGGTAAAGAAATATAATTGCAAGTCTTAAATAATATAATAACAGAAGGGTAACAGAGATAGACATGGAGACAAACTCTACCCCTCCTACAGATTTTTGCTGTTATGGCCATCTGTTAAAATTGCTGCCGTCCCAGCAGGTTGGCTATAGATCTGATGGCTCTAGGCTCTCCATCTTCAGGGTATACCAGGTTTAAGCAAATGGGTTACTTCTTTCTTGCTCCAGCTCTGCTGATCTTAATGATGCCTTCCCTGAAACTATACAAAAAGCTTCATATAAAAGCCGTTAGCATGCTGTATGGAAAAATACCACTTAAGATGGGGCAGATGAGGGTCACTAGAGAAAATAAAGAGTCAGTAAAAAAGAGATCAATATAAGAAAGAAGGGAGTTTTATAAAAGAGTTCTTCAGGGGTTAGTCCCTGGATTGTTTAAAATATTAGCTGTAGGGCTGAATTTATAAGATTTAGCAATGATGCAACCTAAACAACCCCATTAGGGCTGTGGATTAGGACACAGGACTAGATGATTGAATAATGGACTTAAAGAAATGAAAATATAGTAAATAGTATAAAAGTTAAAGTTGTGATATGGATTTTGATAGCAAGTTTGTCAGTTGGGGAAGACAGAAAAGAAGAATGATTGGGAGTGCTAAGATCAGTCAAAGTATCAATGTCACTTACTAAGCAACCAGAGTAATGAAGCTGCAAAATCGTTCCTTGAAAGTCTTAGAAGGAGACATTTTTATGCCACTTGGGAAATGTTAATTCTATAAGGCCTCATCTGGAATGCCATGGGTCTTTTTGGTGATCTGAGTTTGGTTAAGTTTAACTTAGAGTGGGAAGGATACATGAAAAAGCAGCAAGAATGATCAGGTGAATGGAAACTGCTTTGCAAGATGAATCTAGAAGAGCCTGTCTCTTCTAGCCCAGCAAAAGAGTGGTGAGACCTATAGATGCAGTAATACTGGGAGCAGAGTAGCTAACAAGACATAAGAGCTATTTAGGTTGAAAGGCTGTTTTGGTATTTGTACAATAAGGCAGAAATTGTCAATGAATATATTTATACTGGAAAGCAGAAGGTGATTTCTGCTATAACAGATTAAAGAGAAATGAAAGACTGCTCGAGACTGAATAGGATAAATCAAGGCAAAAAGCAAATTAGTTTTTTTCAGATGGACTTTGTTAAATTTTTGAAAGGCTTTACATGAAAGTAGTTAGATGCAATAGAAAGAGCCTGGTTTCAGTGACTTCATCTACTAGAATCAGTCTATCTTGAACCTTGTATGTATTTCAGATGTTGAATATATAAGCAATTGTATCTTATTGCCTAAGTCCTCTGAAAAATACAGCCACACTATACCTAATTAGCTAACAGACACCAAATCCTGTTGATTATATTATTTAATACTTGGGCTTTTGGTTTGTGTGTAGGAAAGAGAAGTGTGGGAGGAACTGTGTCTTTGAAGATGGTGTTTCTCCATGGGTCCAGGTAAAGAAAAAAAAGTCCTTGGAGTGGGGTAGAATGAGGTGGGTGTACCAGATCAGTCTACGAGCTAGTCTGGAGGTAGATGGAGAGTCTGTGCCTTACTATTTTCTTACCTTTTGCACTTTGAAGACCCAACAATCTCTGTTCACTGCTCTTCCCCTCAACCTGGAACCTCTGTTGACTGTGTCTGGTCCTTTCTCCCTGTCCAGAGCTTTCCAGCTGTCCACTGATCTTTTTGCTTCCTGGGGCCTCTAGTAATTCCTCACTCCCGTTAACTTGCCGGAGTCACTTCAGTAGTGCATTGTACCTAATTCTGATAATAGCCTTGAGATGGCTCTGCTGCAGCTCAGCCCGGGTTTCTGGTTTGGATGCAGAAATCAACAATAACAAATGGCCTTCAACAACTTTCATTGAACTAAAAGTCAGATAAGTTGATAACAGTAGTCACTCTTGCCTGAAGAGGTTAGCAGAATAATTTCCTATTACAGGCATTGTTCTGACAAAGACAAAATAAAGCCATGGCTCCATGTTTCCTCTTTCACCTCTTTGAGTTCATTTTACCCTATGAGAAAGTGACTAAGTATGCCTTTGATCTCAGAGGATAGAACAGACATGGACCAAGGTGGGATCTTTACCCATCCATCCATCTCTGTGTCACAAAAGCATGTAGGAAAATCTAGACATACTTTGTTCTCGAGCCTTCTAGCTTGTTGCTGCTCTGTGCTCACTTATGTGATGAAGCCATTAACTTGTGATTTATATCTGTTAGCAAATTCATTTTTAAAACCTTGGAATAGTTCTTTTTTCTTCTGTAAGTAGAAAAAAAAAAAAAAAAAAAGCAAAGCAGAATTTTACCAATGACTGAACATTATGAATGCATGTGAACACAAACACCATCTGAGCTTTAACAATGATGTTAGCAGAATGGTTCACACAAATACGGTTGTACGTAAGTTGTCCTGAGGGCTTGTCATCTTTTCTAGAGCTAAGACAGTAAGGAAAATGAAAAAAGAATTTTCTAATGACATTTATAGAATAAGTCAACAAGTTTCATTTGAATGATGAACAGTGTTGCACCTGTTTCTGAGCTCAGTTGGTTTTGATACTGATATAAGAAGCCACTATTAGTTCATGTGCATCTTAATTTGCAGTTGTTATATCATGTGCACTGCAGTTGTGTATAGAAGCCTTAGTCATGAGGCATACAACATATTAATGGTAAAGATCTTGCTGCAGTAATCACTACCAGCAAAAAGGTGGTCAAAGTATTTATATGATTAAAATTATATATACCTCCATGGAACTCAAAGAACATTTCAGTGGTAAGAAAACGTTATTACATTTTGATTTTATAATAGGGACAGAATAAGGTGCAATTAGCTATGCCGAGTGGTGGAAAAATAAGAGTCTAAATGAGCAGAACCCATGACTTCTTCTTTGGTACGACAGAACAAATCTGCATATTCTTGGCCCTGGCAACCATGTCTTTTAGCAAGAAAGTGTTGACCTCATAAAGGAGTACAGGTAGCAAATAGCACAGGAGCAAATCCTACAAGTAAATGATGTTGATTCATGATGAAATGTAAAAAAACATGGGAAATGTATTTATTGTGAATCTTCAAGCCAATCTGATTTATTTATGCATAAATAAATAAGGATGAGAGGCAATGGGCACAAACTGAAGCACAGGAGGTTCCAGCTGAATATGAGGGGGCACTGCCTTACTGTGAGGGTGACAGAGCAGTGGAGCAGGTTGCCCAGAGAGGTTGTAGAGTCTCCTTCTCTGGAGATATTCAAACCCTGCCTGGATGCCTTCCTGTGCAACGTACTCTAGGTGATCCTGCTCAGCAGGGTTTGGACTAAATGATCTTCAGAGGTCCCTTCCAATCTTGGGACTTAACTTCATTGCAAATTGAACAACTCAAGAACACTCTATCCAGTGTTCGAAACACTGTCATGCTCTTAACTTGTGGCCAAGTTTTGACTCTATTTGCTCTTTCAATGCTTCTGTTTTAAACCTTCCTCAGTCAAGAGCTTTATTCTTAGAATGGTCTTATATTTTTAGGGTAGAGCTGTCATTAATAGTAAGGAGATCTACTGAAAAGCTCACTTGTCAGTGATGGAAGGACAGACTGCCTTTGTGTTTGAATCTCACTTCATCATCAGTACAAAACAGAGAGGTACAAGTAGATATTTATGTATTGGTCTCTTTTCTAATATGTTGCCTGATGGCCACAAAGTTAGAACATCTATTTTATCACTCTATTTTTTCTTTAGATAGGTACCAAAAAGACATTGTACATTTCTCAAGATCTGAATTGTGCTGCAGTTCTAATGTATCAGAATTAGTACTGTCAGGTACATTCCTTTTAGTGCTGTAGACTATGGGTTTTCATGCTTGCGAAATGGTGCACACAAAGCAATTGATCTTTGTAGTCAGTCCTTGGAGACGTCACAGTGACTTTCAAAACTCTGGAGGGTATTCATTATTGCGTATCCATTAGTCTATTATCTGATATCTATTTCTGTTTTCTGTACTGGACTGCAAACATTTCTGCAGGATATATTTCCATCAAAAGATGCCTCTTCCTCAAGACTTGGCATGTTTGAGAGCAGTTTCATTTCACTTCATGTTGGTGTTCTTTAGAAATTGAATGTTTGGAAAATTTTGTAATATGTTTTGTAATATGCACGAACATTTTTGTAATATTCTGAATGTTTTTGCTTTTTTATTTTTTGTTATTTTTTTACTAAGGACGTATATGTATACAAGGTAAAATGCAGAGTTTTGCATTCATGTCTTTTTTACTTTGATCTATAATGAAAGATAACATTATTTTAATTGTTATTTGTAAAACAACCTTTTTTTTTTTTTTTTTTTTTTTTTTTCCAAACAGAACAGTAGTAGCCATTGACTATTCCTGATTGCTGTCAGTGTGGCTCCAATGTCAGCTGCAATACTTCTTTGCATTCAGTTAAGTGCTATTCATATGCTCCAAACCAGATGAAATGACAGGTCAAATGCCATGGACACTGGAGCATGTGCTAGGAGTGACAAGATTTTAGGGATAAAGAAAAAAAATAAAAAGATTATAGTTCTGATAGTTTTCTGGGTGCAGGGAGAAGAAGAAATGCAGAAGAAGGTGCCATCTGGAGTGTGCTGTAGCTAACCTCATTATTTACTTTTTTTCTTTGGCTCTTAAAAAAACAGCATACCCACAACAACAACAAAACACCTCTATGCAGATTTGTGAACTCTCAATAACACTTACTTGGATAAGTGGATTTCAAAGAAGATGAATAGTGAGCTCTCCTTTGCATGGTAACCCTTAATCAACATTTCCATAGAAGATGTCTGAATACATATTGATTAAGCCAGCTGCAGCTGTGATATAGCTGTGATGGGTGTTGAAGAATGATGCAACTTTCCTCTCCATCATCCATCCCACAGTCACATAACGCAAGTAGCCAAAAAACACCAGCTGGTACTTCTGATGCTAGCATTTCTGCTGATGAGGAAGTTGCATTAAAAAGCAAAAAAGTGGAAAGTTTTCCATTAGTTAAGAGGCCACTTAATAAGGCAAACCTTGTAATTAAATATTAGGCTTAAAGTCAAGGGGAGAGTCCACAGCTCTGTCACATGACCTTTGGGTGTCCTGCATTTCTCAGTGCCTCAGCAATAAAATGCTGACATATTAGTTGCTCCTCCATTTTGTTACTCCCTTTTCCTAAGCAAATTAGACAGTAAGATCTTTCTGAGTGTGCCCCATCTCTTGCCTAATACCTGTTCAATGTCCGGTACAGCTGAGGACCGCTACTTTATAAGGACAGTGTGTTGTATTACTGTCATAACAGTTATAACTAACATATGGATCAAACAAACACAGAAAAACTTTTGGACCTGTGCATGAGACTCTTGGAATACCCTAATGCTAACAAATCCTGCTACTACCTAGCTTTATGTTGGCTTTGGGCCAATGCTGTGGCCATGCTGATCTGATTTATATTTTTCAGTCTCTGACACAAAATATTCTGCCCAACCCCCCTTATTTGTGACTCTCTGTTCCCTTTCAGGCTGCTTTATAATTAAAGGCGTGCAAAATATTTCTAGCTGACAAAGCCTGGAGCAGACTTATTGCAATGTAAATTGAAAGCCCGCTGAATGCACCATACAGATAAGAGGCTGACATCAACTTTTCACAGCTAGTCCAAAAGAAGTAAATTTATGCAGATTTTCTTTTTTCAACTCTTGAATTGCTATCAGGGACCAAGGTATTGAAGCAGCAGAAGAAAATACGCTGAAGATGGAAGGAGTACACCAGTAACATCTCTCACCTAGATTTTTATTAGTTCTCCAAGCACAAAGGTGATTCGGATGGTAGCAGCTCACTGCTACTGAGCAGTCAAATCTGCCCTTCAAATCTGACAAGGTCATTTTTTAAAAATATATTTTCGCTGGCACTGTTAACAACTGTGAATTTAATCCTTATTAAATGCTTTGCTGTTTTTTATTGCTTCATGGTCTTCCAGGAGAATATGAGGATACATAGATGGCAATTAAGGTTCCTCATGTTTTATATTTAGTCATATATTGGTGATTCAGATGCAAGCATATGTGAAAAGGTGAAAAGGCCCAGATGAAACCTCTTACAAATTCCTTCTTGTCCTATGAGACATATTTATGTGCCTGAGTCAGTTACATTTCTGTTGAGGGCCATTGTCATGTCATGTTTTTCTGCACACCGCAATACATGAAGAGTTTTCTTGAGGGCTGAATTATTGTAGCACCCCTACTGATGCAGAGGGCTGGTTACAGACAAGTGGCGCCAAATTCTCAGCTGGTATCTGTACATTAACACTTTTTTTTTCCCCTTATGCCAGCTAGGCAAGGTGGTAGAGGGTGTTTTAGATGTGTTTCAGTTTTCAGCTTCTCCATTTTCCATACACGTAGTAAATGAGACCTCTTATATTCAAAATTCAGTGTCTTGAAGCAGCTAAAGCTCCCATCTGAATGTTTTTGAGTAGGCACTTACTGTTAGATCTGCCACAAGGATTTAACAATCTGTGGATAGTCTGAGGTTCACAGGCATACTCTGGGTCTGGATCTGATGTTTTATTTTTCCATGCCTCAACTGTAGAATGGAAATAATGCCTTTCTTTCTTCAGCATGCACTTGGCTGTTTATTAGCATTAAAGATCTATAGGAACAATCAACAATTCAGTGGTAAGCTCTTTTTTAAGCAGATAAAGCAAATGATACTTTTTCTTATAGGGAATCACAAGTAGTGTGAGGCACAGCTGGAAGATTGGACTGGGGTTTGCAGCTCCAACAGCTGGTTACAGTGGAACCTTCAGTCAGATTCCCTGTAAGCATCTTTCTGATTTCACTTGGCTCTAATTTCCATTAAGGGCATCCTCATTTCCACAGCTGGAAGCAGGATAAACAAGATGATGATGAACCTCTTTACATGTCCTTCAGTGACGTTGCTGCTGTCACTGCTTCAGTGACATTGCTGATCACACCTTGGCTGCTGTGGTCATTGGGATTTTTTTTTTTTCTCTTTTTGTGTGATGTTAATGAAACAGAACTGGACCAATAGTAAGCATGTTTGAAATTCCTGCTCTAGGTTGTATTATTACTTCACAGTGAAAGAGCAGCAGGACCAAAAATCCTCTTCTTCCAAGATTAGCAATTTAGGGACTGGTGAGGTCTAAATGCTTACTATCTATATTTATGTACTGTTTGTATTTACTTACTATTTGTATTTACATTGCTTTTTGTGATCACACTCCATATCTTCAAGTGATTATTGCTCTGGTGATCCCTTGCACATATGGCGCCTTATGAACTGCAGCATGCCACCTCCATTCACACCTCCACATGTGGAACCCACTGAAGTGATGTCATGGTGCTTTCTTTTAACTTCATCAAAGCTTAGCATTTATTCCACAATGTGTTTGTTTTCAGTTTATTAATGTTTTACCATGCCAGTCTGATGTATATCATCTGTGAAGGCAAAATTAAATATGTAGGGCCAGACTTAAACCATGGGGAGGAAAAGAGAAAGAAAGAAAGAAAGGAGAACTGAGATGGGCTGGAGAGCCTTGTTTGCCACTCCTTGGGAGGAGGGGAGAGGTGAGGAGTGGTAACTGCTGCTACTGCTCCCACAACCACGGCAGTGTTTTCCAGTTCCCCACAAGCCTGGCTTCCCAGGGTTTTGGTGTAAGCAAAGAAGACAGGAGGACCATGGCTATTTTGCTGTCCCCAGCAGGCTGTTGCATTTAGCAACTGTTGCCTTTGCCTATACTATAGAACCAGCTCTAATATTTTGCTGTGATTTTGTGTGCTGGTTTCCTGGGTATATGCATCCTGCAAAAAAAAAAGCATTTAAAACAGTGATGAAGATGAAACAGATAAGGTTTTAACAAAGGGTAGCAGCTGAAGTTTAAGCTGTTATGGAAGATCAGACTCAGGTTGCCAGTCCAAGCAAAACTCAATTTACTTCATCTTAACAGCTACTTTAAGCTGAAAAAAATGATCTCAGTGATCCTTATTAAAAAATTAATAAGGAAAGACAGGTATATCTATTAGAATTTTCATTTACAGTCATTGAACATGCAGTGCTCCCAGAATATTATCTTTAGGAGATGCTCTATGAGTTAAGGGAAATACTTAAACCCTGTGTGAGAAGATCCTCAACCACTGAGAATCAAAGAAGACTTTCAAATCTGATGCACAGTACAAATTATGATGTCTGTGGGTTGGCTCCATCTTTGACCCATAAGTAGGAGGGGATTGAGTAACTTCATGATGCTGTATCAATTGATCTGGAGTGTATGTGCCTAGTGAGTACCCATGCATGTGCATGTAAGCATTTGAGCTCTCTTCAGTCCTTGCTTGATAGCTGCAGTCTTCATGAGCTCTGCGTTTTTGGGGTTATCTTAAGTAGAGTGCAACTGATGTGGTAATTAGCAAGACTGTTACCTGAATTTGTTTTTCAACAGTATTTTGAACATACAAAGCATGTTGTAAGCAATAACTGTTATTAATTCGTTTCAGGCTGCTGAGAAAATAGTTTCTCAGAAGCAAAAAGTAGCAGTTTCTCAGCAGCAAAAAGAAGCAGTTGTTCTGGTGGCTGCTGTGTATGTACTGCGTTAACCCTTTGGGGGCTTTATTCAAGCAAAATGCTCACAAGAAGCATATGGTAATTTTTCTGAGCAAGGACACAGAGAATCAGCTGGTGTGTCGTCCTGAAAGAATTTGTAGAATTACTCTGAATTCTGGAAAGACTGGAAATTCAGAGGAAAGACCTGTGATATGCCAAAGTCCATCTCATACTGACAGCTGCTGTCAGGAAATGCTACCGAAAGCCAGTTACCAGTTTGTGGAGGGACACAGTGCCATCCTGTGGACTGTGGAGGTACTCAGCAGGCAGGCAACGCGTGGATGTGCCATGTTGCGCTTCAGTGTAAGGTGTAGGCAGCTTGCACAGAGGAGAGTTAGGCCATGTGGCTCCGTTGTCATGGGGAGGGTTGTCTGCATCGGCATTTAAGGTATTTAAGCAGTTTCCTTTGCTACTGAAGAGCTATGTATATATACACACACATATATAATAATATATATACCTATTTATATTATATCTCTTTGACCCTGTCTTCTTTTCTGGTGAAGAGTTTTTCCACCAGCAATTTGGGAGATTTGCCTTGCTCTGTCATTCTGCCAGTGCTTTTTGAAATTGTAACACTTTGCAAAGCCCAAGTAAACAGGCAGCTCCGGGAGCACCTGGTGGCCAAATTGCTAATGTCCTGGGCTTTGAAGCTCTTGTGGGAGGCAGCCACAATGAAGGAGAGCATAGAAGAAAGGTGTCCGGTGTCCTGGATGAGTGCCCTCACCACTGAACTGTTTGTAAAATGAGTCAACTAACCCTTCTGGTTTGATTTGAAAGAGAGTAGCAGTGATTTGAAAGAAAGGTCAGCATGCTCAGTGTGGAGCATGTTGGACCTGTTGTGTGAGGTTTCAAGCAACATGTGCAGTGATGTATGGACTGCTGGTATGTGCTGGGGAAGCCCAAGACAGCCTGGGGGCCACTTGCATTTGCTATAGTCACATGGGTAAATTCAGTGATTTCTATGTTTTGTGAGTCTCTATTGCTTGGTGGCAGTGTGATCAAAAGCACTTGGCCTTGTTATGTTGAATTTAGGCATACAACAAGGGAACAAAAGTGGGACTTGACCATGTGAGCCACTTTTTAGGAAAGACTGCGCAGTTTCATAAAGGACATTAAATCCAACAATGTTATTTTAACTGTTGGTGCCAGAATTACACACATTTTCTTGAGAGTTTAGATTCCTCAAGCATTTTCACTTGGCTTCCAGGGAGAGTATACTTGTATGAGATGCACATCACCAGCACTGTGTGGGGTTAAAATGGGCATTTGGTTTGAGGAAGGATGGTGGTGTACTAGGATTTTCCCTGAATATTTTGATTCACTGAGTGCTGCAGGGGCTGATCCAATCTTTCACCTGAACCATACATCAGATGAATTTATATGTGCATTACCTCTGTTTTCCTTTGCTGTGGCAGAACACTGAGAGGATTTTGTAGTTTTATCCTTCCATTTGGAATACAGTTGCTTGCTTTACAATTTCATTGCTCTTTTTCGCTGCGGAAGGTTTCATTATTCAGTCTTGTTTTGGAATGGGCATTATAAATATATTGAATCGGAACTGTTTAATTGCCTCTCCCTTATCCATGCACAGTGTAATAGCCTGGTTACCACATTTGTCTATCCTAACAGAGGCGAGTAAAATTTGCTTCAGTGGAGTTACACCCACTCAGTGTAACCTGCCCTTTATTTTTACTATCCCCAGTCTTTTTAAATATGACAGAGACACTCAAGGCCTTAAATTCATCTCAGTTAGCTTCCAAGTAGTTGTTCATTCGTAGTTGTTAAGAGTTTGTCCATTCTTGTCATTGAGAAGGATTCACGGATCTTCCATGACAGCAATTTCATTTGTGTATATATATAGAGGGAGGATTATTGCATTATTTCAAAACATAAAGGCAGTAAGTGTCTGCATGTGTCTGCAAAATTGCACAGGGAAGTTTACATCTCATTCCAGGGCATAGTCCATTTTTTCATGTTGCTGATTTCAGAAAGCCTCTCTGAGGACTAGGGGCTATTTACTGTGAACTTAATCATCAATATCTGACTCCCGAAAATTAAGGGTAATAAGGGATATAGAAATGGGTCCCTAAAATTAACCATTTGCCTCCCACCACACTCATATATGCCCTTTCACAAAATCTAAAATGAGCATGTTCCCATCCGTTTTGATATGGAGGCTCTTTTCTCTTCTTTGCCTTCCTGAACAATATGACTCTCTGTACATGTAGCTATATAACATTATGCAATTTAGTTTTTAAGTGCATTATCTGACATTAGTTATGGTTCGAGATTATCTTGCATTTTAGTTCCTTAAGGAAAGAAGATTATACGTACAGAACATCACAATTTTTCACCTGACACAAACTCCTGAATATGATTTTGGAACTTCTGGAGAACTTATCCCAAATTTGTTTTTGAAAATTTGAGACCCGCCTTTTCAAAAGTGGTGACAATGTAGTAAATCATGTTTCTGGATGCCCATACAAGACCTGCATTCTTCTTTCTGAGATTTATTTTGTAAAGCTGAGCATCTAGTCTCACTGGCCAGTCTGGAAATTCTTGGTCTCTTTTTCTACTCCATATTAAAGTAATATTTAAAAGTAAGTGATCAATAACTGAGTAATGAATAAGGCTGACGTATCCTTAGTATTTCATTTATCTTGTGCCTCAAAAATTGCCTTGCTTCACTTCAGTTCCTTTTAGATATTTTATTACTTTTACAATAGTAGGATTATAGGCATAGAAAAGTTGGTTTTAAGACCATCTGCCATTCTTCTGGCGCAGTCAAAATCTTTTCTATAACTTCCTTTGTGTGAGTGTAATCTTTATTTAAATGGTGCTTTTCAAACACCATTATAAACTTGGATCTGGCCCCTAGTTTCATGTCAGTTCCTTCACTGTTGTATTATACTAGCTAATCCCTTGCTTACTTGAAAGATTTAAAATGACAGTTTTGCTATCCTGTTGCCATACTGTTTGAGTTTTTCAGAATATTTTCAATGTTGAATGACTATGCATTAATTAGTTATACTTTCTGAGATGTTTTCACACATCTGCTTAATGTTGTAGTGTTTGATCCTTGCAGTTGCTTTGTTTTTTTTTTTAGAATATTTGATGAAAAGTGTTCCAGAAATAGTTAGATTTGGCCTTTTGGATTTGCCAACACTACAAGAAAACATATTGTGCTAAACACGTAACCAACCATTTATGACATGTCTGTTTTTGATTACTGGGATCATTTCTGTAGCTATTGAATTTAAGTTTTGCATAATCCTCACTTTAAGCAGGCAGATGACATTACATGCCTTAACCATGCAATACATTCAGTGCAAGAAGAGTCTTTGCTGCTAAGGAGTCTTACTAAGTAACTTTAGAAACCATAGAAGAGCATGTTTTTGTTTTGTTTTGCTTGTAGATCACAGAAACAAGCTATAAGGAAGAATATTTTACGATTTCTAAGCATTTGTTGGACTATTAATGTACACAATGGAAAAAAGGAGATCCGAGGTCTCAGATTTTGAGTATGTAAACTCTATCCTCTACACTCTTCCAGTGGAACATATCCACTGACTGAGCAACATCCATGCCAGGTACATCAATATAAATCTAAGAGTAGAATCAGAACAGTAAACCCCACTATGATTGTTGATTACACAGTAAAATGCAATAATTTGTCATAACTTTACTTAGTGCAACTCTTGCAGATATCTGTCTCTTCCTGTAAACTGTCTGATGGGGTCTCTGACTTACCAAACTTCAAGAAATCACTATATCCAGTTATTGTTGCTCTGCATTTTTTGGAAAACCATGAGCCAGCCTTCTGGGTTGTTCAGTATTGGTAATCCCTGGACTGAAAGCTTTCCTCTCCAACATATAAATGTGCAGGAAAAAGCTTACATAAAAGAAAGTTCACTGAGGGAATTCTGCTTTGAAGATCAGCACAGATTTAGTCTGGAAATCAGAGATTTCTCGCAGTCTTGGTGCGCTCATATCAACTGGACAAGTTGGTAGATTGATGTACAATAATAACAGTTGAATAACTGGATTTTTCCTAAAAAAAAGGTAATTTCCAAAAGGTTTTGGAAGGTAAATGAATTTTACAAATTCTTGTTTGTAATAGTTCACATATCAATATCCCTATCTACCTATAGTCTTTGCTCATATATGTAGCTTATGCATGAGGGTAAAAGCATTTGTATATACTCAAGTTTCTATAAGCATGCATTAATATTTACATAGTTTATGTATCACTGCCAATTCCTCCTTTCTGAATCTGTGCAGAGTTCTTGACAAATTTTGCTCACTTTGTAGGCTTCTTCTGTCTCTGATATTTCTCCCACCTCTATCTTTGTTCTCCTGTGGGCTGTAGCACTGCTTTGACCATCCTTGGGGCCCAAGGCTTTCTCACTAGCACACTCTCATTATAGCCTTTTCTTGTTCTTCTTTTTTGCTGGTTACTTGAGTCCTTGAACAGTAGCAAGAGTTGTGGGAGCATGAGGACTAGGAAGTTCTTCATGGTGGAAGAAGCTGCTTTCATACTCCTGTACTGAGAGGGAAATGAAATTGTCATGGGAAAATGCTGGATGAAAATACAAATGCTGTAAATCCCTTACAGTGCAAGGCTTGAGCAGCTTGTAGCATTTCAGCACATGCTTAACTTCCCCAAGTTTAGGTCTAGGCATGTATACCACTCACACAATTAAATCAAGTCTGGGTCTCAAGCTGTTTTTTAGAACTCACAAGCCCACAGATTATTACTTTAATATATATCCTAACCATGTGTCACAGGAACATGTAACCCATCCTATGTACAGAAAAAATGCAATTGGAAACTTTTAGGGGCATGTTAGACTAGCAGAATTGAAGCGTTGTACAGTTGACATACAGAGAGGAAAGAAATGGGAGTATTGCTTGCTTTATGTGAAACTTTTATTTGACCTTTCAGGTTTAAATAGATTTTGACCAACTTAGAAAGGCCTGAGTGCCATATTTATCCCAGTCACTTCATTTTCCCTTTTTATTTCTCCTGCTATGGAGGACTGCAGATATTTTTAATAATTCATAATTTTTAAGAATAGCCCTTTAGGTTCAATTTGTCACCAGCACAGATGGACTTGTGCAGCTAGAAGTGACTGTATCAAAGTGTGACAAAATCTGTACATGAAGAAAAGTCCTTGCAGGCCAAATGTGTTTTTTCTTCTTTGCTTCAATAAATTGTTTCATATCATATTAAATGGTTTAAATTAAGTTAATTAAGTGGTTTCAGATCTGATTATTATTATTTTTTAAATTATATTTTTGTTGCTCTGATAGACTTTCCTGACCCTAGCATGGGGGAAGAGGCTTACAGGACAAAATGTAAAGAACGTAACTTTGCCTTAGGAGGATGTAAAATTAGACAACAAGAAAATTACTATGGGAATGTAGTGAAGTCCCAGTCAGACTTTGGGTCTCCATCCTTGGAGCAGCACAGTACTTCAAAGCATCCTACCAGACTTTGGAGAATTCAAATATGCATAACTCATCTCATGCAAGAAGAGATTTATATAGTTCCTAGCAGGTGGAAGGAAAGATCCCCAACAAACCAAGTACCAGTAGGTGGCATGGTAAAGTGAAGCAAGCTGGCTGCAGTTATATTGAGAAGATACACTGAACTGACTCCCTTCAAACATTCTCATTAACAAATTAACCATTAGGTTGCCATATCTTAGCTGTGATCCATTCAGAATAAGACATGTCTCTTGGCCAATTTTTTAACACTTAACACTTTTTTTTTTTTTTTGGTCTCACTAGGCTGAATTCTGGATGATTCGAGGCTGTTGTGTGAGAATGCTGCAAAAGATGTTGCATCTCCTCATCATGGAGTTGGTGAAGTTTCCCTCTGTGCAGGGAATACAGCATTTATGGACAGGAAACTACTTTTCTCGCTTAGAGGTTTTCTTGTTTTCTTTAAACGGGTTAGCATGCTTAGTTACAGGAGACTTAAATTAGATGTGAACAGGGGTTGGAGGAAGGAGGCAGGGAGAATCCCGTACAAGTTTAAAATGTGTATGATTTCTGGGAAAACTAAATAAAACATAATTTAATTCCTAGCGGCTAAATAGCAGCAATTTTTAATCTATTAATCAAAAGCCCAGACAAGCACTGAGTCCTGTGGGAAGCTGGACATGGGCACAGGGCACCTCCAAACCATTCTGTTACTGACACCTATTTTAAATCTTCTTTTCAAGTGGAGGACCCAGTTCTGGCAAACTTGTAAAGTCAATCCTTAGAAGAGCACAAAGCTTTCTCTAGAGAACGGAACAGCTGGCCAAAGTATGCCCATTTGTCTGCCTGTCTTTTGCCCCTGGATTACTGTGCTTTTATAGTGTTTTCATGGCTCAGTTAAATGGTAGAAGTTTAACATAGCTCTACAAATAATAATCATCCTGATCATGCATAATATGTGTTAAGTAAGAGGTGGGCCCAAACTAGAGGTATATCTAATTTCCTTATGAAGTGTCTTGTTTGAGTGCATTTGCAGTTAGTTCTTCCTGTGTACATGTGAGTCTATTGCCTGTTTTAAAGGAGGTAGTGATTTAGTTTCAGTGGTTGTAGAGAGTTTCACTGAAATAATACTGTTTATAGTCTTTCATGTGATTTAGAAGGCACAAATGCCATATAGTTCTGAAAATGTAATATAATTGTATACAGTGTTCCTGGGAAATGTTCGGAAGTTTTTTCCCACTGCACCATTGTGATAAAAACATCTGTTGCTCTTCACGCTCCATGAGCCCATGCTGCACTATACTGAAGCTTATGGGAAACCCAGTTAGTAATGGGAAGTGAGGGACACAGAGGGATACTCTGGCCTGGAATCTCCTCTTTTTGGCAACGGCACAGGTCAGCCCTGCAGTTAAAAGTCCAGAACAAAAGGCAAATCTACCACTGGTGTGTTGCCAGTTCTTCGTGTAGGTGAATGGGAGGGTGAGAAATAGAGAAGTGATTCTGGAAGGAGACTGAGAAGAAGAGTGGAGTAAAGGGGGTTCTGATCATTACAACTGGGATTTTCAAAGGGTACTCTGACTGATGCTGGGCATCCAGCTACCCCAGACTATTTATCAATAACACCCTCTAAATTTTCATGCATGACTTTTAGCTTGTGTGGCAGTCCTTACAGTCAGTGTGGGAGGGACAAGAGGTAGAAAGCATCTCCTAATGTGACAGTTCTTGGCACCTGTAACAAGCAAGGATTGTAATACCTCCTCATGGCTGCTGACTGAGGGTCTGGTCCTCTGATAAGCTGTGACCTCCTGGCTACCTGTGACTCAAACAGGTAATCAGTGTCTTATAGGACTGGGCTTAAAGCAACTGTGATGTGGCAAATCCAAAGATACTTCTAGAGCAAGTCTGCGCAGTAGTCTTGAGCATGGATGTAAAACCACAGTTCCTAGGAGGCAACATTCACTATGTATTCATATTATTTGTGTGCAAACAATGCAGAGACCTACTCTGACTCTCAGTGCAGGCCAGCTTGCAGTGTGAGGCTTCTTAGACTTGTGTGACAAGGCAACAGGGCTGGCACTGGGTAGCCAGAGCTGCCACAGACCCATCTTGCAAGGGCAGTTGTTTTCAGAGGTAGCCTAAGTGTATGCTGCCTGCTGCAGAAGTCTGTGAGCCTTCAGATGCATGGCATGCAGGTCAGAGACTTTAGGTGATACTCTGTGCCACCAGAAACAGCGTGGATGTTTGTTGCAGGATCCCTTTGCTTTTGCTGTGAAACCTAGCTCCTATATGTTATTTCAAGGAAAACAGTTGGGATTTGCAGGCCAGGTCATGTGGTGATATAAGTATTTCCAGCGCCCTCATTGGAGCTAGGCTGATTTATACAAGTCTAGTCCAACGTTTCTGAGAAATGGTGGATGGTAGGGTTTTTTTGTTGTGGTTGGCTGCACTGAAAAACTGAAGCCTTTCAAATAAAGTATGTGAAGTAAACAGAATTTTTAGATGGAATAGTGAAAATGCTGTTTTCTGGATTCAGACTTTGAGACAAGTTTTTTGCAGAACCCACATGTTGTGGGAGGAGAGGGTATTAGGCTTGAAAGCTGACCAATGAAATGGGACTCAACTGAACTTTGAAAAGCAATTATTGTCCTTATTGGTGTTGCCATAATATATGCTTAACTCAAACCCAACCTTGCACAGGCCAGAACCCAATGAAACCATGTAATTAGGTATTTGTGATTGTTCCTATCAGTGTGATCCACTGTTGAATAGGCTGGACATATGAATAAAACCAATAATTTTTAAAGCGTTGTGTGTTTTTCATGTCAAAAAGACTGGTTGCACTCTGGTAGTTTACTATGTTCTTATGAAGTATTTAATGTGGAATTAATACAACTGTATGGCTTTCTTAGGACACTTGGCAGCCACTTGCTGAAGACCATTTTTTCCTCCTCAGGGGTTAGTGTTGCAGTACTGCACTGAACACCAGTGAACTGGGTCTGGCTGGGATGGAGTTAACTTTCCCTGCAGGAGCCCATACCGTGCTGTGCTCTGCACTCGTACCTAGAGCGGCATTGGTATCACACCAGAGTGTTGTCTATTGCCAAGCAGTGCTGGCACACCATCAGGACTCCCTCTAACCCTCCCTAGAGCCAGTAGGCTGGGAGTGGCAAGAGTTGGGGAGGGGATATCACCAGGTCAGCTGATCTAAACTGACCAAAGGGATATTCCATGTGGGAAAGGGGAAGAAGAAGGAGGTGTTCTTTTTATGAAAATGTTTGCCCTCCCAGACAACCACTATGGGTATTGAGGCCCTGCTTCCCAAGATGTGGATGAAAGTGGCTTGCTGAAAGTAGAGAAAAATAGTTTTCCCTCTTTTTGCTTCCGTGTGGCCTTTGTCTTTTTTTTTTTTTTTAATTATTATTATTATTGTTATTATTATTATTTTTTTATTTTCATCATATTTCCCCCCACACACTTCACACACTTCGAGGAAGGGGAGTGAGAGAGAGGTGTGCTGGAGTTTGCTTGACCATCGATGTGAAAACACCACATCCTGTCACATGTAAAGATGTGAAGATAACTTGGCATGTCCTCCTCCTAGTCATGTAAGGGTGGTGCCCTTTATTCTTTGACAGAGCAGTCAAGGCCACTCAGAGTTCCATCAAAGTATGGGTAAGGGGAGGGATGTGTGTGTCTCACACATGCTGCTGCTGCCTGGGTCCCTCCCTTTGTCTTATGGCTCTACAAATACCAAACAACAGATATATTTTGAAAGATTTTCTCTACTTCTATTTGATGTCTGGCTGCATTCCAGCCCTCATCCAAGAAAGGATGTTTTCAAAAGTACCTTCTGAGGTACCTTTGCATCTCACAGATTCTGGGTCTTGTTGGAAACCTGAGCAAACCTGAGGCTGACTGAGACACTTCTCTGAGTGTTGCCACTTCCCAGGAGAGCTAGCTTGCTTCATCAACCTGACGGCAGCTGGGAATACTCTTCGGTATTCTCCAGTTATTCCTGACATATGTTGCTTGCTCCTTGACTTGGCAGCTACAAAGGTAAGTCCCTTTACATGGAATTTACCCACAGGTAATGTATTCTGTGTTCTTCACAACCACACTGAAATAGAGCTATGAGACAAGGGTCAGGAAAAAGGCCAGACCCTACTCCCTCACTAGCTGCAGTGGTATATCTCTTGCTGAATGAAGAAAGGACAGTTAATTCAACACACAGCATTAGTTTTTGTCTATTGACAATGTGACAGTGCTGTTACCAGTGTTTATATGAGCTTGTCTGTTCCCTATCACTCATACTAAAACCTCTAATCACAGCCTCAAACACCATTACATGATTGGAATAATTAAGATTGGAAAAGACCTCCAATCCACCCTACTACCAATGTAACTTAGCTGGACACTAAGCCATGTCCCTAAGCACCATGTCCAAACTCTCCTTGAACACCCACAGGAACAGTGACTCCATCACCTCCCCGGGCAACCCGTTCCAGTGGCTGACTGCTCTTTCTGAGAAGAAATGTCTCCTGATTTCCAACCTGAACCTCCCCTGGCACAATATGAGGCCATTCCCTCTAGTCCTATCACTAGTTATCTGTGATATGAGGCTGACCCCCAGCTCCCCACAGCTTCGTTTCAGTTAGTTGTAGAAAGAAATAAGGTCTCCCCTGAACCTTCTCTTCTCCAGACTAAACAAATCCAGTTCCCTCAGCTGCTCCTCACAGGACTTGTGTTCCAGGCCCTTCACCAGCTTCGTAGCCCTTCTCTGGACACGCTCCAGGGCCTTGGTGTCCTTCTTGTACTGAGGGGCCCAAAACTGAACACAGTACTTGAGGGGGGGACTCAACAGAGCAGAGTACAGGGGGACAATCACCTCCCTGGTCCTGCTGGCTACACTATTCCTGATACAAGCCAAGATGCTGTTGGCCTTCTTGGCTACTTGGGCACACTGTCAGCTCATGTTCAGGTGAGCATTGAACCAACACCCCTCCATACTTGTCCTCTGCACAGCTTTCCAACCACTCTGACATCTTTCTAGTTGCTTGAAACTGTCTCAAATTAGAGTTCACATACTCCTTTTGTTTTTCTTACAAAGTGTTTGTTCTCTAAGGTGCCACATTTCAAACTGCAGTCTCAACCTGACCCCACCTGCCTGTTTGCTTCATCTCTCTTTCTTCTTCTTTTATTCCTGGTGACCTTTGAATATCTTCTATTTGGAGGAAAGCAAGGCTGGGAAAAATTACCCAGCCATAAACTTCATACTAAAGTGAACAGCAGAAACACCATCGAGGAAGCAAACAATGTATCAACTGGTTCCCACTGTCACAGAGACTGCCACAGCAAGCTCTACATCAGTGGTGGTAAAAGCATGCACACACAGTGAAATGAGAGGTATCACAACAGGCAATAGTGTCAGATAAGTGATTTTCTTTTCAGCCAAGAAGTCTATTAAAATCAATCAACTTTGGGTTACAGTTCAGGTGTAGTCATGTCCAATAATGGAAAACCCCTTAACTCCCCCTGCCCCTGTTCACCACCACCTTTACCCTACTTTTATTTCTTAAGTAAAACTCAAAAATGCTCATGGAAACAAAACAAACAAAACAAACAAAACAAACAAACAAGCAACAACAACAGCAACAAAATCACGCCTATTTTATCTATCAGGCAAAAAAATATCTAAAGTATTGTCAGGCGGCGAGTGGTTATCACATCTTTCTCAAGATGTGTGTAGATGGTAACTCATCAGCTGTAAATGGATGATGGAGAGGAAAGCATTCCTAGTCAAGCTATTAGTTTATCCCTGACCTCTACTCTTATAAATGCTTACAGAAAAAAATGTCTTCTCATAGAAAAACAACATTTTGCATAGAACCATAATACAGTTATGTGTGATGGTGCTGTATTATCAAAAATCATGATTTCCTGCATGATTCAATTCATGTCTATGTGATCCTCTAGCCACTATATCCCTGATTGCCAATTCCAACCATACATCTATGTTCTTGCCTATTTGTACAATCTGTCTTCTCTTAGCAGGACAACATGAAATAGAACCTATATCATTGATGCACCAATACATGTTGGGGGCTACCCAACTGGAAAACACCCAGAAAAGGATCTGAGAGTCCTTGTGCACATCAAGTTGAATGTGTGTGTGTGCTTGTGTATGTGCGTGCATGTGTGTGTGTGGTGCCCCAGAGAGGTGGTAGTGTCTCCCTCCTTGGAGATCTTCAAAAGCCACTTGGACATGGTCCTGCACCACTGGCTCTATGTATCTTTGTCTTAGCAGGGAATTTGTACCAGATGGCCTTCAGAATTCCCCTTCCAACCTAAGCCATTCTGTGACACAATCAGATTTTTGCTGCTTCATCAAGGGAAGCAGCCAGAAATTGAGGCTATTGAGCTAGTTGCACAAAAGGAAACACATTTTCATTTTCTGTGTTGGGAAAACAAATTACAATATGGCTTCCTCCCGAAATCCGGGATTCAGGGAATCCTGACAAAAGATACAACTACTCCAGGATAGGGTCTGTGATCCTCATTAACCTGTCCTCTTTAATTTCCTCAAACACAATGGTAAATTCATTGACACTGTCTTAATGTGACGTACTGTAATGTAACTCTATGATGAATGTAACTGTATGATGAATGAGCCAAAGAGTTTTTTGATCTCAGTCAGGTCTAGGGTAAGTTTGAGAGCTTTGATTTGGAGGAATGACTGAAGAAGGCCTAAGCTTTGTGAGGTTAACCCTGGAGCTGATCAATTGAGCTACATTTGCCATAAAGGCCTATGGAGCCTGTAGAGTATGCAATCATAAATATATTCATGGGTAATATAGGTATAAAAGAAAGAGCAGGAAGAAGCAGAAGCAATAAGGAGTATAAATTCATTAATTTTGAGTATGGCATTTATATTTGCTATCATAATTGGTCTATTACAATTATTTTCCTAGAAGTGAATTAACAATCCCAGTAGAGAATACAATTTGGAAAGTCATTAAATTAGAAGAAATGAAATCAAAGAAAGACTAACATCTCTCCTATTAAATAACCATGGCAGAAATTGTGTTGCAGACATCCAGAATGAATACTGACAAATCACCAGAACTGAGTAACATTCACTCATGGTTTTCAAGAGAAACAGCAGAATTACTCATGGCACTATATAATTCATTTAAACTTCCATTAGTGTCTGAAGTCTGGAAGCTAAAAAGCATGGTGCCATTATTTGCAACAATTTCCACAAGGGTATTGAAGGAACTGCACTCTTGCAAATTTGGTGTCTGTACGAGGCAAATTAATAGACAATGTAATAGGGAACTGAATCAATGAATGCCTGATAAATGTGAAAGATTTCCAAGGGAAAAGTCAACGTGTTTTCTATTAACAGGTTTTGCCTCAGAAAACTAATTTATTTGAAGGTGTAAATAAACACTGTAATAATTGTGATTCTATTTGGTTAGATTAGATTTCCCAAGGCTTCAGAGGAAACTATACAGCCATGGGATAGGAGAGAAGATCCTAGCATGGTTAAAAATAGGAAACAGAGGGCAAAGTCTCTGGCCTGCTCACAGAATGAAGAGAAGTCACTGCTGAATGAAATCCATGCTTAGATTTGTGCTGTCCCACACTTTAAAAGATGATCTGGCAAAGGGGCTGAGCAGTGAGTTGATCAGTTTTGCTGATGATAAGTTCTTCAGAGTAGTAAGGAAAAGGACTGACTGTAAAGAGCTGCAGAAGGACCTTATAAGACTGCCTGGGCAAGAAATGGGCAGATGAAATTCTGTGTAGATAAATGTAAAGTGATGGGTATGGGGAAAAATAATCCTAGCTTCACAGTGATAGGCACTGAGTCAGTCCTTGTTGATCAGGAATGAGACTATGGGGTTATGATAAGTCCATCAAAATTATTATTGCAGTGCCTAGTAGCAGTTTAAAAAGTAACCCAAACATAAGGCTCTGTTAGGAAAACCATAGATGCACAAGAAGATGTCATTATGGAGCTTGAGAATCAGTTCTGATTCCCCATCTTTATGCTATAACTGCAAAAGATTCAGAGAAGGCAATGAGGATCACCAGTGTAAGCGACAGCCCTATATGAGGAAAGACTGAGTGGACTGACACTTTTCAACTTGGAAAGGGGTCTATGGGTGGTGGTGAAAGTATGACAGAGGTCTGATTTTGAATGGCATGGAGAACTTGAGTACGAATTCAGAGTTTCCTGTTTCCTTTGGGGTAACTTGGCTAGGAGTAATCAAATGAGGCTGTTTGGATCCAGATTCAAAAGACATTGAAGAAGGTGGTCCTTCATGCAAAGCAAAGCAGTACTGGGGAGCTCATTGACAAAGGATGGTGCAAATGCAAGAATTTATATTGAAATAAAGGAAGAACTGAGAAGCGTAAGTACAAGAGAGTGATTGTGAATTGCTAAAATAAACAGAACACATCAGATTCAGTAGAACCCGAGAGACAGAAGTGGAGAGAAGCTGGAAGAGAGTGAGGAAAAGTGTCATATATGTTTACTCTCTTCTTATTTTTCTTTAGGTGTTTGGTTAGCATCATTTCTGGAGGCGGGTGTGGAGCTGTATGGTCCCTTGATCCGAGCCAGTGTAGGCATCCTTAGAGTTACTACCACAAAGACTGAGTGTCATGTGGATCTCACAGTCACGTATCGTCAGATCTTAAAGCTAGTGCAAATTAGGATAAATTCAACAGTCTAACAGACACTGAAAAAAACAGATCACAGATACTGTAACCACATCCATTATACCAGCAAAACATTTCAGCTACAGTGCAACAGCAAGGTCATTAAGAATAGGGTCAGGTCTTCAGCTGGTGTAACTTGACCCCACTAACATGCAATAATCCTGAGAAGAGATAAAGCGACAATCAGCCCCATATATTTAGTAGTTACTGCAAAATACTTTTTCATTAGATGTGCTAAAACACACACAGAAGATAGGCAGAAAATATAGATTTAGACCAAATTCAAATCAATTTTAATGGTAAATAATATTAAACGGGGTTCTACAGTTTTGGACCTCTGGAGAGACCTAGACCTTTTTTTTTTTTTTTTTTTTTTTTTTTTCCTCAAGTCCTAGTGTAGTTAAACAAATGTTTTAAAATCTTTTATTTATTTATTTATATTTGTAACTATTCTGAATATTGGTGGAAGAGGTGAGAATATCAGTATAGTAAATAGAAGCTTACAGACAACTATATATTTTTTCATTGTGACCTTTGTGGTCTTTTAAAAACTTGCCTACAGACCTTCAGAGAGACTTGAGCAGTAGGTTGGTGGATGCTTGCTCTACTGTGTAGAGCTCATCCTTACTTTTACTATTTATTATAGGCAGCAGACGCCCAGTCCTGGGGAACTAGCAACTCAGTAGACACAACAGCGAGAGTCTGAAGTACATATAAAAAGAGATGAGGAGCACTCATCAGAGAAAGATGGGAGTTCTCCATGCATTTAACTTTCTGACTTGGCCAAATTTGTTTTCATTAATTATCATACACGAAGTGTTGAATTGAAATAATGATGTTCTTGGTGGCATTATCAGCTAAGACAAGGTCTGCATAGTAGTCTCTTGCTCTTTTAAAGGGGAAGAAATGATATTGCATCCCCCAGGGTAAGTTGAGCCGGTGTAAAGTGGGTATTTGCCTCTGAACAGAGTAGGCAATCTGCCTGTGTATTGATTTTGTGCGCATTAATAGCTCCTAATAACCCAGGCCATTTCCTGGATAGCAATTTGCATACTCAAGGGAATAATTTCCTTGTTTATTAATATAAGAATTAATCCTTTATAGTATATTTGGATGCCAACCATTTCAAGTCACTTTGTAGGAGTCAAGGATGTGTCACAACCACAATCTTTATTATGCTTGCCATCAACAAGTCTAAAGTGGACTGTGAGCCCAGCCCAGTGTCCCTATGGTTTTCAAGGTCAGAAAGCCCTGTAGAAGAAGCAAATGCTCAGATAAAACTTGTTTTGCTATGAATACTTAATCTTTCTCTCATGCTATGTAATTGTGGGGATGAAGAACAGTAGGATCCCTTCCCCAGTGGTTTTTAGGAAGTGGTCTGGAGATAGTCAGAACCCAAGCCTAAGTGCTCAATAGAGCAAAATAACCCTATGCATTTGAATCTGAATGCTGTTTGGGAGCTGGAGATGTCTGTGGAGCCTTGATGTGTAGGCTTGGTCAAGCAAGGCCTGAAGGTGGAGTAGGTTGGGAGAGGTTTTTGTGGAGGTGTTAAGGATATACTGTGTTTCAGGAAGTCGCTTTCTTACTTCTTCACTGTACTGGGATGAGTAGTTGTAGCTTCTTCAGTATCAGTCAGGTCCTGCTTCTCTACTGCTCATTTTCTGCCTTTTGTTTACTCTGTACTCCCAAAATAGCCCTTTTCCTGCTTTATACAGCAATATGAGAATCAATCCTGAGCGTCACATAAGAAGGCAAGAAAGTGTATAGCATTTTGCACCATTCCATGTACTCCTGGTGGTTACTATACTGGGAGCAAACACTCTAATTCCAAATTGAAAGGACCATCTAGTGCCAGAGGTGCAAATACATTGTGTGGGACTCATCTGTGCTGCCTTTTGGGACCTGCTTTGTACCATGTAGTTCTACTACAATTCGGTCTCTGTACCTCCCTCTGGAGTTGCTTCTGGAGACATGGTATGGTGTCTGGTCTCCTCACTGTGATAGTGGAAAGGAGAGGGGGTTAAGGGTGTCATCTTTCCCACTAACTTGTAGAACTCCCTTTCTTCCAGCAGAGAACCAGAATACACATGAGGAGTCACTGGATCTCTGTGTGTCCTGGCCAGGGAAACAATGCTCTGTGATAGCACTGCAAATCTCATAGGATGCAGGTTTATGTGGGATGAAGGTCTGAGTTTCAGCACCACCTTGCACTACGGGTGGAGTACCCTGAAGTAGGGATGGTTTTACTCTTTGGGTAACCACTTGACACATGAGGTGGAACTGGCATGGAGCTGGGGGCTAGCGATGGGAGAAGTAGGTATTGCTGCTCATGATGGTGGTGCTGTGATGTTATTTGGTATCGTTGTTGTGAAAGATCCAGACTGTGTCATCTATGACCATAGCTCAAACAGACAAGAGTGAGACGCACTATGGCCCATGGTTAGTAGTCAGATATCTCAGTGCACCTTTCTTGGCTTATAAAAGGAGAAGCATAAATGCTTCAGCTGTATTTTCTCTGGAGATGAAGACCTAACTGGCACATTGCTGATAGACAATTCTGCCTTTTACTTATTTAAGAACAAAGCTGAGGAGGAAGAATGAGTGATGTATCCATGTAGAAGACCTCTGGATGGTTGCTCCTAATGATAGACTCTTTGGAGATCACCTTCAGATAAGACTACTAAATGTTTTTGCTTGGCTTTGGTGATTTATTAACTCCTGCATGAGGTGAGAAGACCTTCATACGCGTGCTCAGCAGAGATATGTACTGAAACACTCTCGAAAAGAAACCCATCTCTATATAGAAAATGACACTTAAAAGAATCAAAATTAATATCTAGAGTTTAAAAAAAAAAAAAAATGTGGATTTTGGCAGTCTCTAGAATATGAAAGGAGGAGCCTCTGCTCCCTAAAATGGGTTCTCTCTTGAAACATTTCCTAGTGGGCCTGAGGGCCAGGTCCTCACTGTCTGTAAATGGGTTTGGTTTCACTTACAGAAGGAGGTTACTTTGATTTACATCACTCGAGGATCTTGCCTCAGATATACTGTTGCACCAAATGAGGAGAACCCAGCCAGCTCACTGTGAGCTCTGTTTTGATTCAGTTACTATTACTGGGGGGAGAGGGCAAGGTGGTGAGTAGTAGCAGACAGGAGAGTGTGTATTGATCTCAGCTACATTAGAAACAAGGCAAGCTCATCAGATTATCTAAAGACTTTACCCCTGCCTGGGGGGTGATGATAATCACACAGCCCAAGGCATTAAATTGTAACACAGATGAAGAAAGGAAGTTTAGATTAGTACTCTGGCATCTGCAAAATACTTTTATTGTCACAAAAAATGCAGAAAGTGCTCTGTGCATCCTCTGCCAATTTTGATGAACTCTTTGGACATCAGTGATGACAGGCCTTTAGAATAAAAGTGTGAGAGTGCACCCTGCAGTCCAATGCAGCAATGATGGTTGTTGGTGAATGTATATGAGTATGGACTGTCACATACTATACTCAAGGGAGTTTTGGATTCCAGTCATGCTAAACTATTCAGTAGACTTGTCCAGTTAAAACACTGATGGGATGGAGATCTCTTCTCATCCCATCAGGATGAGAAGCAGGTTGCAGCAGGAAGGAATACATTTGTGAGAAGGAAAAAGATGATACAGACATGCTATTTCTGCTTGTGCTTGTGTGTGGGGCTGGGGTAACACCACAGTGATGTTGTCAAGAGCAGTGTGACTGTATTTGAAACAGGAGGCAAGCTGACATCTTCTTACCTTTTCTTGTCTGCATCTGCTGTGGCCTGTCTTAGTTTAATTTTCTGCTGTTTTTTTCCTGTTTAGTTCCTTTTCCCTGGAAAATGTGACTGCATCAGGAAACCTCTGCAGCAGCATTAATCTGTGTTCAAGGCACAGTGCAGCAGAGGTTCATCTTCAGGGCTGGATATCCAGTCTTCATCTGCTCTGCATTCTTTCTGATGAGAGAAGAGGACACACTTTAACCGTGTAATGTACAGAACTTGGAGGCTTATTTCCACAAGATGCTTAGGTGACGTGGGCTACTAAATTAAGCTGAATAGCCCTGGACATGGGAACTAACTCATCTCAGTGCCTCTTGATGTGGATTTTACTTATAAAAACTATCTTTCTTCCTAATAATCTGGGGACCTGGTCAGGGAGCCTGGGAGTTAGATCACTCCAATAGACAGTTTGCATGAGGCCAGAGAGTTGTGTTAGACCTAAAGCCTCATACCTTCCTATCATAAACGACATTATCATCTGTGATACTTTGGGAGTTAATTTATGTCAAACAGCTGAAATATAGTGGCTCTTGGAGCTTCATAAAACTCAGTGAGAACTTCAGGCAGTGAATCCAGATCCTTTGCTCTTTATAGCTTGACTTTCATTTTGAAGAACCCTATAGAGAAGCATGATTTCCATAGAAAATTGTCATCTTCCACCTTTTGAAAGATAATCTCAGGGTCTGATCAGCTGCTCTTGCTGGGTTCTCTTGAAGTGTAGAAGCCTGCAAGGAAGATGGCTGGTGTGACACCTGTAACAGTAGTGAAACTGCAGAGGCAAGTCCCAGCTGCTGAGTGTGCCCTTCACGTTTCATGAGCAAGTTGCAGGATGGAACACTGCAGAAGTTGGTATTTTGTGTTGAAATATACTTTTTATTCACCTTGTCTGAGTCTCCTTGATATCAGAGGCCTGTAGAAATTTGTAAGGAACTGGACACACTACCTGTGTTGATGTCCTGTTTCAGTGTCTGAATGTGGCATATGGTTGTACTGGGAATGTCAGGAGCATCAAGACATCACTTCTGCCATTATGTTACAGGCTATCTGAAAGCAAATAGTATTGCCTGCCATTGCTGTGTCTGGGCAGAAGGTCAACACTCAAACTCCAGATGTTCACACCAAGACTGAAAGGGTCAGTGGGCTCCATGTGCCAGGGTCTGTGTTCTTATCTTGCAGACCCCCAAAAGCCACTCTTGTGGATTGACTCGAGCATCCACTGAATATGGAGGAGAGCGGTGGAGACACAGTGCTGGTTCTGCACCACTCCTCTAGTTCAGAAGGTGAGAGGAGAAAATGTGCAGGCTTATGTAGCACACGACATAAGCCAAGTGTTGTGAGGGGCAACTCCTTTGAGACTATAGCAATGGTCGGGCAGAAGAAGGGCTGACATTCATTTTCACTTTTAACTCAGATCACATTTAAGCCTAATGCAAATGAGATTTATGCCTTGGCATTTGAGAGGTACTGAGGGGAAATCCTCTCCCTTTCTCTTTGTCTTGCTCCTTCCTCTTGCGTAAGTTTGAGCCCTGCTGGTGTCTGAAGAGCTTTTGAGGAGCCAGCTGAGTGCAATCCTTTCCTTTTATTCATACCACTGGTTTGACTTGTGTTTCGAAAACAGATTGGCACAATTCTGCTTGATGCCTGAAACTTCTGCTCTTTTTAAAAAAAAATTATCATTATTTTTATTTATTTATTTATTTATTTTAATTTTTATATATATATGTTTTTTAAATTATTTTTTATTTTTTAGTAAACCTGCAATTCTGCCCCACATCCCCACTTTCCTGCTCCATTGTAGCATCCAAATTTTGGTGCCTACTCCCTTAACTCTTCTGTGGAGTGAGTTAAGATAGCCCCAACTACTTTTGTCCTACCCTACCCTTCCCCTCTAGGCACCATGTAGGGAACAATTTCACCCCCTTCAGTGGCTGCATAGTGCTTCGCTTTCCTCTCATATTACCGTTACAAACCTTGAGCTTTCTCCCCTCAGACGACCCCTGCTTGTTCCTAGCCCTAATCTTTTTCATGGCACACCTCTGCTTCCCCTTCTCTCCCGCGCTGAAGCGGCCGGAATGAACGCAGCGCTCCAGGAGAGGGCGCAGGATGCCTTTAGAGACGAGCTGAATGAAGTTAGAGTGCCTGATTTTCATTTTTTACTTTTCCTTTTTTTCTCTCCAGCGCTATTTCAGGAGCACAAATACTGCCTCTAAGACATTCCATTTTTGAGCACAGTCTAAGTGGCTGTTTGTTTATTTTATGCTGTTCATGTATATACTAAGCAGCGTTTTATGGACTGGAACCACTCATCTTCCATCTTCATGGGGCACAGCTGTTTTAGAATTGCCCAGAATTTAAGCTCCTCTGCTCCTCTGGGAACACCCCCCGCATCCTTTTTTTTTTTTTTTTTTTTTTTTTTTTTTACCAGAAATACTCTTTCTTTCTCTCATATTGCATTTTGGATTTTGGATTTTTTATTTATTATTATTAATCATGGGTGATTTTATTAGCACTTGCAATATACCATTACTGTAATGTTGTCAACTTTTAAAATTATTAAAAATGATGTCATCTTATAGACAGATTCATAGCCCAAAGATTTTGCAGCAGGTGCTCTCCTGCTGCTTTGATACTGAAGTCTATACAGCTATTAGCTGTGGAGAATGACTCCATGGACCAAAGCCCTGCTCTGATGTCAGCCACAGAGGTGAACCTACATCTTTCCTCCATGGCAGTGTCAGCAGGCACCTTTGTTATGGGCATCTGTTCTGGTATCTGACAATCAGAGAACATTTTGAAGACAAAAGTTCTTGATAAAAGCCACAAATGTGTGGCTCAGGCTCTTACTCTGCAAGAGAGGACAGAATAACCAGACCTTTCCTTTATAAATGTATCTGGTGTCAAGAGTGACTCTATTCTTTTCCTGTGGAAGCCATAAATGAAGAATTAGTCAGCACTTGGTACTGTGGCCCACTGGGGATCCTAGGGTCCGCAGCAAAGCAGATAACGAATAGTTAGGGAAGGATGTGAGCTGATATGGGAAGGATGTGAGCTATTAGAGAGACCCAAGTTTTAGTAACTGGAATTCTATTTTGTGCCACTAGGGGATAACCAAACTGTTGCCAGCTTGTAAAAAATACCTGCTTAATCTCAGCTTCCTTGGAAATCAATTGTTAGAAGGAAATGTATTTGGACTGAATAGAGGGAATAGATATTTAAGCATATCTAAAATCTTTCCTTCATGTTGCAATACGAGTTGATACATAGATAAGCTTCTTGTACCTAAAAGCTGTTGCTTTCTCAGAGTCAGAAACTAGCTGTTTCCCATGAGATATGATTGACTTCACACTGATAGAGCAGATTGTTTAATTCCTGCAGAAAGAGCAAAAACCAGTTCAGACAGGGAAGAGTCTAATGATGTGATGGGGTTCTCAGGGAACTAACAAGAACTTGGTACTGTATTGCTCCAGAAGTCATGCCAGGTAGGGATCAAAGTATTTTCTTACCTTGGCCAAACTAGGTTATGACACATATACCAGCAATGCTGCTGCTGAATCTGACAGTCTCACCACAAATCCTTCTATTGGAGTGGATGCAAGAAATAATTTCCCCTCTGTCCTCTGATAACATTCCTTGCTGGGTAGTGTCTCATTTTTGCCAGGACTGTGATGAGGATGATTATCCTGTTTCTGAATTGCATATATTTAGAATGGTTAAACTGGCATATGTTGTTAATCTGGCAGTCTGAGCAACAAAAAGTTCTTTGCTACAACTCACGGAGGTTTTTAAAGGCACATGGAACACCTTCTCTTAATACTCATGGCAGAACATTACCTTGGTAAAATTACTCTTTAGTAGTCTCAACCAAGACATGCAGCATTCATTCAGGGACTGTCTTTTCAATCTGTGCCTTCCATGTAAAGACTGCAATGGTTTGAATGGGATATATGCCAGATGAAAGGCCTTCAAACTATTTTCTCTAGAAATTAGAGATAACTTATAGGGCTGGTCGGGGATGCACTTGGGAGACTCCATGCAGAAAGGCTGTGCACTGGGATGTAAAATATGTTAACATGACCTTCCTTCCTAGTCAAGATCAGACAGACCCTCTTTTTCCCTTGTTCCTGCTGACACAGATTTCTTGAGTGATTGCTTATCTGTTTCTTGGTGTCATAGTATCTGCCCATCTGAATATTGTCAGTATGCAGTTGGCATGAGGACTTGTTTCTCCCCTTCCAAGGGCTGTACATCAATGCTGAATAATGCAACCAGAAGTCTCTAGAGCTTGTATACTGCAAGTCATTAAACTGGAGTGACTTTGGCTCCAAGTGTGGTGAACAAGCTGTTCTTTTTAAAACAGTGATTTAGTGTCTTTGATTGTAGTAAATGCTGCCGTATAGAACAGAAGTAACTCCCATTTGCAGTGAGACAGTTAGCTTAGCCAAGAGAGTAATTAAAGTGTCTTCAAATACCTTAAATGATGTTATTTCTCCTCTCTGCTTTCTTGATCTCAAAGAAGGATACAACACATCTGCATGTTTTCATTTTATTTATTTATTTTCTGACCAATCACAGTCCTTTTTCACCCATGGGAAGTTTCTCCAGCTGTGCCTTTGTAATCTTCAAAATGTCTTCTGTCTTTTCCTTTCCTTCCCCACATGTTTGATCATGTCTTTTTGTCTCAAAACCTATGCCAAATTCTTCCTTGAGCTCAAAATGCAGACTTTCTTTCATTCTTCCCTGAGCAAACAGCAGAATGATCATATTTTCTCATCCAAGGGCCTTTGTAGTAAGTTAGCCCTCCAGAATGGAAGGCATAATAGTAATGCAATTTATTGCTATAACTGTTGGAGGAAAAATATTTTCATTTGCTCACTACAAAGAGTTTCAAAGAGGTCCTAGGGATGTGAACTTTTGCAGACCACCTTACATTAACATTCAGGTTTTGTAGCATGAGGAAAATACCTAAGAACTGATTTATCCATGGAGTGAAGAAAAGAATGGACAAGTGACCCTTCTTACCAACCATTTTACAGTTTGGAGTTTCATCTGTAAAAAGCCATGCCAATCTTATAAACTCAGACAAACTGCTTTTTTATTTTTTATTTTTTTCTCATTATTTATACCTGTGTTTTCTGGTGGGAACTTGGAGAAAAAGGTGATCGGTTTGGATGAATCTGATTAGTCTTAAGACTTCTCTAGGATGTCCAGCTACTGGATACAAAACTTGTCTAAGCCACTGTAGAAATTCAATCTAATGGAAAAACCTGCATGGGATCTCCTGGAAAGAGTGCAGCGGAGGGCCACAAAGATGAGACGGGGCCTGGAACATCTTTCCTATGAGGAAAGGCTGAGAGACCTGGGTCTGTTCAGCCTGGAGAAGAGAAGACTGAGAGGGGATCTTATAAATGTGTGTAAATATCTGAGGGGTGAGAGACAGAAGGATGTAGCTAACCTCTTCTCAGTGGTTTGTGGGGATAGGACAAGGGGCAATGGCTGCAAGATAGAGCACAGGAAGTTCTGCACCGACATGCGAAAGAACTTCTTCACGGTGATGGTGACGGAGCACTGGAACAGGCTGCCTAGGGAGGTTGTGCAGTCTCCTTCTCTGGAGATATTCAAGGCCCATCTGGATGCCTACCTGGACAGCCTGCTCTGAGGAACCTGCTTTGGCAGGGTGGTTGGACCCGATGATCTTTAGAGGTCCCTTCCAACCCCTACAGTTCTGTGATTCTGTGATTCAGTGATTCTGTGATTCTGTTATAATCTGAAACTAGAAAAGACATGAAATGGAAGATGGAAAACTGAAGAGAGGAGTGCAAAGAAAGAACTCTGCAAGAAAAAGCAAAAGCAGCAGTCAAGAAAAATGAGTTTCTACTTCAGCTACTGAATATTTGTAGGTTTCTAAAAAGTCCCCTTCTCTCTGTGCTGTGTTTCATCATCTGTAAAAGAGAAGTATTTTTGCTTATCTGTTCTGGTTTATCTTTGACTGATTGATGTTGGTATACAATGGTATTCTAGGTATCAATGTGTGTCTGTTATTAGTAGCAGTATATGCCTGGTGGTTTAAATAGAGCTTTTGTAGCTAAGAATTTACTTGCTTAAAGAAAAGTTACAGTTGAGTTATAACTGGGCTATAACCAAAAGTTTGCAACTTTGACCTTACTGTCTGGCATCTGTAGGAAAGGGAAGAAAAGGTGTCAAAGACATTTAAATCAAATGTATTTTTAATGGGCAAAGAAAATCATTTTAGGCATCAAAATAGAATAGGTTTAGTTGGAAGGCATCTACAAAGGTCACCTAGTCCAACTGCCTGATGACTTTAGGGCTAACTAAAAGTTAAAGCATATTAATGAAGGCGTTATCCAAATGCCTCTTGAACACCAATAATCATGGGACATCAATGACCTCTCTAGGAAACCTATTTCAAAGTATGACCATCCTCAGTGTAAATAAATTTTTCCAGTCTGACCCTCCCCTCCTGCATCTTTGTGCCATTTCCACACATCTCATCATATGTGACCAGAGGGAAGACATCAGCACCTCCCACTTTTATTGGGTCTGGCTGGGATGTTAACTTTCCCTGCAGCAACCCATACAGTGCTGTGCTCTGCACTTGTAACTAGGGCAGCAGTGGTATCACACCAGTGTTGTGTCTGCTGCTGAGAAGTGCTGGCACAGCATCAGGATTCTCTCTAACCCTCCTAGGGGGTGGGCAAAAAAGTGAGAAAGAAACATCACCAGGGCAGCTGACCTAAACCAACCAAAGGGATATTTCATACCATATGATGTCACACTCAGCAATAAAAGGTGGAAAAAGGAAGAAGAGGGGAGGGGTGGGCTCTTATTGTGAAAACGTCTGTCCTCCTTGCGAACACCAGCTACGTGCGTTGAGGCCCTTCTTCAAGGAAGTGGTCAAGCATCGCCCATTTGTGGGAAGTAGGGAGTAATTTCTTTCCTCTGCACTTCCACATAGCCTTTACTTTTTTTTTTTTTTTTTTTTCCCTCCCTTTTCCCCTTTCCCTTTTTTTCTCTTTAGTTAAATTGTTTAATTAATATTTCCTTAATAGTTTTTTTTTTTTTTTTTTTTTTTTTTTTTTAAATTTAATTAAACTATCCTTATCTCAACCCACGAGTTGTTCTTTCTTTTACTTCTTCCCCTCCTCATCTAAGGAGGGGAGTGAGAGTGGTTGTGGTGTTCAGTTGCCTAGCACGGTAAAACCACCACACCTCTGCACTTTCCCTCCTCAGGAAGTTTCAGAAAGCGGTGGGGTCACCTCTCAGTCTCCTTTTCTCCAAGCCAAGTTGTCCCCAGGCTCTCCTTATGGGGCATGACTCCCAGCTCTTTCACCAGCTTTGTTGCCCTTCTCTATATGCATTCAAGTATTTTAATATCCTTTTCGGATATAAAAGCCCAGAACTGCACACAATATGTGTGCAGCTCTCCCACTAAATATAGTGGGAGAATCACCTCTTTTGACTGGCTGGCTATGCAGTGCTTAATGCATTTCAAAATGCAGTTTGCCCTCTTGGTTGCCAGGGCACACTGCTGCCTCATGTGGAGCCTGCTGTCAAGCAGCACCCCCAGATCCCTTCTGAGCTGCTCTCCAGCCACTCACCTCCCAGTCTATACCTGTATCCAGCACTACTCCATCTCAGACATTTCCCTTTGAATATCAGCCATTGGTGATTGTCCAGTGCAGCAATGTACCTAGATCCCTCTGCAAGGCCTCTCATTCCCCCAGGGAGTCAGCAGCACCTCCTAGTTCAGTGTCATCAGCAGACTTGCCAAGGATAAATTCCACTCCTGCTTTCAGATGAGCATTAGAAACATTGAATTGGACTGGCCATAGAATAGAGCCCTGGAGAACACTGCTGGTGACTGCCTGCCAGCCAGATGTAGCCCCATTCACTACAGCTCTTTGAGCTCTACCATTCAGCCAGTTCATCAAACATTATAGCATAAACCTGTTCATCTCACAGTTGGACAATTTGTCCAGAAGGATGCTGTGAGGGATGGTATCAAAGGCCTTACTAAAATCCACAGATATTACATCCACTGCCTTCCCTTTGTCCACTAAGCAGGTGATCTTATCATAGGAGGATATCAAATTAGTAAGACAGGACTTTCCCTTTGTGAACCCATGTTAGCTATGCCTGAAAACTGCTTTGTTTTTTAAACGCCTTTCAATGGCACCTAGGATAATCTTCTCCATAAATTTTCCAAGTGCCTTCCGGTGGAAGTGGAAGGCTACAAGGTAACATGATTGCTAAAAATCTGTGGCTACGTGAAGTAGGTATCTGAAGAAGTTCCTCAAGTATGCCATTCCAAGGAAGTAAACAAGCTAATTTGATTAGGAGAGGAATGTAAATCAGCCACTATGGTACAAACTGCAGAAGGGAAGACTGTAGAACAGCACACAGCCAGGCTGTCAGGGAGTGCTGACTACAACTGTGGTATCTCTGGATGTTGTGCTCATGAAAGAGTCAGCTTAGTCTGGTAGGTGGGAAGGCCCCTTGTGCTACTATTCAGCATGTCAGGTGTGAAGACTATTCTGGAATCAAGTTATGAGAACACACATGCTATCTAATCTATTTTAGCCAAAAGCAATGATACCTCTTTGGGTCAGGCACAGCACTGTCATCTTCTGTCCTGTCCTGATGTATTAAGGTACTGACTGTTGCCACAGTCAGAGACTGTCAGCTGTTGGTGTCTCTTAACTGGCTTCTCTGATATTTTATATGCTGTATTTTGGGGACCTTCTGTTTTTCTTCCATGTCTTAGACCATTTTTTTTTTTCTTTTCCCTTTGGTTATATGCCACTTCAAAGTGTGATAAAGTTTCTGGGAAAAAATCAGCTCATGTTTTATGTTCAGTTTTTGTATCTGTGCATTCAGAGTGACTTTGAAGATCCATGAGAGAAGGCCTAACATGTATTGGAATGTTAATCTTCTCTCTGGAGCCCAAGAGTGCTAGTCCATTGCACTTGCTGGGAATACCATCCTCACTACTGGAAGCTCTGCAGAAAACAGTATTCCTTTCCTATTCATACCTATTGATAGGCAGGGATACAGTAGGCCAGAGCTATGTGGAGAACCACAGATGCCCATGGATCTATAGGATCACTTTGCTGTTGTCTCTGGAGAGCAAGGTAAAACAAGTGAATGGTGAAATGCTTTGTGTAGCACTACAGTGCCTCACTGTGACACTGTGGAGGACAGCCTGTGAAAGAGGACCCCATGCTGATCTTCTTCAGCTGGGGCACCCCGGAGCAGCCTGGATCTGATGCTCAGAGTCTGCTACCCTGTGAGGGGAATACAGAAAACCATGTGAGGTCAGTAGACTACACGTCACTTCTCTTCCATATTCCCAGAGCTAATCTGATTTTCCTTTTTTTTTTTTTTTTTTTTTTTTTTTTTTTTTT
>CM021765.1:78253910-78281644 GCA_011076525.1 Nettapus auritus | reverse complement strand
TTTTTTTTTTTTTTTTTTTTTTTTTTTTTTTTTTTTTTTTTTTTGGGGGGTGGGCGAAGAAGAAGAAAAACCAAAACTAGGGGTATAAAAGTTCAGGAAAGGAAACCCTAGGCAAGCAAACCTGCTGCCTTTTGCTTCTGGTTGGATCTGGCAATGAGAGTCACAGGAATAAGGTAATCCCCAGAAGAAACTGTAAGGAGCCACAATTAGGAGAACCTGTGACCTGGAGTGGCACACATGAGAGGCTCAGCTTCTACTGAGTCTGCTCCCCAGTAAATATTGCACAGTATCTGAGAAAAGAAAAGTACATTTAAGTAAGTGCTCAAGTAAACAAAGCAGCTAGGGTGAGCAGTTGTTTGCAAAGTAGCTGCCAAAAACACAGGCACAACCTCATTTGGCTGAGTTTTGTGGCTACCTTAAGGGAAAATAGTTCCCTGGAGGCTCACTACCATTCTCTGAGGTGACAGAGTGGTTTTCTGGGCATGTCTGACCTCAGCTTTACTGGTGGTTTGCCTTTCTATTGTGCTCCTGCTGAGAAATCAGAATAGGAGTTTCTTCCCCTGCCGCTCTCTTAGTGGGAGATAGTTATTTCTAACACACCACCATGACCATCTGAAATGTCTCCCCCATCTATCAGTGTCTTCTTAACTAGTGATGAAAGTGAACCCTGGCCCATGATTATCTGTGGGTAAATCACAGGTTTAGCAGAAGTGCAAGGATTTTAACATGTGGGAGTCTGCAGTCCACATGTGTCTGTTCTGTATACTCCAGGCCCCATGATATTGCACCAACTTCAGGTGCTCAGCCTCTTCCATACTCTTTGCTGGCCAATGCCAAAGTAAAATAGGTCAGGTAATTCCAAGCTCATCTCTGGTTAGCCTTCAGCAAGGTCACTGGTGCAGTTTTGGCCATTGTAGGGCTTCAGTTTTATTAAACAAATCTGACAGGATGATACTAAAAATTACATTTGTAGTGGTCCAAAAGGGAGTTCTAAAATCCTGCATTAACTTCATGGTTTAGTCTAATGTTTGGACATACAAAATAAGGTGGGCTTGATGTTCAGCTTCTTGCATCATGAACAATCAAGAATCTGGGGCAATTGTTTAAAATAATCCATTTATTACAATGATTTTCTCAGCCTCCCAGGGTCTGTCTCTATGCCAGTGCAGCAAGGATGTGCTCATTAAATTCCTTTTTGTGTTAAGGAGCATTGTCACTGGAGAACAGAGGCAGGGGTGTGCGTGGAGGGAGGGGACTGTGGAAGAAGAGAGATGGACCCATGCCACTTCAGTGAATTGCATATACCAGGGGTTGGGCAGGGGTGGAAAGTGAAGGAATTTCCAGATGGTATCTGCTTATATTTGTTAAAATTTTGACATTTACAATCTTATTTACTATCTTCTCTCACTGAGGTACCAGTGCAAGACGGGAGGGAATCAGAGAGGAAGCTCTTTTTCATTGCAGAACACTGCAAAGAGTTTGCTGTGTGTCCTTGAAGGAACCTCACATTTTGTAGCTGACCCTGAGCTTCTTTAGAAGAATCAGAAAAGCTTTTTTTTTTTTTTTTTTTTTTTTCCCTTTGCTCTAGTCCTATTTTTAGAGCTTGCTGTTTTCTCAGGGGCTTCACGGTCTATTTTTAAAACACTTTGCAGGCTGCCAAACCATTGTTACATTCTCTAGGGTGAGATCTACATGATGCCTGTAGTAAACCTGTCCAGAATTTGCAATAGGTATTTTTTTAAAAAGCAGGAAAAGCATTACTGACTGTGAAAAATGTTTTTGTAAATACGGCCCCACTATGAACTGAATTTATTTTATTGTGAATTTATTTTCACAAAGTATCCTTTTGCTTGTCTCATGACTTTCCCCTTTTCTGAAACAAACATTGGTCTGACCATCAAATTGCCCACTGCTGCATGAACCTGATTTGCACATTATTAGATCACCCAAAGTGATGGTAAATCAGGTTTGGTCCAAGTGTTGCAGCACGTTTAATGTTTTTATAAAGCTATTTTTCTTGCCTTTTATATTGGTAATGGGTTAAACAGCTTTGTTGTTTAGAGAAGTTTGAAGGGCTTAAAATAATAAAAAGTAAATATAAAAAAAAAATAAAGAGTATCAAATATTAGTAATAATCATCATAATATCATTCTCTTTCTTTGGGGGGGGACATTTCTCAAATGAATCCAGGATAATCACAGATTCTTTTTACCTGTGGGGAAAAAAAAAAAAAAAAAAAAAAAAAAAAAAAAAAAGGAACAGTTATGTAAAGATGAGGGAGCAGCTGTACTGCTGGTGTAAGCTGGCACTGCTACACTAATGTCAGTCGAAATAGTTGATCTAAGGGAACATTTGTCTGCAAGGGAAGCTGGTGTCAGAGTTACCAGTGAGTTACTGTGGCTTCATACACCACCAGACATGTGCTTAACACAGTGTCTGCTCATGTTATGCTCTGACCAACTCACAAATATGAGGGGCAGTGTCTATAGTGAAACCCTTTAATGGATGCTTAAGCCAAACACTCTTCTACACTGCCTACTGTGGACTAATATTGCCAAGAGGACAGTTCCTGCTCTTCAACCCATGTGCATGTGTTCCTTGAGCTGTAATAGCTCAGCTGTGCCTTTGAGCCCTGAGTTTATAGGCCACAAATATGTTAAGATATGTCAGTAACATTTGATATCATAAACTTGAGCCCACAGTACATACAGTGGGTTCTGGACACAGAAATAACATAGCACAAAGAATGGCTTTACTATTTGGACAGTCCTGGTAGCTCTGGGTCCATTCCCTGAACCATGAACCATTCAGGAGCTTCACAAGCTGGTGGTTTTCATTTCAGTTATTAACCACCAATTAATTTCTCTTCCATGAGTTTGTTTAGCTGCCTGCTGAGCCCTCATAATATTACTTATCCACAAGATTCTGCAGCAAGAAGTCCCCCAACTCAGCTCTCCTATATGAAGAGTCATCTGAACCTGCCCCTCAGTTTGTTGCCCCCTCACTCATAATTTGACTTCACTAGATTGCTCGAAGGCTCTGAATTGCTTAGCATTCAGTCTTGGTTTGTGAAAGGCCTATCTCAACTTTACCAGGAGACCCGTGATCTTTTGTGAACATAACCTGAGACTTTGCTTTGCAACCAAACCAGATGAGTTTCTCTTTAGGTTTGGAATTTGTTACAGATGTCTTACACTTCTCATAATTCCACTGGACAAATAATTATTCGGAAACCCCATAGAGAACTGCCTGAAATGGTATGTAAGCCACTGCTCCTGCCTGACTTCAAGTAATTTTGGCACTGGCCCCCGAACATTAAGAGAAGCTACTGATTCTGGTTAGTGTTCTTGGCAGCTGAGTTGGTTGCCTGGTTTTCAGGGTACACCTGCCATACCAGATGGCTATGATTTTAGCAGGGAATATATTCAGCTGCACATAAATCAGGCTGTCTTTCTTCTGAGGGAATGGCAATCAAGAGCACACGTGCATGCCCGCCCACATCTGCATGCTGACGTCTCAGCACTATGCGGTGACAGAGGAGCGAAGGAGACAGCCTGTCTGTAACACTCTAACTGCTCTGTGTTGCTCTACCCCACAGTCTGCACCAGCTCAGCAGGCCTGTTGTCTCCATCTGCACTACTGAACAGCAGAGGATGTTTGATGAACCTACTGTACTCATACCAGAATAGAGCTGGAATGGTGCAGAGCCTCAGTCTGGGAGGTGTCCTTTTCGGTACCCTTCATGACCTGTGTCTATTCAGCAGCCCTAGATTGCTGTTGCACTTACACAGCAAGCCACATATTAGCAGTTTATAGCATTGCTTTTCTAAGTAGCAGTTTGTTGGGGGCTTAAAGTCTGATGGAATTCAAAGATGTGGGGCAGGATGGAGAGGAATATTTGACTATTTCCTGGAAAACAATATTCTGTTAGAAGTTGGTGTTGCAGTGAAGATGGCTGAACAGAGAACAGGCTGTAAGCTTGCAAACAGTTTCCTCTGAAGTATCTATGTGTAAGAGCCAAGCATCTCCACCACATCCTGAAGAAGATGTGAAGGATGCTTTGCCAGAGAATGTAATGACTCGGCAAAGACACCAGCAGGTAATGGGATGTGAGCTGCCAGCTCCTTGACTTCTTTCTTTGCTCTTAGAGTGGCTACATCATTTTTTATCTCTAAACATTCTTCTGCATGAAAGAACACAACAGTGGTACCAGCTCTGAGTCATGCCAGTGTATTTACATGCACCTGTATTTAGGAGTAAAGCTGTTGGAGTTGGTACACATAATCAGCAGCTGATAAGAGAAGTAGTGGTAGTAGTAAGCTATTTAGATAAGGGAAAGGGAGGTAGTATATGCTGTCAGCAAGTACTTGGCACCTTGCAGTACTTGGCACCTTGCAACCCCAAATGAGGTTGGCCCAGGCTGTTCTTAAGCTACTGGATTTCCTGCAAGTTAAATCCCTTTCCTCAGACTTGTAGGACATATCAGCATTATCTGCCTGATGGGAGACAAGCAACGTTTAGATAATGAAGTGCTCTTTGCTGTGAATCTTTTTGTATCATTATCACACCTGTTAAGCAATATGACTCAAATCTCACCTCTGTCCTTTTCACCTCAGTGCGGTGGCGCAGTTAATGATGGCTGACATGGATCCATGCAGCAGGATCATCCAGCAGGACTAGCGGGGTCTGGAACAAGATATGGGTGTTTATCATGTTTCTGCTGAACTCTTGGTAGCACATATGGCTAGCTGGTAGATGGTAGTTGCAGAAGAAGGGCAGTACCATGCTCTGACACAAGACTTATTGGGAGCAGGTTAATTTCCTACACTTCAGGGTGAATTTGAATATGCATAGTGAGTTAATATGCTTTTGATGTGTGTCCGTGACGTTTTTGGTCTAGCACCAGGAATCCTAAAACCAGATTTGCATTGTCTCCACATAGGGCTTAGCCTCTTACGATACACTTCTCTTACGCCTGTAGTGTAACAGGTATGTACCAGAGGTGTGTTTGAAATGGAGGTGGAAACCTGTGAGGCATCTCTTGGTTTGTAATGCCCTGGGGTTTGAGTCTCTTGCTGGACCATGCAATTGTGCCAACACTGGGAGTAGGTGTAGGGCCATCCTTAAGATCGGGCACTGACATGGCTATTTCTCCTCAGCTGTTACTTTCTTCCCCCAAAGAAATGATCCCTGTCACATGACTAGCACCCTCACTGATTAGTCCCAGTTTCTAGTCTCTCTTTGGCAGACATCTGCTCAAAGCCCAGAAGCTCATTTTCTCTCTTGAAGTATGGGAGAGAAACCTTTCATTCATCTTTTAACCAAGCTCTTTGTTCAGGGCTGCATGCAGAAAACCTCTGCTTGACAGACTGCAGTTTCTGTGTTACTGCTCTGCAGAGCCCTTGCAAGTGTTTCAGGGGAATTGGCTAGCTTCTAGGTAATGGGTAATCTCTTTGCTTCCAGCTGCTAGAGAGCATGGAAGGAAGCTAAAAATACATTTCAGCGGACATCTAATGTCACTTTTCCACATGAATAGTTTGTGTGCCACAGGGGTGTTATGCAATTGCACTGGGGAGGGGACATAGGCTTTAATTTTATGAATAAAAGGGGAAGTGCTCGTGAGAAAATCTCTGTGAAAATGCTGTGGAACCTCAGTGCTTTGATGTCTGTGTTGCAAATGCATGCAGCAAAATACTCACAGATTTAGACCAACCAATCATGTGTGGATGTTATTTTTGGAAAGCACAGCACAGAAATATGGCACATGCAGCACATGTGAATTGGGAAAGTGCAATCTATTTTTGGAGTCTGTTTGCATATGTGCTGAGTCATGGTTTGCACACAGAGCAAGCCTGCACCTAACACTTCTTAAATCTGCTTTAGTGAGGTTGTTGGCTTTCAAGAAATTTATGGTTCCCACAAAATCCTTTCTCCCTCTGATTTTATTACTATCTCAGCATTGCAGGGGGATTAATTAGAAAATTAAAATAAATAAATTAGTGAAGAATGGGAAGTAGAAAAGAAGTGAAACAACCCTGAGTTAATGCAGGATGGTTTCTGCAAAACTAATAGCTACATATGTGCCAAAATGCCATAAAAGCATTAAAAAATATGGAAAGGGAACAAATAGATCTGAAAACGTGGGAAATTTACATCTTATTCTATATTTGCTAAAGCAAACCCGTATTAAGGGAGCAACCCCTAGAGAAAACAGTAATCAGAGAAAGAAACTGGAACATCATTGCATGAATTGCAGCCAACGCTGGCTTTATTGGCATGGAAGAAAATCCTCTAGGTTATCAGAACTCTCAGTCTGCAGAGCAAAGGAATGCTGCCTGAGGATAAAAGACTATCTAGCTAGTAGTGTTGGTCTGTTGGTCTCAGTGGATGGACTCTAGTCTGCAGGGCACTACCTTTTGCAGACTGCCTGCCAGAGCAGAGCAGCAGTCCTCACAAATGGTTTAAACTAAAATACAGGTTACATTTATTTATTTATTTATTTTTTTAATCCACTATTTCCTAGAGGCAAACACTTCAAATAGTGGAGACAATTAGGCTGTTGTCATTAGGTGGCTGTTGTCATTAAGGGGGAATTTTAACATCTTGTCTGCTGTCCTGCCACACCGTTGAGATCACTGTACTCCAGCTCTACAGTCTGCTGGTAGGAAGCAGTAGCACAAATCTGCAAGGGAAATAGGAGTGGTGCTGAGAGGGAAGCTCTGTCTGATTGTGTTTGGCACTGGAGAACCTTCTTTACATGGGCAGATAGTGATAGGACAAAGGGGAATGGTTTTAAACTGAAAGAGGGGAGATTTAGATTAGATGTTAGGAGGGAATTCTTCACTCAGAGGACAGTGAGGCACTGGAACAGGTTGTCCAGATAAGCTGTGGATGTTCCATCCCTGGAGATGTTCAAGGTCAGGTTGTATGGGGCCCTGGGCAACCTGATCTACTGGGAAGTGTCACTGCTGATGGCTTGTTGGAGCTAAATGGTCTTTAAGGTCCTTTCCAACCCAAGCCATTCTATGATTCTGTGACTTTATGATTCTTGGTCCTGTGTGCATGGAAATGGGGTTGCAGGCATGGACAACATGATGCTGGCACACCAGCAAGCACCCCAGTAAGACTGGGGAACTGCCATGTAGCTGGGAAGAGTCCAGAGAAGGAAATATTCTGCAACAGCAATTAATCATAGCCCACAAAGTTCAGGCTACATCATCACTGTCATTGAGACCTGGGTAAAGCACAACAAAGTGAGGCTGAGTGAACATATCATGCTGGGGCTGTCCCCTTGGGCATCCTGCCTTACAGTACACAGGTAAGTACAAAGTGAGGGTAAGGCCATTGAACAACCAGAGGTGGACTTTATTTGCCCATTTCTGCTTTCCAGCTAGTCTCCTAGCTTGGAGTGTAGCTGTGGTATGAGACCACAAAGCAACCCTCTGGAGACCTGCTCTGCTTTGTGGAGGTGCACATGACATACTTGTAGTTCACTGGAGCTGTTCTTACTGTTCAAGGAAAAGCAGACTGGCTTGTGGAGAAGAAACAAGATGGGTTTCAGTTCAAATGAAAATTAGAAGGTAAGTGGAATCAGCATTCACAACTTCCACTCATACAACTCTGAGGGGGAAGAGAATGTGTACTTATACTAAACAAGATGGGAAGGACAGCAAGAGTGATCTGAGGATTGGCTTGTTGGTGCAGGTCCAGTATGAGGTCCAAAGAAGAAACATCCTACATCCTTCATGTCAAAAGCAGCCCTTCAGTTTTTGTATTTATGTTATAAAGCCCTTTTCCTGGTGAGATCATCTGCAGAGATTGACCTGAATGCCATCTAGTGATCTAAAAACATAAATAACTGTTAAATTCTAGCCAAATGACCATGTCACACTGCAGCAGATGCTCTGCTCAGTTCATTCAGGAAAAGCAGAGAAGGAGCCCATGTTGATAAGGTAGATCTCCGTTGCCTAGATGTTAGTTTCCTGAAGTCCAAGTCTAGGGATGTGCAGATGCATGGTCTGACATCAGATGTGAACAACTCAGCTGAGCTCAGCTAAGCCCCACTGAAATCTACACCATTGCAGATTCTGAAGTGTTCTTGTGTTCTGAAAATGGGGGCAGAAAATGTAAACACTTCTGTTGCATTCTACATGAAAGGTGATGATCTCTATCTACCAGAAGCAGGTAGAAGCATAGTTTTATACATTATTCAAAACACCATCTGAGGTTAGAGGTGTAAACAGGTTTGACTAATATCCTGTTGTGTTTTCTTCTAGTGATGTTGAATCACACTGCAGGTTGCCTTTCAGAGGTTAACAGTGTTTTCTGAAGCCTAGTGATTCCAGTACAGGTTCAGCTCTAGGACTGCTGCTTAATGTATGCCCAGCATATTGTCTCTAGAACTGTCTATGCATGTCTATCCATACACTTCAGCAGATGTGGGGAAAGACATCAGCTCTGGTTTCCTAGTCCTATAGCAGGAATGGCACTGCCAATGTGCATCTTCTTACAGACTGCTGGAAGTTCATGAGGAGCTTCGGCAGAGTAATGAGGAAGAGACTTGGATTGCAGGCTATGGTGGAAAAAGGAGCAGCAGTAACTTGCCAGAGAGCTAGCATCCCTCTCACACTAATACCATTCCATGCAGCAGGATACAAAGAAAAGGTAGGATTGACATAGATCTCTGCAGGGGGTAAAGGCCAAGACACCATTGACTCAATTTTTAAATTTGTTTCCTATGTCAACATAAAAGCTACAAATGCCTATGAAAAGGGTAAGACAGCAAGAAGCATGCCTAGCAGGACTCCTCCTATGTGTGCTCTCCTGGTGTCTTTAATCCTGACAGAGCTAGACCCACAAGGTCTGTTCTGTTCACTTCTCTGCCTAGGAATATGTGGTTAGGACGTGTTATTTCAAATGACATGCATTGCGTTATTCTTCTTGTTATCAAAGAAAATAAAAAGCCACCCACTTCACAGAGGCAGGAAAAGAACTGTTTAAAATACACATTAGATTGAGGATCTCAAGCTCTAGTTTTGAAGGCAAACCTGAGTGTTTGCAGAATGTCTTAAAACAAGAACAAAAAATGCAAATATTGATGTAATATCCAAATCTGGAAGATGCATGCCAGATAAACAGATGTCAACATAACAATGGCCAGAAAACAAAACAAATCAGAACTCCCCTCCATTTCTCACTAATAAAAGCTTGAACATACATCTGAAATCTGTGGAAAGGCAGAAGAAAATTATGCAGGTCTCCACTTTCAAGCAGTTCTGCTAGTAAACATTTTTCACTTTTGCTCCCCATTTTTAGTGACTTTGACACCATATTGGCCTTCATGTAACTAAGCAGCACTTTTCCAGATCTCACTTTTGACTGGTTTCTGATTAAAACCACTGAGGTTCCAAACCTTCCTTTTTGCAGTCCTAGATCCTCAGCTCCACAGCCTAGGTTGACTCTCAGTGTAACTTGAAACTGCTGGAAATCTGAGTGGTTGTCTCATTCAATACTCAGCTCATGTCCAGGAACTTTGATAAACCTAACCTGAGGTTCATGCTTGTAATCAAATCTAAACAGGGATCAGTTTTGCCTAGGTTTCACTATTGCATAAGAAGGATCCCACCTTCCTTCCTCTCTTCACCTTGACCAGGCAGTGGAACATCCAACTATATACTCATGTATCATCAGTAACTTCTCAGGTTGTATACCCAGCCTGCATGTCTTAATACGAGCAACCTACCTGTTTGTGCTTCATTCTTATAAAACTTGGTTATTCTGGTTAGTGTTCCCTGCAGCTGACGTGGTCGGCTCTGTTCAGGGAATGACTCTCTGCCCAGATGGTAGCAAGCCTAACAAGGAATCTTTTCAGAGCTATGTACAAATTATGCCATCTCCTCTTGGATGGATTAGAGTCAACAGCACCATAAATGCAAACCCACACACCCACCTCTTCAAACTAGCATTCCAGAACTATGCAGGAAAACAGAATGCCTGCCTAACCCACACAAATCTGCCATGCTAACAAGCCTCATCAGCTGTAAGCAGAATTAGAAATAATAGATTATTAGCTTAATTCACATAACTTTTCTTGTTCATAGCATAAGTGGCCATTTTTTCACTGGAGAAACTGAGGTATAGCAAATTAAAATGCTTTTTAGGAATCAGGATTAAAGCCAGGAAGAAAACATTGGGCAGTGAATGCACCGTGTTACAGAAGTGATGATTTTTGTGTTAATTCAGTATTTTACATACTACTTTGCAAAAATAATGTGCACAAATACTTGTGTTTGCATCCTCTCTGTTCCTAGATTGTCTTAACTGCCTGAGCGCTTGTGTCTGAATAAGTATGCCATATTCTCCTCAGACTCACAAGTAGGCAACTATTAATAAATTGCTATTTAAAATAAGTTACGTTAGCTTGCATAGATCAGATACAGAAATTGCATAGGCTGTTCTGTTTCTGGATTGCTGAATGTCTTAGACACTAGATGGTCTGGAGGAAATAGTCTCATCAATACATATACAATGGATTTCCTTTAGATACTGTGAAAGACAATATCCAATAACTTTGGGTGACAGAACTTGTGTGAGACTACTTCCACTGTGTGGCACCTGTGACTGCAAGTACTGCATTAAATACCTTTATGGTTAAGGGCAATAGAGCTGAGTCTTTGTATAGGCATGGACACAGCAAATAGCATTTGAAGCACATCAGGACCGCTGTCGACTTCATTAAAACTGTGTGCATGTTTAAACAGCTGCTTGAGAGGCCTGTTGGATCAAGCTTTATATATCTAATAAAGAGCCCTAAAGGTTGAAGTTCATCTCTGAACATAACTTTATTTGGTTTAAACCATCCATCACATTGAAATAATGCTGCTGTTGAGTAGAAGATATGACTATTTTTATGGCTATGTGTAATATAAAATCCCCTCTCAAGAACGTGCCTTCTGAATGATAAATGTACATGTAACCTCCTTCCCCTGGTCTGAAGGAGCTGAGCAGCCTGGCCACATGTGATGCCTTTTCCCTGTTTATACAAGTAGTATTGATGGAGTGGTGGAAACAGCAGGGTCGTAAACTGCTAATGATCAGCCTGCAGATGCCCTTTTGCAAGCAGCACACCAGCAGGCTGATGCAGAACAGGAACTTCTTGTTTACACATCTCACTATCTGCATCACAGTGGCACAGTCCTCCCGTCCCTGTGTACAAACGGGAATGCTGCCCCCATGAGCAGCATAGCACACCCGGTTAACTCGTTGTAGCCTTGTGATAATCTAGCCTTCTCATTCTGACACTAATTCTTCTCCCTTGGGAGAGCTTCTGTTATCTGGGCTTGTGTGATATGGCTGAAACCATTTAATGCTAGAAAGAGCATGGAACTGAAGCAATAAAAGCAAATGCAGCATTCATTACATTTGGTAACTGCTACTGAGTTTCATTATTAAATGTTTTATGAGTCCTGTAGGTCTTTGCTAGACCCTACCTGAGGAGCAGCCATCATTTAAAACAAAAATAAAATATTTTTTTTCCTTAAGTAGTGTGTGCAGTAATGAGTCATGGTCACTTGCTGCAGTCAAGTATGCAATCATGAGAGGATTAAACCTTGCCACAAACAATGACAGGGCTCAATTAAACACTACAGCCTCCACAGACTTAATCATATCCAGGTGCCATGTTAAACATGGCGTGCCCTTCTCTGCAGTTACAAAAGTGATGTTTGTACTTGTTTCAGAGAAGATATCTCCTGTGAGGAGATGTCTCCTGAGAGACAGTGATGTCTCCTCACAATGACGTAGGCAAAGCAGAGACATTTAATGCCTTCTTCATCTCTGTCTTCAACACTGATGATGGACTTTGGGACCCAGGGTGCCCTGAGCTGGAGGACCATGACGGTGGGAATGACAAACTCCCAACCAACCCTGAACAGGTGTGGGATTTGCTGCTCCACCTGGATCCATACAAGTCCATGGGTCTGGATGGGATTCATCCCAGGGTGCTTAAAGAGCTGGCTGATGTCATCACAGGATCTCTCTCAATTATTTTTCAACAATCTTGGGAATCTGGAGAGGTCCCGGTAGACTGGAAGGTGGCAAATGTTGTGCCAATTTTCAAGAAGGGTAAGAAAGAAGGCCCTAGCAATTACAGGCCTGTCAGTCTCACATCAGTGCCTGGCCAAATTATGGAGAAGATGATTCTTGAAGTTATTGAAGCGCACCTGGGGGACAATGCAGTCATTGGTCCCAGCCAACATGCGTTCATGAGGGGTAGGTCCTGCCTAACAAATTTGATTTCCTTTTACAATAAGATCACCCGTCTAGTCGACCAAGGGAATGTGACCAAGCTGATGTGATCTTTTTGGACTTCAGCAAGGCTTTCAACATGGTTTCCCATAGGATCCTACTGGACAAAATGTCCAGATTACAACTTAACAAAAACATCATATGATGGGTGAGCAATTGGCTGACGGGCAGGGCTCAAAGGGTTGTGGTAAATGGGGCCACATCAGGCTGGCGGAAGATCACTAGTGGGGTCCCTCAAGGATCTATCTTAGGGCCAGTCCTCTTCAATGTTTTTATAAACTATTTGGATGTAGGACTGGAAGGTGTTTTGAGCAAATTTGCCGACAACATCAAACTTGGAGGAGTTGTAGACTTGGATGAGGGTGGAAAGGCCTTGCAGAAAGATCTGGACAGGTTGGAGAGCTGGACGATCACCAACCGCATGAAGCTTAACAAAAGCAAGTGCCGGGTCCTGCACCTAGGATGCGGCAACCCTGGCTATACATACAGACTGGGCGACAAGACGCTGGAGAGCAGCTCCGCAGAGAGGGATCTGGGGGTCGTGGTTGACAGCAAGTTGAATATGAGTCAGCAGTGTGCCCTGGCAGCCAGGAGGGCCAACCGTATCCTGGGGTGCACCAAGCACGGCATTGCTTGTCGGGCGAGGGAAGTGATCGTCCCGCTCTACTGGTGCAGCCTCACCTCGAGTACTGTGTGCAGTTCTGGGCACCACAGTACAAAAACGACATTCAACTGTTGGAGAGTGTCCGGAGGAGGGCAACAAAGATGGTGAAGGGCCTGGAGAGGAAAACATATGAGGAGCGGCTAAGATCACTGCGCCTGTTCAGCCTGGAGAAGAGGAAGCTGAGGGGAGACCTCATTCATCATGATCTACAACTTCCTCGCGAGGGGGAGTGGAGAGGTGGGAGGCTTTTTCTTTATTAACACCAGTGACAGAAACCGCAGGAACGGGGTGAAGCTGAGGCAAGGGAAGTTTAGACTAGACATCAGGAGGAGGTTCTTCACCGAGAGGGTGGTTGCGCACTGGAACAGGCTCCCCAGTGAAGTAGTCACTGCACCAAGCCTGTCTGAATTTGAGAAGCGATTGGACTGTGCACTTAGTCACCTGGTCTAAACTTTTGGGTAGACCTGTGCGGTGCGAGGGGTTAGACTTGATGATCCTTATGGGTCCCTTCCAACTCGGGATATTCTATGATTCTATGATTCTATGATAGCTTCATAAGGTAGTATGCAAATGCTTCAGTTTTCCTAGCAAAGGCTAATGTGATCCTGTAACGGTTTCTCACTGAAATGTCATCTACAGGATGGAAAGGAGCATGCCGTGATTTCTCTAGATGCTATTTTTTTTAAGTCTGCAGTGAAAGAAAGTATTGTAAAGGAGTGCGTGCATGATGCCTAGTAGGTTAGCTGTACAGGAACTTCTTCAGCTTGGGCTCACATATTTGTTTGTGAGGTGGGAGTTCTGAGGTTTGCCTGCTCTTAGACCAGATGAAACACAACATTATTTATTCCTTTTAGGCACAGACAGATCTAAAATATCCACAAACATCTACTCTGAGGCAAGTACGGCATCTAATCATTCCCTCAGCATAACTCTTCCCACTTCCTTTACCCATCCTGTGTTCATATGATGCTGGAAAGCAGGGGGATAGTCAAGTCACCAGGTCTTCCCTGATATGTTGGTGATTGTCTCTTTGGTCACCCAGTTGCTCTCCCATCCTTAATCCCAAGGCTTAGCCTTTGCCCATGTGGGGCTTGCTAAATCCTTTTTTTTCTCCTCATGACCCATCCATTGTTATCTCTGTTCTTTTGTGAATTTGGGCCTGACAAAAAAACAAAACAAAACAAAACAAAACAAACAAACAAACAAAAACAACAACAAAAAAAACTTTGTTAGTTTTTCCTGCTTGTATTTCATATTTTCATTTTTTTTTCTTCCTTGAAAAACAGATAATTTTCTGCACTCCTTATCTAGCTGAAACATTTTTCCCTTACAGCTGCTTTTGAAGACCAAAAATGCTCCAGTATTCCCCAGTGCTACAGTTTAAGAAATATACAATTTTAAATGATGAAAAAATTTCAGTGTAAAATTTGAATTAAAATTCCTTTTTTTTTTTTTTTTTTTTCCACATATAACTGTGTTACTCTAGGATGTCTGCAAATGAAAAAAAAGAGCAACGGGATTTGCTTCAGCCTTTAGATATGCCATTGTAACCACTAAATCTCAACATATTTCCAAAAGTTTTTATCTAAGTGTCCATCTGATTTGGTAAGTAGAACATGATTACTTTGGCCCATTTTAGAACAAATTCTGGTCATGAAAAGATGTTTCACTTTGAAGGGAATAAAACTAATACTTGTGGAAAACCTGTGGGAAGACAGGATAAATCCAGTGAAGGGTGGGAGCAGGTTTAGAAGTTCTTATACACATACAGTTAAACAAGCCAGCACAAACTTTTTGCACTTTTCCTCAGCTTAAGAAAACCTGCTTGAGGTTTCTTACACTGGCAGAATTTTTTTTAATCTACAGTGGGAGTTTGTTTACTGTTACACATTTGTAGAAGGTGTGAAAGAGCTTCTGTAGAAAAGATGCTAGTAGTGAGGTAATTAAAGGCAAGGTGATGAACGTGACAGGCCTGCCATGCTAGCTGTCAGCACTGGATTCATGGCTGTGCAGTGCTTGTGCTTCCTACACCTACGCTGAAGGCCTTTTGTCCCTAAGCTTTCTGCTTCCCAATTCTTTCCAGTTCCGGAGACTCACCCTGCCCAGCTCTCTGCTCCCTGGCCTGTGTAAGAGCCAGGAACCACAGGCAGAGATTTCTGCAGCCATTCTGCTATGCTTGTCACTAGCCAGCTCCCTCATTTAAGCCTGAAAACAAGGGGTGAACTTAGCTCTGCTGGCAGTTGACATGCTCCTACTCTTGCTGTATGCCTAGAGAGCAGAAATGGGGTTCTTTTTCACCTGGCTGGTGACTCTTCATCCTACTGTCTGCAAAATATTGATCAGGTAGTGCAATTTTGAAAATATAATTTGGGGGCTAATGTAAGTGGCTTGTCACCGTGGAACTAACCCCAGAAGAGAAGCAAGCAATAGACCCAAATGGGTGAGAGCGTCATATTTGTCAGCCAGAGCTGACAAGGTGCTGTTTCATCCATTGTGGCCTGAGAGTCTCTTACTCTCTGCAGAGAGTAATGGGAAAGCCAACCTATGTGTGTTTTTTACTTCCTCTGCATGGTCTGACAGACCCCCCAAAAATAGGTTTAGGAATGAACTAAGATGTTGCATGTGCTTGAGAGGACTGGCCCATCTTCTTCAGCTGGGACAAAATATTTATTTCCACAAGTAACATCTGCATTCCTTGGCTGAAATGCAAGGGACAAGGTCCATTGCTGCAAGTCTTGAGATTAACTGAAGGTGGGATGGGAACCTCAGCAATGTTCCTCTCAAGTACAGTTATATTCCTCTGATTACTGCAGTCCCTCACCAAACTTCTGCCTCCAGCACTGCTCACTTACTTCTTCCCTACTTCTGGTATTCAGGAAGGATTGCCTTGTGTGTATATCACCAGTCTTGCCAACCAGTATAGCCTGAGCTGGTGGAGGCAGGACTAGGAAAACATTATTTAATTTCCTCAATAATGACCCCGTTCTCAACCTGTTTTATAACCACCTACTAACTTCTAATTCAGAGCTTCAGTGAGCGTATTAGCTAAATGCAAGAAGTTTCTGGTACTTGATTTGAGGCCTCACAACCCAGCATTAACCAAAGCTGTCCTCTTGCTGGAGCCTTAGACTTTGGCCTTGGGCAGTCACTAGAATGCAATTTTCCTATTAGGTCATCTGAGCTTGCATGAAAACTATGTTGCTGATTGCCCAATATTCCCTAGAAATTTGGTGACACTGTTTTTCTAGCCCCATAATATTACTTTAGCTCCTCTTTTTCTCTCTGGGAAGCCATTTTACTATAGTTCTTATCCACTTCTGTCAAAATTCTGAAACTCCCCTTAAAAAATCACATTTTGTTGTGGATAGTACCACAATGCAAGGGAGATGTGGGTGTTATTTGGTTTTGACTAGTGCTGGGACCTTCCTCTTTCCTCCTCTGCGGCAGGGGGTAGCACAGCTAGATGGTACTCTGTGAACATACTGGTGTGTGTATAGTATAGCCACTGGCTTATCCTAAGATCCCATACAAAGATACGTGACCAGTTTAAATGCTGGAGCATGCCCTCAGAAATAGAGCAGACTGTGACTGCAGTGGTCTATGCAGTGGTCAAGTCAGTCTGAACTATAAATATACATATATATATATACACACAGACACACACAGCTTTTTGTCTGCAATGCCTGCCTCTGCGATATGACTGTAATGTTATGAACCTCTTTTGTTAAAGGCTGTGTTCATGGCTTTGTTTTGACAGGATTTATCTTGAAAGTAGGTCTACATAGGACCTTGTTATGGAAATTAATCAGTGCAGGTCTCAGATACAAGACACACAGGCCTAAGTAGGCTTCTAGAAAAATGGTGAAGTACAAGGAACCAGGTAGATGGATTTTCCTCCCCTCTGAGAGTCAGATGGCAGTGCAGGCTGCAGGAAGCAAGGCAATTCACACCTCTTTGGGAATCAGGTATCTATGTATTTTGTTAGAATATCAGTATTTATTTATCAAATAGCACAACTTCAAACTGCTAGGTACCCATCTTGCCGATGAAGTCATAGGGTGCTCTTGATGGAAATTTTTCTTTTAATGTTGCCAGCAGTCAGTTACCTCTCCCCCTTGGAATTACACACTTCACACATCATTGTTGCTTGTCCAATCAGAAATGAGTCCCATTTATTTATCCTACCAAGAGTCCACTACCAGAAATTTAATGAGTATGCTCTTCCAGATGATGACATCCAGTGGATTTCTTATTTTCCCAGCAAGAATTTTTGTGCTTTTCATTCCCTGAGTGCGGATAGGTCATATAGCCAAATTCACATTTTTCTGCTTCAGACTAAAGACTGCTTTCAAAGCTTTTCTTTGAAGGTGTTGTTATTACATCTTTTCATTCTAAGCTTTCCTGTGTCTCCTGTCTACACAATAGCTGTTTTTTCACCCAGATTTGTTTTAAACAGCCTTATGATAAGCCAAGATAGCAGCTGTCAAGGGGTTAATGTTTTTCCTTCTGCGACATGTAACAGAAGAACAAGGCAGAACAATAAAGCCATAGGAGAACCTTTGTGTTCAGCACATAAACAAGAAAACAAAGAGAAATAAGTGGCAGTGTGAAAATTTCAGCCAAGCTTCCACCATTCTCCAGGGCAGTTACAACTCAGCTGGAAAAATACAGGCAAACATTCTCATGCAGAGCAGCCCTGTTGGTGACAGATATGTGGAGAATTGGACTAGTCATTTACAATCTGCCTTCATTTATGCTGCGTTGGAGGATTTGCTGAATTGATTTTAATTACTTGCTATTTTTTGCTTGAGATACCTACCAGAAGTAATTCACAAATATATTTCAATTCAGAGGACAAAGAGAGTAGGTCATTTACCTTTTTTTTTTTTTTTTTTTTTTTTTTTTTTTTTTTTTACCAAAACTCTGCTTGGGCTGATAGATAGCCTCAAGAACTGTGTGGAGAAGTGATAGCTTAGATTAGGTCAGCTGATACAGTTGAAAAAATCAAGCGAGCTTTCTGCCATATAGTCCCTTCATCAAACCAAGTGCTATGTTTATTATTGCATTACTGCAATGTAATACTACTGTAAATCTGCAGAAATCAATAGAGTTCCACTGGTGTAATATTAGGGTACCCTAGCAGTAAATCAGTCCATGAATTTTTGTGGTTGATGAGTGCTGAAGCTGAGCTTCATTTCCTACAAAGGTCAGAGTGATGGATTTGTCATCAAATTTTACCTCCCCTGCTGCATGTTTATTTATAAATGGCCTTTCACAAAACAGCAGAATAAGGCATATTTTATCATTCCACATAAGCTAGAGCTTTTCTGAATTGAGACAAGATGACAAATGAGGTCACTGAACCTCCCGGGTTTGACAAAAAGGCTGTGTCTGTTCTGGTAAGCCAATGTGTGCCTGGGAACATTCCTGGGTGTTGGAATGTGACTGTCTGTGCTAGCAAAGCCCTGGAAAGGCCCAGTCGTGAATTTGGCATGTCCTAACTACCACTTTGTTTGGCATGCAGCCATATTGTTTTGATGGACATGGTTGTTTACAAGCACAGGCCTTTCCATGCCAGTTGTTATCTGTTCCCAGGAGGGCTGCTGAGCATGTTTGGTTGGGTACAATGCAGATAAAACCAAATTCTCTGAGGACAAAAGTGTAGTGAAATAGTCAAATTCTCAAATCAGTTCAGAAATCGAGGAAGGGTTTTGTTCAGTTTCTGTTCAATCTCTGACATTTAAAAACCATACGTTTTATCACACAGTTACTCTAACTTACTGGGGGAGGAGAAACAGAACAAGCATGGTGTCTACATGATGGGCCAACATCACTTTTTCATGCTGTCTAGGTGGACTGGGCATGGGTGAGGCTCTGCTATTGCTGTCTACTCTACCAGCAAGTGGCCTACCTAAACTTGGCCCTTCTTTAACACTGGGAAGATACTCTGAGCCAGAGCTGCCCCTGTGCTCCACTCGCTGATCTGGATGAGATATGCCTGGGTAATAGGTCCCCATTCCTGATCTCATGTCATTTCCCTAACAAAGGATACAATTATCCTTGTCTCCCAAATGTCCTTTATGGGTATGCAACATATTCAGTTTTACATTTCTTACCAGTTATTAAAGAAGTTTTCAGCAGCTAGGAAGATGAGGCCCCAGTGCACATGGATATATTACTGTGGTGATGTGAGAGATGTGAGAGGAAGATCTACAGACAAAAAGAATGGGGGAAAAGAGAATTCAAGGAGAAAGATGATGGCAGAGTTGAACATGAGCTCCAAGTTAGTGAGGGAAAATGGGGGAGCCAGAACAATCTATTTGTTCTAAGGAGAATTTTCTGTTTTGAAGGCATTTTGCTGGTGGAAGCTTTGTAGAAGTACATTTACTGTAGCCAGGCAGAGAAAGCAATATTTGAGAGGAGCGTGTATGTGAGCAATAAAGTTAGAGTTAAAGTCTTAAGCTCCACTGCTGAGGACTACAGAGACCAGGCAAAAGGGATCTGTGATGACTGGGTAAAGAACAGTAAGAATGAAGCTGTTGGATTTCACATCTGTAGACACTATCAATGGAAGGAATTCTCTGCCACAGTGTAAACAGCATGTATAGTAAAGGGGTGATTAAAACATGAGAGAGTAAAGACTAGGATAAGATGGACTTCCAGAGATGACATGAAATGTAAAGATTCATCTCACTTGCAAAACAATGCTGAGATACTCCTTCCCTTGTATATTGACTTCATGCTGAATACTGAGCCCATGCTCCTAGACTTTGTGAATAGTGACTGTAGTTGGTTAGCCTGCATCTCTGGAATTAAGTCTGAGAATATACATTCATGTTTCTTCAGTAGGTATTTTATTTTTGTTACCTCCTTTCATGATCTTTAAAGGCATTGTGAGATGCAGTTTAGAGTGTTAGTCTAGGGAAATTGTTCCTTCAAGCCTTAAATTATTCCTCAAGACTAGATTGTCTGAACCAAACACACACAAAAAACCACATTTATTTATATACATATATATATTTATTATTTTTAAATTTATATTTGGCCACTAACAGGAGCCTGAATTAGTAAGCCTTGAAATTCAGGCTTACTGAAAATATAGCAAAAAATTCACACTACTTCCTTGATGGATCTCAGAGGAAGCAGGGATCTTTTATTTTGTGTTTTAAAAATTTCTTCAGTGTAAGAGGAAGTTAAAGAAGATTAACACTAAAAAATAAGATCTAAAAAAGTTGAGAAATGCCAAAATTGGAGTCATTTGTAATACAAGAGGTTTCAAAATCTATGTACTGGGAAAGAAGCAAGCTCTAAAGATGTTCCCTGAGGTAGCAGAACAAGTGAGGCAGACATTCATTCAGTGATGGGACAGTCACCAGGGATGTGGGAGACTTGGGGCTGAAGCTTTGCCTGCATTCTGTGCAAGAGCCCCAGAGCCATTACTGTCTCTTACTCCTTACTACTGCAGCTGCTACACTTTCCATAAATAATGAAATATTAATTGAAGCAGGTACCTGAACCTCAGTTTCCCACATCCTGTGTGAACGCCTGAACTACAGCACTGTCAAATCAATATCCTGCAAAACATTCTCCTCTCTCAGCAAGTGTTTAAGTATTTATGCAGGTTAGAACTGCTCTAGCAAGGAAAACTGTGAAAGACCCGCTGCAGGATAGAAAGCAGCCTTCATATGGGGAGATGGGTTTTGGTTATGCACAAGAGACCCAGGAGACCCAGGATCTCCCTTCCTCGTATTGGTGTTGAGAAATAATCCTAATTGTCATGTACATGGTTAATCAAGGAAAATGCATTTTTTCCCACCCCTCTTCCCACCCCAGTTTTCCTTCTGGGTCCAAGAGCTCTGTCTCCCCAGAGCTTCCACTGAATGATGACATTCCATGAAAGGTTTCTTTTTGTTGTAACCACACTTTGTAACAAGAACCCCTTTACTGATAACTTCTTAACAAGCAATGCAAAGTAGTGCTTGCTGCAGTCCAACACTACAGATAAATGAACAGCAAGCAACACATATGAGCTTAATCATCCTCTGGTTAAGCCTTCGCTGGAGAACAGAAATATCATCCTTTATTGGGGAATGCAGAGAGAGCGAATCCCAGTTTTTAATCTTCTGGATTTCATAGTGGTGTCTGGAAGAAGAGCACAGCTTAAGGGCTAGAGCTTTGGTTACAGACAGAATGTCTAAACACAGACCTGGCATATCCTGAGAAACAAAACAGATGAGAGCCCAGCCATAGTATCAGTGACTGGGTTAAATTTCCAGCTTTGCCTGTAATGACCTCATTTATGAAGCAGGATGCTGCCTCCCTCACCCCTTCAAGTGAGGGCAGAGGTTCTGAGCTGTAACAAAGGTGGTGAATTGCATCACGGGCTTAAAGCTACTTAGAAGAAGAGATGAAAGAGGATGCAAGGTTGTTCATCTCAATGCATCTGTTTAAAAACAACCAGTGCTTCATTTATGGCTTCTGCCTGGCTGTAGCTGTGGGTCTGTCATTTTTAATCTGAGAGACTCAGAGGTTCTGTTATGGCTGATAGATTTACAAATTGGCTAGAAGGAAAAGAAGAAAGCAACCAAAGGAAAAGGAGATATTAGACAGAAAGATAGTAAGAGGATACATAAAATGAAATAAAAATCAGTCAGAAAATAAAAGAAACCTTTTAGTAGACAGATCTGCCACTAAACAGAGAAACTCTTACAGCCTTTTCCTGGGAAAGACACTGGAGATGAAACCCGTGTTTTGCAACACCATGAAGCACATCCTAATCCACCTTTTGGCCATGCCTCAGAAAGAGCAACATCTAAACTCCTTAGCATCCATCCTCTCTCAGCATGGTACGCAGGGATCCTATGGCACATGCGTGTTTGAACTCTCCTGCTTCTTGTGCGTCCTGGGGCTGGCATATATAAGGGTCACTGCAGTGGGAGCCCAGGGGTTAGGCAGAAGCACACCATGTGTGTCCCCAGACAAAAGAGGAGGCACAGCAGCAGGCAGAATTGTGGTGGATTTGTTGAAAGGAACAATGTTTCCAACAGCAAATCAATAGATTTCACAGATTTTTCAGCAAAATGTTGGATTTCATGATTTCAGCAGCAAATTATTGGATTTGTTGAAAGGAACAGCAGATCTGGGGGTAAGAATGGGTGAGGAGGAGGTGGCAGCAGCAGATCTGCTGGTGTGCAAGGCCAGGAGAGTGGAGGGAGTGACAATTGTCAGGGCTTGAGCTACCTGTTGCCTTTAGAGAAAACTGCAGATGTGGGAACAGCTCTCCCAAGACCTGTTGACAGCTGATTTGTAGGATGTGCTTTAACTGTCCTCAGAGCTTTGAGCTTCAAAGGTGCCTTTGAGCCCCTGCTCTGAAATTCCCCTGCAGCTGGAACAAACTGATAACCTCAGCAGGTAGACCGCACCTGGTCAGATGTCATCTGGGCCATGCAATTGTATGGCTGTGAGTCAGAGGACCATCTGGCAGGTGGTTCAGAACCTCATTTTTCAAACGGGCTGTAAGCAGTAAGAGTAAATTATGGTTGAAAGGGCAGCACTTAATTCAGCAGTGAAGCTTTGTGCATGTTTTTATGATGCTAGTAGTCTAAGATCTTAAACCTCTGAGGTTTTACTGCTGTCAGAATCTACACCCACTTTTGCCAAAAGACAAATTCATTACAGCTTTTTTGTTGAACTTGAATTCTCACAAATCAACACACCATCTCCCCTTCCCCCAGCAGTTTTCTACTATTCAAAACCCAATTTCTTTGTGACAGAGCTTGCCAGATCAGCATGGATTTTTAATTCTTGTGTGTTTTCAACTTCTAATAATCCTTTCTGATGGTAGAAATTGTGTACCTTTGGGCATTCAAAGATGTTGTGGGGCAGATGGTCACCTTTCATTCTCGTGAAAGACTTGAGTTATGATCCCTCCTCATCAGTGTCCTTTTGAGGCATAAAAACATATCTCTGAAGAACCAAAGCACTCAAGTGAGGAAATAGTGAAGGAGAATCATCTGCCTGTACCAGTCTGGGCACAGAAGGGTTAGGATGATAGTAGCAGCATAGATGCACCTATACCCTAGTTCTTTATATTACAAGGCATACTGTATTGCGTAGGAATACTGTGGAGAGAAAATGGAATCCTCATTCCTGCCCTCTCCTAGTACATCTAATAGTGCACAAGAAAGTTAGATCTTTCCATGAGACACTGCAGAAAAAAATAGAATATGATAGAACAAGATTTTGGTTCATAGGACAAAGCTGCCCCTAGGCAGTGTTAACTTGTCATGCTGACATTTAAAAGGCCTAAATCAAGGTGACAGAGATATTAGTGGCATTATGTGAAGAACTGTTCTGTAGGAATGAGTTGTTCTTCAGAACAATTAATTCTCAGCACAGAGAATTAAGCATAAGTGGGTTTAACCTGAGGCTCACGTCATCATTTTTCCAGGTCTTATTATCTGTGGTGTGACTAATGCAGGATTACTCTTCATCTGTGTTCATGACTAACTTCATTTCTGTCCTGTATCCCACTGCAGAGCCTTGTTCCAAATTGCCACATAGAACCTTAATTGCTGCTCTATTTCCCAGAAAAATTGTGTGCACATAACTGTGTTCACTCTCTCCTTTCCTACCCTGGGACAGCATCTGACTCTGTAGGTACATTTCATACACATTTCTCAGAGGTGGGTAGGTAAGAGATTCCCCTGCTGGGGAAAACCAGATCTCAAGTAGTTCTGCATACTGGCTTGCTTTTCCCTACAATTCACTCTACTTCTCCAGTAAAAAGAGGAGTATCCACACTATTTAGGGCTTTCCAGTTTACTACCACTACCTCTGAAGATAGTCCCTTAGGTTCAGCGTCCATGCCTTCTCTGCTGAAAAGAGCCTTGGGCAAAATTTCATCCATCACTCGTGCTGGCGGCAGGAATGAAGCTTCTCCCTGGCAGTGGTACATGCACCAGGGCTGAAGGAGTGTGGGCAGAAGATACAGCCCACTCTCAGAATCACAGAATCATCTAGGCTGGAAGAGACCTCCAAGATCACCGAGTCCAACCTCTGACTCAACAGCAACAAGTCCTCCACTAAACCATATCCCTAAGCTCTACATCTAAACGTCTTTTAAAGACCTTCAGGGATGGTGATTTTCCTGGGCAGTCTATTCCAATGCCTAACAACCCTTTCAGTAAAGAATTTCTTCCTAATATCCAACCTAAACCTCCCCTGGTGCAGCTTTAGCCCATTCAGCCCTGGATATGGGGAGAGCGGACTTCATGCTGCTCAGGGAACTAGTTGGCAAGGTCCCCTGGGAAACTGCTTTTCAAGGCATGGGTGTCCATCAGTGCTGGTCAGTCTTTAAGCACTGCCTCCTAACAGCACAAGATCAGGCAATTCCAAAATATTGGAAATCAGGCAGGCAGGGCAGGAGGCTGACAAGGGATCTACTACTAGAGCTTAGGCGAATAAAGAAAGTGTACGGCTGCTGGAAGAAAGGTCAGGAGACGAGGAAGGAATACAGGGATGCTGTTTGTGCTTGTAGGGAGAAAATTTGTGTGGCCAAAGCCCAACTAGAGTTGAAGCTGACCGTGTCTGTGGGAGACAATAAAAAAGGTTCTTTTAGATATATGAACAGAAAAAGGAGAACCAAAGAAAACATAGGTCCGCTGCTTGACGGAGAGGTCTCCTTACAGACAATGACGTAGGCAAAGCAGAGACATTTAATGCCTTCTTCACCTCTGTCTTCAACACTGATGATGGACTTTGGGACCCAGGGTGCCCTGAGCTGGAGGACCATGACGGTGGGAATGACAAACTCCCAACCAACCCTGAACAGGTGTGGGATTTGCTGCTCCACCTGGATCCATACAAGTCCATGGGTCTGGATGGGATTCATCCCAGGGTGCTTAAAGAGCTGGCTGATGTCATCACAGGATCTCTCTCAATTATTTTTCAACGATCTTGGGAATCTGGAGAGGTCCCGGTAGACTGGAAGGTGGCAAATGTTGTGCCAATTTTCAAGAAGGGTAAGAAAGAAGGCCCTAGCAATTACAGGCCTGTCAGTCTCACATCAGTGCCTGGCCAAATTATGGAGAAGATGATTCTTGAAGTTATTGAAGCGCACCTGGGGGACAATGCAGTCATTGGTCCCAGCCAACATGCGTTCATGAGGGGTAGGTCCTGCCTAACAAATTTGATTTCCTTTTACAATAAGATCACCCGTCTAGTCGACCAAGGGAATGTGACCAAGCTGATGTGATCTTTTTGGACTTCAGCAAGGCTTTCAACATGGTTTCCCATAGGATCCTACTGGACAAAATGTCCAGATTACAACTTAACAAAAACATCATATGATGGGTGAGCAATTGGCTGACGGGCAGGGCTCAAAGGGTTGTGGTAAATGGGGCCACATCAGGCTGGCGGAAGATCACTAGTGGGGTCCCTCAAGGATCTATCTTAGGGCCAGTCCTCTTCAATGTTTTTATAAACTATTTGGATGTAGGACTGGAAGGTGTTTTGAGCAAATTTGCCGACAACATCAAACTTGGAGGAGTTGTAGACTTGGATGAGGGTGGAAAGGCCTTGCAGAAAGATCTGGACAGGTTGGAGAGCTGGACGATCACCAACCGCATGAAGCTTAACAAAAGCAAGTGCCGGGTCCTGCACCTAGGATGCGGCAACCCTGGCTATACATACAGACTGGGCGACAAGACGCTGGAGAGCAGCTCCGCAGAGAGGGATCTGGGGGTCGTGGTTGACAGCAAGTTGAATATGAGTCAGCAGTGTGCCCTGGCAGCCAGGAGGGCCAACCGTATCCTGGGGTGCACCAAGCACGGCATTGCTTGTCGGGCGAGGGAAGTGATCGTCCCGCTCTACTGGTGCAGCCTCACCTCGAGTACTGTGTGCAGTTCTGGGCACCACAGTACAAAAACGACATTCAACTGTTGGAGAGTGTCCGGAGGAGGGCAACAAAGATGGTGAAGGGCCTGGAGAGGAAAACATATGAGGAGCGGCTAAGATCACTGCGCCTGTTCAGCCTGGAGAAGAGGAAGCTGAGGGGAGACCTCATTCATCATGATCTACAACTTCCTCGCGAGGGGGAGTGGAGAGGTGGGAGGCTTTTTCTTTATTAACACCAGTGACAGAACCCGCAGGAACGGGGTGAAGCTGAGGCAAGGGAAGTTTAGACTAGACATCAGGAGGAGGTTCTTCACCGAGAGGGTGGTTGCGCACTGGAACAGGCTCCCCAGTGAAGTAGTCACTGCACCAAGCCTGTCTGAATTTGAGAAGCGATTGGACTGTGCACTTAGTCACCTGGTCTAAACTTTTGGGTAGACCTGTGCGGTGCGAGGGGTTAGACTTGATGATCCTTATGGGTCCCTTCCAACTCGGGATATTCTATGATTCTATGATTCCCCCTCATCCTGTCACCAGGCACGTGGGAGAATAGACTAACCCCCACCTTGCTACAGCCTCCTTTACGGTACCCGTGGAGTGCGATAAGGTCACCCCTGAGCCTCCTCTTCTCCAGGCTGAACAATCCCAACTTCCTCAGCCACTCCTTGCAAGACTTGTTCTCCAGACCCCTCACAAGCCTCGCTGCCATTCTCTGGACTTGCTTGAGCACCTCAATGTCCTTCTTGTAGCAAGGAGCCCAGAACTGAACACAGTACTCGAGGTGCAGCCTCTCCTTGAGTGATATTAAAGCCAGTTTACCTCTAAGTGTAATCTAAGTGCTGTAGCAGGTCACCAAACATTTCCTTGTGGATTGTGAGGGCCACATCCTTCTTCCCATCCCCTTCCACCAGGAAAGTAATGGGTATCCAGATAAGTCTTGTAAGATAGTCTTGCCAGTAAAGACTCAGATAAGATAGTCTTGCCAGTAAAGACTGAGGCTCTCCTCCCTCCTAAACCTGTCTGCATCTGACCCTGGTGTCCCAGCTCTTGTTCAACTTCAGTAGGACTGAGGACCACCTCTTGCAAAAATTTCCAGCAGCTTTGGTTCAGTTCCTACACACTGATTATTGTTTGAATGGCTTTGGATGCCTCGAACGAGTCTGGAGGATGGGCACAATTATTCATGTAGTTAATAAGTTGAAGTTGATGCGAGTGAAATGAATCTACAGAAAAACAATGCAGACATAAAATGATTGATATAGCTGTTTTTTTTTTTTTTTTTTTTTTTTTTTTTTTTTTTTTTTTTTTTCCCGCTTCTACTGTGCTCTACTGTGAGTTTTATTCTCCCCAAAGATGCTGCCGAAGCTCCGTTATTAGATGCCAGACTGGTCAAAATTAATAACAAGTTTGTTATAAGAATAGTTCTTTACAACTTTGGGACAGAAGTACCACATGGTTGCTGGACCATTTTCACTCAGAATTTAATCACAAAAGGATATTTGTACATTCAAGATGATCTTCAGTATCATTAGGATGGAAATAACGTAAAGCTGGGAAAAATATATTCAGAAAGTATATTTAGAAGAAAGTTTTTGCTTTTTCTTAATTTTTGATAACTTTTGTCTTACTCAGAGTACCTTAAGGATTGAAAACTTTTAACTATGTATATTCCAACACAGCGATTTTGTAAAAGATCTTGCTTATTATGCAAGTTTTTAACTTCAACTACTTGAGCAGATATTACATAAATTAATTAAGCTGCTCCAGTATTTACAGTCAGGTATGTTAGAAAGCATCTTGGTCATCAGAAGCCTTAGTCAGTCCCCGATAGCATGCCTGCACTTTCAGACTTTTTTTTTTTTTTTTTTTT
>CM021765.1:78232802-78253810 GCA_011076525.1 Nettapus auritus | reverse complement strand
TTTTTTTTTTTTTTTTTTTTTTTTTTTTTTTTTTTTTTAATACATTATTGCTTTTTAGTTAACTCTATAACATTCAGTTCAAAGGGTTCACACTAGATGATAAAATGTATTGATCATTATTTGATCCCATAATTTATCGATCACAGTACACGTAGAGCTTTTGAAATTCTATCTGAAGCATAATAAAGTTTTTTGTTTGTTTGTTTGTTTGTTTGTTTTCCTCTCAAAATAAATAAATAAAACTTTTGCCTGACAAATCAAAATTTAAAGGGAGGAAAGGGAAGAAGTGGACAGTGGAACTGTTCATGTTACCATTATCTTCTGATTTCAAACAGAAATGACAAATGAATAAATAAATCAACAAAAACAACAATAATAAAAATCAGGCAAACCTGAGTAAGAGTTCACCCTTTTTGTTTGAAAATTAAAATAATTATCTCCTTATCTTGGAAAATTTAGTTTTGTCACTGAATCATATGAGACAATAATCATGCTGAAGGTTAAATCCAAATACCAAGACTTGCACTACTGAGCTTTTTTGGGCAAAGTAAAAACAACAGACATAGACAGAGCCTAATGAAATGTTAAAAATAGCAGGATGCAAAGATGATGAGAAAAGAGGTGAAAAAAACGCATGCTGACAGTGACTGTGAGTAGGTGGGTGGTTGAGCTCAGCCTCCAAGTGAGCATGACTAGAAAGGAGGGTAATTATTTTGATTTGTCTGGCATAGTGCATGTCTAAGATATTAAAGAGTACAAATAAAGGTTGTGATTTGTCCAATCTCCATGAAAATCATACATTTCTAAGTCCCAGAGGACTCTGATTCAGTGGCTAATAGAATAGCTACAGGTTTCAAAAAGGTCATATTTTGTTTCAAAGTTGAATTCCAAATGGTACAATCTTATCATAGATTCATAGACGGGTTTGTGTTGGAAAGGACCTTAAACATTGTCTAATTCCAGTCCCCCTGCCATGAGCAGGAACACCTCCCACTAGACCAGGTTGCTCAAAACCCCATCCAACCTGGCCTTGAACACCTCCAGGGATGGGGCATCCACAGCTTCAGAATCACAGAATCACAGAATAGTCTAATTTGGAAGAGATCTCCAAGATCACAGAATCCAACCTCTGACCTAATGCTAACAAATCATCCCCTAAACCATATCCCTAAACTCTACATCTAAACGTCTTTTAAAGACCTCCAGGAATGGTGACTCAATCACTTCCCTGGGCAGCCTTTTCCAATACCTAACAGCCCTTTCAATAAGGAAGTTCTTCCTAATATCCAACCTAAACCTCCCCTGGTAAAACTTTAACCCATTCCCCCTCATCCTGTCACCAGGCATGTGGGAGAACAGAACAACCGCCACCTCGCTACAGCCTCCTTTCAGGTACCTGTAGAGTGCGATAAGGTCGCCCCTGAGCCTCCTCTTCTCCAGGCTAAATAGTCCCAGCTCCATCAGCCACTCCTCATAAGACTTGTTCTCCAGATCCCTTCACCAGCTTCATAGCGCTTCTCTGGACTCGCTCAAGCACCTCCATGTCCTTCTGGTAGTGAGGGGCCCAAAACTGAACACAGTACTCAAGGTGCGGCCTCATTGGAGCCGAGTACAGGGGGACAATCACTTCCCTGGACCTGCTGGCCACGATGTTTCTTATGCAAGCCAGGATGCTGTTGGCCTTCTTGGCCACCTGAGCACACTGCTGGCTCATATTCGGCCGACTGTCAACCAATACTCCCAGGTCCTTCTCTGACAGGCAGCTTTCTAACCACACATCTCCCAGCCTGTAGCTCTGTTTGGGGTTGTTGTGCCCCAGGTGCAGAACCCGGCACTTGGCCTTGTTGAACTTCATACCGTTGGCCTCGGCCCATCACTCCAGCCTATCCAGGTCTTCCTGCAGAGCCTTCCTACCCTTGAGCAGGTCGACACAGGCACCTAACTTGGTGTTGTCTGCAAACTTACTGAGGGTACGCTTGATCCCCTCATCCAGATCATCGATAAAGATGTTAAAGAAGACTGGCCCCAGTACCGAGCCCTGGGGGACTCCACTAGTGACCGGCCTCCAACTGGATTTGACTCCATTCACTAAGACTCTTTGGGCCCGGCCATCCAGCCAGTTCTTACCCCAACGAAGTGTGCGCCAGTCCTAGCCAAGAGCAGCCAGTTTCCTGAGGAGAATGCTGTGGGGAATGGTGTCAAAAGCCTTACTGAAGTCAAGGTAGACCACATCTGCAGCCTTTCCCTCATCCACTGAATGTGTCACCTTGTCATAGAAGGAGATCAAGTTCGTCAAGCAGGACCTGCCCTTCATAAACCCATCCTGACTAGGTCTGATTGCCGCTTGCCCTGCAACTACTGCATGATGATGCCCAAGATAATCTGCTCCATGAGCTTCCCTGGCACTGAAATCAAACTAACTGGTCTATAGTTCCCCGAGTCTACCCTCCAGCCCTTCTTGTAGATGGGCGTCACGTTTGCTATCCACCAGTCAAGTGGGTCCTCCCCTGATAGCCAGGACTGCCGATAAATGATGGAAAGCGGTTTGGCCAGCTCCTCTGCCAGTTCTCTCAGTACCCTCGAATGGATCCCATACGGCCCCATCGACTTGCGTACATCCAAATGCTGTAGCAGGTCACCAACCATCTCCTCGTGGATTGTGAGGGCCACATTCTGCTCCTCATCCCCTTCCACCAGCTCAGGGTACTGGGCGTCCAGAGAGCAACTGGTTTTGATGCTAAAGACTGAGGCAAAGAAGGCATTAAGCACCTCAGCTTTTTCCTTACCGCTGGTAACTAAGTTTCCCCCCACATACAGTAAATGTGGAGAAGAGGTTGCCCAGCTTCTCTGGGCAGCCTCTTCCAGTGCCACAGTATCTTCACAGGACAAAATTTTCTTCTGAATATCTTATCTAAGCCTACTCTCTTTTAGTTTAAATCCATCACCCCTTGTCTTATCGCTACACTCCATTGTGAAGAGTCCCACTCTTGCTTTCCTATAGGCCCCCTCTAGGTACTGGAAGGATGCTATAATTTTTCCCTGAAGCCTTCTCTTCTTCAGGCTGAACAACCCCAGCTCACTCAGCCTGTCTTCATAGGAGAGGTTCTCCAGCCCTTTGATCATCCTTGTGGCCCTCCTCTGGACCTGGTCCTTCCTATGTTGAGGACCCCAGAGCTGGACACATTACTCCAGGTAGGGTCTGACAGGAGTGGAATAGGAGGGGATAATCACCTCCCTCAAATTGCTGGCCATGCTTCTTTTGATGCAGCTCAGGATACTGCTTTGGGTTGAAAGAGCACATTGCCAGGTCATGTTGAATTTTTCATCAACCAAAATCCCCAAATACTTCTCCTCAGTGCTGCTCTCAATCTACTCATCACCCAGCCTGTATATGTGACCCAGTTGCAGGACTTTGCACTTGACCTTGTTGAAGTTGAGCTTTGCACCTCTATAGCCCATCAATGTCCCTCTGGATAGCATCCCGTCCTTCCAACATGTTGATGGAACCACTCAGTTTGCTGTCATGCACAGACTTACTGAAGCTCAATCCAACTTGTGCAACTTCATTTTCCTTAGATAGTCTTGAACTTGACAGTTCTTCATTCTTGTAGTCCCTGCCTTTGCCTTCTGTGACTATTGCATTGTAGCTAGAGCACTTGCTGGTGAAGACTGGGGAAAAAAAGTCCTTCCACTCTCTGTAGGCCTCAATTTTCTGCTTGAGTTTAGCCAGAGGTTCTTTGTTCATTCATGAGAACCTTCTAGTGTTTTTCCTGACTTCCTCTTTGTTGGTATGCATCACTCCTGAGTTGGAGGAGGTGATCCTTGAATATTAACCAGCTTTCTTGGTCTTCTCTTCCTTCCTGGGCTTTATCCCATAGTATTCTACCAAGTGGATGCCTGAAGAGGCCAAAGTCTGCCCTCCCAAAATGTAGGGTAGCGAGCTTGTTGTGTGCCCTCCTTGCTGTCTGTCCTAAGGATCTTGAAGACTACTGTTTCATCGCCACTGCAGCCAAGACTGCCTTTAAGTCTTCACATTTCCCACCAGCCCCTCCTTCTTGGTGAGAATGAGGTCCAGCATTGCACCTCTCCTCATTGGCTCCTCTGTCACTTGGAGAAAGAGGGATTGCATCAATGCATTCCAGGAACCTCCTGGATTGCCTATGACCTGCTGTGCTGTTGCTGCAATAGATAGCGTCCCTTCAACTCCAGGGTTGTTGAAGTCTCCTATGAGGATGCTAATATCTGTCTGTAGAGGACATCATCAACTTGGTCTTCCTGGTCAGGTTGCCTGTAGCAAATATGCACTGCAAGGTCATGTGTCCCTAGCCTCCTTGTAATCCTAACCGATATTCTTGATCAGCTCCTCATCCAGCCCCAGACAGGGCTCCATGCACTCCAGATACAATTGGTGTAAAAATTGTAGGTGTAGCTTCAATTTTGTCATCATTGACATAGATGATGATATCCTCTCCTTGTATCCTTTACTTTTCTTTTCTAAAGAGCCTTAAAGTATTCTTCCCTTCCAACACTTCAGTCATGGGAGTTGTCCACAGTGTCTCCAAAATGCTCATAATATCATAGCCATGCACACGTGCACATCTCCATGCTTATAGGTAACTCCTCTTGTTTATTCTCCATGCTATAATCATTTGCATAAGGCATTTAAGTTGGGACCTCTGTTTCCACTGAAGTCATTTGTCTTTCCTGTTTTTTCTCATACAACACTAACTTTTCCAAGATCAAATCCCATTTCTGTGCTGATAGACACATAACATATAGGCTACTATATCTGACATTCAGATGTGTGTCATATCATAGGCATGATTGATACGTGATGCATTTTCCCATAAAATTCCCTTTCTACCTCATTGGATTGTAGGCAGTTTAGGAAGGGAATACTAGATCATTTAGACTGCTTAGTTGCTTTCCTGAGCTGGTGGAAGGGGATGGAGAGCAGAATGTGGCCCCCACAATCCACGAGGAGATGGTTGGCGACCTGCTACAGCACTTGGATATACACAAGTCGATGGGACCATATGGGATCCATCCGAGGGCACTGCATGAACTGGCAGAACAGCTGGCCAAGCCGCTTTCCATCATTTATTGGCAGTCCTGGCTGTCGGGGGAGGTCCCACTTGACTGGCGGATAGCAAATGTGACGCCCATCTATAAGAAGGGCTGGAGGGTAGACCCAGGGAACTACAGGCCTGTTAGTTTAACATCAGTGCCAGGGAAGCTCATGGAGCAGGTTATCCTGGGCGTCATCATGCGGCAGTTACCGGGCAAGCAGGCGATTAGGCCTAGTCAGCATAGGTTTATGAAGGGTAGGTCCTGCTTCACGAACCTGGTCTCCTTCTATGACAAGGTGACACATTCAGTGGATGAGGGAAAGGCTGCGGATGTGGTCTACCTTGACTTCAGCAAGGCTTTTGACACCGGTCCCCACAGCATTCTCCTCAGGAAACTGGCTGCCCATGGCTTGGACTGGCGCACACTTCGTTGGGGTAAGAACTGGCTGGATGGCCGGGCCCAAAGAGTCTTAGTGAATGGAGTCAAATCCAGTTGGAGGCCGGTCACTAGTGGAGTCCCCCAGGGCTCGGTACTGGGGCCAGTCTTCTTTAACATCTTTATCGATGATCTGGATGAGGGGATCAAGCGTACCCTCAGTAAGTTTGCAGACAACACCAAGTTAGGTGCCTGTGTCGACCTGCTCAAGGGTAGGAAGGCTCTGCAGGAAGACCTGGATAGGCTGGAGTGATGGGCCGAGGCCAACGGTATGAAGTTCAACAAGGCCAAGTGCTGGGTCCTGCTCCTGGGGAACAACAACCCCAAACAGAGCTACAGGCTGGGAGATGTGTGGTTAGAAAGCTGCCTGTCAGAGAAGGACCTGGGAGTATTGGTTGACAGTCGGCCGAATATGAGCCAGCAGTGTGCTCAGGTGGCCAAGAAGGCCAACAGCATCCTGGCTTGCATAAGAAACATCGTGGCCAGCAGGTCCAGGGAAGTGATTGTCCCCCTGTACTCGGCTCCAATGAGGCCGCACCTTGAGTACTGTGTTCAGTTTTGGGCCCCTCACTACCAGAAGGACATGGAGGTGCTTGAGCGAGTCCAGAGAAGGGCTACAAAGCTGGTGAAGGGATCTGGAGAACAAGTCTTACGAGGAGTGGCTGATGGAGCTGGGACTATTTAGCCTGGAGAAGAGGAGGCTCAGGGGCGACCTTATCGCACTCTACAGGTACCTGAAAGGAGGCTGTAGCGAGGTGGCGGTTGTTCTGTTCTCCCACATGCCTGGTGACAGGACGAGGGGGAATGGGCTAAAGTTGCGCCAGGTTAGGTTTAGGTTGGATATTAGGAAGAACTTCCTTATTGAAAGGGCTGTTAGGTATTGGAATAGGCTGCCCAGGGAAGTGGTTGAGTCACCATCCCTGGAGGTCTTTAAAAGATGTTTAGATGTAGAGCTTAGGGATACGGTTTAGGGGATGATTTGTTAGTGTTAGGTCAGAGGTTGGACTCGGTGATCTTGGAGGTCTCTTCCAACCTAGACCTTCTGTGAAATTTTCTGTGAAATTTTTCACTAAAAATATAACAATATATTACAAATTTGCTACCTTGATTAGAAATCCGTAGATATGTGATCTGAATTGCTATGGAAATGTACAAATATTTTTGGCTGTAAAAGTCAAAACTGTACATGAGATGTAAGTATAAAACTTGTTTTTGCGAGAAAGAAAGATAATTGTTTGAAAAAGAACTGTAAAGAAAATTTTATCATCTGCAGAAACCAAAAATGTGATTCATAAAGAGAGGCATACAGGAAAAAAAAACAATAACAAAGCTGTCAAAGAATTATTACCTTGTCACATGTTCCCTGGGGACTTCCTAGACTTCCTTGGGGATTTTCCTGATGATAAATTCTTTCTGTGATCCAAAGTCTGTTAAATGTTATGCTCCCAGTCCCCAAGCCCCTCCAAATGGAAAGTCTTATATTTTAGGCTGAAAATTCAGATATGTTTACTTAATTCTAAATGTCGTATGGGTCTTTCATATGAAATGGGATTCTTCAGTTCTGTCAAATGAAAAGATTCTAGACAAAATAAATGACACAAAGGGGAACATGAAATAGTTAAATTATAATTCTCATAAGTAGTCACAGCACCACCACCAGCAGTTTTATCAGACTTTCTTAGACAGAAGTGGCTCACATGGTCAACAGACCAAAATTTTGAACTGAGGTGGGATAATACAAGAAAAAATACTCCATATGATTTGTCTTACAGGGAAATTTAAAACTCACATAAGAATCTCATTTACATGAGAAAATGTTTAGCTATCTACTTTAAAGATAATTTGAAAAGAAAAATCTTTAAGATACTTGCATTGTCATGTCTGCACAGTCTGTCTTTAAACAGTAGAATTCAAGCTGATTATTAAAATTTCTGTATGCATAAACCCAAGACCTTTTCAGACTTACTGTATATCAGAGCAGCCAGTCGTTGAGAAGTTAGAGTCCCAGCTCTGCTAGAATGCAAGTGGTTCTTCTTTACCAATTGGAGGCAATTGGTTCAGATATTATTATGGTTGCACAGTGTTTTTCTTTCAAATGGTCATTTTAAAAGAATCTTTATAAATAGTTTTCTTTTCTGGGACACAGCAGACTGAAGCCTTTGATTCCTTCTTTATTTAGTCTGCTTGGATGATAAGTCCATTTTGATTCAAGTCAGCAGGACTTTAGAGTAAATTGGATCAGATGGAAGTTATCTCTAAGTCCTTTACAGAAGGTTCAGTCTCTTAATAAAAGGTCAGCGTTCATTTGTTTTTAACTTTGCATAATGCATTAAGTATATGCAAAGGAGAATCTGATTGGAAATTGGGTGCTATTGTAGTGCTATATCTGAGAGAGGAACAGGAAAAGGTGGCATATGTCTTCAGGTATTTGTCTTTGAACCAACAAGTTCAAAAAAAAAATAAAAATAAATTGAAAGATGAAAAGATGATCAGGGATCCAGTACATGCATAGAGTGTGTTTCCTTACCTTCTCATTACAAGTGTCTACAGATATGGTTTGTGGTTTTAGTTCACAATAGACAGCAGGTGTTCTGCTAATCACTTCTTAGCATGAAACTAAAATATTGCAAGAGATTAGGACAAGTCAGATTTGTGAGCTTCTCAGAACAAAGAGTTCACACCATCCTTTGAAGGAAAGGTTCATCTCAACAGATCTTGTGTCACTTGCACCGTTTACGTATGAACCATGAAAATGTGATCCCCGAGAAATAAAATGTAACACTAAAGATTCTGTTAAATGCTCTTGTTCTATATAGTGAAGGCTCACTGCAACATGGTCCCTTCCCCTTTGTCTTTGCCTTCATCATTGCCTTCACCTTCTTCTTCTCTCTCTTTTCCTAAGTGGTTCTTGAACTCCATGCATATGCCCTGTGAAGAGGAACTGCAGTTTGGGTTGAAGACCTGATGGATATGCAATGCACTGCAGTAGATACATCACAATCCCAAAGCCTTTTCAACCAGAAAATACCAGTTTGAGAGCCACACTAGCCTATAAACACTGGAAATTAATGGCATGACAGCCTCAGGAAACAGTACTTGAGATGTATAAGTGCCTCATGGGAGGAACTCATTACTTGGAGTTACAGTAAATTGCCACTGAAAGAATACTGGAGGAGCTGCAGAAGGTTCTCACACTTCATAAGCTTGATCTTGTCAGTTTCAAAGGCTAAGTGAATTTTGGCATGATTAAATGCTAGAAACTGTGGCCATCTGAAAAGACTTGGGGTTACAGGCTTGTTACATCAATTTGTGGCAATAGTGTCACACAGTATGCACAGAAGAAGCTTGCATGAGTTTTATTTATTTATTTATTTATTTATTTTCCTTTGGTGGTGTTGGTACTGTTGGTTTTGTTTTGTTTTGTTTTGCTTTGTATGTGTTTTCTGTTTGAAGGCTCTGCTACTGAGGTTTTAGACTGCTTTTGCATATATGTGAGATAGTGGGAGTTTGATGAAGGGGTGGGTCAGAAAAGGTTATAGTCCAGACTTTGTATTGACTTATATCTTGTGGCTTCTAGTAGATCCAGTTCTTTTGAATGGGTGTAAATCTAGGAAGAAACCTAGCTTGAACTGCTAATTGTTTTGCTGTACCAGGAGTGACTTCATCATTGCTCAGTGTCATAACAGCAAAGATATATATCCTGAAGCCACCCTAGCCTAAGGTGTGATCTTGATAAGCTTTTGTAAAGTAAGATTGGCTCCAGTCATATATTAAAGTATCATAATGACAAAACATATTTCATATATCACACGAGATTAGACAAAATTCTTCACGCTGAGCCAAAGTTCCCTCTGCTACACAGCACTGTTTGCTTCCTTTGTTGTTTTAAGTATATATATATTTTAATTAATATAGTCTTTTAATTAATATATTCATACTTAAAACAACAAAGGGCCGAGGCGGTCGGCTCCGGGGCAGACGCGTTCTGCAGCGGAGCAGAGCGGGGGATCGGGCCAGGCAGGGCTAATTTTCCGGCATCGAGCCTACTTGAGGGAGCCGCCACGACCCGGCAGCCCTCGTGAGGGACGCTGACGAGGCATAGGCGGAGCCAGCAGCGCCCCCTCCCCAGCCGTTCAAAAGCTGCCCCTAGGGAGCACGAGCGACCAGGAGCGCAGCGAACAGGACGGGCAAACAGGGCGTGGCGCGTCAGAAGGGAGTGGTGTGGCAGTTCGCGCAGGCAGGGCGAGCAGGAAGGGCAGGGCGCTCTCCCCCGCCCATACGTAACACCTCCTGTAACGACAGCCGTTAGCTAGGCGATAATGGTCTCCACCAGGCACAGTGCGCTCTCCAGGAAGTCGGTACACACCCAGACCGACTACCCGTTAAAAAATGCAGCAGTTCAGGTCACCGGATGCAGGGAGTGTCTGAGCCTGTTGGTGCCATCGGCGGGAGGCAGAGAAACTGGGTGCGTGAGGTGCGAGCAGGTGGATGACCTGGTCCGCATGGTGGCGGAGCTCAAGGAGGAGGTGGAGAGGTTGAGGGATATCAGGGAGTCTGAGCGGGAGATAGACTGGTGGAGCAACTCCCTGCAGGGCCTCAAGGAGAAGTACCGGGGTGAGACATCTCAAATGGGGGTGGACCCCTTGCCCTGTCGCCGTCAGGCAGAGGGAGGGGATCTGGGAGTTGAGGAGGAATGGAAACAGGTCCCTGCTCGACATCGCAGGCGATGCCCTCCCCTTCCGGCCCCACCTTCCCAGGTGCCCTTACATAACAGGTTTGAGGCCCTGGAGCTTGAGAGACCGGTGGGTGAGGAAGAGGTAGCAAGAGTACCCAGGAGGATGCCTAGGGCGAGGAGGTCGACTCCACGCCTCAGGACTGCCTCCACCAAGAAAGACAGAAGGGTTATTGTTGTGGGAGACTCTCTCCTCAGGGGAACCGAGGGCCCTATTTGTCGGCCTGACCCTACCCGTAGGGAAGTCTGCTGCCTCCCTGGGGCCAGGGTCAGGGATGTTGCCAAGAAGCTTCCCAACCTGGTTCGCCCCTCTGACTATTATCCTCTTTTGATAGTCCAGGCAGGTAGTGATGACACTGAAGATAGAAGCCTCAGGGCTATCAAACGAGACTTGAGGGGACTGGGACGGTTAGTGGATGGAGCGGGAGTGCAGGTGGTGTTTTTGTCCATCCCTACGGTGGCAGGGAGGGGTACAAAGTGGACACAGAAAGCCCACCTGTTAAACACGTGGCTCAGGGGCTGGTGCCAACACAGAAATCTTGGGTTTTTCGACCATGGGGCACTTTACTCGACACCCGGCCTGATGGCTGCAGACGGGTCCCTATCTTTTAGGGGAAAACGGATCCTGGGCCAGGAGCTGGCAGGGCTCGTTGAGAGGGCTTTAAACTAGGTAAGAAGGGGGACGGGGCTGAAGCAAGGGTTGTTAGAGCTGTGCCAGGGGGAACAATAGCAAGGCTGGGGGATAAGGCAATGGCCCAGCTGAAGTGCATCTACACCAATGCACGCAGCATGGGTAACAAACAGGAGGAGCTGGAAGCCATCGTGCAACAGGCAGGCTATGACTTGGTTGCCATCACGGAGACGTGGTGGGACCACTCTCATGACTGGAGTGCTGCAATGACTGGCTATAAACTCTTCAGAAGGGACAGGCAGCACAGAAGGGGTGGTGGTGTGGCTCTCTATATTAGAGAGTCTCTCGATGTTGTAGAACTAGAGGCTGGGAATGACAAGGTCGAGTCCCTCTGGGTTAGGATCGGCAGGGCCAACAAGGCTAGCGTCCTGGTCGGGGTCTGTTATAGACCACCGAACCAGGATGAGGAGACGGATGAGGAGTTCTACAGGCAGCTGACAGAAGTTGCGAAATCGTCAGCCCTTGTTCTCGTGGGGGACTTCAACTTCCCTGACATATCCTGGGAGCACAACACAGCCCAGAGAAAGCAGTCTAGGAGGTTTCTAGAGAGCGTGGAAGATAGCTTCCTGACGCAGCTGGTTAGTGAGCCCACCAGGGGTGGCGCCCCGCTAGACCTTCTGTTCACAAACAGAGAAGGACTGGTGGAGGATGTGATTGTCGGGGGCTGTCTTGGGCAGAGTGACCACGAAATGGTGGAGTTCTCTATTCTTGGCGAGGCCAGGAAGGGGACCAGTAAAACCGCTGTATTGGACTTCCGGAGGGCTGACTTTGAGCTGCTGAGGACACTGGTTGGCAGTGTCCCTTGGGAGGCGGTACTGAAGGGCAGAGGAGTCCAGGAAGGCTGGGCGCTCTTCAAGAGGGAAATCTTAATGGCGCAGGAACGGTCTGTCCCCACGTGCCCAAAGACGAGCTGGCGGGGCAGAAGACCAGCCTGGCTGAACAGAGAATTGTGGCTTGAGCTTAGGAGGAAAAGGAGGGTTTATAATCTTTGGAAAAGTGGGCAGGCCACTAAGGAGGACTATAAGGATGTTGCGAAGCTGTGCAGGGACAAAATTAGAAAAGCCAAAGCTCAACTGGAGCTCAATCTGGCTACTGCCGTTAAAGATAACAGAAAATGTTTTTATAAATACATCAATACAAAAAGGAGGACTAAGGAGAATTTCCATCCTTTACTGGATGTGGGGGGAAACTTAGTTACAAGAGATGAGGAAAAGGCGGAGGTGCTTAATGCCTTCTTTGCCTCAGTCTTTAGCGGCAATACCAGTTGTTCTCTGGATACCCAATTCCCTGAACTGGTAGAAGGGGATGGGGAGCAGGATGTGGCCCTCACTATACATGAAGAAATGGTTGGTAACCTGGTACGGCACTTGGAAGTGCACAAGTCGATGGGGCCGGACGGGATCCACCCGAGGGTACTGAGAGAACTGGCAGAGGAGCTGGCCAAACCGCTTACCATCATTTATCAACAGTCCTGGCTATCGGGGGAGATCCCAGTTGACTGGCGGCTAGCAAACGTGACGCCCATCTACAAGAAGGGCCGGAGGACTGACCCAGGAAACTACAGGCCTGTCAGTTTGACCTCAGTGCCAGGGAAGCTCATGGAGCAGATTATCTTGAGAGTCATCACGCAGCACTTGCGGGGCAAGCAGGCGATCAGGCCCAGTCAGCATGGGTTTATGAAGGGCAGGTCCTGCTTGATGAACCTGATCTCCTTCTATGACAAAGTGACGCGCTGGGTGGACGAGGGAAAGGCTGTGGATGTGGTCTACCTTGACTTCAGCAAGGCTTTTGACACCGTTTCCCACAGCATTCTCCTCAGGAAACTGGCTGCTCTTGGCTTGGACTGGCGCACGCTTCGTTGGGTTAGAAACTGGCTGGATGGCCGGGCCCAAAGAGTTGTGGTAAATGGAGTCAAATCCAGTTGGAGGCTGGTCGCTAGTGGCGTTCCCCAGGGCTCGGTGCTGGGGCCGGTCCTCTTTAATATCTTCATCAATTATCTGGATGAGGGGATCGAGTGCACCCTCAGTAAGTTTGCAGATGACACCAAGTTAGGTGCCTGTGTAGATCTGCTCGAGGGTAGGAAGACTCTGCAGGAGGATCTGGATAGGCTGCACCGATGGGCTGAGGTCAACGGTATGAAGTTCAACAAGGCCAAGTGCCGGGTCCTCCACCTGGGACGCAATAACCCCAAGCAGAGCTACAGGCTGGGAGATGAGTGGTTGGAGAGCTGCCAGGCAGAGAAGGACCTGGGAGTGATGGTTGATAGTCGGCTGAATATGAGCCAGCAGTGTGCTCAGGTGGCCATGAGGGCCAACAGCATCCTGGCCTGTATAAGAAGCAGTGTGACCAGCAGGGCTAGGGAGGTGATCGTCCCCCTGTACTCGGCTCTGGTGAGGCCGCACCTCGAATACTGTGTTCAGTTTTGGGCCCCTCGCTACAAGAAGGACATCGAGGTGCTTGAGCGAGTTCCGAGAAGAGCGACGAAGCTGGTGAGGGGCCTGGAGAACAAGCCCTACGAGGAGCGGCTGAGGGAGCTGGGATTGTTCAGCCTGGAGAAAAGGAGGCTCAGGGGTGACCTTATCGCTCTCTACAGGTACCTGAAAGGAGGCTGTAGCGAGGCGGGGGTTGGTCTGTTCTCCCACGTGCCTGGTGACAGTGAGGGGGAATGGGCTTAAGTTGCGCCAGGGGAATTTTAGGTTGGATCTTAGGAAGAACTTCTTTACCGAAAGGGTTGTTAGACATTGGAACGCGCTGCCCAGGGAAGTGGTGGAGTCCCCATCCCTGGAGGTCTTTAAAAGACGTTTAGATGTAGAGCTTAGGGATATGGTTTAGTGGGGACTGTTAGTGTTAGGTCAGAGGTTGGACTCGATGATCTTGAGGTCTCTTCCAACCTAGAAATTCTGTGATTCTGTGATTCTGTGATTCTGTCTCTCTCAGTTATGGGTGTGCAAATTCAGAATGCAATTGTTCCAGAGGTGGTGGCAAATTCAACCTTTTCTAATGTATGGCTCACTCATGAAGAAATTATGTTTATCCAGTGCTGATCCATTAATATACATAGGGTCTTGCCATTTGGTATGGTTGTACTACTGGTGGAAAACAAGGTAGTTCTATTATTTTATATAGGGGTGCCCATATGTAATGTTACTTTGCTTGACATTAAAGATATTTGTTGTAGGGAAATGAACTCTAACAGAAGTAAATAATGCTTTCACTAATGTCAATTTCAAATGGCCTTGTGGAAAAAAAAAAAAAAAAAAAAAAAAAAGTGGAAAACATATCAAACAGAAGATTTCCTAATCCCAGCATATTTTGGGCTGACAGATCTGGGACTAAGTTTGAATTAAGCTATCGATAAATTGCCAAAATACTAACCTACACCTTTCCCAGTCACTATGCTGCCATTTAATTTATTTTGGTCTAGGCAAAATGCAGTCTTAATACAAGCACTAATAGGTAATATTTTCTGTCATATGGACATGCAAGCACAAGGTCATAAACCTGCTTTCAGCCTTACAAATGAAAATAATACCAACAAATATTCAGAGATACCTGGAATTTTGGTGTGTTAATATTTAGTGCACTTTGTTGTTTGCTCTTCTTTTAACAAGTTTCTACTCCTGAGTGAATAACCCAAGTGATAACGGTGCCCTTGAAAATCTTTTTCTTTCCTTCTAGCTACTATTAAGAAAAAACGAGTTTGAGCCTCCATTGTCACTTTTCATATGCCTTTAAACAAGAGGCCCTGTAGGAAGTGCTACATTTTAGCTCAGGATTTTGGAGCCTAGTACTTTAGTATATACTGTCAGCAGAGGAGGGGAGAAGATAGTTATGTGGGGGCTAAAATCGTAACTAACTGCAGCTTAGTCTGCCAGAGCTCTGAATGAGAGATTTTATATACATTCTTGACATTACAAGATAGTCTGTTTGACACTGTTGACTTCAAGGGAATTGCTAATGACATCAGGAGACTGTGGCTGTGATCCCACTGTCTTCTTTTATCAATGAATTGAAATATTTCATTATTAGAAATCAGATGAATATAACTTCTTCACATTCACATTTCTTATAAAGATGTTCAGGTGTGTACATGACTCTAGGTAAAAACAGCAAAAGTGACCAAACATATAGTACCACCTCTATGTTTGATTATTAGAACCATATTGCAAGAATCCAGTATTCATCTGGTAAGGGATACATACCTTCAGCTTCCTAAAGTCCAAGGGCAAGAAGATGAAAAATGGCCAGGAAAAACTGTTCTTAACTGTCCATGAACAGCTCCTTTAAGTTTGGTCCTCTTTGCATATATGACCCAAGCCCTAAACATGCAGAAAATGCTGCTGTTTGTCAAAAAGATACATTTCTGGATGAAAGGCTATATTATTTAAGTGCTGGGGCCTTTCCCACAGGAACCTTGGTAGTATGAACAGTCAAATAGCTCCAGGGTTGAGCCTACCTATGAAGTGGACCCCAGTGTTAGGGTGTGACTGATCTGTGATGTCCCTTCTACATGTTTCTAGCAGTGCTGAGTCTGTTGGTGGCCCAGCAAGACATCAGCAGAAGCATTGTTCCACAGAACCTACTTGGCATAGCTTTGTGCAGATGTCAATAATACCCTAAGTTACTATTTCTTTACTCATAACTCTTCTATTTGCAACAGACACAACACTTTCTAGGTAGTAATTTTCCCTGTTGACTTCAGTGAGGTTTGTGGTGCAAGGGAAGATTGCAAGTTTTGGTCCTTCTCTAGAGGTTGATTTAGCCACTCACTTCTGCTAGGATTTGAGACATTGCCAGGACGTTACCAACAGGAAAAATATTTTGAGGTTATTTTAAGGGCAGATTTAGTAGCCTTGTCTAAATTATACCAGCAGCAGTTTACATACATATTCAGCCTGGGATGGGTTCACACTGACTGACTGCAGTGAACAGTGTTTCTTAATTTGGGGACAGACATAAGTTCTGATTAAAAATACAAGTAGAACTACATCTTTTCTGACCCAACATCTGTTTTCTATCTAATCCGCTCATTGCTAACAATCCATTTGGAGTCAGATAAGATCTACTTCTGTTTTAAACTGAAAAGCTCAAGTAGGAATACAACTAATTGTTGAGAAGGGAATTTAAGCATGCCTTCTGTATTAAAAAAGGCATGTAATTATAAAGCTCATTGAAATAATCAGGTTGTGTGATGGGGTAACTGAGTCAGCGATTTGAAATGGACCTGTGAAGAAATGGGAGAGTCTTTCATAAATATGTTCTGTTTTGTTTTGTTTTGTTGGGAAGAAAGAGCTTTTCACTTGCTCATTTCTTCAACTGCTGAAGTGTTCTGGAAGGCGACTCTGGTGAATCTGATCATACTAAATGTTTTTCTTCTTCTTCTTACCATCATATTTCCAAGGAGGTAGTCTTCCATGCTGGAATCCTATCCTGGGGTTGATTTGACCTGTTTTTGACTTCTTTCTTCTCCCTAGTTATCTCTTTGTGATGTTAAGGCATGTCAGTAAATACAAGTCTAAATTAGCAGATATCTTAATTTGCCATATCTTCCACAGCTCAAGATTGGATGCAGCATCATGCTAACTGGTTATCGTTTAGGCAACATAGTGTAGCTCTGTCTTAGGCTTAGCTTACATAAAGTATGTGCATAATGCCATATCTGTGAACTGGGGATAGCAGCATTACCTAACTTTGCGAGGTAAAGGAAAGGATTATTATGAGATGTGATACCCCCTGTTTGAGCAGTTCATCTGGTTGTAACAAATGCAAAGATAATGGAGTAGATCTTTGACCATGCTTATTAGGTGCTGGAAAACGTGGTATTAGGTATTGGGTATGTGGCATCCATTTCCTTAGGTTGGTACTGAACTGGTGCACCGTGTATATTGTTAGTGGACACTGTGGTGTTGACAGCACTGTCTTTCCAGTGGCACAAATTGATATCCTAATCACTTATACTCTCTAAAAGATCAATTACACTTTTCTCAAGTGTTGTAGGACCATTAACCTTAGCTTACTGCTCAAATTCAATGTGGTTAATTATAGCTTGTGTATCTAAGCTTTCATCTTGCTGTGGCAATTAACTATGGTAATCTGCAGTCCTTCATAGCCTAAAGAGATGCACAGGAGTGTTGTGTGCTGCTAAACAGCTGCCATATTGTGCTCTAGAAGAGGCTGCATTTTTTACAGAGAGGTGCTGAAACTTATAAAGACAGCTATTTCTAAATAAATTCAATGTCAGTGTAGGTGAATAAGCATATAAACAGTAACATGTAGATATGGTCAGAAAGGTATATTGCACTTAAAAGTAGTAGAAACACTCTTCTGCAGATCACTCATGAAAGTCATGAGTAATATGAAATAACCTAAACATGAATACCTACCTTTTCTCTTCCTTGGGGATCAAGCCTCTGGCCTGCAATTTCATAGAATCATAGAATGGCTTGGTTGGAAGGGACCTCAAAAATCATCTAGTTCCAATCCCCTGCCCTAGGCAGGAATGCCACCCACTAGATCAGGTTGCCTAGGGCCTCATCCAACCTGGTCTTGAACACCTCCAGGGATGGGGCATCCACAGCCTCTCTGGGCAACCTGTTCCAGTGCCTCACCACCTCTCTGTGTAGAACTTCCTCCTAATGTCTAATCTAAATCTCCCCTCTTTTAGTTTAAAACAATTCCTCCTCTTATTGTCATTACCTAATTGAGCAAAGAGTTGCTCCCTATCTTTTCTTATAAGTCCCCTTCAAATGCTGAAAGATTGCAGCGGGGTGCCCCCAGAGGCTTCTCTTCTGTAGGCTGAACAGCTCCATCTCTCTCAGCTTTTCTATGTAGGAGAGGTGCTCCAGCGCCTTGATCAACTTTGGCACTCCTCTGGACCTGCTCTAACAGATCAACATCCTTCTTCTGCTGGGGACTGCAGAGCTGGCTGCAGCACTCCAGGTGTGGCCTCACCAAGGCAGAGTAGAGGAGGACAATCACCTCCCTTGATCTGCTGCCCACCCCTCTGTTGATGCAGCCCAGGACACAGTTGGCCTTCTGGCTGCAAGTACACACTCCCGGCTCGTGTCAAGCTTTTCATCCACCAGAACCCTCAAGTCCTTCTCCACAGGCCTGCTCTCAATGTGTTCTCCCAGTCTGTACTCATGTCTGGGATTGCTCTGACCCAGGTGCAGCACCTTGCACTTGAACTTGTGAACCTTGTTAGCTTCACGTGGGCCCACTTCTCAAGCTTCTCCAAGTCCCTTTGGATGGCCATTCCTTCCTTCTGTTGTACTGACTGCACCACTCAGCTTGTTGTCATCTGCAAATTTGCTGAATGTGCATTTGATCTCACTGTCTATGTTGTTGACAGGCTGGTCTTTTCAACTGATCTCCTTTTCAGCTGACATATCTTTGCCCCATATCACAGGCACCTGATATTGCTGTCTCACAGAAAGGGAACTGAATTAAACTGGCCTGTATTCCTAACTGCTATATAATTCCCTATGTGTGCCATTTTATACACCCACCCTACTGGTTTATAAAACCCTACCATATACATTGCTTCTACAAGCTAACTTCTGCATGCCCTTCTAAAGTCATCACAGCCCTCTGAAGTCTTGTTGTTCTTTTAGTGTCATGTACAACCAAAGCCTAAATTTCTGTTAAAAGCTATGATAGTGCTAACCACCAAAGATGAGCTGGGAAAAAAAAAATTGAAATGCAAACATTGTTTAGTGACCTTAGTCTCTTTTTTTCTCTTGGGATTGGCTTCAGCATTTACAAAATTGCCTGCTGAAAATTTTATGTACCTGTTTGGTGAATGCATATGTCAGTCTGTGGGTGCTTGTGAACACATCTGTTCACTCTTTGCAATAGCTACCAGAGAAAGAAGCATGTAACACTGCTGGTATTTTTTAATCTCCCATGACCTCTGACCTTCAAAAGCAATTCTGCCCCAAATCAAAAGTTGCATCTTGGTCCAAAGTCACCTGGTCATTCAATGAACCTTGATTATGGCCTTAAGCATGTCATCCTCTGCAGACGTCTGGCCAAAATGTAATGGAAAACAGGGAGGAAAAGTTATTGACAACTCAATCCGGTCCTGTTACACAGAGAACACGCAGGCAGCCAAGGCCTTGGCATGCTCCCATGACTCTTGACACACACAGCTGCACCTCACACATCCTTTGTGAATCAACATTTGTTGTATACAGAGCAGCACAGTACTAAGAGGAGCCAGAATAAACACAGATCTCTGTTGCTATCAAAGTACATGTAAATATCTAGATTCTGTTAGAATCATATATTGGATCTAGGAGAAGGATCTGCTGAAGCTTCCTCTCACTTCCATTTTATTCACTCATAGCACTCTGAAGATTTCATAGTACCCACAATGTTTCTGATTCCCCTCAACACTCTTCCACTGAAGTACGCATCTCTTGCAGCTCTATGTTCTCTCCATTGTAGTATACTCTTCCCAGATTTCATCCTTGACTTGTTGTGTCCCAGGATCCTTCCCTCACCTTGCAGCCATTCAGAGTGCTAAATGCTCATTGTTTTTTTCCTGTCTCTCTCCTCTTCTCATCCTGGATCTTACAGTGCTGCTGCTGCTACTGTAGAATGAATGCTTCCTTAAATCAGCAAAACAAAATATTGTCTTTTGTGAGAAGAGCTGGAGAGATGATTTCTCTGAGTAAGCTTTGAATCACATGAAATTTGAGATCCAGAAGGCATTTTCCCTAGACTCCCAGGGGCTGGGAAAATGAACTATGGAAACATTGGACAGAAGAGGAACTATGCTGTGTTTCCTAAGCTTTAGGTGTTCCATGCTGGACAACAAGCTTGGAAGTAGCTGCACGAATTTCCTAGGCTGGGTAGCAGACCAGACAGTTAGAACAAGATGGAGGCAGGGCAGGATTGTCGCAAGCTGATATGAGATTGTTGCAGTGCCTGGGCAACACACAGGTGAAGGCAGTGAGCTGCTGCATTCCTGGTCCTGTTTTCACTCTTCCACTTCAGTCTGGTTCTGATTTTACCCTTGGCAGTGGAAACCTTGAGTACTTCCACTGCAGATACTGCGCGATCCAGTTGAGACACAACCATAATGCTGGTATCAAGGCAAACCATTTGCTGGGACAAGGACAGGCTGAGAAAAGCAGCTCATGTTGAAGGACCTGAGCCATCAGCAACAAACTACGTTTCTTTAGCACTGGCATCCCAGAGCTCACAAAGCAATGGAGAAAGAATTTTCTCTGTCACTGTCATGTTTAAAAAAACACCAGGCCCTGACAACAGACAACTCCAAGTTTTGCACAGTCAGAATTTGGAAGCCTAACCTCAAAATCCATTTCCAAGGTGAAATATTTCCTTCTCATTTTAGAGGTACTTTTCCTTTCAAGTCTAATCAACGGGTAAATCTCCCAGAGTAGTCAGATGCAATATACTCTAATCATCATTACTGTGTTAGAAAGTTAATGGCATGGAAACCTCTGAGTAGCCAGCTTGGTAGTATTTATTGGGATTTAAGAGCTTAGTATAATTACAGTGTCCAGTAACTGCCTGGATTGATGTGCAAGGGGAGGAAGAAAGGAGAATAAGACACATCTTGTTGTCAGGATGTGTACAAGATCAATGAATGGACAAGAGGACATATGGATGAACAGATATTTACTCTGTTATGCATTTTTATTTTTTTTCCCAGCCAGCTATCTATTCTTCTGACATGTCTTGCAACAGTCCTGAAACAAGTTAGGCCTACCTGTATATTGGGATCATGAGCTGATATGATTTTGTCCAGTCTTTGAGACCTTTATTTTTCAGTGCCTATATACTTCCAGTAAATCAAGTTTTCAAAAAAAGTGACTTTTTTTTTTTTTTTTTAATTATTATTATTTGTGGGCAGGTTCCCAGTATATGGGTGAAATTCACTGCAGTTAGCACATTTGGGATAACTCAGAAAACCTGCAGCCAGAGGAAACTTGCTGCAGATTCCCACCAATAGCACTTGCAGTCTTGATAGTTTGTACTCCTTTTTTTTCTTTTTCTTTTTCTTCTTTTTCTTTTTCTTTTTCTTTTTCTTTTTCTTTTTCTTTTTCTTTT
>CM021765.1:78206812-78232602 GCA_011076525.1 Nettapus auritus | reverse complement strand
TCTTTCTCTTTCTCTTTCTCTTTCTCTTTCTCTTTCTCTTTCTCTTTTCTTCTTCTTCTTCTTCTTCTTCTTCTTCTTTTCTTTCATATGATCTGGAATACCTCTTTGGCCAGTTTGGATCAGCTGTCCTGGTTGTGTCGTCTCCCAGGTTCTTGTGCACCCCCAGACTCTTAACTGGCAGTGTAGCATAAGAAACAGAAAATTTCCTTGTCTCAATGTAAGCACTGCTCAGTAACAATTAAAATGTGGATGCTATCAACATTATTTTCATACTAAATCCAAAACACAACACCATACCACCTACTATGAAGAAAATTAACTCTATTCTGGCAGAAGCACAGACATCTTTATAAGACAACTTTGTGCTGCTTTGAGATTTAGGCCAAAGCTATTTTCAGGATTTTGGTGAACTGGCCATTAGCATTGTAGTGCTTCTGAAGTGTAAAATGGATCTTACATTAATGGGAAGTCCAGTCATAAATGCCTCATATACATTTGTGTCCACAGTGGATTTATTCTGGCACACATTTATCTTCCTTCAGTTTAATAAGTTATAGAAAGAGGATTTTTTATATTTTGGGGTCCAAAAAGTTCTGGAAACTAGACTTTTTGTTTGTTTGTTTTGTTTTGTTTTGTTTTGCTTTCTTCTCCTTCTGGTCTTTCTGTTGAGCTCTTGGATGTTTATTTCATATTCCTTATGCAGGGCTTCCCCATCTGCCTTTCACTTGCTCCCTAGGATCCTCCCCTAGGCTGCCTTAGGGGATCCTGGCTGCCACAGCAGTCTCTGATGAGATTAGTAACAATAATGATGCTGAGTTAAGCTTCTTATACTGAAGCCTGAGAGAGACAGCAATATTATCTGAAGAGCAAAAGGCTAAAGTGATGTTTGGCCTGTGTTTTATTTAAATCATGGCTTGAGGTGGTGGCAGGGCTGCAAATATATAGGCTTCTTTCCACAAAATGTAAAGGCAAATATCTTTGAAGGGTTACTACAGGACACTGTTCAGTACTATATTCTACCTACGATATCTGGGTGTATGCAGTACTCCATTTATTTCCAACTCTCTCAAGCCCTTGAAATTATACAAGTGAATGCATCTTTGCTGGTATAGGTCTTAGGTCATTTCTCTCTCTTTCCACATACTAAAGGGAAGTTACATTGAGCACTGAAGTTAGCATGACACCTTAATCTCAACATCCTGAATATGTGCAGAGATAAAATTGCTTAATGACAATATTCATAGCTTTCCCAACTTAAAACACTATCCACTTCCAGTACAGCAATTGTAATTAAAATAACTCTGTAATTAAAGTGTGTTATTTTGGCTATGCCTGGATAAACATTATTTGATGCATTTTAATCCTCTTTTAAGTAGTAGCCTTGGTATGACATTAATTTTGTGATCCCATGAAAATGCAACTTGTCTAGTGCCCTGCTTGGAAACAGAGATGAAACTAACATTTCACATCTAATCATGATGTTGATATACCATGAAAACAATTATATTTTTCTAGTGTGGGATAATAGGTAGGAACTAGAATGACTGGTCAGTTTGCAGATTCTAATTAGCTGGCATTACAGTGGTGGCTATTTCAGTAACAACGGAATCTAAAGCAATAAAAAATGTAGCCCAAACAAATAAACAAATAAATACCAAGACATACACACACACAGTCACATCCACAAGAGAGAGAGGCATCTGAATGAGAAGTTCTGATGTCTGGAGACAGTCTTGTCTGATGGCATTGAGGACCTGCTTGCCATTCAAATTTCAAAAGGCAACCCAGCAGTCAACTCATCTCATTGTCATTACTAAATAGTTTAAAAAGCCTTATTTTGTTTTGCCTTTTTTTTTTTTTTTTTTTTTTTTTTCCACCCAGAGATTTTGGTGAGTTCATGAAGAAGAAGAATTTCATCCTTCTCCTGTCAACACCTCTTTATGGCATTTAGAGTTCTGCGATGTAGAACTTGGAGTCTTGATTAATACTCTGTAGATCAGAGGCTGAATTCAGATCACATAGAGAAAGCATGCCACTCCTACCCTACCACTTCCCTCTTAAGACTTTAATATCCAGAGGGGAGTAACACTGGAGATTTTTCTCTCTGAGTGATATACTAAGGTTGGTCAACACTGAAGCAAGGCAAGGAATGGAGACTGTGTTAGCATGTGCCCTCCCCTTCCCCTGCCCCCAACCAAAAAACAAAACAAAAAAAAACAACAACAAAAAACCCCACAAATTTGCTGTTCTCAGGATGGAAGAGCAGACAATGGAGAGCAGAATGGGCTTTTCTTAAGTATTGCAACCCAAAACCTTACTCTGTCTATTAACTATTGAGATCAAAATCTCTGAGACAGAGTGAATGTTGTGCTTAAGGTAATGTGTAGCCTCTGGTACAGTGGCCATTATAGCCAGATTCATGTTCACATTAATTAGTAGTCACCAAATACAAGAAATTCTGATCTCTTCTAGAACTGTCTTATTTCTTTTAATTGATCTTTTCACTCTTCTTTTCTCTGGATCTCCTAGCTGCAAATGGAGGTAAGAGTCAGCTGTCCTACATTCCTGTTGTCTTCTATGTGCAATGTGTTCTGAACAGCACTGCACATGACCTTCCCATGCATCAGTCACACAGTATTACCATAATAACCGTGTGTTAACACACAACACAGTGAAGCAAAAAACTATGAAATTACAGTTTGACATGTAATATCTACTAGGGAAAATCAGAAATGGCAAATGTAAGATAGCAAAATAGTAGAAACTACAGCTTACATTTACATCACAAAACTTACTCTGTACCACCTCTCTCTATGGATAAGAAAGCTCAGAGGAAAAGCTAATGTGAAATAGCTGTTCAAGGCTTTTTCCTATTTCCATTTTCATTTCTGTACATTTCCATTGTATATACAAATTTCTAAAGGATAGCCTTGCATGATGAATTGCTTCTGATGTGGATTTTATTGCTAGTTTTAGCTTTATCAGTTAAAAATGTTATCTGCTTTACTAAAAAAAAAAAAAAAAAGAAAAATTGAAAAATATGCAGTGGACATTTGAGGAAAATATTCTCAGAAGTACACAATTTTAGTGTGATTATTTTCATTTTTGAAACAGAAACTCAGAGCACTTGAGGAAAAAATACTTGTTAAAGACAGTGGTTCAGTATCTGAAAGCCACTAAGTAAATAGGAAAATACCTGTCTCCAAAAGTCTGAAGTATATTGATTTTGCCAAACTTCAATGCATTGAATTGATACATTTTTACAATTAGTCATCAGATTTCTGTCCATACTTTTTTGTTTTCATGGATTCTTGATTATGACACCATGAGTGAAGCCTGGTATCCTGTCATTTTCACTGTTCTTTTGCCTGTATCCAGATGACCAATGCCTGTGTTCACTGAAGTAGAGATTTCTGTGTCAAATAGTTCCTTGCAGTTCAGCAAAAAACTTACCACATCTCAGAGAAAATTCTGCAGACCTTATATGAAATCATACTATTGCTAAAAGTGATTTTGACTGCAAGTGACTTGAGCTTCTGTGTATTTGGAAATATAAAATGATTCATTGGACTTAGCTGAAATATTTGGCATGAGTTGTTTTTTTTTTTTTTTTTTTTTAAGTCAAACCAAAACTTTGGTGTTGATGTTTCATAGGTATGAACCAGGATAACATATTGCTGATCTGTAATAAAATATTAAGTTCATGACACAAGAAAGTTGGAGTTAAATCCAGCTGGTGATCGGTCCTGAGTGGTGTTCCCCAGGGGTCAGTGTTGGGGTCCCTCCTCTTTAATATCTTTATTGATGATTTGGATGAGGGAATTGAGTACACCCTCAGGAAGTCTGCAGACAACACCACGCTGGGGGGAAGTGTCAATCTGTCGGAGGGTAGGAAGGCCCTATAGAGGGATCTGGACAGTTTGGATCGATGGGCAGACACCAATGGGGTGAGGTTCAACAAGTCTAAGTTCTGGGTCCTGCACTTTGATCACAACAACTCCATGCAATGCTACAGGCTTGGGGCAAAGTGGCTGGAAAGCTGTGCAGAAGAAAAGGATCTGGGGGTGTTCATTGATGCTCACCTGAACATGAGCTGACAGTGTGCCCAGGTGGCCAAGGAGACCAACAGCATCTTGGCTTGTATCAGGAATAGTGTAGCCAGCAGGACCATGGAGGTGATCGTCCCCCTGTACTCTGCTGTGGTGAGGCTGCACCTCGAGTACTGTGTTCAGTTTTGGGCCCCTCAGTACAAGAAGGACATCAAGGCCCTGAAGCGTGTCCAGAGAAGGGCTACGAAGCTGGTGAAGGCCCTGGAACACAAGTCCTGTGAGGTGTGGCTAAGGGAACTCAAGTTGTTTAGTCTGGAGAAGAGGAGGCTCAGGGGAGACCTTAGTGCTCTCTACAACTACCTGAAAGGAAGTTGTGGGGAGCTGGGGGTCAGCCTCTTCTCACAGCTAGCTACTGATAGGACTAGAGGGAATCCTCAAACCGAACCAGTGAAGAGTTGTTTTTGCTAAGGCAGTGTCAAAGGGGCCAAAGATGCTCTCCCTCTTCCAGAATAGCTAGTGAGTAGCTGAAAGAATTGACCATGGCTGGAGCACTATGGGACTTGAGTGATCACCAGTCAGTCAAAACACCCATTAGAAACTCTAAAATAAAACCAGCACTGAGCAAACTTCAGGTTAGCATACGTTATTTTATGTCCTTTGGTCTCTCTCTTTGGTCTACTAACTTGTTTGTTGGTGGAGACTTATCTTTTCCTAACTACCTGACCCCTCTTTTTCCTTTCTGTCTTCATCAGTTAGGACCAAATCCAGTAGAGGACATGTCTCTGCACTGTACAGGAACCTGAATCAGGCTCTGTGGCTATTCTGCCAGACTCCTATCTGTAAGTTCCAAGGTAGAAGAGCAGAAGCAGACAACTCTGTGAAATTCTTTAGGTCTCGGAATGGGAGTCAACATTTAGAGATGTCCTTCTCTGTGAGGGAGTCTAGAGAACCCATTTCTAAGACAGATTCAGAGTTTCATGGGGCAAGACTGTGTTTTTGTTTATGAAGCCTTGGTCTGGTATTTTCAGGACTTTCAGTGGGCCATGGGAAATACTGCTCAGCTCCAAATGAGAAAACTGACAATTCCTGTCTTCAGAATATACGAGTTTATACTAAATTGAGCACACTGTGAGCTAGTTCAAAGGTCTCAATGATCCTTAATTTAAGTGATTAAAAACACGTGGAGAGAACAAGAAATAAAATTCCAGCAGATATTTTTAATTGAAATCACTCTGTGTATTTGAATAATAAGCATGCAGCAAAACATAATTTGTTTCAGGATTTATTTTTTTTAACTTCATGCCATGCAGAGAAAATTCAGAGTTGTAGGTTCATACCTTTTCTGGAGCCTTAAGTATATTTTATTTATTTATTTATTTATTTAGATAACTATAAAAAGATTACTGTCCCCAGCTTTGTAATCACTTCTCTTTCATTTGTCCCTTCACATCCTCTGGCTAGAGAATCTTATGGATGTAAAGGATAAGAGAAAGTTTGAGAAATATTACATCAATGTGAAATGACAGAAACACCACAATCATTCTTTCTCAGCTTTGCTCTTGGCAGGTCAGTCAGATTAATACTCTTTTCTATTTAAAATGTCAGAAATCATATTAAAATTGGTACATATGACATATGCACAATGCCATAATACCCTAGATGACATTTTCACAAGCTTCATCAAGAGATAAGTACATGGTATGTCACAGAACTACATATGCTTCCATGACAGATCCACTGACTTCTTTTTATCACCAGCCATAAAATCAGGGTGAAAACAAGGATCCAGTGGAGCAATTTTACTAAGGTCTGAGTGATAAGGTCTGAATAAACTGTGTTGGTACAGCTCTGACTCAGCAACTGGAAAATCTGATGGAGGGCTATATCTGCTTCTCAAAAATGGAAAAATGGTGAAAAATCTAATGGAGAGAGTCATCATGTTTCTGGGATGCTAGTGAGGACAAGGTAAAAACATAATGGGGATGTAGTTCTGAAGCAGAGTTAAAGAGCTTATTGAGCAGATTTGATTTAATTCCTTGACACAGAGGAACTCGTTTGGTTCTGATGGTCTGATTTATTCCTTTGCAGATCTCTGTATTATTATCAGCTTTCCACAGGTAACTTAGCTACTATAAAGGTAGTTCTCATTCTCTTTAGCAGAAGTGTTTCAGGCTATCTGTAGATATCTTGTTCACTCCTTGCTGTGACATCTGATACTCCATTTAAAGGTTGCTTTTGGTTTTGCATAAAGAAAAAAGAATCTTTTATTTTCTTTAATCTTTTCTTTTCTTTTCTTTTCTTTTCTTTTCTTTTCTTTTCTTAATTCTACAGCATCCTATGCAAACATGCAGCAAAAGTCAGGCTAACATTAAGACACAATGTAATAAGTGTGGGGGAAGAGAGCAAGTATACAAGACATAATGACACAAATCTACTTGGAGCCCTCCTAGAAAATGTTCCATTCAAATACCATGTTTAAGGCAAATGTTTTCCCAGCAAGTCTGGAGAGTCACCCTACCAGTAGCATGGGAGAATAGGAGTTGTTTAACAATAAAGAGTTGTAATTTTAGCTAATTCTCTAGTTAAATGGTTATGTCAGCCATATCAATAACAGCTAGCATGAGGGCCAGATGAATGCTGGACTTCTTCATTCTTAGCTATCTGAATCAGTGTGTTCAGATGGCTGAGAGCCCCACAGCAGGAGATACCTGACATGGATCATCTGCCAAGTGTTTTTTTTTGTTTGTTTGTTTGTTTGTTTGTTTTTGTTTGTTTTGTTTTTTCCACTTTTTCTGCTGCTTGATAGTAAGATGCGGATGATGATGAAATGAACTTTCTCATCTTGGCAGTGGGCAGTACTTCATTGTCATCTGCTGCAAAGCAAAGGGTGTTCCAGCATGGCTGCAGATGACTGCAAGCTCCAGCTCGATAAAATAATGAGAGCAGACTTAAGATAAGTGTTGCAGGAATGGTGGGCTGTGGTGAAACTGACTAGCTTTGCAATACAATTTTTTAGTAAATAAACAGGGAAAACGCAACATATCTCATGGAAGAGGAGGTAGCTTTGGTCTATAATTGCATTCAGAACATCTCTAGTGGTGGGGAAGCATTGCTTCCTCTCAGCAGGAGCAGAGCAGTGGGAATTTCTGCCACAGCTGGGGAAATATTAATTAATAAAAAGGACACCACACTAGGGAGAGTAGTACAAAAGGATCTTGGAAAGTTCTTTTTTAAATGATCAGTTTTGGACAGAGCCAACTGTCATGCTCCATTATGAACAAACAGTACTATTGTTCCCTCTTCATCTTACTAGCTGTTTTGCTTCAGCAGTGTCAAGCTGAATATTTTTGTATTCTACTTGCACAGGGTCAGGGTCACCCAAGTATGTTATGACATAGACTTGTAGTGAACCCTTCCTCCAGAGAGACTGTAGTCTGCATAGGAAAGCCAAGATGAAAGATAGGAAGAGACAGAAAAGAAAAGTGTCTGGATAAAGAAAACAGTGCTGTTGATGGTCAGAAGTGTGAATCTTTTAGGCTTCAACATCTAGCACTTTATGCTGTCAGCCATATTGCCTTTCATATCCACAAGGATTATACTGTCTAACATAGAAGAGTAGTGACTCAGTGAGCTTTCACTCCTCCACCTGTTTTTGGATGAATTCTCCATATGAAAATAAGATTCTTCTGTCTGGACTTTGTCTCTGATGCCTTTCTTTTACAAAGAATCAAATTTTCTCTGTACTTCTCAATGTGTTTAAATCTCTGTTGCCCTGCCAGATAAGCTATTACCAAAATCAGGATGGTATTTTCAAGTAAGGTGTACATTCTTCAAGTACTTATTTATTTATTTATTTATTTTGAGAAAGGAGAAATGAAACTATCAGACCCCTGCAAAAAAAAAACTCTGAGAGCTTGTGGCCTTAGTAAGTGACGTGTGTGTTTATTTCCTTTTATCACAAGATACTTAAGCATCATAAGAGCTCAGACATGAAGAGAAGTAAAAGCAAGAAGCATAAATTCATGTTTACAGGCTTATGCAATATCTTAAGGAGTGCCATTTGACAGAATTGTAGATCCAAATCATCTCCTTTATGTCAGATGCTGCAGAACTGAACTGTGATAGATGTAGAAGTCATTGCCAAAGGGGTTTCAGAAAATATGCAAGAGGAACAATACCAAATTACCCTAATGATGTATAAACCAGAAGTCTAAGCAAAATAAATTCACATACAGTATGCAAAAGGTATCCAAAGACATTTTTTCAAGTTTGGTTGTTACCATCAAAAGAAGAAATATTTAGGCACTGTTTTACTGATTTTGGCTCATTTCCTGACTAGCCATATTCTCTGCAAACAAACAAATCTCTCTCTAACCGTTTTTGTGGAAAACAGAGGCTTTGCAATGCTGGATCAGATCAATGAACTGCGAGACCTCCTCTTGCCTTTATTCCTGGCTGGTGCCTGATGCTTTGGTTAAAACTCCTCCTTGTCTTATTTTTGCAGCCAAATGTAATGATGCCGATACGAGACATACATTACTTCCAGGACCCTCCAGAGAATCAGCACACACCATAAACCATGAGTGTTGATTAGCAGTATGTTAGAAGTGAAAGCTATAGATGCATCTGTCAGAACATCATCCAGACCTTCTTGAAAAACAGCAGTATTATTCCACTGTTACGAACCACTGCAGAAAATTTTCATGGCTCAGCTGACTCTATGATGGGTAAAAATCTTTCTTCTGCAGAGAACATATGCAGGGCTTATGAATCACTTGAATGTCCTTTAATTCCTCAAAGCAGGGATTAAGTAGGACTTAAGAGGAACATATGACTTGTGCTTGTCCTCAATACAGTAGTGACTTTAATATTAGGTGAAGAAATAGTTCCTTTGATTGTTCTGCATTTACATGATGTTAATGTTTCTGGATGTCTTTGTTGTTCCCCGGCTAGTGTAAAAGAGCAGCCTGGTCTGCTTGTAGAGCATTTTGGCAAAGCAGGATTGCAAACACAAATGGGCCCTCCAACCACTACTGTAGTAATATGTAATAGTATTCTGATTAATGTAATACTCCAAGCTGTAATTCACACCTTGTCCGTCTTGTTGGCTAAATAAGTACAGCCTTTTGTCCTTAATGGGTTAGTGGGTAAAGTATGTTTTCAGTAGTGATTTTTTTTTTTTTTCCCTATTGACATTTGCCTCTTTCTCATAAAGGGATTTCTCCTTTCTCATCTTCTGTTGATTGTTTCTTCTGATTTTGCAGAAGAAATGTCAAAGTTTTGTTCCACATGCTGATTTTCCAGCTGATAGCAACCCAATGGGATAAGTGTAGTCACAAGTACCTACATGTGAGTAGGGTGTCTTTTTTTTTTTTTCTTTTCTTTTTTTTTCTACGTTTTCTTTTTTCTATACCACTCACCATCTTCAATTCAGTTCAAAATTCAACGCATTTTCAGTGTCTGTTTTTTTCCCCACAATGCAAGACAACCCTACATAGACCCAGTGTTACAGATAAAGATGGTGTCCAATATCACATCCTAAAGATTGTATTTGTATTTATTTTTATTAACAAAATGTCATAATTACTTTTTTACTCCTTTGCTGTTGTACGAATATGGCCTCACAGGACTACACATTGTGACCTAATACAGGGCTAGGTGCAATTTTCATAAGGAAACCTGAAATCTGTCCATAGATATAAACAGTAAATTGTAAATTCTGTCAAATAATAAACAAATTAGTAAACAAGTCCATATTCATCCACAGTGGAAAAAAAAAAAAAAAAAAAAAAAAAAAAAGAAAGATGGATTTATATGGATTTGTAATGAATAAAACATTCCAAGATCTAGGAAGCCTGGTTGGGTAGCAGTAGTTAGCAGTATCTGTTCTTGCAGTTAGGCTGGGTGCCTTTTGTTTCACCCATTTCATGGAACACTCCCTAGGCAAAGTGTTAGAATATGTGAAGAGAGGCAAGCAAAGTTTTATCAGCGAGGTTAAGGGAAATCAAAGGTTATGACAAGACAACGGGCTATAGATCATAATAATGGTAGTGGCCTGAGAGTGAAACAAAGATTGTGCCTCTCCCAACAGTTTTGTCTGCTTGTTCTATTACTGGCTCACCTCCAGGGTTCAGGCAACTACTTAGCACCCTTCTACAACAAGTGGTTTTTTTGGGTCCAGCCATATATCACTGTGACAGAGATGTTTACTCCGGATAATGTAACTGCAGTTCCATGATAGGGAACAGGCTTTGGCCATCAAATTACCTGTTTGAAAACACCTCTGAGACTGTAGGAAAATAAACAAACAAACAAATAAAATACATTCAGGAGGACTGAGTAAGAACAGAAGTTCAGTTGTCTGACTCAGATTTGGAGAATCTTAACACATCTTTGCTTTATATAATACACTGGTACTAGTGGAACAATTTAAAGTAGCTGCTGGCAAGGCATTTTGTACTGTGCTATTCTGTTTGCATTATAATATACATCTTGCCGTACTTACTACTCTCTGCACCTTCTTGAAAGATTCTTCCTGGCATGTGTCACATTAACCATGTGTTTCTCCACCACATAGTATAATGGGATCATTATCCTGGGATCAGTCCTTAGACTTTGTTAAGGTCAGAAAACACTGCTGTACAGTGTTGAATACTGTCTCATTGACAGACTATTATTTTGAAGCAATGGGATACAGATGGGTGGCAATGTAGATAAATGACCTTCTTCATATTCTATATAATGCACAAAGTGTAGAAATATGGGACATAATGGTGCAAAGGTTTTAGAAATTCAAAAGGCAAGCAGCTTGTAAATAAATCAGCAAGTTGCCATGTATGGAGGGAGGGATTTGTCTGAAGTGTAATGGCCCAGCTACAATGCTGGGCCATTACACCACAGACACTAAGCTCTCAGAGGCATTTTAAACATAACGAGACTTGATTTTGAAGTTTCAAGGGAAAATAAATCACAAAAGAAGATGCTCAGAGCTGAAGTACTAAGATCTTACAAAGAACTTAAGAATATTCCCAAGAGAAGGTGGAGAATTCCCTTCTGCCATAGACCACATGGGAGAGGAGAGGCTTCTGTCCTGCAGAAAATAGGATAGGAATAGGTTACACACCTCCAGAGTCCAAAACAGACTCTGGCACAGACATAAGTAGGACAACACAAAAGAAAGAATGAGAAGATAGAACAAGGAGAGCAGTGTCCAAGACACAGCAGAAGGTGGGACACTGATTGACTGAGGGGCTCCTATGTGCCTTCATTTTTGGTAAAACAGGATTATTTTGAAATGCGTGCAATCACCTGAGGACAAGGCTTCAAAGCACCTAGGTCTTTCACTTTAACATGCAGTAGCTGCCAGTATTTTTGTGTATTCAAGTTCCTTCTTGAATTTATATAAACAATTGCTTCTGCTTCATTTCAGCTGTCTCTCCAGTATACAACAATCACTCTGGCTAGGCAGGTCAGCAAGCACTTGAAGAATGAAATTGTCTTATTCCTGAAAGAGGACATTCAACTCTAACTCTAACAACTTCTAACTCAAGCTGTTAGGTAAGTTTAGGCTTGAAACTCAACCTGCTAAGCATTTTTGCCTTTTCTGCATGCTGATAATAATGCAAGAACTTCCAAATGCTTCCAAAGGCACTCTGCAAAACAACCTGAACTTGAAGGTTTCATTACAGGACAACAGCAGCAGGAAGCATTTCCAATCCTGGGCACAGGTAATTGAATGGGTACTCTAAGCATTTTCTGTTGTTATGTGTTTCTTTCAAGCTTTTTTTAGCCATAGAGCTGAGTATGCAAATCCTGAGTCCCCCCAAGAGAAATGAAGCAGGGCTTTTGATTCTCCCAGATGTTTATTTCCATTTCCCATTCATGTGCTATGCTGCACAAGAAGCTTGGTGCTGATATCTTCTGTGAAGTCCTGCACTTCCATGGTCTTTGTTCAAGTTGTGTCAGGTTGTTTCTCTCAGCTTTGAGGAAGTCTTCAGTTTTCCTTTACTGCTGTCTTGCTACTGTAGTTATTACCTATGATCCCTGACAGATAGTAGATGCTTTTCTTTGGCCATTACATCTGCTGCTACTTGCTGTCTGTCTTCAAATCTGCTTTCTCCTGAGAAGCAGCGTCAAACAGCTGGCTCTATTTTTTTCCCTTTTTCTGAGTGGCCTTTTGATTTTAACCACTTCTGAAGACTGGATGATGGGCAGCAACGCAACCCCCTCCACACCTATTTCTTCTGTCTATGCATTCCTTGTTTTCCATCAAGTCTTAGGGAAAAAATATTTCAGTGGCCCAGTGTTGCCAGGTAAGGATCCCTCTCTGACAGTTTTGATTTTGCTATCAGTCCCTCCTCTGTTTTTGCTGCCAAATTTGTTTGTGCTCGCTCTTTTTCATTTGTGATACTCACAGTAAGACATCTGGTGCCCAAATCTGCCCTGGTAAGTGCTGAATCACATAAATTCTGCTGCAGTGTGCTACGAGTCGTGTCAGAGCAAAGCGTGTTAGACATGTCATACAGTGGAGAGGCAGTGCTTGGCTCCTGATCAGTTCTTGCCATATCTTCCCTTAGAGTCACCTCTCAGAAAGCAGACTGTCCATCTCCTATCCTTAAAAATGACCATTTCCAAAGGCATCTTGGAGTGGCAGAATGATCATTAATAATCAGTGTATTCTGAAGATGCATCATGCTGGGACATATCTACTCCACAATTCATACTGGTGCTTGGCCAGTGGAAATATTCCAACTCAAATAAAGCACCATCTATCCTTAGGTATGAATTTACTCATTTCCTGATGTCAGCTCTTGTACCTGCAGGGATTACTGCTTGTCCTGCTTTAAGTAAAATCCCATTTTGCACATGTGCATGCACACAAACACTCAGTCCTTTGCCTGGTAACAGGATGGGCACTGCCTATGGTCCTTCTTCCTTTCAATACAACCCCACTCAATGTGCAAGCCATTTTAATTCCTTTATCATCCACTTTCAAGAGTGCTCAGCACTTCCTCAGCGTGCTTTTTTTTTTTTTTTTTTTTTTTTTTTTTTTTTTTTTTTTTCCCTGGAGCTCACATTGTATGTTTATGCTTTTCAAAAAGGTGACAAAATGGGATTGTTTCTCAACCCTATGCAGCAGCTACTTTTTTATCTGACTCTATCCCAGTGTGTCAGGGCTCCACCAAGAAATGCTCAAGGTGCTGACTTTGCAGTAGTGTGTTTCCAAGCTTTCTGTCTGTTCCAGGGGTTTATAACAATTTGGGATTGGTTCCCTGCATTGAACTGCCTTTACCCCATCAAATGGGGCTCTGGTGGATGCCAAATGGTGTCTCTGTGTGTTAACTGCTTAGACAGCTCTTGTGTCCTGAGAGATGGGAGGGTAAACAAGAAGAATCTAGTAGTTTATTTGCTATGTAAACCTCTAGAAATTCTTCACCACTTTATGCTCTGGATATTTTTCCTCAGTGTCTCTAACGTTTTTGAGTGTAATTGAAGTCTCTCAAATATTCACAGATGTTCAGGTTATAGTTCTCTGCAAGCTTCAGCTTATCTTCATCCAGACTAAAATGCTGTCCTTAGGGGCAAGTCATAGTCTGGAATCACGGTCTGGGCCTCTCTTTCAACACTTTAATTTACAGTAGAAGTATCATCAGCCACCATCTTGGTGCCTGCGAGACCCTCTACTGTACATTTAAATTTCTGCTGGGAACACTGCACTCATGATTATTCATTGCCCTGTGGTACCGTGATAGGTGTGAGAAAGATGATCATGACTCTCATTAAAGATCCTGTCCTAACTTATAAGAAACACTGAGTATTTTTGAATTTGATACATTGAGTTGAACTTGACCTCTATTACTGCTAACAACTGGTGACTTGTCTCTAGTTCTGTATACACTGGTTTGACACTAGTTCAAGCTCTCTTTTTGTGCAGATGCTTGATATTTTTTATGCTGTTGATGATTTATTTTTCAATCCTTTCTGTAGGTCTGTTGATGTCACTCCTTTACAGAGTTTCCCCTCAGTTACACTCAGGATGTCAATGGAGTTTCATGTTTTGGTACCTTACTGGTAAGGTTCAAGTCAGATTTTGAGGTAGTTTCAGTCTCCTTAAACTACATGATGACACTTTTTTGGAATACTAAATAGGACCCATGGGAACTTCTGACTCTGCTCTCTCACACTGAAGATGTTTTGGTGATGTATTATGCTCACTGCATGGCTTGCTTAGCTACAGATGGACTTTTTGAGTGTCCTTTATCATAAGACCAAGTGATAATATGCCGTTTCTCATGGTAACTTGCCAATAGTTTCTATCTGTCCACAGGTCTCAAAATAGCCTCACTGTAAATTATCACAGTAAACTCTTAAGTCCCATTACTTCAATCTAATGTTGCTATTAATGAGTGTTGCTGGCATTCTGTTGCAGTTGACCTCTACTTGGTATGCTGGTCTCAGTAAAACATTTCCTCTTAATTTCAGAGGACAGAGCAGTATACTTGAGCAGGGGTTCCTTTTGATAGCAAGCAGCCAGCTGGACAAAATCCTGAGAAAGAAAATCAGGGACCAGAAAAGGGATCAAAGAAGAAGAAAGTGATATTAAAACCATAAAAATGTTGTTGCTAAGCATTTCTAATTACAGTTCACATATAAATGTGTTCCCCCTATGGGAACATTCATACAAGAGTTTGGCATTTTCTGTAATGTAGCTCAGGCACTGAGGCGTGGATTAGGATTTTGTCCTTCAATTATTATTTTTTTTTCTGTTTATATGGATGCTTTAGAGAAGAACAATAAAAAGCTCAACCCTTTCCTAATATACCATGCTTTGTGTTATCTCCCGTACAGCCATCCTTCCACTTCCACACTTTACCCACATCTGATCCACTGTTGTAGGATACAAAGCATAAAGGAAATGGTATCTGTTCTCCCTAGACTGGTTCTAACAGCAAAATACACATATGAATGAGGAGAGTTTCCATGTCCTCCATTACAGGGATACAGTCCCAAGCTCTCATCTTAGATCCAGCAACAGGACTGGATCTACTTATTGCCTCTTTTGATTATACAGGGGCCTTATTTGAGACATGAAAAAGAAGCAGGAAGAACAATGAAATGATAGAATAGGAGGGAACAAAAGTCAGTACGCTTTGAAACATTAGATTTGATTATCCCGGTCATAACAGTGCCTAATAAGAGTGGAGGATAGTAACAAGACTCAGAAATCAACATTCAATGATAAAAGTATTTTAAAAAATCATTCTTTCTTCCAAAGAATAAAACCCAACCATCAATACCACAATCTTACTCTCAACTCTGACTGTTGTCTCTTTCTGTGTCATGGACCGTCAAGAGTGGGAGAGTCTGGCAGGCCGGATTTAGGACAGAATATCTCCCTTCATGCGTAGCATCCTCTATCTCCAAGGCCATTAAATGATGTCTGTGGTGACACTTGCACATCTTATTTGTGAGTTTATGCAGCTGTAAATTAAGCTATAAATTTAATCGAGTTGTTTTCCAGGCTTACATGAATTGAGGCTACAAAACCTATGGAGATACTTAAAGCTCAAACAATGAGGAGTGCGCTTGCCACTTTGGATTTTGCAGTGGTTTCTATCGCACAGTTGTATTTTCATGTCAAGGAAATTTAGCGTGCTGTGAGTGTCATTCATGACACTCACATGAAATCTGTCATGCTAGGAAATCCACTCTGTTGCTTATTTTGATCAGTAGTTTTCAGGTTCCCTGGTAGCAGTGTTTAAAGCCTGCTTCAAACTGCATAAAACCAATGGCTATTTTCTAATCCAGCTTCAGACTTACAGTCATTCAATACAACTTTTCTTTAATCCTTACAATACACCAAGAGTTTTAACCAACAATTCTATTTTCTCTCTCTCTTTCTCTCTCAAAATAAAAATGGAAAAAAAAATCTGCTCTTTCTCATCAGGGATAATCCTTCAGTTGCCAGACCAAAACAAGGAAGTCTTCACCTTTCTGCACAAGGCAAGACTTTGCTAATTGCAGCAGCTTCTGGTAATGCTATGACAACCTATCTTTGAGACATAAACCTATCAGTTCTGGTTGCCTATGATAAGTTACTTCAGTAGCCATCAAAGATGGCAGCAAACCTCCTCAGCCCATGCAAATCAGAATGCCTGCTGCTTCCCCATCTGCTTGTGCTCATCCACACCACCAGGTCAGGCTGAAAGCACTTTCCATGGGGGAGTTCAAGTGGAAGTGTTTTTTATAAAGAGTGGTTATTGGAGAGGCGTGATGCTGTGTGCATTGCACCACCAGATCTATCGTGGCAAAAATGTTGACCATCAGTAAGAAGTAAGGAAAGGAACAGCAACTGCTTTTTGGGCATCTATGGAAGCAGAAAGATGTCTAGTGGGATTTTTTAAAGCAGCTGTTCTAGATGGTTTGCCTTCTACCTATCTAAAGCTTTTGATAGTTTGCAACTTATAGCCTCCCTACAAAAAACTTCTGTTCCTGAACAGAACTTCTCAGCTTGACTCTTGGGGGGAAATAAAAGTTTGATTACTGGTGGCCATTTGCTTTAATATAGAAAGTATGCAATAGCGGCAGCCTGACTTCAAATTTGTAAGCAAGTCCATGTCTCTTCACATTTCTCAATATTTAATTCAAGGTACTTAGGACACAAACATGTAACATATGACATCTTTGCAAGCTGTAGTTTTACTGCTCATTAGTCTGTGTTCCTTAGCAAGATTTTCCATGACCCTATGCTCAGTAGTCCACTTTTCTAAGTAAGCTATCTACCTTCAAGCATGTTTACTTGGCAGTAGCATTAGAGTGGAATAAGAAATCAAGAGTTCAAAGATATTCAATATGAGAAGGGGGTAGCACTATCCCCATTTGTCCTTTTATTATCCTATAATGTAAGAACAAAGCATACTACATACTTTTTATTTATTTATTTATTTTTCTTTTACTGGTATACTCACAGCTTCCAGTAAAGATTTGGGTTCTGCTGTGCTAAGACAGACCTCAGGAATGAACAGCCTAAGCACTTGTGACAAGCAAATGAAACACTTTTAGTCATGTTTTCAGATATAAAAGCAGAATGGATCAACTTGCTTGCAATCATGCAGGAAGTGAAGAGTGGAACAGCACCTTGCACTCAGCTGTCTGATTGTCAGATCTGCACTTTCTTCACACTCATGAGCATACATGTCTGTCTTTGAACTACTACAGGGGGATATAACGCTGCACTAGAGCTTTGTGAGTGCTAGCTCACAAAGCTAATTCTGCAGAGCAGTTCCAAGTGCACTGAATGCAGAGCTCTTTGAATACTTTGCAGTCAGCTCTGTGCAGCATGTCATCCAAGCATGGAATTCAATGCCGTAAGAGGATGTTGAGTCAAAGGCTGTAGCTGAGTTTCTCAAAGGGTTGAAAAACAGCCTGGTTAGTTCAGGCAAAGGCACTATCTTTCTGGTTTTTGTTTTTGTTTTGTTTTTGGAGGTGTGGGGGACTAGTGGTGTGGCTGTGGTTTGTACCGGGTCTAGTGCTGCTGGTTCCAAGTCTGGGTGCTGACACCGAGCTATGAAGCAAGCAGACAGAAAACTAGTGTCTGTGATTTTTCACTGGGAGAAGAGTCCCTATTTTATTTAGTTTTTGGATTGTTTTGCCCAGGATTGGCAGATGGAGTCTTTTATCTTGTTTAGAAGTTCATTAGAAGTTTCTCACATAACTTTCAGCATATGTGTTGCTCACTGGGAAGAAAGCATATACCAGGCTAGACAGGAAATCTGTTCCTTTGCACTTTTGTTTCTGCCAGGGCTGGTGAACAGCATATGCAGAGTAGTTGTGATTACAGCACAGCTAGAGCTTGTGTATTTTAAGTTTGTACTCTAGCAGCAGCCCCCAGCCCCAACCTCAAAGAAAACAAAACATGGGGATAAATAAGGGGAAGAGGAGGCAGAAACCCTCACTTAGGTCAGGAGGTTAAGTATTTTTGGACTGCCAAGGTGGTGATCTTAAGTGAGGATAATGTATAATACAGTGAAAAGCTAAGGAGACCAGGCCTGTTAAACATCGACCTGGACTTACTTATCTCTGTAATGCTTCAAATTACACAGGCCCAGGTTGTATTTGATCACCTCTCCTGCTTTGACAAAGTGAGCAGCAGGCTTTTATTTGATGTACATGATCATATACTGTAGGGAACAATCCTGTGCTGGCAGGGGAGGGAAGCTGATGACATAATGGGTCTTCTCCCTCTCGAAGTTATGTGATTCATCAATTAAATGAATTCAGTGGGATAAAGGAGCATGAAAGGGCAATTTTCCTGTAATACACTGCCTGCTGATTAACTCTTCCCTCCCAATTCCACACTGCTTGGGATCCATCCCTATGCGAGCCAGCTTGGGTGATGCAGACCCGTCCACTACTGAGGGCATGGTGGGATGGGGTCGGGCAGCAACAGCACCAGCATCAACATCAGCACCAGCACCATCATCACCATCACCATCATCACCACCACCATCATCACCATCACCACCAGCAGCAGTAGCAGCAGCAGCAACGCTGTCCCACGTCCAGACGCTCCCAAGCAGGGATGCTGGGGGCACTGCAGGCGCATGCAGCATCGCACTCCGTGTGGGGTGTGCAAAGCCCTGCACCACGCTGGCTGCTCCCCCGCAGCTCCCCGGTGTCCCGCAGCGGGCGGGCGGTGCGCTGGGGAGCGGGGCGGCCCCGCATTGCGTCGGGGGCCGTGCTGGAGGCGGCGGCGGAGTGCGGAGCGGTGCGGAGCGGTGCGGAGCGGGGGCAGAGCGGCCGCCCGCCCCCCTCCAGCCCCCTCCCGCCCGCCGCCCGAGCTGCACCAAACAGCTCTCGGGTTTGTGCTGATAGCGCAGCGTCAAGACATGGCTCGAGCTGGCTCCTCGCTCTTATGCATTCAGCAGCCCTCTCGCTCCTGCCACACGCGGCCAGCTCTTGCCTCCTCCTGCTGCTGCTGCCGGGACGAGCCAAGACCCACGTCGGAGATGCGGCTGCAGGACTGCGGCTCTCTTACATCTCCCCAGCCGCCGCTAACCAGCGCCCGGCTGCTTCTCCAGCTACCTTAAAGGAAGAGGGCGGGAAAGCCAGCGGCTGTCTAGGACTCCTTCCTTTTATTTATGAACTCAAGCCTTTTGGAAAAGGTACTTTGCGCTCTCTTCCATCCCCCACCTCCCCCACTGCGGTTCTCGGCAGAAACTAATTAAACCCACTCGCCCTTGGTGCAGCCTAAGACAGTGTATGAATATTTCAGTGTCTTGCACGCAGTCCTGTAAAGCGATCGCAGTATTATTAAAAGGGGCACAAGAAGAGGAGGAGGAGGGTTGAGTTTGCCACTGCGGTTTTTGTTTTGGTCTGTTTTTTTTTTTTTGTTTTTTTTTTTTTTTTTTTTTTTTGTTGTGTGTGTGTGTGTGTGTGCGTGTGTGTGGTTTGGTTTTTTTTTTTTTTTTTTTTTGGATGCTGCTGCGAGACGACTTGACGCATTCTGGCACTGGCTCCTACTCCTAACCAGCGCATTTCACTCGGAGCAGGTAAGGAAAAGACCCTTCTCCCCCATGCTGCTGGACTCTATTTTGGACAGTTTGGGTCTGGGATGTCGATCTCCCTTCCCTTGTCTCTGCCTCAGTTGTGTCTAGCTGCTGCAAAGCAGAGGGGAGATGCTCCACTCTCCCTCCCCTAATCCCCTGGATTGGTGTGATGTAGTTGTCAGTGCTCAGCTAAGTCTCCACCATCTGTGAAGCGGGGCGCGCGGTGGTCAGGAAACTTATGGCAGGAGTTGACCCCACTGAAGTTGCCTGCGAAGCCCTCCCGATGCACTCAGGGCACAGCAGGGCTGCGGGTCCAGACTGGCCCCTTCCTGTCCTGGAGGCCCCGTTGCTTGTCCGCGGATGTGTGGGAATGCATGTGCTGCCGTAGTGGGCAGAGAGGGATATTCTTGCTGATGTGAAAGCCAATCTATTGCACCTGAGTGTGTGTGTGTGGTGGGGCTTGGGGGTTGGTTTATGCTGTTTCTCTCCTCCCTGGCAGCCTCCTTCCTGCAAGTAAGCTTTATGCCTTCAAAAGCAAGAGTATCGCCATCCCTCTCTCTCCAGCGCACAAGAGGAGAGGACCAGGGTAGTGGGGAGGGGAGGGGGGGGGCAGGCAGTGGAAATTTGCTGAGTTGGCGTTGCAAGGACTCACCTCCCAGGCTCCCCGTGATTTATTTATTTATTTGTGTATGTGTGTGTGTGTGTGTGTGTGTGGTAACTTCGAGACAGCAGCCGCGGCAGTGGTCGAGTCATCGAGAAAAGCGGACGGATCAAGTTAAAGGCAAAAAGAGACATCTGGGGAGGGAACCCCAGCCTGGGGGTGAACCCCAGACACCTTCAGACTCCCAGCTTTGGGGGACAAGACCCCTCACCTTACCTGCCCTCTTCCCCCACCCTCCTAAATGTACTCCTCTCTTTCTTCACCCTCCCTTCATTCCTGATGCCTATTCCTGCATCCCACCTCTACTTTCCCATTTTGGTTATTTCCATCTTGTGGGCTTTTCATCCATCCCTTCTTCAAGCCTCTCCATTCCCACTCATTCTGTAGACTCTGAGCCTCCTCTGCTTCTCACCCTCCTGACATCCTCCACTGAACTGCCCTTGGACTTTCTGTTCTCCTCCATTCTTGTCCCCACTCTCAAGCCCCTCTCCCTCTTTTCTCCTCCCCTGGCCCTGGTTCCCACTTCCTTTGTGCCACAATGACCGTGATGGCTGGAGAGAACATGGATGAGACTTCTGCACTACCTGGCCACCCCCAGGATAGCTACCAGCCCGCTGCCCACGATGACCATGAATGCTGTGAGCGCGTAGTGATAAACATTGCTGGACTACGCTTTGAGACGCAGCTGAAGACATTAGCCCAGTTCCCCAACACACTGCTGGGCAACCCCAAGAAGCGCATGCGGTACTTTGACCCCTTGCGCAATGAGTACTTTTTTGACCGGAACCGACCCAGCTTTGACGCCATCCTCTACTACTACCAGTCTGGAGGGCGGCTTCGCCGGCCGGTCAATGTGCCCTTGGACATGTTCTCTGAGGAAATAAAATTTTATGAGCTGGGTGAGGAGGCCATGGAGAAGTTCCGGGAAGATGAAGGGTTCATAAAAGATGAGGAGAGACCCTTGCCGGAGGGGGAATACCAGCGCCAAGTATGGCTCCTCTTTGAGTACCCAGAGAGCTCTGGGCCTGCAAGGGTCATTGCAATAGTCTCTGTCATGGTGATCCTCATCTCCATCGTGATTTTCTGCCTAGAGACGTTACCCGAGCTGAAGGAGGACAAGGAGTATACAGTGCATCGCACTGACAACACCACCCAGGTCTACAAAACCAACATCTTCACAGATCCTTTCTTTGTTGTGGAGACCCTGTGCATCATCTGGTTCTCCTTTGAGCTGGTGGTGCGCTTCTTTGCTTGCCCCAGCAAGACTGAATTCTTCAAGAATATAATGAACTTCATTGACATTGTAGCCATCATCCCTTACTTCATCACCCTGGGCACTGAGATGGCCGAGCGGGAGGGGACTCAGAAAGGAGAGCAGGCCACCTCCTTGGCCATCCTGAGAGTCATCAGACTGGTAAGAGTCTTTCGAATCTTCAAACTCTCCCGGCACTCTAAGGGCCTCCAGATTTTGGGACAGACCCTCAAAGCGAGTATGAGAGAGCTAGGTTTACTAATCTTCTTCCTCTTTATTGGGGTGATCTTGTTCTCTAGTGCGGTGTATTTTGCTGAGGCTGAAGAACCTGAGTCTCATTTCACAAGTATCCCTGATGCTTTCTGGTGGGCGGTGGTATCCATGACCACTGTGGGCTATGGTGACATGTACCCTGTGACAATTGGAGGCAAAATCGTAGGCTCCTTGTGTGCCATCGCTGGTGTGCTGACAATTGCCCTGCCTGTACCTGTCATCGTGTCCAACTTCAACTACTTCTACCACCGAGAAACAGAAGGGGAAGAACAGGCTCAGTTACTTCATGTTAGCTCCCCTAATTTAGCATCTGACAGTGATCTCAGCCGCCGTAGCTCCTCCACAATCAGCAAATCTGAGTACATGGAAATCGAAGAGGATATGAATAATAGCATAGACAATTTTAGAGAGGCTAATCTCAGAACTGGCAACTGCACTGTAGCCAACCAAAACTGTGTTAATAAAAGCAAGCTGCTGACTGATGTATAAACAAACAAACAAAAAAAAACCCTCACTCACAGCTTGAAGACTTAAGTGACACAGTCACACTTTGTAGATGCTTTACTGATAGTCTGAATGCTTTATTTACCTCGTAAATGCATTGTTGCATTGCGAATTTTTGCTCAGCGATAAAGAAGCTTCCAGGATTCATGAAAGATACAATTTTGTTTATTTAAAAAAAAAAACACAAACAAACAAAAAACATTTTCCACCTAGTAAATGAGAACCATTTGAACTAGTTTAGTTTTAAACTGTATGATGCTAGACCTAAACTTTTCCTCTCCCCCCACCCCATTTTTTTTTTCCCATGAAGTTAAATTAAAGAATACAGTTTTTAAAATTATAAAGCATATGCATGTATTCCAGTAAAAAATATTCTGCAAAACTGCACAGTTGCAAGAAAGTGCATCAGATAATAATAATAAAAAAGGATTAACATGAAGCAAGCATTTGCCACTGTTTTTATGAAGGAGTGCAATTTTTCCTTCCATCCCCTGTGTGGGAGATTATGTAGTTCCAGTCTACAGACCAACACAGCACCTTATTTAAATACACTTAAGGCTGGTCTTTTTTGCTATCTGTAGAAGAACTATTCTAAAATAACAAACAAATCTGAAGACAAAACATCTGCAATGCTGCTAAGTTCTCTTACATGCAGATGACTTAAATACACTTTTCCTTTTCCCTGTCCAGAACTGGATATAAAACTAATAGTCCCTCTGTTGCAAGATAGCACAATGGAGTTTAATATAAGCATGTTTGAATTTGATACTATTTATTTTATAATCGCATGCCTGAAACTTTACCTCAGACAATAGCGGATAAGCTTTCGTTTGATCTGAATCTTCTTAAAATAGGTCCTTTATTTCTCTTTTTCTTTTTCTTTTTCTTTTTTTTTTTTTTTTTTTATGATTTGCATTCACCAGAAGTGCACTCCTTAATTTATTAAATCGTTGACTAGTAATTTAAAGTACTGTATTTAAGTGAGTATGTTAGTCAAATGGGAACAATAACTTTTGGAGATCAAAGCATGTTCAAATATTCAGCATTATGGCCTATTTGATTAAGGTGTAACTTGAATTACTTAATGCATGAATTCAGTAATAATAATAATAACAACAATAATAATAGTAACAATAAAAGTGAAATAAAAAAAAAGTGCTTGATAGACTGAGGGCCTCAATTAACTGATTAGAGAAACCTGATTGTTTTCCTGCATTGCTCAGGGAAATGTGTTGGCTTTTGTCCAGGCATTGTCAGAAAGGAATATATCCCATCCCTTAAAGGGAAAGCTATATAGAAAATTAAGAAGTCAAGTTATATATAGCCTAAAAGCCTATATATAGCCACCTAAAACCTAGTATCCTTTATAGTTTAAAGGTGCAGATGCATGCTTTTTGGTGCATTCTCAGAATGTAAATGAAACTTATCTACTATATGCATCCAAATTGCAGCAGCTGGTTTCTTTTGCAGTCATTACTTAAGACTTTTTTGTATTCCCCTAAAACTCACTGAAGAGACATAACAGATTGATTTAGATAGTTGTGCAGTGCCTTTATCTTACATCCCCTAAGCTACTGAAAGTGCCTCCAGGAACTGAGCTGATCAGAGATAGCGAAGGAAAGGGCAAGGCACCAACACACAAGCAGGAGGCTTCTGTGCTGCTTCCTGGCACAGCACAGAAAGGGACTGAGAAGGAAACAAAGAGTAAACGTGAGTGAGAGGGATGCAGAAGAGGCAGGCAAAGACCACCAGCGCCCCTCAAGATACCTTCCTTCCCTTGCCAGTCCAATGCTGCAGGGCTCAACATTTTCTTCTACTAAATAAGTCACAGTTGTGTTGATGCAAGACTTCAAGTTTCCCTAGGCTGTTTATAGAGGCATTGCTGCCATCATTGTATCTGCCCTTTCTTTTCCCAAGATGGCTCTTTGGCAGCCTGTCCCAGCAAGGCAGGACACAGGAGGAGCTAAGGACCAGCATTAACTGCGGCATTACTCAGTCAGGCAACCAGATTGCAGGGCCATGCTTTTCTTTCCTTTGGATTTCCCAGGAGGTAGGTGACAGAAGCTTTCAGTGTCCTCCCATCCATGCCTTCTCCATTCCCTTTTAGCAGTCTGTCAGTTCTTAAATTCCATCACAGATTCTCCAAGACATATTATTTTTTCTGATCCATAACCTTACTCCCACCATGATCTGGTGAAGGAAGCAAAGCTAGGAGAAGATATATTCTGCAATAAGCCAGCCTTGACTGCTAGGCCCTGGGAGATAATAAAGTGTGATCAGAGCTAATATAGGCACTAATCTTTATTTTTTAAATGGATAAAGTTGAGGATCTTCATTCTGCACTTCACATGTGGCCAACTGCTGTTGAACAATTCTCCTTCCACATTGTACGGATCCTTTCTTCCCCTAGGTTTCTGGTATATGCATATATGTGTATGAATATATACATGTCTGCACTTGCATGTGTATTACACATATGCAGACACACATACATATATAAAACCAAGACATATAGACTAAAAAGAACCCTAACTGCAGTTACGCACAAGCCTGACCTGCCAGGTTTCCAGAAAGACTTGACTTTATTTCTCACTGTGCAGCTTCTGTGAATCTTAAAGATGAGAAAGTGATCAAGAACCGAGGGAATTCTGACTCCTGCAAGAAATGCAAAGCATCAGATAAAACAGGGCATTATATCCTCCAGATAGATATTGTAAAGCTTCCTTTCTGTCCTCTGCTCACTCCTCTGCCCATTGTACACCACTCTCCCCACTACAATCCTGATCTTTCGAAACTCTTAGACTCTAGGATGTGACTTCTTATGTTGAAACAGGCTTGAGTAGCACACTCAGCTTACAAAACAAGCAACTTACTAAAATAAAGAGCAATAATGAATGCAATGCTGTGGGACCGATGATCAGAAAGTAGCATCTGGGATATGAGGCCTCACTTTGGTTACTTAACTTCTATAATAGTTGGGTATACACACCTTAGTTTAATGACCAGAATGATAATAATTTTGCGTATGTAAAGACAATAGTGTTGCATGCAGTGGTCCTTTTTTTGTCAGGAGTTCAGGTTGGATCATTAGGGCTTGGGATCTCTTGGGGAGCTTGAATGTTTCTTTGCCCATTTATAGTACACTGCAAAGGATCTCAACACATATGGAGGAGTATAGGAATTAACCACATGTAGCATAGGCATGCATTTCCGGCAAGTTTGACACAAAAGAAAACAACAACCAGAAAAACAAAAAGCTCTTATTCCCCTTACACAGAAGTGCTGAAATGTCTTTGTGGGCCTGAAGGTGCACTTAACAAACAGCCTGTTCTCACCAGTAAGCATCCTTCTTTCTTTCTTTTTCTTTCTTTCTTTCTTTCTTTCTTTCTTTCTTTCTTTCTTTCTTTCTTTCTTTCTTTCTTTCTTTCTTTCTTTCTTTCTTTTTCTTTCTTCTTTCTTTCTTTCTTTCTTTCTTTCTTTCTTTCTTTCTTTCTTTCTTTCTT
>CM021765.1:78105405-78206412 GCA_011076525.1 Nettapus auritus | reverse complement strand
TTTTTTTTTTTTCCTTTTCCTTTTCATTTTTTTCTCTTCCTATTAGTCTAGATTTCTTTTCACCACACATTAACTTAATGGGGTTGTTTATGTCAGTGGAAGAAGAATGGAAATGAACTGGTGGCTAATCAGTGCATCTCTAAAAGAGAGAAAAGACCTTTGTTATTTGGTAGGGACCTCCCAGCAGTAATGCCCATGTTATGCTGGACACAGGAAACAGGAAATATGGCAGTCTTAGCTGAGCTGTATTTTGATGAGGCAAGGCAGCAATTCCAGCATAAGGAGTTACTGCCTGAGCCTCCTTTACCAGCCACTGCTGTGTGCTGCCTTCTTGGTTGCACCATACAGCTTTTTCTTCATGCACTCTGTGAAGTGGATGAGGAAATGTGTTTTACCTGAGCAAGGCAGCATTACACTGTGGTACAGAGGTAGGAATGAAGTGGGGAGGTAGTGGACAGGAATCCCAGAGACTGGTCTCACTGCCAAAATTCCCCATCTGGTCCTACCACGCTTAGCTATAGATCACTAGGAAACAGGCAGACAAGCAACAGGGAGAGTGAAAATGAAAGGCTCTGTATCCCCTTCCTTCACAGAATTGAGAGATTGCTGCCAACCTGCCAAGAGTTCAAATTCTCTGTGCAGCAGCTCCAACAGAGACAATGATCTGGATTTACATGAAGAAGTTTAGTGTACAGTAAGCCAGAGTGTGAGTTCATGGCATCCTAGAAAACCCATGCAGATTCCCTGCATGGGGTCTCTTAAGCCTTATCTACACAGGGGACTTCAGGAAAGCTAATTTATATTAATGAAAGGTGTGCATTTAAAGTAGATTTGTTAAACTGTTTTAAAGCCCAGCATGGACATTCTGCTGCAGTATAAAAGCAACCTTAATCTGATTTGGAGTCATTCTTTTGGGAAGGAAAGTAAGCTGAATTGAATTAAGGCTGCTTTAATTCTGCACACAATGGGGCTTAATGCAGTTTACCTCATCTGCCTCACAAGTTCATTCACACAAATAAGCCTTTAGTACTCATTAAATGTAATGGAACTGACCCTAATTTGCTGGGGGTAGCCATGTTCTGTAAAATTCTTAGTCTGCCACAAAAGCACTTGCGCATTTGGAGTGAAACAGTGAGTGCTAGAAATTCACAGCCTGGCTTACTGAAAGCTATCATACCATTCCTGGTATGGTTTCAGTGGTTTCCTTCCTTTGTTCCTCGTTTATACATTTGTAGGTGTGAGGAGGATCAATCCCACTGCCTTCTGTGTGGTTAAGCTGACAATGATCATGGCCCAAGCAAATTAATTTCCAATTACAAAGTCTCTGTGCACATGTTGAATTTAATGTGCTGCTGATCAAATGGGCAAGCACTTGAAAGAGAGCACAAAGCACTGGAGAAAGGACAACATTGGGCAAAAAAAAGCTATTATTTTCAAAACTGATTTTGCCCAAGTAGAGATTTCAGAGATCAGACCCTTCTTAGCAAATCAGCTGTGTATTGTTCATTAGAGGATGCATTGACCCAAGGCAATTTGAATGGTTGTTACTCTTATTGGTGAATTTTTACCATGGGACTTGAAGCCCAAATGTAACATGAAAAATGCTTTTTTTTTTTTTTTTTTTTTTTTTTTAACCTTTCCATAAGTTCAGGCTTGGACTGTGCAGTTTCATATATGCATATATATTAACTGAGATTAAAAAAAAAAAAAAAAGAGAGAAAAAAAAAGAGAAAAAAAAAGTAGAATTGGAACATCTGCAATTTATCAGAAAAAGGCAGAAGGCTGGATTTTAGATCATCTGCACACATTTAATATATGTTGAGAGAATATATTCCTTTTCTAATGTAAGCTTGATAATTCTTTTTAGAGGGGTGCCATTCTGGATTAATTAATTTCTCCTTGTGTAGAGAAGAGGGAGGTACCAGAGCTTTTCTAGGAATGGTCTGATCCAGTAGTCTTCCAGCATGCTTGATGCAATTGATTGTCATGGTAATTTTGGACTCACAGGAATTCAGAATCAGCTCCAAAGTGTGATTCACCCTCCATAGCCATGGAGCTGGATAGAATTTGAAAGTTGTTGCAATTGTTCAACATGGAAAGTTTGTTCCAGACCTGTATATTGCAAGTCTGAAACAGACTACTTTCCTGAGATGCTTTAAGCAGGGACCTACATTTCAGTTTTGGTTGGACTTATGTCAGACTACGTTTCTATTTCTGTTTTCTGTTTTTCTTGCTTTATTTAAACAGTTATATAGAATGTATTTTTTCCTGAAATACTTACTGATATATTGATATACTTACTTAAAGGTGTCAGTATTCATATGTGCAAAAACAAAACTTCAGGGTATTCCACTCAGTATGGGTGAACTTGTCACCCATGAGGTCAGCAATTTATTCTGTCAAGGCATAGTATGCTTTGATGTTTTCAAAGGAAATAAGATTAAACTGAGCTCTTAACTGAAATTTGTCTTAAAATGTCTGTTAATATCTATGTAATTCTGTATATTTCACCTGTTCACAGGTTCTAGCAAATGTCACTACCACTTAAAAAAGACCACATCTTCCATTTCTGGTTTCTATAATAAATAAAATGAAGACATGTCACATTTGGTTTCTTTAAGTGCATCAGTCTTTGGTCCATGCTATTATTTCAGTGACATTTCTATAATGTAATTGGGATCAAATGTGTATTTTACTCTTGTACAAAAGTAAAAATAATATTTTTATGACTAAATTCAGCAACCCCCTACCTATAACCTGCTAAGATGAATTGTTTTTTTTTTTTGTTTTTTTTTTTCATTTCCTTTACATGTAAACCATTGCTTTTGCAGTATGTCAGTTTGAAATGAATAAATAATAGCTGTTAATAGAACTGTATATGGCCTCTCAGACATACCTCTGACTTTCAAGATCAAATATTACCAATGTTAAATATATAAACTGAAGAATCTCCATATGAAAGTGCACCATCAGGGCAACAAAACATTTAAGCTGACACAGCTGTACTTATTTCCACCATTAACAAATCACTTACAGTTTGGGTCAAATATGTATTTTGTTGTCATGATACAGCTCATTTTACTTCTATTAGTGAAATTGATTTATCATTTTTAGAACATCAAATGTTTTATGAGTTCTTGAACTATTTGAAATGCATAGTTTTCATCTATGCAATTTTACCTGCTTCTGTACTTGTTTATCTGTTCATATTTGGCATCAATTAAAGATAATTTTTAAGGATCTTACCCAGGATTATTCTGTCTGGTTATTTTCTGAAGTCTGGTTTCTCTCCTGTCTCTGCCTCCTAGTTTTATCTAAAATGAAAGGTCGAGTTCATTGGTTTCATTATTGTTGGGTATAAGAAATGACAATGTAGTCATTGAGAGAGTCAGTAAGCTTAGAGAAACTTGCAAATGTCAACTCAAAATTTATAGTACAATTAATCCAAGGGTTTGGTTTTCATAGGTTTTGTATCTAACCTTGAGTGAGTAGTGTTCTGGAGCTGAACTCTGATGCTTTCACTGCTGAGACAGCACTCAGTTCCACCAAAAACAGCAGAAATAAGATTAAGCCTACTGACTGTATTCTCCAAAGGTTTTTGGGTATCATGTTGTGGTTAGACTCATGAATCTGAACCATTGCATATAGCATTATCTTGTAAGTGCTGACTTGAAATCAGTTTTTTAACGACTGTGTGAATGATCCTGTTTTTTGGTTTGGGTTCAACTGTAAACAAGTTAAACTGACTTGGTGTTGTTTTCCTCTGAAAATAGTTTTTAAGGTGTGTTTCATGCAAACTGGTCTGATAAAATCATGCCTGCCATGTCTTGATATTTTATCATATATAAAGAAGGCAATGACAAATTATTTTATACCAAAGGTATTGTGTATTAGAAGTCCATCTATGACTACCAGGTCTTTCTGGAGATACGTGCACTTTGTTACAGTGGGATGCATACACAGTAGAATGCTGATTACACGTGGTGAAAATGAAGTGAAAATACCCTAACCTCACATATGGCAGAATATTTTGTGCGGTCTGTCATGTGACTTTATTTATATACTTTTTTTTTTTTTTTTTTTTTTTTTTGCTTTCTTAGTCAAGAAAAGCTTTCATCAAGAAAATTGTCATTCATCAGTATTTTTACTGAGATATTTACTGAGTATATTTACTGAGTCTTATCAAATCTCACTCATAAATTGACAAAAATTGTTTTGTTTGGCTTATGGTAAGGATTTGCAGCTACCACTCTTAAATGGTACTAGTCCAAGTCATTTTGTTACACCAAGCAGTCTCTTTGTCTTATAGGTTTGCTCTGAAGCAACATACACTGAGGAAGTGTGGCCCTGCAAATATAACTTAGGTAACAGACATCCTGATTATCCATGTCCTGGAATAGGCTTCTCTTTCTCCTTCAGCTGTACTGGCACTCAAGTTATAAGGGAAGTGAAGACTACCATAGTCCTATTTTGTCCCTGATTCAGCAGATTTTCAACACAGAGAAGGATAGAGTACATTCAATAACAAGGTGCTTTTAAAATTTTACTTTCTCTATATAATATTGATAATTTCAACATGAACTAAATTTACCTAACAGTTACTCTTGGAAGTCACTCAGTTTTCGTATGCTGTTTGATTAATGTGTAAAAATAATTGTTTTAAAAAAACAAAAATCTCAGGTGAGAATATGTATTCCTTTACCATACAGAAATCCAAGGTAATATTTTCACTATTATAAAGCTTAATACTTCACAGGATAAAATGGCTCTTAATCTCTGAAACCAAGAAGTGCTGTTTCTCACAGGTGTGTTGTTATGCACTGTTAAAAGTTTTATGCTTCCTTTCAGGCTCCTGGAGCAGCTGCCTTCAGGACTAGTATTCTGAATCAGGTGGTCTGATTTTCTTTGTCAGTCAGGCTATTTGATTCAGTGCTATCCCTGAAAGCAGCTGCTACGTCCTGTCTCAACAAAGCTCTGCAGCTATGGGGAGGGAACTGCTGCACTCTTGAGGTAAACCAGAACCCACAGAAATAAATAGGATTGTGTCCTTTCACTTCAGAGGACTGTAGGAAGATCATGATTTCATGCTGCTTTTCAGTCTACTAAGAAAAGATCAGAAACATTCTGTACTCAAGGTTTCTAACAGGTACTTTTGGAGTTGCATTATATCCCATGGCTGGCTTTTCTATATAATGCTCACTTTATAGAGTGTTCAGATTAAGTGTTTGAAAATCAAAGAAGCTTTAATTAGCACAACAATACCTCAATCCACTCAACATCTCTAACAGCTTCCTAAAATACCTCAAGTTTTATTCCAACGAGAAGACAATTATGACTCTTGAATAGAAAACTTTTATAGCTAGAAGATGAAAATGTAATTGCAGGTGGTATATTTGGTGACCTCCTCTCACTAGGTAGGAACACTAGTACATTTAGCTTTCAAGCAGGGGAGCCTGCAGTTGTTGCTAAGTGTGATGAAGAGAGCCAAGCGAAAAAGGCTGCATGATCCTTATGAGCAGGACAGGTATAAGGCGATATGTGGTTCATGGGTCACCATTTCCATCCTACCTGGTTAACAGCAGAGGGTGAGGAATGGGATGTTCACCTATATTTGGTTTGCGTAGGAAGCCTGACAGACATATATGCAATGTGAATTACGGTTTAGCATCCTACCGTTACATAAGCTGATACCATTGATTCAGGCTGCAGTTACTTCAAAAGATTTGAAGATCTTTGAATTCTACAAATGATAAGAGGGCTAATGCCTAAGGGCTTGACAGTCCAAATGTACCTGCTATAATAAGGCGTATGTGAGGAGTTTTCGCTGTCATTTCCATCCCATTAATAAAAAACCTTGTTTTATTCACCTCTGTATGTAAAGACAGGTTCATTTGGGAAAGAAGTGGCAAGCCCACAGTTATACATCCACATTTATGGTGTCAAGTTATCTTTTTACATTCTCCATTACTTCTGATAGAATTGTTTCTGCTTGACAAAGAATACTTAGGGCCTTAGCCTATCCCACAGCTTGGTATAAGGATAAACTTTATTAAATAATTAAATGGTGAGCAAAACAGAAAACAAACAAACAAAAAAACAGCTATCCAAAATCCTAACGTGGAAGGACTCTCCAAATATTTTTCTATGAATATTGAGAACAGAACATAGACACAAACTGTTCTTTCTCTTCTTTAAAAAAAAAAAAAAAAGTTTTTAACTTATGAAATACTATCTTCTTGTTGTTTGGTCATTCCGAATGTAAATTTCCTCATAAAATACAGTGTTAAATTTTGAATGAAGGATCATCTAGACTCATGGTATTATAGTTCCCTACAAGTTCTGTATTGACTGTGGGAGCTGAGTCTGCTAACAGTGCCTCCAATGGAATCACATGGGCAAGGGTAGGTGTACAGATGTATCTTTGCCTTCTTCTGGTGACTTTTATCCTACCTTTCTGTTTTCAGTATGCTATATTCATCTTCAGCCTTCAGAAAAGCTAATTCCAATTTACAAGAGAGGTGGTTTTCCTTTGTTTCCTTATCAAGTTAGCCAAATATTGTTATGAATCTGTTTTGATGAACTCTGTTGCAGTGGCTTCTCAGACAAATAAATCACATTAAAATGTTCCTGAAATACTCAGAAGTATTTGTTTCCCACTGACCTGGTATATGCAGCTTCAATTAATGTTTTTTATAGCAGCAAACTATGTGCTGTGGAACTTCAAAGGATAAAAGGGAAAATGAATGTTTCCCAAAATATACTTGAATGGTTTCCTCTCAAAGAGAATGAATTTGTGAAGCTGTTTTTATTGTTATTTTCATTACATTGTTTCAGTTGAATGATCTTGTCATTTTTCATTTCAGGAAGAATAAAAAATTAAAAAAAGATCTCTCTTAGTTGGGGTGCATGCATTGTGATTATTTAGATGATAAAAAAAGAGGTACTCCAAAAGAAGAGCATTTACAGCTAATGAGGTTTTGATGTAAACCTTTGTGATAATATTTAATTCCCGTAGTTGTTAAGGTATGAATACTGCAGGAAATGCCACTGGGTATGTACAGTTACGGTGTGGTGTTTTAGGGGTTGTGTATGCAGACTAGTGGCTGTGCAGTTCTGATCTGATGGTCACTGGAGTGTAGCAATACTACTGGAACTGGTTAAGACTGAGAAGTCAACCTGAATCATTACTGCAGTAAGGCAATAGTTGAACAAAAGAATGAATTGGCTTTAAGGTTCAAAATATCAAATGAGATTTTTTTTCCCCTATGATGAAAGCAATGATCAGATATAAACTTGCTTGTCTGAAAAAAGTCTCTCAATAAGTTGTGATGGGCTTGTGTCTTCTAATAGACTTCATAACACAATTGGCTGCTGCTATTTTGTCTGTAACTTCTTGCACATTTTTTCCTCTATTTATTTATTTATTTTTATTTTTAATCCTCACTAATTTGATATATAAAACTGGTAGAACACTGCCATGTTTTGTGTGCAGTGGTTAGTCTGTCAGAAATAGTACTGAATGCCCTAACTCAGATTAAATTTGTTTTGATAAATGCTTCAGCAAGTTTATACATCTGGTGTTGAGACTTTGAAGTCATTGATTCAGTCCTCCTAAGGCAATGTGGAATTGATCTCCAGCAAGGCAGTAAGGGGCATCCTGTCAGCACTTGGCATGAGAAACTTTATAAAATCCTGGTGTCATTAAAGACTCTGTGATGCTTTTCCCAGTGTCTGGGCAGAATTGGAGTTCTGCTCTGGTTTACTTTGGCATTGTGTCTGTTTGCCTTCTAAATATTTCATTTGCTGTTCCAGTCATTTGGTAGTATTCCAGTGTACTGTTAAAAAGCAGCCGTGTTTCATCTCAGAAGCAGCTGCATTTCACAAATGGGAAGGTAGCTGTGTGTCAGTTTATTAAATTGATAAAGGGTTTCACATCTGTTCAGGATGATGTATGCTATGTTAATATATGGTATCAATGTATATATCAGGGAATACTAAAGAGTAATCTGAAATTCTATGGTAATCAATCTCTTCAATTATTAATTAAAGGTAGTAAATGGAATCTGGCTATCACTGCATAGTATACAGCTACTATTGCTAATGCATATTCAATGCATGCATTCTGTCTGACAGTGCTGTGATGTATTTTCCTAGTCTTAAAATGTCTGTGATCTCATCCACTTATGACACTTAAAAGGCTGTTGAAATCCACCGGCAATAAAGAACAATTCAGTGCAACTTCAGAATGGATAAATATGTCCATGATATCCCACAGCATAGGTTGGAATATACGGGCATGGGAGAGAGGCAGCAGCTTGGAATGAAGTTGGTCTTGTGATTTTTTTTTTTTTTTGTGTATCTTTTTGATAATACCAATTAATTTTTCCTATGATTTGTGTACAAAAAACAAATGTGAAGAAAGTGGGAACTCAGACTTCATTGCCTGCATCTTATGCAGGCTTTTAAAAGTATATAAAATGAAAAATACCTAGCACAAAATGTGATAATGTTTAAAATAGACAAGAGCTGTGAAATGGCCAACAGGGAAGAATCCTGCGAATCCTACCCATCAGTTTCTGCTGTAGTATAATAAATAGGAAAAAAAGAAACAATGCTCTTTAAAACAGAGGTTTGTTAAAGTGACATCAAAGGACATTTTCATGTACTGGTGCTTTGTGGTTTTGGACAGTGTTCTACGATCACACAGAATGCAGACTTAAAGATAATGTAATGGGGGGGGGAATGAAATATATACATGAACACCTTTGATTTTGCCCACAGGCCTCATAACCATGATGCTGTTTTACTGAAGAATTACATTTTTCAATGTGCATAGATTTGAAATTAATTTGGATCAGTTTATAAAAACAAAAAAAAATCATAATTGGTTGCTGGAGAAATAATTTTATATTATCTAAGATAGAGGAGAAATGTCAGCTTTCATGGAGATATTTACAGAGCAAGCTAACTTGTTAATTCCTACTTGTCTCCAGAGTATTTTTAACAGCTCTTCTAATAGAGCTACTGTAGTGGTAGAGCTACTGTAGTGGTATCAAAAGATGTGATTTACTGTAGTGGATGTTAATATGCCCCAGGCCCTATTTGCTTTTACATGAAAGCCTTTTTGCTCTACTTACTCCTTTCTAAAACCTTTCACAGATGAATATTATCTAGAGGTATAGGGAGGGAAAGTAACGTTTTTTTTTATTATTTTTTTTTTTCTCACAGTAATTCTGTACTATGATACTTTAAATGTGATGCATATTATACATTGTGCAGAACATTATTAAAAAAAAAACATGTAAGTATTTGTCTTCAGCAAACAGAAGCTACGTGCATTTTGGAGGCTTTGCCTGTGTAACAATTCCACTGAGTCTTCCCTAGTGCAGACTCAACTGTACTAAAAATTAAGCCCAGCTTCAAGATATCTTATGTTCCACGGTGAAACACTCATACACAGTGATGATGATAAAATAATTAAAATAGCTGGATCTTTTCAGAGTGTCATGGCTAGTAGGGTGGATTCTGCTCCTCTACATATCACAGGAAGCTATTAGTTATAGCTAAGAGGATTTTGGGTTGGTTTCAAAGTGGAAGATGTTTCATTTCTTGGCCATCTGTGTTGAGACACAAAGCCTGACCAGATAATGTTGTGGTCAAGGCAGAATCTTAATTTAAAACAAAGAGAAAGCCTGCTCCACAGAATAGCATAGGCAGTTCAGGCAACTTGGTTCACGGTCTTAAGTCTTCTGAAGCTGTAAAGGGTAAGGCAGTAATTGACTGAGCCTGTTATGAGGAATTGGCTGAGACAGTGTTTCCTCATTTTCCATGATGTGTGCCAAGGGAATGAATGAAGTCCCTGTCTCTGTAGCAGGGAGGCAGACATAGGAACACTTAGTTGCTCAGCTGGTTTAAATGGGTTGAGTTCCAGGGAAGCCAGTCACCCCATGAGATTACCAATGTGAAGAAAGAGAGCAGGCAACAGCCATGAAATTGTAGTACAAAAGCAGCTTATAGCAGCAGAGAGCAATTGAGGGCATTCGCGAATACCCATGCATTTCAGGACTGATCTTCTAAGTGCCCTAAATTCCTGTTGAGTTCAGCACCTTTTAATATGCTACTGAGAAGGAATTATATTAATAATGATATTCAGGAAAGCAGTAGATGCTGATGTTCAAATGATGTTAATTGGTTAGTTCAGATAAAGCTTGAATGTTTGTTTTCCACTCAAGACAGCGACTGTTGTTGTGAAGTACCAAGTAAAACAAAGTCCTGGATTCCGGAGTGTGACTATGCTAAAAGCATGAGTTAAAACAAGGATTTTTTTTTTCTTAATCTTTGTGATTAGAGTTTAAAATAAAGCTCTCTCTGACTATTTCAATTCGGTAACATCTGGAGTGAGGCAGGTGTTTTATGGATAAACGGGGGAAAAGCTCTTTGCCTCATTTTGTTTACAACCTGTATGAATAACATTTCTGTGGAAGCTGAGATTGTGAGTAACAGGGAAAGAGAAACAGAAATATTAGTCTTATTATTTCTCATTTGTCTGAATTTCTCCAGGGTTAGTTTTTTTGTTTGTTTGTTTTTTATGGGACGTATAGAAGACTAAGAAGACTACGTTACTCTTTGCTTTACTTGTTTTTTTCAGGGTTTCTGTTGAGTAATGTGAAGTAAAGCTCAGCAGAAGCGGTAAGATGCTAGTCCTCTTATTGGTTTGATAGGAAATTGATTTGGTAATGTCTCTGCTCATAAATATTGCACATTGGAACTAGCATCTATAGATAACATGATTAAATTACAACCTACCAAGTTATTGCTTTTGCTTTCCCAGTCTTTAAAAATATGTAACAATGCAGAAAAAGCCATGTCTATAAACACACAGTCCAACATGCATGACGTGACAGTTTGCTCTAAGAAAACTTCGGTATTAACAGTTTTCTGCCTCTGTCACTACTTGACGCTGCGGAGTCCTTGCCCATGGAGATACAGAAAATCCTTGATGCCCTGGTCTCTAGGGCACACAGGATTTTCCTGTGGTCCGTTTGGGCTCCCGAACTCCAACCTGCCCTGTGCAGCAGAAGCCCCATGACGGACAAGTGAGTAGGCTTCCCTAGCTGCTGATGCAAAGCTGTGCAACTATTTGTCTATGATGACATACATAGGCAAGTAGTCTGGGCAGGGTTCTTGTCATGGGACTGCAGTGTAATCTATATCTATTTCCCATGGCAGAATAAGCAAGCTAGCAAGGGCTGCCTGCACAGCTGAATACCTTGCCTACCCTCATTTTGCAGCAGAGAGGCAAGACGAATGGAAAACACTCCCAGTGCTCCCCTTCTTCTCACTTTTTTGAGGAATGTGGCACTTGTCTTGCCACATGGACAGCTTAGTGTGGCCCATGGAATCAGCAGGGTTTTGTCCCCTTAGGAAGGTGAAGAAATGACTTGGTATAAAGAGTGATTGTACAGGGCATCCTGTTCCTTGCCCTCCCTTCTCATTACTTCCCCTTGCCTTTGCCTGTTCTCCCAGTTTCAGAAATGATTTTATCTGCAAATATTTTGATAGCCCATGGTACTCAGACTTTCTCAGAGGGCAGAATATATTTTTCCCATCTGAAAGCACATGTCCTTGCCCCATCCAAATCTCACAATTTCTCAGTGGTTTAGATGAGTTGCAGCTGGTTCAGGTCATGGCAAACTCCAGGTCAGTGGGGACGGAATTGTTGCTTTGTGGTGATTTAGGTCAGTAGAATGGCAGGAAGCAGGGAAAAAGTAGAATGCAGAAAGGACAAAGCTGGTTTAGTTGATTCTGCTTCCTCACATTGGGCTTCCAACATGCACAGCTGTTCCTGAAGCTTTGTGATACACTGGGAGTTAAAATAGTGATTCATAAAGTGCTGCAAAGGGTTATTTGTCATTCTCTTGGCAATCTTTTAACAACGAGAAAGTGTGGCTCTCAGAGGAAAACCAGGAGTGAGGAATGCTATTTTAATTTGTGTTGGGCCAGATATTTAAAGTTGCTGTATCTGCCCAGCAACAATACAGAATCAGAAATATACTGAAGTTGGAAGATACCTCTGAAGAATGCCTAATCAGAGTTCTGTGCTTCAAGTAGGGTTGCCCAGGACTGACTGTGTGTAGTCAGGTCTTGAGTATCTCCAAGGATGGGGACTCCACAGCCTCTCTGGGAAATGTGTTCCAGTGTTCAACCACCGTCACGTGAAAACAGTGTTGATTTTTTTTTTTTTTTTTTTTTTTTAATGATCAAGCAGAATTTCTGTGTTTCAATTTGTGCCCATTCCCTCTTGTCCTGTCACTGGGTACCATTGAGAAGTATCTGTCTCTGTCTTTACATATCAGATATTTATACATTTTGGTAGATCCCTCCTCAGCTTTCCCTTCTCCAGATTGAACAGAACCAGCTCTCTTAGTCTCTCCTTCTATAACAGATGCTCCATTCCTTTGATCATCTTTGTGGGATGTGTGATCACAAGTGGGACAGTGTGATCACAAGTAAGTGTGAATTCAGACAGAGGTATTTGGAGGCCCATCTCTGCACATGCATTCCAGATCAGTTGATCAGTGTGTGTGTGTGGCTGGTAGTCCAATTGCTTGTCCTGTCAATACTCAGCAGTGACTGCTACAGAGGAAGAAGGTACAGAAACCGCAGAGAATATACATGTAGGACAATTTAAGTGACCTTATATGTATCCTCATATTCAGTCTCATCCTGATTTCTGGTACAAAGATACTGCTTTAAAATCCAAAAGCTAAGGTCCAGTATCCCTTCCAAAAGCTAAACAGATAGGTATAATAACCAGAAATAATCTTGATATTCATCTATATATATATGCATTTTTTGATATTTCTATATTTGAAGGTCAAAGTAAGAACAAAAATGTGAAATCTGGAGGCAAAGCATTTCATATTTCTCATAATTTAAGTAATTGTTACTAACGTGAAGCAGATCTTTTTGATCTGATTCTGATCTCATCTTAGAAGTAACTGGTTTCATTGTCCTTTGCAGATTTAAATATGTAAAGATAAGATAAAAGCAATGCTGTTAAGAAAGTAAGAGCAAAGATTCTGGGTGTAGAGTTTCTTAGAACTGGACTTTTGGCAGACTTGTGGTCTAATCAGACCTGCTAGGTCCTGTAAGTACATCATATGCTTAATGGCTCTCAGGCAGTGGGATCTACTGTAGGTCCATTGATTGACACTAAGTTATGCCAGTTTACAGAAGATGCAAATTGGTCCAGTGATTTCGGCAGCAGAAAAAAGTTGGAGAGAGGAGTGAGGAGGCAGGCGTGTAGGTTATTCAGCCAGCATTCCCACCTCTTCAGAATACACACGCACATACATTAATTATTCATTAGAATTTAAGTTTGAGTTAAGTTCACTAGAATATATGAACATGCTTATTTAGTATTCCTCCAATTGTATGCCTATCTGACAATTCCACTTGGAAAATAAAAAGTCTGTAAAAGAAAGCCTACTTTTTTTTCCCATGGCAAGAAATATTACAAATTAGCAAAAATGTACCTTCTATGTTAAAGTTTAATAGAAACTCCGAACTGCAGTGCATTACAGGAAATGGAGGCTGATGAGAAAGCTCAAAGCAGAGAAGATAATAGGAACATGTGACTGATAACAAACATGTCAGGAGATGTCAGTGAAATGAAATTTGTGGGGGAATTAAATGTAATGACATTGGATTGTATTTGGACGAAATTGGTAGTGAGGGGTTGAAGGACACTGGCTGGTCCATTGTGCATAAAATGACATCAGATACTAAAGTAAATGTAATGATATTAGATACTGAAGGTAGTTAAGCTGTTGCACAGCTAGAGTTAATCCAGTGTTTCCACTGTTTGTGCTTCCCTGTGTTTACAAGGCTGATTTTGGAACCAGAACAAAGTGTGTTGCTTTTAACAACCCCCACCCCCATTGAAAATAGCAAATCATATGGGTGTCTTTATCTGGACTGTTTCATCCAACTTGCTTGAGCTGGGCTTAAGACATGGAGGTAAAGCTACTCTTTTTCTAGTGGTATCAAATGGGTGTTGCAGACAACATTTATACCCATAGTAGCCATGTGAGGCATAGAGTCCCAGAATATATGGCTCACATACAAGACTGTTCTTGGAAGTCCCGGAAACATCTTAATTATTTGTATTTACTGTTTTTGATAATTGCTGATTACTGCTGTACGCAATTTAGACAAGCATTGAAAATTTATATTTGTTACAGCCTGAGAAGATAGTGTCTACATCACTGTGAGCTGGTTGCAGATGCTGCCACTGTTAAAATTTGGGCACAGAACAAACTCTGCACTAGAAAACACTGTTATAAATTAGTGATGTCCTACTTTTAGTCAATCACTGTCTGCCAAGGAGAACACAGACTTATAGGCTGGGAATTTCATCCTCGACAGGGACTAGAAATCTCCATTGTTCAAGTATCAGATCAAACTGGTATGCACCCCCAGAAAACAGGATTGTTCCTCAACAAAGCTCATTTCCCAGCCTACTGGGCTGAAGGAAGGAAGAGTTATGAATCTTTGGCCTACAGGAAGAGCTTAAAAGCTTCTGTTCCTGAAATATTGATGGTCTTATGCACCAGAAGCTGAATTAGAAGAGAGAAGAGCTTTCCTCAGTTTACTAATTTCCAACAACACAGAAATTGCAACTTGAGAAAATTGACCGGAAAGCTTTCCAAAACATTTGAACTCTAGAGCTGGTTTAAGTGGAACCTTTTTATTTTCTCCAGAAATTTTCAGCAAAGATACAAGAGTTTTCTTCTTGCCAGAAGAAAACATTTGGCTGGGAAAAAATACAAAACAACAGCTACAGCAAAACACAACAACTTATATATATATATAAGGAATTGTGATTTCTAATCTTATTAAAAAAAAATAATAAATAAATTAAAAAAAAAAAAAGCTTTTTTTTAGAGGGTGAAAGCGATCTGGAATTTATTTATTATTATTATTATTATTATTATATATTTTTAAGAACATTTAGCAGACTTATTGTAGTGAGCACCCTTGGATATTCAATCTAGACAGGTCAGGTAGCTCCTTCACAGTAAAACTGGTGGCAGTTGAAGGAAGCCTTGTGGTTTTACTATGTGATATAGGAAGATGCAATACTCATTCCTATTTAAACTTAGAAATCCCAAAGGCTCTAGTATGAGTATGTAAACCTCAATGTTTTACAGGCAAAATTACTCAACTTTGTCCCATATTTCTGCTGAAAAAAAGCTTTGATGGATATCTCACCTTGAGTACTGTATGCAGTTCTCGGCACCACAGTACAAAAAAGGACATTCAACTGTTGGAGAGTGTCCAGAGGAGGGCGACAAAGATGGTGAAGGGCCTAAAGAGGAAAACATATGAGGAGCGGCTGAGGTCACTGGGCCTGTTCAGCCTGGAGAAGAAGAGGCTGAGGGGAGACCTTACTGCAGCCTACAACTTCCTCGCAAGGGGGAGTGGCGAGGTGGGTGACCTATTCTCCATAAACACCAGTGATAGGCCCCGGAGGAATGGGATGAAGCTGAGGCAGGGGAAGTTAGGAGGTTCTTCACCGAGAGGGTGGTTGCGCACTGGAACAGGCTCCACAGTGAAGTAGTCTCTGCACCAAGCCTGTATGAATTTAAGAAACGTTTGGACTGTGCACTTAGTCACCTGGTCTAAACTTTTGGGTAGACCTGTGCAGTGTGAGGAGTTGGACTTGATGATCCTTATGGGTCCCTTCCAACTCGGGATATTCTATGATTCTATGATATTTTTCAGTTGGTCTAAATAATTATTAGTTTGATGTTTTCCAAGGTTTACAGTTATAGCTATACATTTCTAGTAATGAGAACACCATCAGCATAGTGATTAGGAATGAAGAAATTCACTGCTCCACGAATTGCTGCTGATCCATTCTAGAGAGTATTTTTTGTCTTGCTTAAGAGGAACTCTTGATTTATACCTCTAAAAGAAACAAATCTAGTCCTTTGAGCTTGGAACCTTTGAGCTCCCAGTTTTACTGGACAGACAGAAAAATCCACAACCAACCAACCAAAAAACCAACAACCTCCCTTGCAATTCACACATCCTTTGAAGAATTTTAAATATTAGAAAGTGTTCCATCCTAAATTTTCTTTTCCCAAATATCTTCTTACTCTGACTTTTCCCTGTAGTGCGTGACAGTTAATTTCCCACCCTACTCTTTGGCTCTTTCAAGTGCTTGGCATATGTCTGTCACTTCCCTTGACTTCTTTACTGGGGCTTTATGTAACCTCCCATATGAGTGAGAGTGGGTAGATCTCTGGAATCAAACGGGGGAATAAATTTAGGGCAGATTGATGGGGACAAATAATTTCTCTGAAACTCCTAGAGCTCCCAAAGACTTTTTGTAACTTTTTGTTCCAGGTTGCTGCTACATTTTCAGTACAGATGAGCCCAGAAATCAGTGTAGTAATTTGAGGTACTGTCTCTCGTTATCTGTGCAGCATGTCTGCACAGTGCCAGCTGGAGAATCCATACCATGTTGCTATTTACAGCACTATGTAGACATGGACCTTATGTCTACAGAGAAGCTGTATCTTAAATTAGTTCATTGACTTCTGGGCACTACATTTCTGATGTGGCTGTAAAACTATTTCTGGATCTCCTTGGTTAAATGGATATCTCTGCTTACTCGTGTATTTCTAGATGTAGACAAGCCCTGCAAAAGTTACTGGCAGCTTGGCTATATCAGACCTTTTTCACAGTATATGAGAATATCTCAAATCACAGATTTCTTGTCAGTTTCTTCTAATGGTTCTACCCTTCTTCCATGGAAACTATTAGCCTATGTTTGCAATTCCCCTATATTTTGCATTGTTATTTAATATTCAGTCTATGCATTGTTCCCATCTGGTGGGGTAATATCTTTTACAGTCACACTGGATGAGTATACTGCTTGGCCACAGCTGTACAGGGAAGCAGAGAACTGAATTTTGCAGCTGACTGATGTAGAAACAACACCAACCCACCATTCTCAGATTCAAACTCATTCTCCCCCTACGTGCCCAGTGCCCAGGACTAATTTTCAACCCCTTATCATGCCAGATTGTTTTCAAAACAATGGGTCTGCTTTAGCATTGATGTACTGGTTAGTGAATCACCAGATTTCCTGATTACCTTGAGATATTTCCAAGCTATATTTCACAGTTGTTGTCTACTGTTCTGATTTCTCTTGCTGTCTAGCTACAGCCCCTTCTCTCCTTTGAAATCCAGGTATTTACACTGATGTAAATAAGAAACTCTTAGCACCTTCAATGTTGTGTTAGTGCTCTGTGATGTGTGGCAGCCCACTGTTACTGTTCATTTATGCAATTATACTTTGTTTTCAACCCTTTGATTATATCCAAATTATAAGTATTTTCATTTTGTTCTTATGTCTGAATATGTAATCAAGTCTTTCGAACATGGATTTTGCAGTTTTTTTTCTTTTCCTCTTACATAAAGCTATTCTGTATGTACCCCTTCATCATCTCAGAAGTATGCTCTCCTCTGGGTATGTAATTATGGGTCCTGCTGGTTTCAAGGGGAGCTACACAGTGTGACCAAGGGCAGTTGCATCTTCACAGTTCACAGGTTTCCTTTGATTTTCTTCTTTTGAGAATGTGGAGGCAGGGCTTGCTAAGTGTGTTTCTTTCACTTTTTGGAAAGACTGGTATGCTTGTGGTACTCAGATCTCCTGACCTTTTGCACAGTGTCTCTCTGATACTCTTAAAATAATACCCTAGGTTCTGGAAGATGTCTGGCAGTCTCGGTGGGCATTCTTTGATGCCGATTGGCCTGAACATAATCACAAATTTTTGTTAGTATGAAACAGCAAAATGGTTCTTGCTGACTTTTGGGGGCCCTGGAAAACAGTAATCTCCTGGGAACACCTTGGGAAACATTTCATTCTCCACGGTCTTACTGAAAATTTTGCACTTGTATTTTTAAGAAATAGATAGTATTCAAGACTACACAGTCATAAACGCAATAAATTACCATTCCTGAATGTCTCTTTCTGGTGATGTTAAACTTGTTTCCAAATTAGGTTAGATTTAACTAGAACTTTACAGTTGTATGACGTGCATAAGCCTTGAAAATATAAGGTCATGGTAGTACAGTATTGTGGCAGCTTGATGGATAAGGATGGGAGCTATCCGAGAGAGGAATGATTTTGAGATGAAGAAAAATCCCCCTGTAAGATTTTCCAGTAATATTACTGGGGCTCAGATTGGACAGTGGAGTGGGGTGTGGGGGGAGTCACCACTGGGTAGTCTAGCACTGAAATTAGTTAGCCAGACGGGGGTTGGAAACTCCAGCATTGTTCCAAGATTTGGCTAGGTGAAATTTCATCTGACCTGACCTACCATTGATAATGATGCTCTAAACAGGTGGTTGGTCTTATATGACTTCTAGAAGTCACTTCCAACCAACACTTTTGGGCTGAGAACGGATGATAAATGAGTAAAAAAATATAAGGGAAAAGGAAACAACACAGATTCTTTTGAGATTAGTGGAGCTGCAGCTTGTAGCTCAGAGGTCAACTTGCCTATCCCTTGAAGGCCAGTGATGCAGCAGCATCTGCAGATGATTTACAGGAGGAATAACGCTGACAACTTCATTGTGTCATCCAATCTCTGCTGGTGCAGCAATGCTGTGCCTGCTTTGTGCAAACTACTTCAGCCTGGAGATTGTAGCAGCACTGAAGGAGAAGACGTATATGTGAGATATAGAAGGGATATGTAAATGTTCTCTGTCATATTCAGGTACTGGGGAGAAGTTTCTGTTCTCTTCTCTGTAAGTTGTTATTCCACTGATTACAGTTTGTTTTCCTGAGCTGGATGAATTGGTTGTGGTATTTTACCAGTGCTGTTTGCAAGTTTATGGGAAGCAATGGTCACTTCTGTTATGGTTGGAGTTCTTAGTACAGCTGAGCTGAGAAAGAGGAACAAGCAAGTGGAACTGTAATTGTAAAGAGATGTTTGTTTTGGGGAAGACAGTGTGGTTCTTGAAAACCTAGTTTGAATGTACCAGGGTATCTAGAGATGGCACAAGCTAAGGAGGTTAAATATCCTTCTATTCCCACCAGAGAGAAGCCACAGTGCCAGGGTAGCTCATTCATGGCTGCCAGTGCTGTGCTGAAACCTTAGAACTGCCAAAAGCCTGGCATCCCAGCCCCACTTTCTCCTCAAAATAGAGAGGGCTTAAATGCTTCTCACTGCTAGTGGGGTAATTATCATGCTGTAGTGCAGAAAGGGCTAAGCACAGGAACTCTGATTCGGGAAAGCACCTTTATCTGAAGTAACTCAGCAAGGGTCTCTCATAGACCCAGTGCCTGTGCTTTCCTTCTTTGGCATCCTATTTTATTATAATCTCTAAGTGTCTCTGAATTATACTCTTCAATGCACAGTATTGATCGAGCTTACATTTGCATTTTCCCACTTAGACTCCTTTGGGAAAGAGGAGCTGACTTCTGCTCTCCAGAGATCATTCTGGGAAACAAATTCCAGATAGTAGTCACATCTCTGAGTATACGGTGGAAGCATGACCAAATACTTCTTGTTATTACAAGAATACAGAAAGGAGATGATCCATTCCTTGAGCCAAAAGATTTTTCCCCAAAATCATTTGAGAATGTCCTCAGAAGGACTTAATAGATATACTCTGCTTTGTTTAGAACATCACCATGAGAACACAAACTCATTTATCTCATTTATGTCCATGATCCCCACGTGCAACCACTGTTAAGTCCTGGGTATTCAAAATCCACATTGTAGGCATTGCATGTACAGTTTCCAAAGAACTAAGTCGCTGACCTGTTTATAAGGTTAAATACAGTCTCACTCCTGAGGAAGTTCAGGCAATGGTCATGCAAGTGTGAATTCTAGATTCACACCAAATTTTGTAGCTGATGTTAAGATTGTTTTTACATAAAACAAACTGATGGGGAATGAAAGGGCTTGTGTCACTTTAAAAATGTTCATGCCAATAATAACTGAGTACTCTTTTAACTGAATTTGTTTTATAGATGCATTAGTAGAGCTACTGAAACAGATCAAACACCTTCATTTTCTAGTGGGGGAAAAAAAATACATTGGAATAAAAGATGTTCATGACTTTCTATGAGGACGTTGCAAGTATTTGCCTCTGTTCTGCAACTGCTCTGACAAATGCCTTTTGAAAAGATAGTTCTTATGGCTGCTGCATATTCTTCAGTCCACAAAGGGTTTCTTTTCTCTGATTTCATGTCAGTTAGGATACAAGAGCCTTGTGGCTTCAGGGGAGGAAAACAGAAGAGATTGTTACCTGTGCTGGTCCCCAGAGCACTGGAAAAGAGGACATCTCTGCTCTGTTGAGCAAAATAAGGAACATCTGCTCCTGGCCTACAGGCCTAGAAAATATAACAGTCCCTTCTTCACCCGAGCCGGTCTTGTCTATGGTACGCTCTCCAACAGTGAGCTTCAGTAGCATTCTGTATTTGTATTACTGATGGTAAGCACTATTAACCTCACCTGTGTTGCTTGTCATAGTGGAGTATACTCATTTTGGGGGGAGGGGTCACTACAGAGTTGAAAACAGCACTTTTAATCTCTTAATAACACCTTCAGGAGATGTTGTCCCCTCCCTCCCCTATTAAGCTTTAGAGGCCTCATGCTAAGGTGTCATTAATCTGATGAATACTTCAACATGAAAAATGTTTTGGTTTTATCTTACTATATTTAGGCCTTGCATACAATAGGGTTGCTAAACTTGGAATCATTGGAGCATGGGGGTGTTGATATCTTATATTTAGCTTGATCTGTCAGTTACACAAGTGTCTATCACAGAGGTAGCAGATGACAGAAAGTCCTAATAGGGTTCGGATGCAAAAAACTGAGATCTTGGTTACTGAGGACTGGGTATGCTTAGGAATGAAACATGCTCTCGAGACGTACCCACTTTCTGCACAGGGGAAAGCTGTATTTTGACATGGCATGATCAGAATGGGTCTAGCATGGTGGTTATTATTTAACATTTATTGCTGAGATGGCTCAAGAACATCACTGGGGAGGTTTTGGTTCTAGAATTGAAAAAACGGTCCTTAGTCCAGAGCTCTTTGCAACCCAAGTGTATGTAGCTCTATGACTGTTTAAGTCGTGAAGTTAAGTAGCGTTTGACTGTGTCTTCACAGTCAGCTTATCCTGACTGAATTACAATCTGCCACCAAAAGAGGCATTTCTACTACCTGCACTCAGCCAGTCCTCCCAACAAACCCTTATATACTTGATTCTTCTTGAAGCTATGCTGTGAATCATATCAGATCCCTGAGCTGGCTGAAAACATTCTTTATGGTGGTACTAGCTTTCAGCTGGATCAGCCTCCAGATCTGATCATTGTGTAGCCAGGAGATGAGTGGTGCTCATGCAAAATGGGGGTGGGGGAAGAATGGGAAACCCAAAGCTATGGACAAGGCAAGAAGGGGGGACCAGTTTTCCAAGTGGCAGTACAGTGTCACATGGACTAAAAGTGACTGAGACATCACCTTGAAGATACCCATTGAGGCCACTGTGGGTATGGCAGAGCAAAGAACCTCAGCACAAGTCTTTCTGTGTGTAGGAAGTCTGTCATCTCCAAGATAGGAAAGGGCTTACCACTGAGGCAGCAGTTATTCAGCCAGGCAGTCCCTGAGCTATTTGTCTGCTGATATTGAGCTACAGGTGTAACCTCTGCCTAGAATCATGGGGCAGAGCATGAATGTCCTGGTGTGGGGCTGGAGCTTGCTTTACATACTGCTGCAAAATATTCTATTATATGGTGTAGGCTCACCTTCAGCAACTTTTGTTGCTTTAACAGGGCTGTGGTGACTGTCAAAGGAATGATTTTTGCCCAATTCACACAAAGATGTATTAAGTGATTAATTGTGGTCATTTTAGTTTTCACTGACATCCACTTGCTTATTACAAACTCCTTGTATTAAGAATTGAGATGAATTATAAATTAAGATGCATTGGCTGAAAATGGGTGATTTCTGGAGACTTCACCTAGTAGTGTTTCTTCCACAAGAAAATGCTTTTATTCTCTTCTGGTCAAAAACAAGCAAACAACAACAAAAAAAATCCCAAAATAAATTGATATAATAGACACAGTATGTAGAAATCAGCCCCTTCTTGCATGCTGAGGCTAGGCAGTCTAAGATGCCTTTTTTTTTTTTTTTTTTTCTCGGTTTTCAGTGCTGAACCAGCATGTATGCATTGTTCACACTTGGGTGCAGTTCTGCTGGAAGAATAGGATTGGTGTGCATATATAGTGGTAAAAGGAGGTGTAGAAAGAGACTTGCAAGCTGCTGAGAGAGGCTTAGGAATTGCAGGAAGGTTTAGGAGTGGGGTGTGGGAGGGGGAATGGAAAAGTCCTAAATTTTTGTGTACTTGTTTACTTTAAATGTACTATGGAAATTAAATATCTTCTCAGAAAACTTTTCATCCAGCCAAAGTAAATCAGTGACTGAAATCTTCATAGAGTTGTTTCATTTTATTATCTGGCTGATCTCCAGTACTTAATCGGGGCTTTCCTGGGAAAGGTTTCCTGTGGTGCACACAAGTGATTTTTGTTCTACTTATGCCTTTACTACATCTTGTGTGGTGGCAGCTGTAGGTATCTGTTTAAGTTGATAAGCTGCTGCTTTCGTTTTTGTTTATAGCTGTACGCCCTTTCCATGCATAAGTGGGAACCTGCTGAATTCCAGTAGTAGTATTAGCCATGCAAGTCCTGACCAATGGTTTTGCCTTTTCTCCTGCCAGTCCAGGTCCTTCTGGATGACATCACAACTGTCTGGTATCCAAGCCACTCCCTCCAGTTTATTTCACTTGCAGACTTGCTGAAGGTACACTGCCACATCTTTCAGATCATTAACAAAGATGTCAAACAGGACAGGGCCCAGTATTTTTTTCTTGGGGTAAACTGTCAGTTACTGGCCTCCAACTAAACATCATATCACTAACAACCACCCTCTAGGGCTGGCCATTCAGCCATTTTTCAGTCCACCTCACTGACTGCTCATCCAGCCTATACTTTATTAGCTTCTCTGTGATGATCTCATGGGAGATGGTATTAAAAATCTTACTGAAGTCTAAGTAGACAACATCTACTGCTCTCCCCTCATCTAACAAACAAGTCATTTCATCACAGAAGGTTGTCTAGGTTAGTCAAGTATGACCTCCCCCTTCCCCCCCCATAAGTCCCAGCTGACTATTCCTGCTTACCTTCCCGGTCTTTTTGTGCCTGGAAATGATTTACAGGATGAGTAATCCATTACTTTCCCACAAATCAAGGTGAGGGTGACTGGACTGTACTTTCCTGGGTACTCCTTGCCCCTTGAAGTAAAGGAGCAGGAAGAGTGTCTGTTTTCTTTATTTTGACAGAAGGCTGGTTTCTAGACTACTTTTTTATCAGATGAGCACCATTATCCGGCCTTCATGCAGAAACCACAGATTTTGTGAAGAGAAATTCCCTGTAGGTTTTTATTTCAGAATTTGACTCTTCAGTTGCTGTTTGCTATAGGTCTTTAACAAGTGGGAAATGCTGTGTGATCTGTCCCAGTATAAGGGGGAAGCTGGGACTCAATGTGCCACTGCGGAGGCCTTGGCTGAAGGGCTTGGGGTTTCTGCATGTATACCTGCAGAGGAGGGTTGGAAGAATGTAGTGACATTCCTCCTCATGTCAGCCCCAGTCAGTACACTGGTGAGAGATAGCTGTCAGCTTATATTTCTTTTCCTTGCTTCTTGCTTTTGAAATTTGTTGAAGTTTGTGGGAATATTTAGACCATTTTGCACTTAACTGCACTCAGGGAAAGTATTAGAACAGCTTCAGAGGATCTACATTTCCCCCTTTTTTGCAGGTCTTGCTTTTTGATTTACTGCAATTGGAAATTCACAAGGGATTTTTGACTAACCCAGCTGGAACTGAGACTTGAATGTCCTGTCTTCTAGTTTCCTTCCTGCTGTTTTTTAGCAGCTGATATAAACAATACTTATGGGAGACATACCGAATTGTAATATTCACAACACTCTGGAGTCCATCTACCAGTCAACATGGGATAATTCCTTCCAGAGTGTTCCTTAGATCTTTATTTTTATTTTAAATGGCTGATCTGGTGACGCTTTCCCCTCTGAAAATGTTATTTTACAGATCTTACCATTAGGACCCATTTCCATTGACAATTGTCACTTTTTTTTTTTTTTTTTTTTTAAATTATATTAAACAATCTTAGTTTTAGCCCATGTTTCTAATTCTCCATTCTGTGTCTGTCCTTTGAGCATACTAAATGACTGGAGATGGCTATTGTTTTTCAGCATCGCTTGTTAATCTGCCTTTCTAATAATCTGAAACATAGATAGTAATGGGTATAAGTTAAATATCCTTCCAGTGATTTCTGCTTTCAGAACTCTGATAGAGACTATGATACCCTCCTATACAATCTGGCTGAGGATTTTGGGTAGTATCATCAAACTGTTTGCTTCATGTATTTTACTTTTGGCTTTCAGTGACATTCTGCAGTAGTACTGCTATCCAGTTCTCTTCTTCCCACTGCATATCTACTTGTTTAAAGTATTAAATATGTCAGAATCCACTTGTATGCTTGTTAAAATAATCTGAGGCATTTGGTGACATTCACTGCATTCTGGTTTCTTGAAGGCTGCTAAAAATAAGTCAGTGCTATATGAACAGTCAGAGCTGCAAAGTGGGTAGGAAGTTTTTGTAATAGTATGTAGCTAATATGCAGTACTTGAGGATCTGAGTTTGCTGGGTTTGCTGAGACGTTGATTTTGCTGCTGGGAGAAAAAATGACAGAAAGCATAAATCATCCTCATTTCATACTTGTAAATTACTTTCTGAAAGCATGTTTGTATCACTTTATTGTCCTACTTAAGTTTTTTATGCATTTCATGCTTGTTTTGTACGCTCGTAAGTGCTTCCAGCTTTGTATGTCCTGCGAATGCTATCTGTTCGTTATTACAAATGTCAGTGGGGTCAGACCCCAGATAAGTGACAATCTATTAGATCTATTCAGATTACTTAATATGTATCTCTTACATTGTTTGTTATATTGCTAGCAGGATGTGGAAGTAGGTGATATATTCTCATATTGTCATCAGTTATATAGGGCTCTACTTTTATATTCTCATCTTACGAATCATCAGTTTTGTAGAACTGCAGAGAAATGCTGGTTGGAAGGGACCCCGGGAGATCTCTAATAGTCTTGTGCAAAGCAAGACCAACTACAAAGCTACATCAGCTTGCTCAGCATCTTATCCTGTTGAGCTTTAGGAGCCTTCAAGGAGTGAGATTGAACAGCTTATTTGTGCATCTGTTTCAACACTTCACCAGTCTCACTGGGAAGGATTTTTTTCTGCATCTTTCTTTTCCAGTCAGGATTTTCCTTGATGCAACTTATGTTCCTTCCTCTCCCCTGTACTCTTCCAAGAAGTCAGAATAGTGGAAAACTAATAATAAATTGCCCCACCCAATTAGTAATTTCCACTCCAGCCTAAGTAAAACCCGGTTCTCTGAGGCTCTTTTCATATCTCATCTTCTAAACCCTTGATCATCTTGATAGTCCTGGATTTTTAGCATTTTAAAAATTTATTTATTTTTACAGGAGCATTGTGTGTAACTGAACACAATACGTCGAATGTGGTCTCACTTCTCTGAACATGCTGGCTAAGCTTTCTAGTGCAGTCCAGGTTGTTAGTCTTCATTGCTGCAAGGACACGGTTTTAAACCAAATTCTTTTCCATTGAATAAAAGGCAGAAATACAGTTTGAATGGTATGTTATAGAATTCATATCTAGCAACCTAGCATCACTGTTAATCTAATCCAATGACAAGTGATAAATATTTTTAAAGGAATATTGGTTCAAAGACTGGTTGATATTAATGAAGGAATGCAATAATTCAGTGAAAGAACAAAAGTTTCAAAATGGAAGGTTACCTTGGGATCTCTTTTTTTTTCCTTCCTTTCACTTTTTAATTTAACATTTTGCTTTTGGTTTTGTGCTGCAAGAATACTGTTCTATGGCAAACAGGAAACAGCTGCACATTATTTTCAGGTATGGGAATTAAATATGATAAGTGTCATGTGTTTTGTCTTCACTCTGGATTTTTTTTGCGTCCATGCTACTGTTGTGGTGGTTTTACCATGGATAAAATGCATGTTTGCATTAGCACATCTGAGGGAAGAGAAACACTAGGAATAGGAGGAAGGATAAGGTTTCTTTTCCAGATATTTAACAGCACTGCACTTGACTCACTCTAGGTTTCCTTTATAGTCAGTTGAAAGGAAAAGGAGTTTCTGTGTGATTCACTGACAACCTTAAATGTTGACCTTAAAATAAGTAGGTTATGTTGTGGAATTTCTTGTTTGACTCCAGAGATTGCAACAGTAGTTTAGATGACTATCTGGGATGCTTTAGTAATCATGTAAATTTCTATAGATGACCAGGGTAAATCTTACCTCTAGTTTCTTGAACCTGTTAAGAGATACAGGTTTGATACACATTTTCAGTCTTATGAACACTGCAATGCCTCTAAACATGTCGAAATGTCCTCCTGTGAAACTACAGGGCACAATATCTGTGATATTTATAGATTTGAGCCCATCATGTTCTATGCAATGATGGAATGGTATTTCATAATCAATCTTTGGTTTTCAGGGATCTGTATTTTTTATTTGTTCATTTTTTTTTTCTTTGTTTCTTTGTTCATTTTTAGTAAACACCAGAGTCCTTTTTGGGTCAGACTTTATGGTTCGTAGTGCTCACTTAAACAGATATTAATGCATTCCTGCATGGAATTTGTAAGATAGATCCAGTCACTGTGAACTACTGAAGTGCTCAGTTTCTACAGTAATGGGACCACAGATGGGCCTGAGGTAAAAGTGGGTGTTGAGGGTAACACAGTAGAGCTTCCTCTGCACCCTAATTCCTTTGTCACAAATCCTGTTAGCATTAAGTCTCACATTTTCACAGAATCATCTAGGTTGGAAGAGACCTCAAAGATCACAGAATCCAACCTCTGACCTAACGCTAACAAGTCCTCCACTAAACCATATCCCTAAGCTCTACATCTAAATGTCTTTTAAAGACCTCCAGGGATGGTGACTCAACCACTTCCCTGGGCAGCCTATTCCAATGCCTAACAACCCTTTCAGTAAAGAAGTTCTTCCTAATATCCAACCTAAACCTCCCCTGGTGTAACTTCAGCCCATTCCCCCTCATCCACCAGACACGTGGGAGAACAGACCAACCCCCACCTCGCTACAGCCTCCTTTCAGGTACCTGTAGAATGTGACAAGGTCGCCCCTGAGCCTTCTCTTTTCCAGGCTGAAAAATCCCAGCTCCCTCGGCCGCTCCTCGTAAGACTTGTTCTCCAGACCCCTCACCAGCTTTGTAGCCTTTCTCTGGACTCGCTCGAGCACCTCGATGTCTTTTTGTATCAAGGGGCCCAAAACTGAACACAGTACTCGAGGTACAGCCTCACCTTGAGTGATATTAAAGAGGACTGGCCCCAGTACTGAGCCCTGGGGGACTCCAGTAGTGACCGGCCTCCAACTGGATTTAACTCCATTCACCATGATTCTTTGGGCCTGGCTACCCAGCCAGTTTCTAACCCAGTAAAGCGTATGCCAGTCCAAGCCAAGAGCAGCCAGTTTCTTGAGGAGAATGCTGTGGGAAATGGTGTCAAAAGCCTTACTGAAGTCAAGGTAGACCACATCCGCAGCCTTTCCCTTGTCCACTAAGTGTGTCACTTTGTCATAGAAGGAGATCAGGTTCATCAAGCAGGACCTGCCTTTCATAAAACCATGTTGACTGGGCCTAATCACCTAGTGGCCCTGCAAGTGCCACATGATGATGGTCAAGATAATCTGCTCCATGAGGTACCCTGGCACTGAGGTCAGACTAACAGGCCTATGGTTTCCTGGGTCAACCTTCTGGCCCTTCTTGTAGACGGGCGTCACATTTGCTAGCTGCCAGTTGACTGGGACCTCCCCTGATAGCCAGGAGAGCTGATAAATGATGGAAAGCAGCTTGGATAGCTCTTCCGCCAGTTCTCTCAGTACCCTCGGGTGGATCCCATATGGCACCATTGACTTCCGTACATCTAAGTGCTGTAGCATGTTGCCAACCATTTCCTTGTGGATTGTGAGGGCCACATCCTGCTTCCCACCCCCTTCCACCAGCACAGGGCCTTTCTAATTTTGTCCCTACACATCCTTACAACATCCTTATAATCCTTCTGAGTGGCCTGCCCTCTTTTCCAAAGATCATAAACCCTCTTTTTTCCTACGCTCTAGCCACAACTCTGTTCAGCCAGGCTGGTCTCCTTCCATGCCGGCTGGTCTTTGGGCACATGGGTACAGACTGCTCCTGAGCCTTTAGTATTTCCTTCTTGAAGAGTGCCCAGCCTTCCTGGACTCCTCTGCCCTTCAGAACTGCCTCCTAAGGGACTCTACCAACCAGTGCCCTGAACAGCTCAAAGTATTCCCTCTGGAAGTCCAAGACAGCAGTTTTAGTGGTCCCCCTCCTGACTTTGCCAAGTATTGAGAACTCTACCATTTCATAGTCACTCTGCCCAAGACAGCTCCTGACCACCACATCTCCCACCAGTCCTTCTCTGTTTGTGAACAGAAGGTCTAGCGGGGCACCTCCCCTGGTAGTTTCCTGATGCAGATGGTTAGTGAGCCTATCTTCCACGCTCTCCAGAAACCTTCTAGACTGCTTCCTCTGAGCTGTATTGCATGTCCAGGATATGTCTTGGAAGTTGAAGTCCCCCACAAGGACAAGAGCTGACGATTTCATAACTCTTGCCACCTGCCTGTAGAATTCCTCATCCGTCTCCTCATCCTGGTTTGGAGGTCTGTAACAGACCCTCACCAGGATGCCTGCCTTGTTGGCCTTCCCACCAATCCTAACCCATAGGGACTCAGGCTTATCATTCCCAGTCTCAGCTTCGAGTTCCACAACATCAAAACACTCCCTAATATAGAGAGCCACACCACCACCCCTTCTGTGCTGCCTGTCCCTTCTGAAGAGCCTATAGCCAGTCATTTCAGCACTCCAGTCATGGGAGCGGTCCCACCACGTTTCAGTGATGGCAACCAAGTCATAGCTAGCCTGCTGTACAATGGCTTCCAGCTCCTCCTGCTTGTTGCCCATGCTGCGTGCATTGCACTTCAGCTGGTTCACTGCCTGCTCCCCCAGCCCTAACACTGTTCTCCCTGGCACACCTCTAAGGAGCCTTATTCCCTCCCCATCCCCATCTCCCTTCCTACCTAGTTTCAAGCCCTCTCAATGAGTCCTGCCAGCTCCTGTTCTAGTGTCTGTTTTCCCCTTTGAGACAGGTGGGACCCATCTCCAGTTAGCAGGCCTAGTGCCAAGTACAGCACCAGGTGGTCAAAAAAAAAAAAAAAAAAATCTGTGTTGGCAATGCTTTAGTGGTAAACACTGGTGTCTAGTCAAGCACAAGTTCAGTAAGAGAAAGGATGAAAATAAAATGTGGAGGAAAACCCTGTGAACTGGAATGGGGATAATAGAAGAGAAGGAAAAGACGATGATGTTCTCTGAGCTTCCAGAAAATTCCATGGAAATAAGTCCACCAAAAAGAGTGGCAATGCTGAGCTATAAGCTTTATCAAAAATACACATGTTGAGGTGGAATACAGTACTTAAAATTAGTCATAAGAGTATTTACTGTATATAACTAACTCTAGACATATAGGCTAGCTTACACATGTAAATGACAGCTTATATGTTTGAGCACTGGTGGAAGAGGTTGATATTGTGCCTATGTATGACCAATTTTGTTTCCTAAGCATTGTAGGTCCAGTTTTACTCCACTTGGAGCATGAAGTCTGGTAATCACCAAGTTATTCTAGTGAGTTCAATGCATGAAAAGGCATTACTGTAGATGAATGAAGAGATCAGACTAATTGCTTGCACTGAGAGTGAAGGATTGGAATATCGTTAAAAGATATTTAACTAAACATAGCCCATAGAAACTGTTGAAATCAGTTAGGTTAATCTGAAGCTTTTTACACTGATGAAAAATTAATCCAAGCAGGGCTACAGGCAGCATGAGTGCTGCATGTGGTTTGACAACCAGGTAGACACGCCTGTGTATGACAAAACAGTACTTTCTAGGGTGCCTGATTACATAAAGTAATTTTCTAGCAAATAGATGTAAGTACAGTCAGTCCTTGTCTCCCAGAGCATATATAGTACATAAGACCAGGCCCCACTTCTTCCCCTGTCTTTTCAGTGTGCTTATAGAAAAATCAGTGCTCCTTTGACATTCCAAGGCTCTTGTTTCGGTGGGATCCTGTTTTCATGGTAGGTTTTGCAGGGTTTTCCCTTCTTAAAGCATTGGTGAAAATGAGCTGATGTTTATCCTCTAACTTCACATTATTCAAGGTATCTCAAACTGATGTGAAGCTGTGTGAGTGGCTTGTTGTTTCCCTCTCTACCTTAGGAAGACAAGAAGGGTGCTGTGTTTTGGGATAAATGAAAGGGATTTCTTTAGCTATTGGGAAACGCTGCTGTTCCCCACTGTTACACAGAGGTGGTGTACAAGTGTGGAAGTAGGAGGAGGAGAGGTGCTAACGGTTGGCTGGGAGTTGTCCTGTTGTATCCAAGGAACAGTCAAAGGCTTGTTCTGCATTTCTGTTTATCGCTAGGACTCAGAGGTCAGTAGGAGTAATTTTTCCTTCTAGGCATTATCATGTCAGTGGAAAGTAGACAGTAGCAAGAAGAAGGGCATGACAGAAACCTAGAGGTTTCTAAAGAGAATGGCTCATATTTTTCCAAATATTATTGCTACTGAGGATGGTCTAGTGAATGGTGGTGACATGTATACTCCTACATAAAAAGTGCAAACTAAACCACTCTGCTTTTTCATGCCTTTTCTCTGCCTTATATGGGAAGAGAAAAAGCAGGCAGAGCTTCTTGGATGAAGAGATGCAGCAAAATCTTAATGAAGGGAAACTGATTTTACACCTCATCGTTCGTGGATTTAGTCCAGCTGCTGAAGTCATGCTTCTTGAAATTTTATGCAAGATCTTTCTCTTCTGCAAAACATAGAAGAGGTATCTTAAAAGAGAGAGATAGTAGGCGCTTATTTCATACTGCTACAATCATTATAAAAGGTTTTTATGTTCTGTGTTATATGTTGTGCACATCACTCTTCAGTTTTCTGAAGTCTTAAGGTGAGCACTTAAAAAGACTAATACATATATTTCAGGCACTAGAGTATTCTTCATAAATATTGGTATTAGCCCTTGCAGGATCCAGGCCTAAAGCTGGAATTAACATTGTTTTCATGGTGATAGAGACACAGTCCTTGGTGATGGCAGAGAACCTAACCCTGTGGCTATTGATCCTGAGTGAAGTCATTGCACAGCAAATATAAAATCATCTTTTTTCTTGCATGGTGGGAGAAGTGCATGCATATATTCCTTCTATTTGTGTTTGTAAGTGATAGGAAAGCATGCAAACAAAAAGGTATTTCACAGCTGTATTGTGGGAAGAGAGGAGGAGTTTGTCCTAGTGGGCAAGCTGCAGTCATTGTCACTCCAGGAGTCCACTGTTATTAATTGTGAACTTCTGTCCCTTATTTTTTCACCTTAATAAAGACTCCAGATAGCTTTTCCACTTAATGAAACAACCTGTTCTACACAATGGGGAGTAAGAAAGATGAATTCATCTGTATCTTGAATTTAGATGAGGAAGCATGGAACATTTGGTCTGTAGTGAGGAGGCATAAGCTGCGTCTTCAAAAAGAAACATACAAACTCTGGCTAAGCGTAGCAGGATTGCTGATTCCACAGCTGAAAGCCACTTTTTTATTCTGAAGCTGTGAGGTTTATGCCATAAGACCACCATCTTAAAAACAGTGTTTAAGAAAGAGTTTGAGACTTTGAGAGGTAGTCTCTGCTCAAATTTCTTTTGCTGTAGTCATCTAGGTTGTGTATTTGTACATGCTGGTGACATGATTTCTGTATATATCAGAGTATATATTTCTTTTTATTGGTAATTCTAAGTATACGTACTACTAGTAGTCATGCCACCTCTTTATTTAAAGAATAAAACGATTCTATGATTCTCTATGCTTTCTGTCAATCCATCTACCTCTTGTATGATAGCTAGTTGGCTTGCACACCATTATGAGAAAGCTGTGGTGCAAATTCAACTACTCCAAGTATTATTTGATATTTCTACTTTTTAAAGCATGACTTAGTTAACAAAAACATTGTATGATGGGTGAGCAATTGGCTGATGGGCAGGGCTCAAAGGGTTGTGGTAAATGGGGCCACATCAGGCTGGCGGAAGATCACTAGTGGGGTCCCTCAAGGATCTATCTTAGGGCCAGTCCTCTTCAATGTTTTTATAAACTATTTGGATGTAGGACTGGAAGGTGTTTTGAGCAAATTTGCCGACAACACCAAACTTGGAGGAGCTGTGGACTTGGATGAGGGTGGACAGGCCTTGCAGAGAGATCTGGACAGGTTGGAGAGCTGGGCGATCACCAACCACATGAAGCTTAACAAAAGCAAGTGCCGGGTCCTGCACCTGGGATGCGGCAACCCTGGCTATACATACAGACTGGGCGACAAGACGCTGGAGAGCAGCTCCGCAGAGAGGGATCTGGGGGTCGTGGTTGACAGCAAGTTGAATATGAGTCAGCAGTGTGCCCTGGCAGCCAGGAGGGCCAACCGTATCCTGGGGTGCACCAAGCACGGCATTGCTTGTCGGGCGAGGGAAGTGATCGTCCCGCTCTACTCTGCGCTGGTGCGGCCTCACCTCGAGTACTGTGTGCAGTTCTGGGCACCACAGTACAAAAACGACATTCAACTGTTGGAGAGTGTCCAGAGGAGGGTGACAAAGATGGTGAAGGGCCTGGAGAAGAAAACATGAGGAGCGGCTGAGGTCACAGGGCCTGTTCAGCCTGGAGAAAAGGAAGCTGAGGGGAGACCTCATCATGATCTACAACTTCCTCGCAAGGGGGAGTGGAGAGGTGGGAGACTTTTTCTTTATGAACACCAGTGACAGAACCCGCAGGAACGGGGTGAAGCTGAGGCAAGGGAAGTTTAGACTAGACATCAGGAGGAGGTTCTTCACCGAGAGGGTGGTTGTGCACTGGAACAGGCTCCCCAGTGAAGTAGTCACTGCACCAAGCCTGTCTGAATTTGAGAAGCGATTGGACTGTGCACTTAGTCACCTGGTCTAAACTTTTGGGTAGACCTGTGCAGTGCGAGGAGTTGGACTTGATGATCCTTATGGGTCCCTTCCAACTCAGGATATTCTATGATTCTAGTCTCTTTTTATCCGCAGCACTGTCTAATCAGTGGTAAGCATCAACTGTGTTTCCTGGTATATCAAATCAACAATAGTTAATGTAGAGAAAACACTTGAGTTACTGAGGGTGGTTGTGTTGAATTGCATTGGCCTTCTTCCATCTGGGATTTCACCAGACTTTTCCATATGATACTTGTTTGAGCAAAGCCTCCCTTTGAAGTGAAAACAAGTGAACAAATGTCCCCCTGCCTCCCTTGTTATGATTGAAGAAAATGTGACGTGCTGACAGACAGCATGAATGCTCTCAATTTAAGTATGTGTTGGGGTGAATTGGGGGATTCAGATTTAGATTTACAGTGACTCATTGCAACAAAAGAAATGTGTATTTGCTGGACAACAAATTTCTTTCTAGTTTCTTTGAGGAAGTTTATATAATACAGCACTGTTGGAACTGGCTCTTGAATGTCGATGGAAAAGGTTTGATTCTTCACTGCCCAGTGTTTTGGCTACAGATGCATTTACATAAAAGCCAATGGGAGTCTGCCCTGCCTAAGCAACAACTCAACAGAAAATTAGGAAACTGGTTTTAATCCTGACAGCAAACAATCTAGCTGATGGTAATACAAGCAGAAACAGCAAGAGTGAAAATGTTAGCTAAATGGCAGTTGTTTCCATGTTCACTGATTTAAAATCCTGGATTTGTATGTTTTCAATTCTTTGTACAGCTTGCAATTTTGGGAGGAAGGTATGTGAGCTAAAGTCATACTAGCCTGCCTGCCTAACACCTGTAAGATATGAGCAGCTGTCAGATTCAATGCAGAATGCCGGGACAAAATCAAAGGACATTGTTTTCCTACCTTTGCTTGTAATCACCCAGTCAAACAGCACTGACTTCATCTCATGGAGAAAGAACCAAGAGGAACTTGTTTAGTTTGGAGACCTTGGAGAGCTTTTAATATTGCTTTGATGGATGTGGCATTCTGCCACTCATTTGAGACTAAGACCAAAGTAATTATTTTTAAGGAGACACTGCTAGCTTTGGAAATGAGAACAATATCTTTTTCAGGCTAATGTGCTCCTTTTAGTTCTTATACAGCCTATCCCCCTCTTCCCCTTTTTCTGTCATGGAGCTGACAAGAAAGTTTGAGAGGAACACAGTCCCTGGAAGGAAGGTTGCATTGTCTCTAGAGAAGATTGGCAGAAGGATCACTGCTGAATGCTGGTAAGAGTGGGAGACGACTCCTTAAATATAAAGGGTGTGTTTCGAAGACTGTAGGGGAAGGAGTTTTGTAGAGATCCCAGGGAAAATGCTCTAATAGTATGTAATGGGAATGTTTGTAAAGTGAGGCTGGAAGAGACTGGAGTGAGTAAATGAAATTTTACTATAAACTACGCTAGTATATATTTACCATGGAGATGGTTCCATAGGTATGAAGGTCTTGTGTGACAGAATCCCCGACCCCTATTTTTAAAATGAGAAGAGAATAGGGTGTTCTAAAACAATCAAGATTCGTTCTGCTGGGAATCTAGCATGGAAGCATTTCAAACTAAATGAGTTGTGTTGGGAAGAAGAAAGGTAGGTTGGGGACATGTAGCAAGCATATAGAAGATGCATGACAATGTCTGCATCATCTACCTTTTATCAAATTCCATTGTTACTGAATTCTGTCTCCTAGATACCAACATTAAGAAATAGTGAGCTAGGGTGTAAATACTGGGGGTGGGGTGAAAAGAACAAGAGGAAAAATACTGTGAGTAGCTCCACAGAGTAACTTTGTCTTTTTTTATTACAATACTATCAAAAGGCCTTTGGAAATCTATTTTTTAGGCACTGTGGAAAAAGTCTTTTCACTTTAAGGAATAACTATTATAAAGAAGTACAGTGGAAGAAAAGGTAAGAACTGGAAGCAATGCTAAGGAAATCCATTAGGCTTATCAATATTGCATTGTAATCTTTCTGAAGGATGAAACTGGAATTTAAGGAAAGATGAACTTACACAAGTCATGATTCACAACAAACTCAGAATAATTTTGCTTCAGATGCTTTCAAATCATAGAAGCTTTGCTGGAGAAACTTTCCTTTTTTATGAACATTTTTCATTGTTGATACTGTCTTGTGCAGTCAATTCTTTTTCAAAGCAAGCAGGAAAAAAATGCAAGGTTGTTCTGACTTTGGCACCTGAAGCATGCTGAAACTGATGAGAAAGTCTCACTTACGTTTGTGTTAAGCCACAACAAAGACCTAGGCCCATGCTTCTTCCTTGTTTTAAAAAATAAAAATAAAAAATCTAATTTCTCAAACTTCAGGAGAACCAAATAGCCAGCTGCCACTTGTTTTCAGCCTAACCTGAGGCCCAGTGAAACTGACATAGTTTAGGATCATAGTTCTTCAGCTCTATTGTAAGAACTTTATTCCCACATTAGTAGTCTTTCTGACTTTTGGGATGAAACTGAGGACTATGGATTTCAGGGCTAATATGCTTTTGTAAATAGAATTGTGTAAACTGAAGAAAATGAACACCAATTTCTGTGGATGTTAGGGAGAAGCAATAATGGGCTGTGTGGCAAGGGAAGGCAACTCAAGCTCAGGGTGACAGCAAGGCTAGAAGAAGCTGTGACTTTGCTGACAAGATGTGCACACATTAGTCAGAGCCAAGAAGATCCATTGATGTTAAGGTCAATGGTCAATCCAATGACCGCCAGAGAACTCAAGTGGTAAGACAGGTCCAAGGTCAAGCCTGGAAGTCAGCAAAGCAAAACCAGTTTTGGGAAGATTGCACTCTGGACATGGTGTACCTATGGCATAGCTCAGGCAAAGGGAATGGACCTGAGTTTAAATACATCTCTGGACCCAGTATGAAGAAGGTCCATGGGTGAAGGTTCCAGATGAGGTTTCCCACAGACTTCTGTTCTTGCAGCAGTGTGATTGCAAGTTATTCAGCTGCATCATAACTGAGGTTTTAGACTATCAGAGGCAGATCTCCATTTTGGCAACACATTCAGCAAGTGAGCAAGGTAAACAGAATGGGCCATAATTTCTGTTAGTGTAAACCTGTTTTCATCACAACCACGCATTTCTCTGCAGGAAACATGCCTTCATAATAAATAATCTTTGTATATAAACAGTTGTAACTGAGGCCAAAATAGGATATTGTTTCATCATAAAGTCCAATATTCTCCTTTCACAGTGTTCAGGAAATGCCGGACTTCTGAAGGACAGAGAAGAGAACATCACAAAAGGAATGCCCTGTACTTCATTTACAGATCAGTGTAAATCTAGAAGTCACAGTGAGCTGACTTTTGCTGTACACTACTCTATTTAAAAGGGGAATTTGTTGCACACATTTTGGAGTATGATCTTACTAGCAAACAGCTTGTTGTTGTTGTTTTCTACCAGAACAGCCATATCTGAAGTTTGTCTGAAATCCCGACATCTTGATCCAGTCTTAGATGCAGGAAAACATAGATATTGCATCACAGAACAGCACTGAGCCTGCTTGCTACTGTATTTGGGTCCCTACTGTTAAGATTCAAGCACCCTTGATATTTAATTAGATTTATCTGTTTTGTAGATCATGTGGCTGTGCATTTGTCCCTGGGAAGAGAGAACTATTTTTTCCTGGCTTAGTTGAATACCTGCAATTCTTTGATCCATTTATTTAGAAATAGTGTGACACAGTTCCTGTAGATTTAAGCAGCTGTCATGTAAAAATCATTAGGGAGTACAAGCAAGTATTCATTTGCTTGCACTGAGTGGAATTTGATCACTGTTATTGCATTGGCATATTGGAAGAGACTTTGTTTTGTACTGTGGTTGCTGATTGATGCTGACATTAGTATTTGATTGCCTGTGAAGGGTTCTTTTTATCTCTGCAGGATCTCAATGCAAAAAAAAAAAAAAAAAAAAAAAATCATGGAAACATTTAGATAGAAGGGTTAGCTTTACTTTGTTTCATGAAAAATACTAAACAAAACCTGGGGGTAGAGTTACATGATGATGAGAACATATAGACTGAATTCATGGATTAAATAAGTAGTCAGCCAGCATTTCTGTTTCCTATGAGTATTTGTCTTCAATGTGACCGACCAGCAATACTGAGCTGGACACAGAAGCATATATATGTGTGTGTACATATATGTGTGTGTGTGTATATATTTAGTGCTGAGCTGAAGAAAATTTCACCAGCAAAGTCATGCTGGGTAGGAAATAGGTTGTGTCCTGTGTGGGACAAAACATGACTTTAAAAATAATAGAATTGAAAGGGGTTAGATGTGCATCTGGAAAGAAATAGCTTTCATTAAGGGTATATCCTACTGCTCTTGCTTATGCTGAGTATAACTGTTCTTCAAAGACAGCAATGCATAAAATAAAATAGTATATACTGCTACCTGTCCTGAAGTCCTACTGCTGAGTCTTGAAGGGTTTCAGAACTGCATTAGTTAGTCAAGAAAGACTAACATACAGGGTTTCCCAATCTGCAGCTAAACAGCTGCTCTAGTGTGTTGATAGAGGTTTTTGGTACCTTTCCCATTGATGCCATTGATATTATAAGCCATTTTTCTTAAAAAGTTACATGTGTGTGTGTATATTTATTTTTCTACAGTCCATCCAAGAGGATAAAAGTTCTATAGAAAACATCACTAAGTACTGCTTTGGTTTAACCCAAAAGGTCTTCTATGTTTTCCTCAACTATGGTCCTTACAAATAAGATCATGTTTTAAGTTGTATTTCTGTATTAAATTTATTCAGTGTTGTCAGCAAATGTCATCTGAGGGTATTAGGAAAAATCATTTTTTGAGGGATATTCACTAGCACAAAACAGAACAATTGAGCTTCTTTTGTCTGGCAAAGTCAGTTTAGAAAACATTTCACCCTATTTATTTTTTCAGAATACTAAATGTAGAAACCTCATGAAAAGTGAAGTAACCTTCAAAGTTTTATTTTGTTGCAATATTGAAGATAATGTTAAAAATATATTGATTCATGACTATTATGCCTAGATACTTCTTAGCTGAAAATGATTTACAGATGGCACAAAAATGAAAAATCTTCTGGTTGACTGGAATTTGAAACTGCTGGTGTAGTGAGGGAAGACATGAATGGAAAATAACCCCAGAGATCTTAATTCTATTGGGCATTATTGGAGATGTTATTATGACCATACCAGGGTGAGGTAGGTGCATTAATTTAAACCAGTACCTGTATGACTTCAAGGGTATGCACCACAGTGCTCTTTATCATGTTTGTTAATCAAACCACTTATTCTGTTCCTGCTTGGATTTGGGAGTGAACCCTATATATGCGGAGAGTTTGACTGGGATATGAGAAGTGGGACCACAACTCTGGAGCTAAACAGGGACACTTGAAACTGTTAGTGAAGGCAAACTCTGTATTTACCTGGAATAGCATTTTTAGAGTTTGTCATGAGAAGATAGCTGTTTTGGTCAAAGGCTGGACTCCCACTGACCCTTAGAAGATGAGAAACTGTTACTACTGTGGCTTATACCAGTATAGCTTCAAGTTCCATAACATAAAATAAATCACAGAAAGATTTACATGGGAAAAGTTTCTAGTTCAGTGCTCCTGAAGCACATGGGCTGTGAACCATAGTCCTTTTCCAACCACCAGTACTGAACCCCTCACCCATCCTAGTGCCACCACCTTACTTGCCCCAGCTATTGGCACTACAGCCTGGGGTGCCAGCCCCCTCATCTGGCTCCAGTTGCTAGACCTGTGTCCCCTTATGCCAGTCCCCCCACTTCTTTGTGCCTTGTCTTTACAACATCAACACACGTAGGATGAGATTGCACAGAAAGAAAGTTAAGAAGGTCTTTAATTAGAGGACAGAACATCCTGTAGTGATCAAATGCAAGGTTGGTCAAACAAATGTACTAGAACACAGTGGTTTACATGAAATTGAACCCTTTTAGACTCTTCTGTCCACTTCACCTCCTTCATTTCTCTATAAACTTCCTACCCTAAACGATCCTTAACAAATTTTGTGTAGTCCCACAAGTGCCCATCAAATATCCCAAATCCTCCTGTTTCTTCCTTCTTATCAGTTACAAAGCCCAGGCCGGCCACCTCCAAAGCTGTGCCTGGAGCTACCTGATTGTTCAACAATTAGTATCCAAATTCACCAATGTCCTGTTCTTGGCCATTGTCTCTGTTATCCTTTGTCTACCAGGTTTGTGCTTCTGCATGTTCTCATTTATCTGTTCCTCCTTTACTTGTTATCCCTTTTGCATTGAAAAGCTCCTTGGTTGGATAACAGTAATGAAGCAAAGGCTCTCACTTTCCTTAATACCTTTACACAGTTGTACTTGTCTTCTGCTGGAGGCTGAAAACTGGGCCTAGTACTCTGTCACTGCTTCATAAGTGCTGAATAGAGAGACAGAGCTTATGTTCTTAGCATTTTCACTTAATTACCACTGGGTAGATGTGTACTTCATACAGTATTCGCAGTATTTCAGAACACGGACTATATTTCAGCACGATGTTTCCTTAGCTATCACAAAAGCTCATCACAACTGAAATTGCACCTGTCCTGGAGCATTGCTTTTGGGGGATGATTCTGATGATGTTATCTTGCAAGTAATAGCTAAAGTCTAGCCAACTGCAGTAGGAACAGATTTTCAGAAGAAAGTTAACCACCACCAGGAACTCACCTGTTTCATACAATTATGACATGTTTCATTTGAGAATAGAAAATAATGCATTCATAATAGATATTGAGCAGGGTTTTTTTTTTATTTTATTTTTATTTTTTTCCAATATTAAACTTCCAACATTGCATTACATGGCTGAGGGTGATAAACCCCATTTAAGCACAGTGGTAGTTAAGATACTTTCTCATCAGCACAGATGGAGGCTGACTATGTTCATCAGAATGGACAAAGTTACTGGCCAGTACATATGTGTAAAGGATGGTCATATTTCTCCTCCAGACAAATAAGAAAGAGACTTTATCTTCGTGGAGTTGATAGTATCACTGATGCAAATTTTAAGTAATTCTAAGATTAAAGTTTATCCTTTACAATTACATGCTTGTGTTAGGGGCAGAAAGCATCGTGTTTTCCATGTTGAATGAGAGGCAGAACTGTGCTGTTGAGCTGTAACATAAGAAGAACTGTAATGAGCCCAAAAGAAGTTGGGAGAGTATTAGCTTACATAAGTGACCAGAATCAGAAACTGATATGGAACAAACAGTATTTGTGTCCTCTACCTGTTTCACATCTAGCAGCAAATCTCTTCACTCTCATAGCAGTGGCCATTCTGAATAGACTTGCAAGACCTTTCATCACTTTTTATCAGTGTGTGACCACTACCCTGCTGCTCTTGTCAGAAAAGGCTAGATTTTTCCATTGCTTCTCTTCAGACGTATTGGAATGCCCTTCTTTCTTTTGCTGAACTAATCACCCCTTTGAAAGACAGACCAGCTAGATGGGAGGAAATAAAGGTAAATATCACGCACCTGATCATGCTGTATGCTGGATAAACACACAGAAGACAGGAAAATCCTGTCTTTGGCAGGATTTTGCTTTGGCTTCTGAAAATATCTATTTAACGGGGAAGGATTTAATGTCCTGCTTTCAAACTTCTTTCACAGAATGAGTCGGTCTTCATTCTTCAGCCCCTTCCAGGGAAGGTTTGCCATTGCTGTCGTTGTTGTGGTTGTTTGTTTGTTTAGTATAATGCAAAATTCCTTCTCCATAGAGTCAAGCTTTAAGCTTTTTATGCTCTATGGATCCTTCTGTTAGAAAAATAGTTTCTAAACAACACAAAACATTTTTTTCCTAATATCCAACCTAAACCTCCCCTGGCACAACTTGAGGACATTTCTTCTTGTCTTATCACTTGTTGCTTGGGAGAAGAGACCAACTCTCACCTCACTGCAACCTCCTTTCAGGTATCTGGAGAGAGAGAGATCTCCTCCGATCCTCCTTTTCTCTAAACTAAATAACCCCAGTCCCTCAGCCTCCCCTCATAAGACTTGTTCTCTAGACCTTTCACTAGCTTTGTAGCCTTTCTTTGGACATGCTCCAGGGCCTTGATGTCTTTCTTGTAGTGAGGGGCCCAAAACTAAACACAGTATTTGAGGTGTGGCCTCACCAGAACTAAGTACAGGGGGACAATCTCTTCCCTAGTCCTGCTGGCCACGCTATTTCTGATACAAGTCTGGGTGCTGTTGGCTTTCTTGGCAACCTGAACACACTGCTGGTTCATATTCAGCTGGCTGTTCAGCAATACCCCCAGGTCCCTTTCTGCCAGGCATCTTTCCAACCACTCTTCCCCAGCCTGTAGGCATTGCATGGGGTGGTTGTGCCCCAAGTGCCGGAACTGGCACTTGGCCTTGTTGAACTTCATAGAGTTGGCCTTGGTCCAGTGGTCCAGCCTATCCAGATCCCTCTGTAGAGCCTTCCTGCCCTCAAGCAGATCAACACTCATGCTTAACTTGGTGTCATCTGCAAACTTACTAAGGGTGTACTCTATCCCCTCATGCAGATCATTACTGAAGATATTAAAGAGAACTGGCCCCAGTACTGAATCCTGGGGGACACCACATTCATTGCAACTCTTTGGTGCAGGCATTCTAGAGAGGTTTTTTTTTTTTTTTTTTGTTTTGTTTTGTTTTGTTTTTGTTTTTTTTTGTTTTTTTGTTTTTTTACCCAGCAAAGCATATACCTATCTAACCCATGACCAGCCAGATTCTCCAGGAGAACACTGTGGGAAGCAGTGTCAAAAGCTTTACTGAAGTCTAGGTAGTCAATATCCACAGCCTATCCCTCCTCCGCTAAATGGTTCACCATGCCATAGAAGGAGATCAGGTTAATCAGGCAGGACCTGCCTTTCATAAACCCATGCTGACTTGGTCTGGTCTTGTGTTGCTTGATGGCATTTAAGATGATCTGCTCCATAACCGTCCCTGGAACTGAAGTCAGACTGCAGGACTGTAGTTCACCATGTTCTTCTTCTTGCCCTTCTTTGTAGTTGTTTATTTTGCTAGTCTCCAGCCAGCTGGACCTCCCCTGACAGCCAGGACTGCTGATAAATGATGGAAGACAGTGTGGTGAACACTTCCACCAGTTCCCTCAGTACCCTTGGGTGGATCATATCTGGCCCCATTACCATTACTGTCTAAGCAGAAGTCTTCTGAAGGAGCAGCAGTTGTCCTGGGAAAATCTGTTTTACATTCAAGAGGGGTTTGATTTTGGGAAAGAATAACTCTGCTTTTGAAATGCTTCACCATTGTTAGTGAGGAGTGTACTTATATTTTAAATCTCGCTTGTGTTCTTTGCTTGCATATGTTTTGTTGTTGTTGTTGTTACGCTACCTTTGGCTTTCTGAAGTCAATGCGGGGTGTGGGGGTGGGGAAGGGGGAAGGTATTTTAGTCCAGGACAGAGAATCGAATCTGCACTGTATTTATTTCAGAAGAGATCATTTTCTGGGTCTATTGCTTAGGAAGTAAGGCATTTAAAGTCTCTAAGCCAAATAGACACATAGTACTTCCTTTAGACTGAATATCTGCTACCATATTAAAATGATTTGGGAGAAAAACTTGATCCATGTTTGCCCACATCTAACAATTATTGAAAGATTAAAATGACTCACCATTGAAGAAAACCTTGGGAAAGATTCATCCTTGGCATGAGTAGGTAGGTTGGCATTAGCGTTAAAATATTGGCAGTGTTTGTTTGTTTTTAATGATCTTTTTTTTTTTTTTTTTTTTTCTTCTATGATATGTATGAGCCAGTGGTTAAACCAATCATGCCGGTGGGTACACAATAAAGAGAAGTACTGTGATAACCCGTAGCTGTACCAACATGATTGTATACTCTTGACTTTCATATGCATGATACCACGTATCTCAGCATCACCTTTTCAGTGATATGCTGATTACCTTTGTCCCATCATGTAGGGAATCTTGTAATCATATTTCACTTTAGCTGAGAGAAAAAGAGCTAGAATGCAGGGTGGTTCTTCATTTGTGCCATAAGAGTTCTGAAAATTATTTCAGCCCTTCTAACTCAAAGCACAAAGTGCATTGCTCTTTTTCTTCTTTTTGGACTGAAGAAGAAAATCAAAGAAAGTATCACAAAGAATGTTTCTTTGGGTTTCGCCAAAAATTTATGCCCTGTTGTGCTCTGAGTGAGTAGATTCAATATAAAAGTTGATGTATGAACTGAATTTAGCCACATCTAGATGGAGTTGTTTCACAAAGCTAAAGCAAAGTACTGTCTATGTCAGATAGTTACAGCTCCAAACCACTGAAATTATCTTATATGAGAGAGGGCTTAAAATCAAACTATAATTTGAAATGTGCATTATTCCCAAACCCTCAAAGCCTAAGAAAGCTTGTGTTTCTTTTTTGCTAGTTGGTGGAGACATAGCTATTACTTTGCTGATCACATACACTGGGATATGACAATGTCCATCTTGCTGTTTTACTCCTAAAAACTGTATCTCCTGTGCAGGTCCGTTGACCTTACTTTGGTTTATGGCAAAACTGGCTTTCAAAAGAATTTGGATAATAGAATCCACCTGGTCCAATAACCTGTCAAAGCAGAGTGAGAATCATAGATCCAACTCAGAGCTAGATTGGGTTGCTCAGGGCCTTGTCCATCTGAATTTTCAATATTTCCAAGCATGGAGGCTCCACAGCTTTCTAGACAACCTGTTTCAGTGCTGAAACATTCTCAGAGAAGATTTTTTTTCCTTCATATCCAAGTCAAATTTCACTTTTTGCCATCTATGACTATTGTTTCTCATCTGCTGTGTGACTTTGAGGAGAGTCTGTCCTACTCTTCCATATAATCTGCCAGAAGTCAGTGGCAGACAGCTATCAGATCTCATCCCCCTCCCCAATCCTTTTATACTGCAAACCAAGATCCCTCAGCTGGAGGTTTAATATCCAAAGATACTAGAGCATTTAATCTTCTTGATTCTTTCACAAAGTCACTTGCTCTCCCCAGCCTAGCTCTACAATCCCTACAGCTCATTTTTCCTTTCTGACAAAGTCGCAGCTCTGGGAAGCTCAGTTCTTGCTGTGAAGCCCCTCACAGGTACCCTAAGCATCCCCCAGCATTAATCTGTCTGAATTTATGAACATTCCTTACTGATTTCAGCTAGACAGTAACAGGATTGTGCTTGAGTTCAAAAGTTCAATTTCAAAAAATTCCCCCCCCTCCCCCCCCCCAAAACAAATTAAAAACAAATTGTCTGCTACCTCTTAGTATTTTAGCATTCACAATATCAGGTCCACAGGTCTTGCTTTTAAAAACTGCTTGTTACTGCTCTACAGAGTTACTCTATTGTAGATGCAGGACTTTTCACTTGCCTTATGCATAAAATCTCTGGGGTGAAGAAAGGAAACAGATTTGTGACGCATCATCTGCTGTGCTTTGTCTCCCCAGGAGGGAATTAGGAAGAACGCATGGTAATAAATTTATCTTGTATTTTATTATTCATCTAAAGTGTTAAATTATAAGTGCTATGCTAATAGTCTTCTTCAATAGTCATGAAGTCGCCGGTCGCTAGTGGCGTTCCCCAGGGCTCGGTGCTGGGGCCGGTCCTCTTTAATATCTTCATCAATGATCTGGATGAGGGGATCGAGTGCACCCTCAGCAAGTTTGCAGATGACACCAAGTTAGGTGCATGTGTCGATCTGCTCGAGGGTAGGAAGACTCTGCAGGAGGATCTGGATAGGCTGCACCGATGGGCTGAGGTCAACGGTATGAAGTTCAACAAGGCCAAGTGCCGGGTCCTCCACCTGGGACGCAATAACCCCAAGCAGAGCTACAGGCTGGGAGATGAGTGGTTGGAGAGCTGCCTGTCAGAGAAGGACCTGGGAGTGATGGTTGATAGTCAGCTGAATATGAGCCAGCAGTGTGCTCAGGTGGCCATGAAGGTCAACAGCATCCTGGCGTGTATAAGAAGCAGTGTGACCAGCAGGGCTAGGGAGGTGATCGTCCCCCTGTACTCGGCTTTGGTGAGGCCGCACCTCGAATACTGTGTTCAGTTTTGGGCCCCTCGCTACAAGAAGGACATCGAGGTGCTTGAGCGAGTTCCGAGAAGAGCGACGAAGCTGGTGAGGGGCCTGGAGAACAAGCCCTACGAGGAGCGGCTGAGGGAGCTGGGATTGTTCAGCCTGGAGAAGAGGAGGCTCAGGGGTGACCTTATCGCTCTCTACAGGTACCTCAAAGGAGGCTGTAGCGAGGTGGGGGTTGGTCTGTTCTCCCACGTGCCTGGTGACAGGACGAGGGGGAATGGGCTTAAGTTGCGCCAGGGGAATTTTAGGTTGGATCTTAGGAAGAACTTCTTTACCGAAAGGGTTGTTAGACATTGGAACGCGCTGCCCAGGGAAGTGGTGGAGTCCCCATCCCTGGAGGTCTTTAAAAGACGTTTAGATGTAGAGCTTAGGGATATGGTTTAGTGGGGACTGTTAGTGTTAGGTCAGAGGTTGGACTCGATGATCTTGAGGTCTCTTCCAACCTAGAAATTCTGTGATTCTGTGATTCTGTGATATGATAAACTCCTTAACAAAACAATAAAACTGGGAGGGTGTCAATTGGCTAATTAGCTAATAATCATTATTAATCAGCAGTAGCTGTGATGAGATGGTAGACAGATACTAGGCTTTGTTCAAGGCCTGGGTGCTTTTTTGGTTCAAATCTAGGGGAAGATATCGCCAAGACCATTATAACTGTGTTGTGAGAGAAGAGTTAGGGGAAAGCAACAGCATCCTGACAGTGACATTAATCTAAACCAAGTACTTAAAAATATTTTCTCCTTCAAAAAGTATTATGAAAGAGTTGGTTCTTGCAATTAGTAACTTTTCCTAAAGTGGGGATTAGAAAGGGCAGATATGAAATGCCTTGGATGGAACCTGCAATTCGTAAGTCTCCAAGAAGACCCCTGCTTATGGTACATTATGCATTTAATTATAACTTCAGGGATAAAAACTGATCAGAACATTCCTGTAAAATCTCAGAGGCAGACACAATAGGACTTACCTCACTTAACTGTAGGTATCTGTAGCAAAGACACAGACATTTATTTCTGAGCAAGCTATCTCAACTCCCATGATATCCAGAAACAAAAAGAATGAGTTATCTGCTCTAGTGGAGGTGTCTGTATTATGATGGAAATGGGATGTATTGTACAAGCATCTGGTTCTCTTCATTGACTCTAAAAGTCTAGACAGCCATATCAAGTGCCTGAAGCTAAGATAGTTGAATCTCACCATGATTAGCTGTGCCACAAACAATATTAATAATAAAGTGAACTTGCTTGGTGGGTCTATTTGTATGGTATCTCAAATTACACAAATTATGGTTTGTTTAGCAATATACAGCTGTATCATTTCAGTTTATTCCAAGCATAATTACAAGGTATGTAAAGGAGAACAGAAATTGGCTCTGTTTCCATTCAATAACAATCCATTTTCTTTAAAAATGAATGGTACTATGTGACTTTCTATGGTGCTTCATTGCTTTGGGTAGCTGAGAACCACGCAGTTTCATGGACAGGATATTTCTTCTGAAAACTAAGATTGAGTCATAATCTTGGTTTGGACAGCTAATTATGAGATTTCTTGGAGCAGAAAATCCCCCAAATGTCACAGAACTTCATCCTACACAAGCTGGATGTGCTGTGGGGTTTTGGGCTTGTGTTAAATAAAGGGGCGGGTCTGAGAAGACCAGATGTCCTGGATTGTCAGGGTTGTGCTGGAAGCAGTTTCCTCCCATGTTACCAGAGAATGCTATTAAAGCTGCCTCTTGCAAGCTTCTGCCCCTGATGCAACATGTCCTGAGGCTGTACTGTGATGTAAAGCATCTCTGTGATTCTTTTCTTTCATCAGCACTTTGTGTTAGGCCTTGCTTGTACTTGTTGACTCCAGCCCAGAAATAATATCCACTGCTTTCACAGCACCTCGCAGCTGCCAGCAACTGAGATAGCTTCAGGCTGGACTTGCGTATGAGGGGCAATGAGTAGCAAGGAGAGGCAATAGCTCCTGACAACGCAGCCTGGTGGAGTTTTCAGACTGCATGGCTGATGAAAGGCTCAGGCCTTAGGTTTAGCCCACCTGTGGAAAATAAGCATTGGGGAAAAATAAAGTGTGTGTGTGTGGGGGGGAAGGCAATAGAGCAGAAGCAAACAGTAGACACACCTTATTGCATATTAAAGCAGGTTAGTGTTCCAGGCTGGTACTGCTGGGAGAATTTGACAGGTTTACACTGAAAGATACCACTTAGAAGTGTTAACTTCTTTTAGCGTAGCATTATGGAGAGCTTTTTCTGGAGAGTATAAAGCTGGCTGTAGTTTCATAATTCATTCTTAAAATGTGAGGTTAATGTGTAGCTACATTAGATATTAAGGGAAACAGATGGAGTGAAGAACACAGTGAATCACAAGAAATCTGTTCAAGATTTTTTCCCACTAAGAGAATTTTTTCCTTCATGAGTTTGCCTTAAATACCAGAGCTCAATTCACCATATAAATGCCAGTTCCACTGTGCCTTGTTTAGTATTTGAAGATTCAAGCTAAACATTGATTTTGTTCAAGTTGGGGCTAAACTGAAAAGAAGCAAAATCATTCTGATTTGTATCTTTGTTCTAAGTCTCTTTTGAAGATCTAATACTTTGATTTCTTTGGTTATCATCTGAAATACTATGCTTTACAATGGCTTGACCATGACATGCAGGTCTGCTTATTTTAGTCATAAGAAGGAACTCACATTTTCTAACACAAACCATGCCCCATATCCAGACTTACTGTAATTCCAGACTACCCATCAGCTGCCTAGCCCACTGCTCCAAGGCAGAGGTAGGCTGTATGGCTTCCTAAATAGGTTTGCTGGAAGCATCAAGTGAGGTCAGATGGTATGGTTCCCGCATTCAGAAAGCCTAGCCAGGATTTTCATTTCTCTTCAATCAGATAGGATGGAAGAAGAATGCCACTGATGATTTCAACTGCAGTTAGGGGCTCATAGCCTTCCAGAGCTGAGTAAATAATAAATGGTCTCAGTGATGGATGTCTTTGAAATACTCTAATAATTTTAACATAATGGACTAGATGGTATAAGTTCATGCCCTCTGATAGTTTAGGTCAAGTGATCTAGTGTTTTCTTTTGCATCCAAGTGCATAGAAAATTAGGGCTTATTATGAAACTGGTGGTTATCACATGGAGGAAATGACCAATGGAAGTATTTCCACCTCTTGATATTTTCAAAACTGAACAGCTTTCAGGAAGTGAAAACTTTAGCTGAATACGTCTCACAGTGCTTTGTGATGAGATGAATGGATGAAATTGAAATCTATGTGACTTCAAGAGATCAAATGTCTTTCTTTTTTTTTTTTTTGTAGGTTCCATCCTACACACTCCATATTTTGCATTTTCTGGTAAGAGTTTTGAGTGAAATGTTCCTAACCAGTCTTTAAACAAACAACAAAAACAAAACAAAACACAGTTTTTGTATCATTCTCCATTTTGAGAGAAAAATTTTGGCTTGATTTGTTGTCAGCTGTTTTTCATGTTCTTCTGCCCCCTTCATGGCTCATATTGCAGTAATCTGTACTTTTGGATCAAAATGATCAGAGCTTAGTATCTGCTTTGACTGAAATAATCCTCATGGCTATGATGTGTTCTAAAGTGTGAGGTCTGAAGTTTTCTATAGCGTTTGACCTCATCTGCTGGGTAGGATATGATAAGGGTATGTGCTACTTTGCATGGAGCTAAGAGCAAAGTATGCCCCTCTGTTCCCTCGCTAGGATGGAAGGAGCTTGCAATACACATTCTGCTAGAATGCAGTGCTCATCTTGGCTTATTTCCACGCAGGCTAGTGATAGGGAAGAGTGGACATTTTGGTGGGTCTATACTCCCACCCATCTTAAATTTCACCTACTTTGTGAATCAGCCAATTTTAGGTCAGGGAGGGAACATGTGAGACCTTTTTTCTTCCTCTATAGCCAGGAAAGGGAACTTGGCTTCTGGTAAGAGGGGACAGAAATCTGTGTTGATGTCAAGATTCACAGCTCCCACTAGCAGATAGATATAGTTCATTCTTCAAAAGGTCCATTCTGAACTGACACTTGGTTTCTTCTGAGGAAGGAGAAGACAAAATTAACACATTTGCGAAGTCAAAACTGGAGTCCTGTAACTGTTCTGCATAAGGCTGTGGGTTTGCAGTGTTGGGGGTCATGAACGGACTGGAGGAGGTGTAGGCAACCTCCTTTCCATTTTCCTAAGGGGAATGCCATCCTGTTGTTTTTTCTGTGATAATGGTGGCACAGTGGGAAACCTCAAGCTGCTGAGCAAGGCAGATAATCAACTATACTAATACAAGCTGTCTATCTCTGCTTGTGCAGGGTGTTCTTTCAATCCATAGCCTGAATGGTTGATGCCTCAAAACAAGTTGGTATTTACATGGTTCTGCAGGTTTGTGTGTCACAGTTCAGGAACTGAAATGTTCCAAGCAAACATCAAAGAATCAAAAATATTGTATCCTCTCCCTACTGTTACTTCTTGCAGAATACACAGCAGTGTTATCCAATCAGCCCAAGCACGTGTCTTCTCTTCCCTCCTGTGTGGTGATTTTCAGCGATGGTGTTTCTGGATAGATCAGTACAGCTCTGCCACCCTGTATTTCTTGTTTCCTCCATATGAAACCTGTAACCTTTCCCTAACGTTCATGTCAACCAGGTCCTCCATCCTTGCAACATCCTCTTGCTGCTGCCTGGATGCAGTGCAGTACCAAGCTTACTGGTGATCTGTCCAGGGGACCAGAATTCTTCTTAGGCCAGAGGTGGCAGGGACATTGAGCTTATTTTATGCTGGCATCATTTCTGTCATTTTAGAGGAGTTGTTCCTTACCTACCTCCTCACCTGTAGGATGAGATGAGGGAGTCAAGTTGAGTTTCTCACGTTCCTTTGCAGGTGGATGTTTGTGGCATGTGGCTTTTGTACCCGGTTTCACCGTAGTAACAGCAAGTTGCTGTCTCCTGGCAACTCTTGGTGTTGCTAAGAGAAAAATTGGCAGTGTTGGAATCTGACGTCTTTGACATCATCCACTCACATTATACTGGGACAAGTTTGATGGAGACAAGAATACCTGGTGGCTAGTCTCATCTCCTTTAGCTCAGATGTGTGTTGGTTTAATAAATAGTTAATCATGTCTCTAAGGCATGGAATAGTCTGAGCGTCAGAAAATGTGATTCCTGTTAGTTGCCCTCCTTGGTCCTTTCAGTAAGTACAGGTAACATTTCCTGCCCTCAGCTAGAAGAGCTGGAAACCAACACACAGAGGGAAGAGAAGCCCCGTACTTTCTTTTATTGGATGACCATTGCTGTCTAGGTTCTAAGTGTTATCACAGGTGATTGATGCTCTGGTTCCCCAGTCCATTTCACAAGTGGGTTCACTGAGAAAGAAGAAGCTTTTGCCAAGCTGCCATCTCTAGCAGTGTTTGATTCTTAAGATGTTTTGCTCTGTAAATCTCCCTGTCCATAGGCCATTATGTGAAAACCATAGCTTTAGTGAAGAGTGTGTGCAGAGGGAAGGGAAGGAACAACAGATCCAGTAAGGTATTATTCCAGCTCAGTGCTGTGGAATTCAGTGGATCTATAGTTGTGCAAATCTAAAGCAACACAGTGATGAATTGATAAGTCCTATTTGCTTGCATCTGCCCACTCCAGCCGGGGCTGGAGCCATTACTATCTCCTGGTGCATGCCAGAGCATGTGCAGGATGAGCTGTGCTCTCTGCAGTGCAGAGCAGACAGATGGTAAAACCCACCCATTCCTAAGTGTGCCTACAGAGAATAAGATTTTTGCACTGTTGTGACGCTGGCAGATAACGACTGCTGCAATATTCTTAAATCTCAAAGAGTGGTACAGTCTCAGAAGGAAACAAGTGCTATTTTACCAGCGTTCTCTTCTAGCACCTCTTTGCTCCACAGCTGCTTGTAGAGCTTTTGGCACAAACCAGCATTGGAGACTGGGTACGGTACTGGCTGGACCAGCTCTGTGATTCAGTGTGAGAGCTGGACTATTGGCAGGAAACACAGACCTCAGCCACTGGTGTGCTCTTAAGAGCAGAGAACCAGGGGAAAAATGTTCTTCACCCCTTCTAAACCCTTTGTGTTGGCACTGTACAGGGAGAGTTTCTCTTGGCTAGGGAGGGAGAGAGATGTCTTCTCTACCCTAAATGAATAAAATTTCTTTAGCTATACAAGTGGGGCTTGTGGCAAGACAAGGAAGTGCCCAGCAGGTGCTTTTACAGAAGCCATCAGAAATCCAGGATATGTTCAGAAATACTCAGTTTTCCACCAGTTTGCTGCAGCTGACAGTACATTTGTGACCTTGGTGACAGCATCAGCCTCACAAATGAAAAAGACATGCATCACTAAGAGGAGAATTAAATTTGCAATGAATGGCTTGCATTTTATTTTCTATTACTGTCATATTTATCTGTTCCAGCTAATCCTTGTGTCCCTAGAAGGCCTGCCCTAGTGTTCCATTTCCTGCAGTAGGAATGATACCTATACTCATAGTAGGGAGGGGTAGCTTTCTCTCTTTTGACAAACACTACCAGGTACATCACAAGCTCCTTGTTTTGCTAGTGGTGAGGACTGTGCAACTCACTGATGTGGAGTCTTTTACCTCCTTAGACAATATCAGCTCTGACTTTTGACTGGAGCCTGTAAAAGCAGCATCTATCAGTAAAAATGTTGCTCCCTGGTTAAGCAGATAGGGTTCTTGTGTCAATATGAGAAGAGGAAAAAGTAATCTGCTACATTGCAGCTGCCATTTCAGAGATTTTCATGTCTTTTTTCCTTATATAAGCATAAGAGCAGACACAAGATATGAGGGTTATAGGTGTATGAAATGGCTTCACACACCCATCTACACATCCCTTTCAGGCTAGTTTGGGTTAGAAGAGGTAGGGAATTAAAGAACAAAACAGTTTTTATTACTATTTTATAAACTGTAGAGACTTGGCTTAATTACCAGTGCAATACTGACATCCTGGGTGAATCCAGGTTTGACTACTTTTATTCTTATTTTGCTTCCATTTTGTTTATGTATAATGCCACTATAGTTCACTTTTCTGAATTGTGTTATTATTATTTTATAGTCCTCTGCTTAGAAATTCCTGCCTGGAGGGCCATTTGAGATAGAGTTTTCCCTTAAGACCAAGGGACAGTCACCTCTAAAGGAGTAGGCTAGAAATTCAAGTCATCTAGAGATGTTTGCCTGAGTCGCAGAGGCACATGGTTTGAGTCTGGGGGTAGAGGAATGACTTGGCATCAGTCTTGACTCCCTGGCTTCTGGAGCTGGGCCAAATCCACTTCCTAGAATTAAATCAGGGTGCTCAGGGTCATGATGACAGCTGAAAATGACCAGGTGATCCAGTAACCTCTCTTGTCCTCCATCAGAGATGGGGAGGAAAAGGGAGCAGAGTAACTGGGGAATTAAAAATGGAGCCTGTGACAGGTGCCACCCTCTGTGCCCAGCTATTGGAGGCTTACTTACAGAAGACAGAAAGGCGACAGGTTGGCTCCCTTCCACCACAGCCTTGCTGACTTTGTAAGGTCACAGTGAGGCTGTCTTGATTCCCTGTATGCTGCGCTCCCTGCTGCCCTGCCAGCACTAATGCACAGCGACTGTGAAGCTGTGCTTCAGTTCAGCACTGCAGACTGCAGCCAAATCTAGGTGACTTTGCAGATGCAGGTGTTGCGGATGATGTGACCTGAGATGAGCCATGATGCAGCTCGCAGGGCAGGACTGGAGCAGTTTACCAAGTGGAACAAGGCAATGGATTCCTCTTCTCTTCTAAATGTAGTCCATCAGAAAAGACTTCCCTTGCAAAAGCCTTGGCATTGATGCAGCTGGCAGCGGTGTGCATGTATTTGTGTTTTAAAGTCAATGATAGTTTTCTTCCACCCTCTGTCAAAAATGGGGACTGAGAAGATTGGGAATCATGAGGAAAATATTACCCAGAGCTCTGTGGATAGGAGAGATTTTGTAACAGCAACTCACTTTTTGTACCCCTAAACAGATCTAATTCAGAGGAACCTTAGTACAGCAAAGTCCTTTTCTTGGCAGTATTCTATACCATCTCCTCCCTGCAGAATTAAATGGTTCCAGGTACATGCAGCCAAAATGGCAGGGCTTCATCTGCCTCCCTCCTTCCACCAACTGAGAGGCCAGTGAGTGCCTTTATAATGAAGGATTAGATTAGATACGAGATTCTTGTGCCTTCCCTGTGTGTAAGTACAGTCATGCCCAAAGCATACTAAGCCATGATCACTGAATAAAGCCAGGTCAGGTGTTGAGATGTCAGTCTTCTGGCCTATATGTAGCCCTGAATCCTTGAAGCCAGTCCTTTGAGTTGGTTAGCAACACTAAGGCTGTGCCACAAAAAGTAGGATTGCAAAGATTTTTAGCCCCCCTCCCATCTAAGGGACATGGCTCCTTGGGCTGGCTGGCATCCTTTGTTTCTTAGGTATGATAAAAATGAGGCCTCCAGCAACAGTCCTCCAGTACCTAAAAGTACTACAAGAAAGCAGGAGAGGGACACTTTATCAGGAAATGTAGTGAAAGAACAAGGGGTAACATCTTTAAACTAAAAGAGGATATATTTGGATTAGGTATTCAGAAGAAATTCTTTACTACGAGGGTGGTGAGGCACTGGAACAGGTTGCCTAGAGAAGCTGTAGATGCTCCATCCCTGGAAGTGTTCAAGACCAGGTTGGGTGAGGCTTTGAGCAACCTGGTCTTAGTGGAAGGTGTCCCTGCCCATGGCAGGGCGGTTGGCACTAAATTAACTTTAAGGTCCCTTCCAACCTAAACAATTCTGTGATTTAACACCCTTAGCAATGCTGAAGGTGTTAGCTGCTGTTGGGTGGAAAAAAAATAGCTGGGGAGGCAGAACAGTAGTAGCTCAGCAACATGGCTCTTTTGCATTTATGCTCTTGAATGGAAGGGGAACAAGAATGAGGATCAATTCTGTCTCTTTGTGTTAAAATATGTCTGTGCCTCCCCAGCACTGACTGCACTGATGCTGTAAGACTTGGAATGCCTTTGTCCTGACAAGCAGATCTTTCAAAGCAGGTTGGGCTGGCTGAATGCCTTGCTTTGCATGCAGCAGCCATGGAGAAAAGAGCCTGAGAAAAACAGTTGTTCCTGCTGCCAACCCCATAAAGCAGCTGGCTTCTCAGATGTCAGGCAGATCTGAAACATCAAAGGGTCTTTTCTTGAACTAACTGACCTTTTATTACATATCTCCTTTTGCTAATACCCCATAGATTAGCTTTGCCTTGTTTCTGTTACTGTGTTCTTGACCTGTGACAACCCCTCCCACTTTGAACCTGTTCCATGTTGGTAGAGAGGAGGCATTCACAGTGACTGTGCTGCATCAAGCAGCTCCCAGTGGGTGGCAGATGTTCCTCTCTGAATTTTCTTGTGTGTGTCACTGGAAGTGCCTCCAAGCATATAAACACCCCCGTGCTTCTGTCTGATCCTGAGCTATAGGTGAGCATCACATCAGCAGACACTGAAGGTGTGTTTAGCCCCAGGTGAGCCAAGTGTCACTGTGAATGCAAGAGTTTGCCATGCTTTCACATGTGGTAAGCTGCATCCCAAGACTACCAAGGACAAATAGTTGCAGTGGTTATCTGTCTCCCTTGAGCAAGTCTTGCTGAAACTCAGAGGAGTGCTGGTGGAAACAGATGTGAAAGAGGTGTTTCTGGGGAAGTGTGTTGCCAGTAACTTCTGGAAGGTGAGTATGATTATGTGAAGAGCTGATGCAATGAAGGAAAGAGAGCACAGAAGACAGAACTCCCTTCCTTTTGAGCACCTCTTCTGTGCCCTAGGAATTTGCTCTTGCTGACCCCTTCATGCAGTTATTGTCAAGAGGTAGCTGCACAGCTCTGCTTTGCACACAGATTGTCTCTGACTGTTCTCAGGCCTCTCTGCAGCTTTCTGTTTCCTGGGCCTGCTCTTCTGGTCCTAGTATTTTTCATCCAACACCTCCCATGTGCATTTCATTCTGTTATCAGTGATTCCCTGCCTCATGCTATAATTTGCTGCAATAACTTGCACTACCTAAACAACTCTTGAAATGTGCATAGACCTTATTCTTAGGGCAGAGGATGGACACTCACAAAGAATATGAGTATCAACAGACTAAAAGGAGTTCCTCTAGGAAACAAAGGGTGGACAGCTTGTGTAATATGCTGCTGAGACCATTAACAAACCTTCGTTTCTGGACAAAAGGAAGACTGGAAACAGCAATGAAGAAAAATAAATGTAAGTAGTCACTGTGTGAGCTTTCTTTCCTTGGGATACTGCACCAAACAGTGAGGGTCAGCTTCAGTACTTAACAGTCAAGAACCTGGAGGTCTGTTGCACTCACTAGATGTCATGTCATCCAGTCATGGAAACAATTACCTTGAGGCTGTGCCTCTAAAAGAAGTGGCTGGTTCTCCACTGTCCTTTTGCAGGCTTGAACATCCATTCAACTTGCAAGCCAAGTTTTCCCTTTGTGATCTGAAGTTGTTCTGCCTTCATAATCAGCCTCAGGGGCTTGTTTAGTAATGAGTCCAGCTACTCCCAAAAGACACTTCTGTCTAGATTACTTGGAACAGCCCAACTTCAATGTGCTTTCACAGGTTATCAACTTTACCAGCAAACTAGTTTTTATTTGAAACTAGCACTTACCAAGTGGCACTTGATTAGTATTCTCACTCCTGATTCATCATGTTGATGGTTCCCATGTGATCTGTCCCTTTCTCAGCATGGAGATGTGAAGAACCCAGAAAGGTTGAAGTGCCACTGGGGATACACTTGTGCTACTCGAAGGAGCACTGGGGCTGACAAAATGAATATTTCTGTTGGGCATAGCCACTATTTAAAATAGGTTTAGCTTCTTTAGTCTCCTCAGTGCTTATTGATTATTATCCATGTATTAGTCTTGAAACAGTCTGGGGCCTCTGCCATACCATTACCAGTGGATAAAGCTTCCTGGTTCATCTTCTCTCTCTCTCTCTCTCTCTCTCTCTCTCTATATATATATACATATATATATTTTTTTTTTCTGTTTTCTCAAACCACATTGAGTTTTCCTGAAAATTAGGTTTTAATGCTGGAATTAATCTTAAAATAATGAGGATGAGCAATTCTGTAGGGTTCCAGGAAGGATGGTCAGGCACTCTATAAGCAGAAGAACCATGAACATCTTTGTTGTTAGAAAACATACAAATTTTTTCCTCACATTTATCATCTCAGAAACAATCTGGGAGTTATCAGATGAGACAGAAATACTAGGCAAAGCTGGACTTAAAGAAGATAGTGTGAAATCAAATGTACAAAAGGTAGCTTGTTCTATAGAGGGACAGCTTTGCGTAGGCTGTGAAATATTTTTGAAACCCAATTGGAACAATCGACTTAGGTAAAGTAATGAGAAATATGATTTATGAGGGTGAAGCCAGCTCATCATCATCTTAATGACCTACCATTAAATATATATTACTAAATTTGGTATCTCCAAGAGCTTACTGTCAGTGTTCTTATCTAGTTCAATGATTTCCAATTATTTTCAAATGTTGGATAGCCATAGAAAAGGAGTACAAGCGCTGTTTTGGGCAGAGATTACTTTTCTGGCCACAGTATATATAAAAGTGTACAATTTACAGAAACCTCACCTTTGCACACCATCATTGTTTTGCCTGCCTTGAGCAAAGTGACTGGTGTTTTGAACCATATATAGGCAATGGCAGACAAAGAGCAAGTTTGCTCCTGTTTTCCCCTGCTGCAGGGAAAGTAACCTCTGATAGTAGCACATGTGATTGCAGTATCTTAAACAATCACACAGAAGAGTATCTCTGAGGACAAAAACACAGCCAAGTATAAGCACAGATGTATTTAGATTTTCCTCCATGCAGGCCTCCTGTAACAAGGAAGGGAAATAGCATTGTATTTCCTGTGCTTCATCTGCCTAAGTTACTCTGATATAAGCCTTCCAATGTCTATTAAGATAAATCAGAGTATAAGGTGTGACATGAATAATTCTTGAACCTACACCCTCACACATACAAAGTGGTAAACATACATAGAGAGTTCTGAAAGCTTAAACTGTTTTCCCTGATGCTGAGACTATCTGTCCCTGAAGGTAGATCCCTGCCCAAGTGGCAGCTGATGGCCGTTCTGGGTTTATGATCACCATTGTTTCAGCATCTGACAGCTTTGCCCTATTTTGTTTCTCAGGACTGAGGCAGAAGTTCAAGTTGGCTATTCTCAGCTTCTCAGCAGAGCTCATTCTAGGGACTGGGGGGGGGGGGGGGGAGGGGAAATCTCTGACATATGATGTAACTTTGGTGTGTCACACTTCTATCTGCTCTTAAAAACTGCAATGTATCCTGTGCCTCAGTTTCTTCATAGAGATAGCCCGCCCTTTGTTGTACCTCTAAAGTTTTACTCAGGAAATTGCTGCCAAACCCACGAAGTTCTTCCATGCTCTTTTGATGGGAATCATGAGAACATGGAACAGAGATTTTGCTTGTAACTGTGGCTTATAATTTCTATCCTTCTCATGAGCAATAGCCAGCAAGAGGAATGAGCAAGTGCTTTATTAGCAATGAAACTTGTTTCTCTGTATTTTGACCACTCAAAATCCTCTGAGTGTTGCATCACTTTGCGTACAAGAATCACATTGAGTGCAGGGGATTTAAGTTGCAGGTTAAGAAATAACTAGAAAGCACCCTTGTACCTGCAAAAAGGACCTGTTTCATTGCAAAGTTAACTAATGTTTCTAAGAACGATATAATCACATGAAGAGAGACCAGGGTAAGACTACCAAGTCAGTATACATCATTTAGAGGGTTGCAGCTCATGTTAAAACAGATAGCAGTACGAGGGTGAGCCAGAGTTCATCTGAAGTACAGGACACCATGCCTGGAATTTACTGTGCTTTATACAGCGTAGTTAAATGGATGGGCAGTCAGAAAGACCTTATAGAAACAGAGTAGGCAGAAGGTAATAAATGGATCTCTAAAACGGTGTAATATGTTATTAGTCTCTAGGGGCAAATTGTCATACAGATTGAGTTACTAGGTTAGGTCCTAGTGAGATCAAGGTGCTTGAGTGAGTCCAGAGAAGGGCGATGAAGCTGGTGAGGGGCCTGGAGAACAAGTCCTACGAGGAGCGGCTGAGGGAGCTGGGATTGTTCAGCCTGGAGAAAAGGAGGCTCAGGGGTGACCTTATCACTCTCTACAGGCACCTCAAAGGATGCTGTAGCGAGGTGGGGGTTGGTCTGTTCTCCCACGTGCCTGGTGACAGGACGAGGGGGAATGGGCTTAAGTTGCGCCAGGGGAGTTTTAGGTTGGATCTTAGGAAGAACTTCTTTACCGAAAGGGTTGTTAGACATTGGAACGCGCTGCCCAGGGAAGTGGTGGAGTCACCATCCCTGGAGGTCTTTAAAAGACGTTTAGATGTAGAGCTTAGGGATATGGTTTAGTGGGGACTGTTAGTGTTAGTTCAGAGGTTGGACTTGATGATTTTGAGGTCTCTTCCAACCTAGAAATTCTGTGATTCTGTGAAATCTACTGGAAGGAGAACCACTGCTTTCTGCCACAGAACTGGCTTTTGACTTCTGCACCACAAATATCACATCAGCATCCTAATGTGCTCCATTAGAAGGCAGAGTTTCCTTGATAAAAAGGTGCAGTAGTGACATGTAGCATGACACTACAGAGAGATGTGTAGGTGGAGTAAGTACTGTTGGTATCTCTGGAGCCTCATCCACTTGCTGTTTGTCATTGGCAGAGGTATGGGGAATAGACTCACTCCATTTACATTCTCTCTTCATACACAGCTGCTGATCATGGTCTCCTCTACATAGAAAATTGAACAACTTGGTCTGCGCCATCATATTCTGTGACCGTTGAGTGGGACACAGTTTGTCTCTCAGTGTTCTACAGTTTGCAGACATGAAGCAAACTAAATTAAATGCATAGTTTTGGGGTTATATTTTCTGATGGTGCAAATCAGCACAGCCTCAATGAATTTGGTTAGCAATGCTGACCCTGGAGTTATAAATGTTGAGAAATCTTTTGCCGTGCATACTATGGCAGCGTACAGAAGACACAAAAAGAGCAAAAGAGCAAGTGTTTTTTTTTGTTTGTTTGTTTTTTGTTTTTTTCTTTTTTTCATAGACAGAATTTGAAGAAATGCTACAATAGTGGTCAGTCTTTGGTTCAAAGTTCCAGAACATGGTTCTAAACATTAGCCACAATTAAAACTCCACTATTCTACTTGCCCCAAGTCTCAGAGCAATCATAACTGTATGCACTAGACTGTCATGTTCACAGTACTAGTTTTGCCCTAAAATCCCCTTGAATTAGATTAACAAATAACAAATAAGGTTCTCTAAGTTCTCATGAGAATCCTGCAAGAGGTACTAGCGTAGGAACATATGAGGACTCTCATTTTTTCACAGTAGAAATCCTGTCACCTTCTATGCATAGAGAGTTGCAACAGAATAGTCCATACGGAATCACAAAAGGAATGTTTCCTGTGCATTTGATGTGGCAACAGCACACAGGATTCCTTCTTAATACAAGCATATGAATATCCTTTGCAAGTGAATGGAAGTGCTAGAAAATCTCAATGTCCAGTCTTCTGATTGCTTTATCTGTCTATTTATTTATTTATTTATTTATTTTCAGTGTGACTTAATTTTAGGATGCAAGTGCAGCAAGTCTCTTTCCAGTCACTGGCAGTCTGAAACCTCAGAAGTCTGGATGTGTTTTACAGTCATTTCCCCTAAGAAACTGAGCAGCACAATCAGGATCAAAGGACAAAATAATAACAGCTTTCACAGTAGAAACCAGTCTTTACTTTCTGGATCCTCTTATCTATCTCACTAGTAGATTTAGGCAAAATCAGTTTTAAAGAGAGAAATCTTCAAGGCCAACTGAGTACCTGAGTTTCTCAGAATGGCAAAAGGTCTTCAAGGAAGAAAGTTATTTCTACCCCACATTCCCACCGAAATATTTGAATAAAATCTGAAAGAGGAAATAAAATACTGGCCTTCTTTCTACCTTTACTTTTACAGTATCTCTACCTGAATTTAATAGTTGATGACAATAGTAAATCTCAACATGAAGGATGGCACAACAGCAGCTGTGGATTAGATACTCAGGTCTGTATTTCCGGAGGAAAGTTCCAGAAGGGTTAAATAAGCCTCTGTTATTCCTTTTCCCAGTTCCTTGTCTCAGCAATACACATAAATGTAGCATGCTTTTCCTTCTTTGTGTGATTTTTGCTGTCATTGTTTCCCATCTTAGTCTTGATGGCAGGGGGAAAATGGAACAAGAGTCCCAAAAGGCACAGCTGTCCATTGAGGCTGTGAGCAGCAGATGTCAAGTTAAGTGGATGCCAGGGCAGACAAGTGCCAAGAAATTAAGTGCAGTTCAAGAGTGAGGTGTGTTATCAGCACTACAGAGGCTACTTACCCAGCACTTGCCTGTTTTGAACCTGGCTCAAGTTAAATATGCGAACCTGCGGATGCTCACAAGTTCTAACTGTTGGTTTTGAAAGCCCTGCAGGAACTTGCTTTGCCTCCATTTGTGCCCTTCTTCCCTGCCTCAATAGCTATACTACTTCCAAGTGTGTGTGCTGAAGGGAAAGCTGGTTGATGCAGAAACTATCAACAACTCTCAAGAGAATTGTTCCTTATATCCATAAGTCAGGAAACTGAAATGTGGGGAAAAAAGTGAAACCTATTAATTTTTTTCAAGTTTACATATATTTTACTGTATGGACTCCTGTTACTAAATAAAACTATCTGTGTATGTGCATAGTAAGAGTGAGTATATTTGCATATGTCTGTCTGTTTTTCCCACCAGCCTTAGGAAGTCATATTTCTCTTGTCAGGCAGGTGAGTGGTCATACTTTGCGCTATAATTATCAGTGTCATAGCAAAACATGCATTGGACAGATATTTTATCAACACCGATAATAGTACTTGACTGCTGAAAGACTTGATGATTTGCATAACTTTTGATGAGATGGATTCTTTTCATATACAAGGCAGGGTCTACTTCTGAATTTAAAGCAGTACCTGTGTTGTCTATTTTATTTCAACAACATTTTGCTAAACTAAGGCTATAAGCATTGGTGTTTTTTTAGTTTGCAGCATAGTCACTAGCAGGATTCTGCATGGCTCCATTTTAGGGCCAGTTCTCTTCAATGTTTTCATAAATGACTAGGATGCCGGACTTGAAGGTATGCAGATGACACTGAATTAGGAGGAACTGTTGACTCCATTGAGGGTACAGAGGCCTTGCAGAGAGACCTTGACAAATTAGAGAGCTGGGCAATCAACAACAGCATGAAGTTTAACAAGAGCAAGTGCCAGATCCTGCATCTGGAATGGGGCAACCCTGGCTATACTTACAGAGGGGCTGGGAAGCTAGAGAGCAGACTTGCAGAAAGGGATCTAAGGCTTCTGGTCAACAGCAAGTTGAATATGAGTCAATAGCATGCCTTGACACCAAAAGGGCTAAGTGTACCCTGGGGTACATCAGGCACAGCATTGCTAGCTGGTCAAGGGAAGTGATTGTCTTGCTCTGTTCGGCACTGCTGTGGCCTCACAAGTACTGTGCAAAAATTGTGCTGCCATAATACAAGAAGTACAGAAAACTATTAGAGAATTTCCAAAGGAAGTCTACAAAGATGGTGAAGTCCCTAGACGGCAAGACATATGAGAAGCAGCTTGAGGTCATTTTGTTTTTTCACCCTGGAGAAGAGGAGACTGAGGGGAGACCTCATGGTGGCCTGCAGCTTCCTCATAAGGGGAGTGGAGGGGCAGGCGCTGAGCTCTGCTCTCTGGTGACCCGTGATAGGACCCAAGGGAATGGCATGAAGCTGTATTAGGGCACGTTCAAATTGGATGTTAAGAAAAGGTTCTTGAGTGAGGGGGTGGTTGGGCACTGGAACAGGCTCCTGAGGGTCTTGGTCATGGCACCAAGCCTGCTGGAGTTCAAGAAGAGTTGGGACAACATAATCAGACTCTTGGTCTGATTTTTGTGTGGTCCTGTGTGGAGCCAGGAGTTTGACAAGATGATCCTTGTGGGGCCCTTCCAACTCAGGATATTCTATTATTCCATGAGATAAACACTGGCTAAGATTATGCTCCAGAACATTAGTAGTTCCTACTCAACCCAGTCTGCATCTTCATCTACAGACTTTCTGTCTTGCTTGGTGACATGTGGTTTTTCACTGCAGTCAAGGTCTGAAAATCTCCAAGGATGGTGATTACACCATAAGTATGGCTGAGCTGTTCCAGTGTGGCACCTCTCTCATGGTGATTTTCTTATCCTTATATCTAGTTGGCATAACCTCTGCTGCAACTTCTGACCAATCAACATGGATTAAGCAGAATATTTTGGCCAGGGTTTGGTGAGCCTGAAATGTCATAATGGCTTTACTGGAATCATTTAATTTTGCAAAGCCTGAAATACTTTATTTGTATTTGGATCTTTTTTAAGTCATTCAGAGAACTGACATTAAAGACTCATTTTGCTATACAGTCAATTGGGAATGAAGGGATGTCTCCACACTAAAAAATTTTAAGTAAGTGGTCTTCAGCTAGACAGCATGAACACCTTTGCTTCTAAAGAGGGAGGACAGAAACAGAGAAGTTGGCACTCGTAAATCTTTCAGTGGAGTGTTGAGCTTGTTTTTCTAAAGGGTATTGGTGCAAATGTCCTTATTCTGTGGGGAGGCAAGGGATTTCCAGAAGTGCCAAGGAAAGCTTATTGCAGAGTTGGTGAAAATGAGATTTGGTTTTGCAGGTTTCATCCCCAGACCTGGTCACTTGACTGTTAGTACCCACTTTTGCTTTGATGACTCCTCATGTTTTCACTGTGCAGTGCAGGGAGGGGAACAATTTTCAGTGGAGTTGCACTGAGGTGTTCTGTCTCCATTTCCAGAAGGCTTAGTTTTGGTTTTTATTAATTCCAGGAGTTGAGCGATTGCTTAAAATACAAGTTTGGCACCACTGTCCTGTGAAGCATATGGGCACAAGACAAAGGTCTGACATGAGCCTCAGCTGGTATCCACTGATATCAGAGTAACTACACCTGCTAACAGCAGCTGAGTGAACTAGTCTCTTGTGTGCAAAGCTAAGAGGTTTATTTAAAGGGTGGCCTCTGCCAGGATGAAGGACTTGTTTTAGCATGAGAGAATGAGTGGTTCTGTACTTCCCACATATTTTTTGCAAGATTTACATCGGCTTACTGATGAGGTCTTGAGTCAGGGAGAAATCAAGACTGATTATATTAGGGATGCATATGTACCTTAGGAACCCTAAAAAGGGAATACTGGCTTCCTATGGCAAGAATTTACTGGAGTTGGAAGCTGATCAACTTCCCAGGGTCACCCAGTCCTCTGGCTCTTCTGCATTGTCAGAAAAAATAAATACTCAGTGGTGCCAGGAACGTGGAGGTTTAGATGTTCCCTAGAGTTACTGCACCAAATCTATATCTGGGAAAAGGCAGCATAATTCTGCTTTGCTGTCTTGTGCTGTTTGAAGCTTAATCTCTGAGGATTTGTTTATCAGCTCTTCAATATGCTATATTTCAATAAGAAAATTCAGCATGTTACTATGCTAACTAAAGCTGACACTTTATTTTATATCTCCTTTTTGTGTGTGGGAAGATGGGTTTTGCTCGTGTACTGAGGCACACAATAAGGCTGTTATCGAACATTCCCGTGCTGTTGTGAATTAGAAGCAGCACAGTTTAAAATCAGTAAAGCTACACCAACTTAAAACCAGACAGCTTTCAGACTACAGGGGAATTTTGTACAGATTGTCTCAAGTGAGTATTGAGGGTCATCTTTTCTCTAGAGATACATCAATTTATATCTGCTGAGAACCTGACTTTGAATGTGTATTCTACCGAGTGTGTCAGATTTGCTATGCTGTTTTGCAATAAATGTCAAAAGACTTGTTTGGTGCCTGGAGCAATGCATAGCAATAGGACTTGGATATGCCAGTGACCAAGCAGAACAGCTCACTTTCTGGGGAAGGAATTTTATGAAAGTCATTCATGGGGAGGAGGAGGAATTTTTGGATCACTTCAGAGGGGAGGAGGAAAAGGAAAAAGAAAGGAAGAACGGCTCACGAAGCTCCCCAGTATAGGAGCTGTTTAAGAACTAGTGCAGAGGAGGATGTGAGTCTCCTTCAGACTTTGGCTTGGGTGGCAAGGAAGGTACTTCCATCTCCAAAGCTCTCCCTCCTTTTGCTTCCTCACTTGATTTTCTCCTCTCAGACTCTGTGGTGACCTTTGATTCTGAGTTCAAAGAGGGTAGCAGTGCTACAGAAGTAGGAAGAGCAGAGCAAGGAAGTGCAGCACCTGCTACACAGATCTCAAAGGCTATCTAAAACATAGCCTTTTCACTGTGAATTTGGTCAGCTCTTACAGGAATGGCCTAGGGGCTGTGGGTAAGTCTGACTCTCCTATCTTTTACATGGTCAAGGTACACCCATGTAAGTGGGGGAGGAAGCACTAACAAATCAAAGCTTTTCCATTTCTTTACACTAGACTTTACTTGCTTTGCATTATGCTCCAAACAGATATTACTGCAGAACCCTAAGCAGAGAGCCTCAAAGCCACGTTCTCTCAGTACTGTTGTCAATAGAGAGACTAGAGGACATCTAAGGGACATTTTGCCTGAACTGAACTATCTAGGCATAAACTTTGTGTTCATTCTCTAAGCTTTCTTTTCTTAGTAAAAAAAGCTAGGTGCTACTACCAGGTGATTCATGCCACCCTGTGCTAGATCTAACAGTTAGCGGTACAGTGACACATCTTCTAATGATGCTGGTGTGTCTCCGCTGGCTGTAGATTTACTGAAGGCATCTAACTTCCAGGTAGGTAAATTTAAGTGAGATAAATGTTATCTCAGGAAGCAATTTCTGCTGCCATTTCTCACCTCCCTTTGCAAATGCTTCCAATGAAATGTGCAGTGACTTGTAAGAAATGTGCTCTTTGGTATGAACCAGGAGCTCTGAAGTTAATATCATTAAATGTTACTGGCTCTACCCATGTACCTATGGCCAGCTTGTAAGGGACTCAGAGCACAGGGTTAGCTGTTAGACATGCAGTGGCAGCCTGGAGGATGTCAGCACTAAAAAAAACCACTGGTTTGAGGACTCCGTTTGTTTATTTATACCCAAGGAAAAAAATCCCTAGAACTAAACAGAGTTATCAAACTGTAAAATCAACATAGGCAAACAAACAAATGAAAAACATAAGCAATCTCCAACAAAAACAATAGAAACTGAAATGTTGTTTTGAAAATACCTCTCTCATGATTATTTCACAAGAAAAAGACTTTGCTCCAACAGCATTAGGATAGCCTTAATGTATAGGAAAGGTACATATTTCACAGTACCAATAACAGGTAAGATGTCAGGCTGTATCTTCAAATCAAATGCACAAGAATACAGTGTGTGAAGATTTATTCCTAAACTTGTGCTTATTCCTAGCTGGAAACTAGCTGGCTGGGTGTCTGCCCAGTAGATCTCAATCTGAGTAACATTACATAAGGGATCGGTCCATGAGTTCTAAAGAGAGCTGAGGAAAGTTGTTCATGTGCATAGATATTACCTGATTTAGTTATTGAGTGTTCTCTCTTATGGTCTTATTAAGCTACCAAATAGTTGCTTATTATGTTATGAGAAATTTGTTATGTCTTTGACAGAGTTGTTTTAGGAAGTTGAAATTAAATGTGCAGAATCTTCTTTAAAAATATTATGTAGATTTTTACTTAAGGTACTTGTGTGCCACTGACAGATAATATGCTTTTTGCCAAATATGCAGAACATTACAGGCCTCTAGTGGTAGAAATTATATATATATGTATATATATATACACACATATACTGTTCCTGATGGTTCTTATTCCAGTCTCACTAAAATGTATAATGCTTTGTGTTTATAGATTTGGCTTGCTAGTTTGCTCACTTGAAGGAAATGAAAATTCTTCACAGAACAGAAATATACATGACAATTTCTGTTAGCCTAAAACCACAATGAAAAAGTAAACAAGGTCAAAAAAGAGGCAAGTACATGGTGTATAACCCTGCTCCTGCTCAAAGTCAAAGGCTAATTTCAGTAGCCAGAAGAAGTACAATTCAAGCCCTCTCAGTGGTCCTGGCAGGTTACAACCATGCCACAACATATATACCGAGGCTCAATACCACTGCTTTTTCTGCTTGGTGTGCACATGCACAGGACCCTAGCAGTACATCTCAAAGACTGGACATTTTCTGACTGGTATCATCCCCCTGACAGTATCTTAGTTGTGAATTGTCCAGCGTCATCCTCTCTTCAGTTTCTGTAAAGGAGCATGCCCTCCTGCCAAGCTTATTAGGTAGTATTTAACATTTTATTTGCCCAGCACAAATTTATTTTGATTTTTTTTTTTTTGACTACACAATGGCTAATCTACTTCCAGAGAGTGATTTTATTGTTTGAGAATGACAAATTTTCAGTAATACTAAGAATAAAATTCTTAAAAATAGCTTCATTTCTGAGATAAACAGTATGTGAACTTACACTTCCTGAAGCTGGACTTCATACCATTTCCATTACCTTATTTCTTCTGTAGCATGTTTAAGAAAGAGTTGAGAATTACAGGTGGAGAACAGGAGTGAAGATCTGGAGGATGTGCAGGTAATGATTCCTGAACTTTGGATAATACTTACTGGAAAGTGATAATGAAACCCAAATACTGGGGATGGGGGGAAAATTAAGTCTGCTTGGGATAACAGGGGCAGGAATACCTTCAATGTATTAAACATTGCCACTAGCAAGACCAGTGCATGTTAATCAGTGTCTTTAAGTAGAGGGATCTCAAAATGTTAGTGAGCTATCAGGGTTCACAGGTACTCTGTAAGGAAGTTATCCCTGTTTTGTAGGAATGAGACCAGCGAAAGAGTAAAGATAAATACAGCCCAGCTCACAGAGGAATAACTTACAGCTGTGAGCTTTAGTGGACTGGACTGAAGTGGTACAACCAGGATTTAGGCTCTCTAAATGGTAGTGCATGCATTATTCCCATCATGTTACTGCATTTTTAAGGCAGCTAGTGGTTTATTAAAAATTGTTGATAGGAGTGTTGTAAGCAAAATAAATGGCAAGTGTCAGAAGGGATTTAAGTTAATTAAATTAGTCCACTCTTTTTTCCACGTTTGTCCCTTATTGGACAATAGGATTCATCATTGATTATAATGAAAAAATAGACAAATTGGATTCAGAAGAGGCTTCAGAAGAGAACAATTGAAATGTTATATATTTGTCGAACTAAGATCTGGGGATGAAAAATTAAGCAGACTGTAAGAGGTTGTTCTGGGAAATAGGTGACTGAGGCAATGTATAAGCAGTCAACATCAAAAAACATTCAGCTGGAAAAGCTGAAGGCAGAAGAGGGTAAAATTCTGTTGAAGTAGATAGACATTTAAGTAAAAGTATAATATTTGGAAATCACTATATTACAATAAGATACATGCTCTTGTGCTTACATTTCTTTAGATCCTCTTACCTCTGTTTACCAAGTAGTGGAGGAAACACCTACATTACTGAAGGTTGTCACATAAAGTAAAAAAGAACCTGCTTCTCCTTTCATACGCTTGTTTATTGCTTTATTTCAGCTTTTCTTGTTATATTCCTCTGTCCTGTTCAGATGATGTGAATTGTATCATTTTAGTACGGATAGCACCAACATTTCTCAAACATTTCCAGTCATGCATAAACCACCACTGAACTTCTAGTGATCTGCAGCCATGAGTTTGGAAACGATTGCTCTTCATGTCAACTGTATTCACACGCCGGTTTGTAGCAATTTTTGAAGACAAGCTCAATGATGTCAGTTGCTGATCAATGAGGTGAAATCCAGTGACCTCCTGGAAATCACATCCATTTCAGGAAATTCTGTGGAAAAGAAAAATGTCCTACTATACTATTAAGTAGTGCCCAGTTATGATAAAAAACTTCCTTCACTTAGCACAGTAGTAGTCCTGCTGTAGGGCATCTTGCCTTTACTGCTAAGTTAACTCATGACAACTTCTTAAACAGATTGGTTTAGCAGAAGATGCAGTTGCTTTGTGTTCCCAAGTACAGAAGAAAAGACTATGATGTCTGAGGCATGAACGAAGGCTTATGTCTACATGGCAAAAATAAATAAATAAATAAATAAATAATCTTCAGCTAATAAAATAACTGGCATCAGTCTCTAGTCCACTGGTATCCATGGCTGACTTCCAGTAGCTCACAGAAAATGATTGTTACCCTGAGATCTACATAATATCTCTGGTCATCCATTGAACTGATGTGCTAGGAACACAACAGAAGTGATTCACTGATACTTTCCAGGAGCAGGTTATTCTATTGATTTAGGAACAGAACTGATCTGTCCTCTTCATGAAAAAACAGCAGCAGGAGGTGGTTTCCGCCTCGTGGAGGTGGAAACCTTCTTTATTCCATTCCAGGGCTGAATGTATTCTCTTGCTGTATAGCTAGTTTCCCAGAATATGACTGCAAGTGCTCAGATGTCAAATTAAGCCCTTAACTCATCACCTTTGAGTGTAGCGGCTGTTGTTTTTCTAAGTTGTTACTTCCGAGGAACAGGGCTGGGGAGAAGAGGCCGCAAAATGCCCACGAGAATCTATTCGCTAATAGGGTGGGAGGAACCTAATGATAAATTATGCGGATGGCAATTACAGTACTGGTCAGAATTTCGCTGCACAAACCAGACTACTTAGGCTGGCAACATGTTTTCACTTACTCAGGTCCTAAATGCATACTTTTTGCAAGGAGCAGCAGAAAACCATTAGATATGTGTTTCTATGTTACCCATTTGGTAAAAAGATGGAACCAGCAACCTGAGGTTCAGCATATTATTCTCATTTGAATGCACAGACAAACCACAGTGAAGGAACGAGAAATAAAGAGACCTAGGGCACTCCCACTTCTAGACTACCTCAAGCAACTCACAAAACTTCTCTGCCTCTGTTTCTGTTCTAATTTGTCAAGATATCCTCATCTCTTTAGAGGTATCCCCACCTCACGTAAGCCTGCGAACCATGTGAACAATTCTTGAAAAACAAAAAAATAAATAAGATTTTCTCTTGACTTTGCCCTCTTTCCTTTTATTGTTTGTTTTGACATTCCTAGCCGTACAGTCTTTTAATCATATTTTAATTGTCTAATATCCCATTTAATTATCTAAATCTCTTTATAACAAAAAAACATTTGAAAGGCTTCCTTGGTATGTTGGACATGAAGGGAACAAGTTGTACACTATCCATTATGTTAGCAAACAAATGAGATTGAGGTATGTGATCTGCATACTCATAAATAGTCATTCTTTCCAATGTCAGTGTCTGCTTTGCATTATATTGTATCTCCTGTGGCAGAGAATAGTGTTTTCTTCTCCAGATGGTAGTGTGTTGACTTCCAATTAGGAGTATATGCTATTACTAAGAATGCTTTTTTCTATACTGATATATAGAAAATTGTGTTCCAAAGCACTGGAGGGTAACAAAGACAAAACTCCAAGCCCAGGAGCAAGGGCAATCCTGAATGGATCAGTTCCAAGCTTCTTACAATAGTTAAAGTGGGAAGGAATGTTGAAGTATGCTGCAGTCTGAAGTATACTGAGCTACTATAGCAGGATTGCTAATCCAAATGATCATTTAGTATTTGGCCTATAGCCTGTAAAGACATTAGGACCTCTGATTATAGTCTAGGATGACTTTCTCTAGTACATCATGCTGTAGCGGGGGAATGGAAAACCATAGATTTCCCGTTGCTGCAGACTGCAGTAGGAGGAGAGAAAATTCCTGCATGTTACTCTGGCTAATTTATTTACTTATCCACCTTTATGAGGACTCTACTAGCCAGCAGCAACAGTGATATTAATGATGCTTCATATGAACACATTACCTTTTATCTGAAGATCTCCAAGCATATGTAAAAAGTAATTAAACTTCATAACGCCCCTAGGAGTTAAAAAGGGTTCATGTCACTCACTTCTACGATGCAGTTCTGCAGCTGTTTAACTGCGTATGGCCTTGCTAGTTATGGACTGATTTACAGCTCACTGAAGGAGTCTGCCCTAACTGAAGTCAGTTTTTTTTTTTGTTGTTTTTGTTTTTTGTTTGTTTGTTTGTTTTTTTCTCCTTCTGTAAATGGAGGCCTATATAGGAAATGGAAAAACATTTTCCCTATTGCTCATCTTCATCACTGTGATAGCAGTATACAAATCCCAGACAAAGTCCACCTGCAGTAAGAAAGTACCCAATGTTAGTCTGAAGAAAGGTATTCTGCCCCAGTAAGGATTTCATGTCACCGTACCTTTTGTTATGAGCTATAGTAATTCAAGGCAAAGATTACTATTTCCATAGGCCATGCACAGATTCAGATTAAGGAAGGGTCATAACAAAACCAAATCTTTTTTGTTATTGTAAATGCAAAGCAATTTCAGGAAGGTGTTTGCTGTTTTCCAAACTGTAATTGCATCTGAAGGACAGAGACTGGAACATAATGTATTACCTATTGGCTACACGATCCACTATTAGAAGATGGAAAGTTGAATTGTTCAATTTCTGGTTCCTATAAATATGTGCTCTATTTAGTTTCCAGATAATTGGGTGCTGACATACCACATCACTGGAGGAGGAAAGAGGATTTTGCATCCTCAATTTGTATTGCTATTATAAGTACTTTTGTAGTCACTGTAGAGGGGATTGGAACCTGAAGACCTTGCAATCTGCATGTTATATAGGATTAAGTGCTTTGCAGACATGGGCAGAATAAAGGTAGGAGTACGCATATGGGAATAAAGTGGAGAAAAATGGTTAGAGTTAGGGAGACATCCTGGTTTGTCAATTACCTTTTGAGTACCACTTCAGTGATTTGCAGGCACTATTAGAACGAAAGATTTTAAGGTGAAAAGGAGTGAAACAGTAGCCATACATACTTTGATAGGGAGGTTTCTCCAGGTGTAGGGTTGAGGCAGAAGGGTATGAAAGTATGGTGGCATCACAGAGAGATTTAGATAAAACTAATCTGAAGTAGACATATTTGCAGAGGGAAGGTGAGATTAGTGTCTTTCAGATGAACAAGAAGAGAGAATTCTGTCTTTAAACTGTTAGAATCCCCATAACGTTGACAGATTTCAGAGCATTTGATTTTGAACTCAGAATACACATGCTTTGCTTCTTCATTCCAGCATTCTGATTACAAGAGCATCCTCTTTCCTGTAGTGTGGACCTCAGTCACTGGCCTGCACAAAATCTATGAACTAGTTACATCCCACTTTAGCCTCTGGAGCAGCCTGTAGTATGACTGGCATGCTTGATCAGCTTGGTGTGGATAGTGGAAGAATAGGTAGGAAGGGTACAGGTAGAGAAAATGACACTTCTTCTCCAGTCACAAATGGATACTCACTGGCAAGTATTTTCCCTTCAATAACAGCAGGTCAGAATTCATTCTCAGTTCAGTGCTGTTGATAGTTATGCTTGGGAGTGAAATGCAAGAGGAAAACTTAAAAAACCTGAAACACTCAAGTCTTACAAGGAGAGGTTTGTAACATTTTTGTATTCCATTGACTTTGGGTGGACAAACAAAAGACAGTGGCAATCATTGCAGACCAGACAGGTATTGCACTGTAGTCTTATTAAGAGGATACACACTAGTTGCAGCAGCAATTCAATGTATGTTCTGCCTGTGTGGCTCATGCATATTGTGAACATTGAAGTTTGGTTTTGGATACAAGTACCAAGTGCTGTCTGTATCAGAGGCTTTGAACAAGCTCGTTCATTTTGTGTGCTTTGTAGAGCTCTAGGACTAGAGCAATATTCCTGGCATCCCTTGCGCTGGGATTCCTCCTTCCACCTTCCTTGCACTTATTCTGAGCTCATCATCGGTGACCCTTTCTATAGTAAATGGAGAGAGAGAAACAAGTCTAGATGGCAAGTCCTTTCTATAACTGGCTTTTGAGTTATTCTAGGCAAGCTGATTCCAAGAGAATCCTATTTTTCTGTGCAACTATTCCTGGATTCTGGAGTCACCAGTTCAGAACTGAGCATATAAAGCTAGGTGAGGTAACCCCCATCCTAATGCCTAGATGAAAGCTCATCAGTTCCACACTTCCTTTCTTTTGGCTTCTCACTTCAGGCCAAGATTTCAGCATGAAAAACTTTTCTCTCACCATCCCTAAAAGCTGCAGTTTTGTGTGTAACATACCCTTATTCCAATTGATTAAGATATTCTTCGACTTGTTTCTGGGAGGGTTTTGAATGATTAGAATCAGCATTAAGTCACTTCTCCTTACCAGTCATGGCCCATGTTTCACACAATACAAATTCAAATCATGATGACCATTTGGTAAATTTTGAGATGAAACTCAAAGGTTTCTGAGTTCTCTAGGCCTCTATATCATTCACAAATGCACTCTTGAAGACAGGAATATTTCAGGCTCCTACCACCAAAGTTAATGCTTTGTAATAAAAACATGTAATGAGAAGCTCTTTCTTTAAAGAATTGGTCAAGTAAGTAGGCAGTAACATACTGACAAAAGGTGGGAATAGAAATAAAGAGGACTCAATCAGAAACCTATTCATAGGTATCTAATGCCACTGGAGATGCCTTAGGGAACCTCTGATATCCACGTGGAACTTAGAGATATGGCAAAAAACCTGAAGGAATCCTTTAACTACTGGTGAGCAGGAGGTCAGGTGAGATACCCTGGGGTATCCTGAATGCTAATAGGTGCCTGTGTGGGCAGCCAAATTGGTTCTTAGAGCTTCTTTAGGTATAATAGGAGCTAATACTGAAGTAGATACATATATGTTGACACCTAAGTTTAGTCACCTTTATCTGTAATTTTATTGCTAAATGTCACAAATATTATAGCCTTAGAGTCAGAAACAGAACACAGTTCTTGCACCCAAACTGGCAGAACAAGGCTGGTACAGACTTATTGCCTCTAACTGTAGGTCACCTTCAGCGCACTCCTGTGAGATAGGCAAGTTTTCCCTCTGGTTTACGGTTTAGAAACTGAGGTAAAGAGAGGCTGATGAACTTTTCTGAGTCCACAGGGTATACATCATATATCATATGCAGAATATGATCATTCCTTGACAAATCTGCTCATGAAGATGCGATTTCAGAAGTTCAGAGCTTTGTTTGGAATACATTCTTGCCAAGTAACAAGGTAGTACTTCATCTGCTGGTAGTATTAACAGTATGATCTTACCCTTCTTGAGTTTCTCATAATTTTGATTTTTGATTATTTACACACACCGTATGAGGCATGTTATCCCATAAGTAGCTCTAGATCTTGTTTAGCAAGAGTACAGATGTAGACATGAGCTGAATTAGAGACTTGATTTTTGGGGGGACTTTATTTCTGTGCTGGTGCATATGCACCTTTTTCGTTTATACCTTATTGAAGCCTCTCTTCTTCTGTACCCTTCATGTCAGATGCAGCTGGTCAGGAAAGTACCACCTTATACGTATGTTGCAAACTAGTGCTGTAAGTCCTCCTTTGGACTTCACCTCTGGTCAGGTGTTCTGAAGCATAAGTTTCATACATAAGTTACAAGTGATTTTAAATATATGTATATCAATAACACATTCATGAAACAGTCAAGAGGTTGGGTTCAGTTAAATTGCATATGAAGTGAATTTGAAAAAAAGGTCTTAAATTTGGTGTAATAACTTGGTTAATAGCAAGTAACAGTTGTCATTGTTTAAGCAATTTTATCTATATTAAAAGAAACTTTTTACGTAGGTAAGTCATTTTGGTCTTATTTCACAAGAGAGTTAGCTAAATGCTCAGAACTACAAGGAGCATGGCTAAAAGAGGTGAAGTTAGAACCCATTAGGTTTTGAAATTTAAGTGAGCATAAAAGCACATCTGTTTCTTATGAGGTGTATGTGGGTAAAGCAAAGCACACAGGCCTGTCAGATCTGATAAGCCTTCACTGTGGTGTAAAGAGCATCAGTACAATATAGCCTGGATATCCAGATCAAACTGATCCACTTCTCCCTATCTTTCTCAAGTATTGAAACAGGTCTGTTTTGTTAATGTGTTCTTTTAACAGTTTTGTTCAGAACAATCAGAAGGCACAAACAACAAACACTGTATTGGCTAGAAGCAATCAGAACTATTTTACTGATGGTATTAATATTGATAACTAATTTAAGGCAAACACCCATGTAATGTGCAAGAAAATTGTAGGTTTTAAAATAGGTAGAATATGCAATCTTTTAAATCTCAGATTGACTTGCCTGAACTGACTGTCATATATTGTACCTAATATTGTCATATATTGCTTTTACTATGCCAGCAGTACATATTCCTACAACACCCTTTCTTCTTGACCAGTCACTGAATGAAAAACCCAATTCACTTTGGCATTCAGAGCTCCCTTAACACTTCTGCAGTGAAAGAGCTATGGTTTTTTTTCTGTTTCATGAAACTGAAAGCCACGAGGCTATGTTCCCCATGGACTTCCTCTCACAGTTATACTGAAGTCCATCAAAGGACACTCATCATAGGAGTGTACAAAGTACCATGTTATTGATGCAATCTGTCCATATGCCAGTCGTGCTAATGAACATCTGCAATAGTACCATTGTGAATACTTCAGGAACAGGGCAAGTTTGAAAAAATTAAATACACTTCCTGGCAGTTTTTGGAAGAACTAATTTCAGCTTACATCAATAATAACATACTTTGCCTCAAATGAAATGCACTTGTGAAAATTCACTTAGATGATGTTTTTCTCCAGTGTAGAAAGGTTTAATGGAAAATTCTGTGTCTGTATTTTTGAGTCTTATACTACCATCCAAGTATCTCCTCAGCAAACATTACTTAAAATTACTAGAAAACAGTAATAAAATGTTCTCATCTATACACAATAAGAGATTGAAAATTTACTTATTCACTATTCACACAGATAAATCACACAAACCTTTTAAGAATTTGGGCACCAAAACTTTAAAATGAATTGGCTAATGTGAAATTAAAAACTCTGGGAAAGGACCTTGACAGGAAAATCTGAAAAACAAAAAAGCAAACAAACAAAACAAACAAACAAACAAAACAACAACAACAAAAAAACAGTATGTAGACTGTTGTGTCTGAAATGAACCTGAATCAATGACAACTTGGATCAAAAATAAATAAATAAGCAAACTATGATACCAAAGGTTAGTCCAACTTTCTCCTAAACTGGGTTGCCCTTCTGATACCCCCAATCTCAAAGTCTACATCCTAAATCACCTTTTCTAAAGGTGATTAATTTCCCATTTAATTTCCATAAGTCATGGAAGCATATTAGTTGTCCAACAGTATTAACAGAGTGACGTGTTTGGACCAAAACCTCCTATCACATGATATTTCTAATTATGCCATTGTCAAAAGCTAATCTTTGGTGTTTTGCCCTTCAGAAGTGCTTATGATGCTTATCTGGTAACTGACACAATACAGTGGAACAATATATGATGCTACCCTCTTTTTTTTCAGAGTTCTTCTAATAAGCCATGTCCACTGGAAAAATAATAGGGAATGTATACACCCCAGATGCAGGTACACCTCAGATGACCAAGCAGAACCACAGAGCATGGCATTGCACTGCTTACTGGTAGGATAGAACCTGAGTGCTGTCTCAGCATTGGTATTTCCAGAGGACCGAATCACATACATCACAATTACTGATTTAAGCCAGTGCCATCTTAAGGCTCTTTGTAGTGTTCCTTGGTATGGCTGCTGAAGATCACAGAGAGGAAAACTTGGTATCACTGTCAAACTCAAGAATTTTTCATGTTTGTTTAAAATCAGCAAATGTGACTACCCAGAGCTAGGAGTTGGATATGAGGGGACGATTTCCCCTGAATTTGCACTCCTTTCCTTGAGTGAATGAAGGGTGGGTGTGTGTTCCTACCATTCCCTGCTTTCTCATTTTGTGGTTTTGACTTAATTTGAGCACACAAAAGGCAAACTAATGGCTACCTGTGATGGGCTGAAGCAGTGCTCCAAACAGACTTTTTTCCAGGGTATTGTCTAGGCATGTTTCCTCAATTTTCTACTGTTTGAAAAGCTGTCACATTGTGTCCTGAAGAAATCTGCATAAGAAATGCTGGTCTGGCTCCCACATGAAGATTTGGCCAGGCTCCCAAGCTGGAGACTAAAGGTCAGTGGTTCACTCCTGTGAAGTCCCAGTCCTGTTCAGCATTCCTTTTCCTTCTCTTTCCAGTTCCCTAATCTGATAAATCATGTGGGGAGAGGGAAGGGGAGGAGTATGTGATGTAACCTCATCTCCTGCAAAGTTACGAAACTGCCTTCAGCAGCAACACGGTGTCCGCATCTCGTGGTCATTTCACGGTGGGTACTTGTGGGGGATGCTGTGTTGTACTTAAAAGGCATGAAGATCAGCCACATCTGTGTGAGACCCACCAGAGACCCACTTCATTTCTTCAGAGGAAAGCTGGGCATCATGTTTGCTTAATGGCACATGTTCTTGCAGCTTCTTGTTTTGCTGTCTGCTGCATGTATGCAGAGTGACAGGAAAACTGGTGGTATGCTGAGGACACCCTGAAGAAAGGGAGACTTGAAGCCAGCTGCACTGGTGAGGTAAGTCTGTTCTTCCTTCACAGTTTTTTTCTTTCACTAATTTTTTTCATGAGGCACAAGCTCTACAGTTTGAGGGAAGCAAAAGAAGTGGAGTGGAGTGATCTGGAATGTGTAAGGAATGTCCAAGGGCATGTAGCCGTATGAAATCCCTGCTGGATTGACTCTGAGCCATCTGATAATCACTAACAAATCTCTGCTGGCAGGTTCTGCCCAGATTACAAGGGTGCGTGCCTCTGTGCCAGGATGCATACAAAATTCACTTGTACTGCAGGTCTCAGAGCCTGTGTCAGAGAAGCAGACCAAAGAGGGTTTTGACTGCAGTGGTTGACTGCAGAAGAGAAATATGTGCAAGTATGCTTATATCACCATAACGGTGCTGTGTTTGCTGATGCATGTCAGGCTATGAGGTCTGCAGATGGGGAGATGTAGGTAAAGACACACTTTGTTGTGTTTCACCAGAGTAAATCTGTGTACAATTTGGATATAGTCAGGCATGTTAGTTTTTTTTTTTTTTTTTTTTTTTTTTTTTTTTTTTTTGTACGTAAGTACAGCTGGTAAATAGTGCGCTCTATGCATTTGTAGTTCCAGCATAACTGTGTGGTCTGGGAATTAGGAAAACGTTTATACTCATAAGGCCCCTTAAAAACGTATTTATACTAGTATAAGAGGTCTTATATTAGGCCACAGCTTTTCCTGCCATGTACAAGCTACTGTTCTTGCAGGAGGGACTCAGTGGGCACAGGAGAGGAGACAGTTCCAAAGGTGGTGTGGGTATTCTTAGACTCAGCAATCTATGAGAAGTCAAAGAAGAAAATGTGTTTTTCTCAGTACCAGGAAGAGATGAATCTGGGAAGATACCCTTGTATATTTTCTAATGAAACAAAACTACAGCAGATAGGCTGTTGAAAATCACTGCAATAAAGTGTTTTCTGGGTGAACATTGAAAAGGTCTCCCTACTAAAGGAAAACAGGGAACAGAAGAAACTACATTTTATATATGAGTATTATACTTCATAATAATACACTATATTGCAGTATATATACTAGATAAAGCAAAAACAAACAAAAACCCAAAACAAACAAAAAATCCACACAAATTATAAACTGTTCCTCAGAAAGCTAAATAACCCACATAGCTCAGTCAACATCTCTAGAATTGCAAGAGTGATTAATTAGTCCTAAATTGCATGTTAGAATGCAATCTCCATGAAAGCCTCTGAAAGAATTCAATTTTGAAACCTGGTCTGTGTCCTAATATGAATGCAGTGCCTACACTGCTTTTTCTGTTGTGCCTACCATGGTCACATGGTAGACAGAGCTCCTTATATTTTGAATACAGATAGTCAAGGTATTTTTTGCTGGTGAGACAAACCAGTGAAATCTGGACATACATATAAACAAATAGCTAAACATTACAAGAGGATTCTTCTCCTTCCTTCTTAAAATATGGTTCTAATCCTGGTCCAAAGTTACAGTTCCTAGAGAGAGCAAATTATTTTGTTTTTAATGGCTGTAGTCCTGAGCCTTTGACTAAGGTGTCTTCTTTTTCAGGACTCGGTCGAGGTCAAGGATAAATGGGGCTGATATGATCCTGAGGATGCTCATTTTGATTTTTTTCCAGAACTTCTGATGGCTTCAACTTGGCAGAAAACTCAAGAATTCTACAACTGGATCCTAGAAAGTAGAGGTAGGTAGAGATGCTCTCTTAAATAGAAATTTCCACATGAACAACATGATCACAAAGAACAAACCTAGCTGTGTGATCCTCCTATGAGCCCACATTTTTTTTTTTTTTTTCACTAGCAGATTTTCACTTTTCCTTCCTCATCATCCTGAACTTCCTTTAAGTTTTCAAATATATCTCAGAGACACTCCAGTTGTATCACATTAAGGATGATGGGGGATTTTCCCACAGTGGGGAATTCCCAAGAACTTTCTGTTCAATTTACAATGGGCTCTGACAGGATGGCAAGAAAGATGTACTCAGGATTACATTTTAAGTCTGGAATATTATATATATTTATTTATTTTTAATGCATGTGTTGTGGGAAAACACTAAATCAAAGAGTTCATACTCTGAGATTTAAACTCCTTGTGATGCCAGTTCAAATCAAACCAGTAATCAAGAGGCTGACAGAAAACACTGCTCAGTGTTTGAGATTTTTCACTTTGCATTTAGGAGACCTCAGGTCTTCAATAGCTATAAATTCAGTTTGGCAAAGCTCTATCAGACCTATCAAGTCCACCAACGACACACAGCTGGGAGGAGTGGCTGACATGCCAGAAGGCTGTGCTGTCATTCAGTGAGACCTGGACTGGCTGGAGAGCTGGGCAGGAAGAAACCAAATGAAGTTTAACAAGAGCAAGTGTAGAGTCCTGCACCTGGGAAGGAACAGCCGGAAGTATCAGTACAGGCTGGGGGCCGACCTGCTGGAAAGTAGCTCTAAGGAGAAGGACCTGGGGGTCGTGGTGGATGACAGGTTGACCATGAGCCAGCAGTATGCCCTTGTGGCCAAGAGGGCTAATGGGATCCTGGCATGCATTAAAAGGAGCGTGGCCAGCATGTCACGGGAGGTGATCCTCCCCCTCTACTCTGCCCTGGTCAGGCCTCACCTGGAATACTGTGTCCAGTTCTGGGCTCCCCGGTACAAAAAAGACAGGGATCTCCTGGAAAGAGTCCAGCAGAGGGCCACAAAGATGAGACGGGGCCTGGAGCATCTTTCCTGTGAGGAAAGGCTGAGAGATCTGGGTCTGTTCAACCTGGACAAGAGAAGACTGAGAGGGAATCCTATAAATGTGTATAAATATCTGAGGGGTGAGAGAGAAGGATGTAGCTAACCTCTTCTCAGTGGTTTGTGGGGATAGGACAAGGGGCAATGGCTGCAAGATAGAGCACAGGAAGTTCCGCACTGACATGCGAAAGAACTTCTTCACGGTGAGGGTGATGGAGCACTGGAACAGGCTGTCCAGGGAGTTTGTGGAGTCTCCTTCTCTGGAGATATTCAAGGCCCATCTGGATGCCTACCTGGGCAGCCTGCTCTAAGGAACTTTCTTTGGCAGCATGGTTGAACCTGATGATCTTTTAAGGTCCCTTCCAACCCCTACAATTCTGTGATTCTGTGATTAATATAGCCATCTAAGTTCTGTCTTTGATCACTGCAGTGCAGGTGTTCCTACCATCTGAAAGGTAGACATCTAGTATAGCTATTGTAAATTACATCTGAAAAATATGACTCTTTCCATTGATTATGTAAGGATTCTGGGTGATCACTGCCAACTAGAAAAACATTTTTTATATACCAAAATTTCCATGGCATAAATCTTACTCAAAATTTCTTTTAGCTGGAGGATTTGACTAAAAAAAATCCTTGTGTGCCTATCACAGGAGGATTTCGGTCCCACCAACTTCAGCTTTCCAAAATGCTGATTGAGTTTCTTCTGTCTGAACATAGAGGTATTGTTTTTCTTCTGGATACTAGTAGGTTTTGATCACATCTAAGCATGGATATCAGCTTTACAGTTTTTCAAATACTTGCCATCATGCTGGAAATGTTTTCAGGGCAGCACACCCTTGCCTTGTCAAAGAGCAAGGAGCTTAGTAAACACTCATCTATAAGTTACTTTCTCATAGAATCAAACTATTTCAAGATTTTTAATCATGTGAGAAAGCTTTATTAATTGAGTAATTAAGTAAGCAGACACAAGCAAAACAGCGCTGGGTGGCCGGGGAGTCTCGGCTCCGCAAACGGCGCACACGAAGTGACAAACTATTTCATGTTTATACAGCAGAACAATGAATATTCAATTAACGCCTATACATATTCATTACCTAAACCCGCCTATTCTCGCTTCGTATGCTAATTAGCTTATCAGTCCTTTACGCTTGCGCAGATTCTTCCAAGAATTGTGGGCAGGGGTCTTCAGGACGTGGGCAGTGGTCTTTGGGAGGAAGGCCGTATGTCTTCCTCGCAGTGTGCTTTTCACCTTTGGCCTGGAATGTAGTAATTTGGCAGGCTTCCAGTTTCTTTATCGGTCTGAGCTAATTTATGCCCTTGTTGTCCACCTGTTTTCTGCCCGGGACGTGATGGTCTGGCAAGCCCCCGCAACCAATCTCCACACATCCTTTGCCTCCTGGCCCCCCAACAGCACATCCTACAGACTCAGACAACGTCCTCCCCAGCCAACAGATAACCTTGAGTATATATTCTGTATCAATCTCAGTATGCAGACAACAATTCATTCTACTGTCTAGTTAACTAAGCATTCTTTTACATTTAACTATTTACTTGCTTGTTTCAGAGTCCCAGTTATATAGTCTCGTAGTTCCGGATCGGCGTGTCATATTCTGATAGGTTCGAGTATTGTTCTGCGGCTGCGCGTCCTATTGCGAGGGGGTCGTTCTTTTCTCTCTGGTGGTCGTGAAGAGGAGGGTCGCAGTCTTCCTCTGTCTTGGTTCCGTTTATTCTTGGGCGGGGGAGGCGAAGCAGCGAAGCAGGATGTTCTCTACAAATTTGTCTCAGCATGAGATCACAGGGTCTCTGTACTTAACCCTCTGATACCACAGTCTGTTTGCTTAACCACATGTTTCAACCTTTGTTATTATGAAATTTCACCCTTCAGCAATATTTCCTTACTTTATACAATGAACAAATATTCACAATTTATTACAATCTATACTGCTAAAGCAACCTGGAATGCTTTTCCTGCAGATCAACAATCCTTCCTGAGCTCCCAACCCGAAAAAGACAACTGCCATTAAAAATTAAAACAAAACAAAACAAAAAACAACAGCAGCAACAACAACAAACACTTAGCTTTTCTCCTTTGCTGTCCATCCCAGGTTGGCAGTATTCACACACTTCATAGTTAAAAGTCTCAGGCAGTAAGACTGGGCAGTCATTTTATTTTGAGGTCTAACAGCGTTTCCTTGTGATGCCCGGCAGATGGCAAGAGTGTGTTGGTGGTTCTCCAAAGTCATCGAGTTGCTTGATACGGTAAGGAAAGCTCGGCTCGGCCCCGTAACAGAAATGGCGCTGTAAACAAATTGCTCCCTTGTCAGAAAGGGGCAGAGTGCCATAAGCTAATGTCCTTGGTTGATCCTGTATTGATTCAGTTGGTGCTTTTTAGTAAATGCTGTTTTCATGTGTTCTGTTCTGTCTGATAGTGGGAACAAGGCTGATACTGTTAAAGGAGAGGCTGCAGCTTCAGTGTGCTGGTTTGTGACAGACAGCATTTTGTATGCAAGAGCCCAGCAATGCCACAGGATATCATGCTGCTAGTTTTCCTCAAAAATCTCTTTCCAGAAGAAAAGAATCCTTCCTGTGCAGTTTGCCCATCTCCGTCCCAATGGCTGCACACTTTCCACTCCCCAGCACTCTTCCTGTGGGTGGATGTTCCCTCCTGACCACAATGCTGGGGAGAAGCTTTAAGAATGGCTATTAACAGATGGTCCCCCAAAATCTTAGCTGCCAGTTGATTAAGGCTGATGGAGTATCTGCTGCCAGACAGAACATGCCGTTGTCCATTTGGCTGAATAAGAGTGGTTAACTGGGCAGGAAAGAAACTGCACACATACAAGTGTGTGATCTGGTTATCTGACACAGATTTTTCTACAGCTGTGGGTTAAAGGTTTGTGCCCCATGTAAAACTGAAAGTTCACCTGAAGACAGTACTATTTTATAGCTTGTTTGTCAAGTGTTTTCCTATATAATAAATAATTGACCGAACTAACAAGGGAATCATATCTCTCTGATAGGTCAGCAGGAGTAAACTGTATCCTGACCTAAGACTTCTCAGTCTAGTGATCTTTGTGAGACAAATTGACAACACACTGTCTGAAAAGTGAATCACCATGTGGAGCCCTCCTAGGCTTCTTGCCAGTGAGTTCACCAATCCTCTCTCTGCTTTCATCAGCAAGAAAAGCAGCTTTTTGCCAGTCCAGGGTCCCTGAAAAGCAGATTCACTTTTTGATAGTGTGTGTGTATGCAGAAGTACAGTGACATGACATATTCATATGTGAAAATCATTCTCTTTACTAATGCAAATTCCAGAAGGTTTGGACATTCATCACAGCACTGTAGATCATTCTCTGGTACCAGTAAGCATCTAACCTTTGTCCTGAAAAGGATCAGACCAAAGCAGATGCAAATTATATGGAAGCTCAGTCAGAGACTCAGATGAGTCCACTTTGAACCTTGGGACCTGAATCCAAAAGTAAAAATAATTGGGACTCAGTGGAAGAAATTGTACCCTTCAGTTTCTCTTCATTACAGATAGTATAGGATGTATTGCATGTTTTGAATTTCACCAGTTTCTATCAAGAGCAGAGGAAATGGATTCTGGAAGATTTAGAATTATTATTCACTACTATTATCACTTTTTAGCATAAAATCTTCTGTCTAAACACATCCACTCAATATCTTCCTTTGGCTTCTTTCAGGTTTTCATTATTCCACGCAAGAAACAAGAACAAGTGACTTTTCTGCATGGGTATCATCACGGCACTATGCTGTTCAACTTGTGGTCAGGAGTAAAATACGAGCCTGGAGGACAAGGTAAGTGTATCTGGACACCTTGTGTTTTAATTTTCTTGTGGAGGTAGCATAAACAGTGCAGATGGGCTGACAGGTAGGTAGGAAGCTCACTTATTTCTAAAGGTGTGAAAAACATGTGCATTTCAGTTGGTACCATCTGCTCAGCTCTTTGGGCTATTTAGATTGCCTCTTCCAGTAGAAGAATGTGCCAGTCGTTCCCTGTCCACACAGAAACAATATCATCCTATACAAGGACTATTTATATCTCCATCTAGACCAGTGCTCTCCATTCAGCTGGGCCTGATGCAGTGGTACAGGTTCTGTCTCTGTTTCCTGCTCTGACTGTACCCAGTTCTCCCTCACTTCCTTTCTGGTCTGTATTCAGACTGCTTTCTTTTACCGATATAGGTGGGCTCTACACAAGAAGCTAGGTTAAACTCTTTGGGGGGAGCCATTTTGACTACATGGCCTTGACACGTGAATGGTATGAAATGCCTGGGGGTCTGCAGATCAAGTATCACTGCCTTTGAATCACTTCTCTGTCCCAGAACACTAGATATGGGATGGCAACATGTTGAAAGGAGCAGGGAGAATATGAAATACATCCTAGGCAGAATCTTGATTGAAAGTTCACACATACACATAGTATTTTGAAAGCATCATCACAGTGGCTGTGAGCTCACAAAAGGGTTAATTTTGAATGGTTCATATACCTTGTTCATGCTGACTTCTTTACTCCTCAGCTTTCTTTATTGGGATGCTAAACTCCTTTGTACACATCTTAATGTATGGCTATTATGCCCTGGGCAGCCTGGGACCACAGATGCACTGTTACCTGTGGTGGAAGCGTTACCTAACCATCATGCAGCTGGTAATTAATTCATGTGTTTATTTCTGCATTTCCATGTCTTGGGTGTGAAGGCACCTTCTGTCTGTCTCTGTTTCTTCACTGGCACAGGTCTTTGAGTTTGCTGTTTATGGAAATCACCATGTCCTTAGGTTTCCTAATGTATCACTAATAGAGGTGAACTGGATGATTATGTGCTCTGAATGGTACTCTCAGGAAACTACCAAGAGGCCTTCAGTGACTGCATTAGCTTCCAACACTTATCACTCTTCTGCTTTATGTTGCAACCTTATCACCCTCTGGAACCCTGAAAACAGCTTGATCTTGAGGTGTGGGCAGTTACTTGTGAAAGCTTTGGATTGTCAGGTGGGCAGGGGATTGGTCATCCTTCACTGAATTTCTTCAGAAGGGAAGAGTATGTACAACTGCAGACACACAGAGGGGAGTTTAAAAAAATGTGCGAGTTTCACTTGTTCTGTAGATAGGCCCTTTGAATTTTCTCTTCCTCATCTCTGAAGAGATGACAAATTCGTACAACCTTTTTTTTTATTTATTTTTTTTTTTTCAAAGATACAGAATAAAAGCCATGTTCCAGGCAAGGACAATGGTTGTAGTTAAGCATGTGGGAGAGCTAATTCCACATAAAGAGAGGTTATGAAAACAGAAGTATTCAGTTGCCAAAAAGAGAAGGAAGAGCTAGGGTAAATGTAAAATAGTGTTGGGTAGATAGCTGGTCCAGAATTCTTATCTATCCTGAATGGCAAAAGCAGAACAAGAAAATGTTGTATGAAATTAAAATATATTTGTGATGCAAAAGACAGGAAATCCGCTTTCATTTAATATACATTCAGTAGGTAGAACTCATTGCTTCAGGGTATTAAGTGACTTGGTAGAATATAAAGAAAAAAGGATTCATGTAAAAATGGATAAAAGTGATATCTGCACCACCTCTCTCTAAGCTAAAATAGTAATCGAAACCATTATGTGTATAATAATCTGATTAGCAATAGGGAAGAGATGGATTCTCCCACCGTTAGTTTCCATATTCCAAGATAACTGTTATCAGTTTGCGGCAGAAAAATGACACAACGGCAGTGGTGTTCTAATAGGTGGGAGAGGCTGGATTTCAAATCTGCTCCTTGCAGCAGTGGACAAGACTCAATGTTTGGTGGACATGTTGTGTTCCTGTTTAAGTTGTGGAAAACACTGCTGGACTTGAAAAGCAAGGTTTTCAGGGATGTCAGGAGAAACAAGCATGTATTACTCTGGGTTGAGAATGCTTTGAGTGTGTAGTATGTTGTGATATTCTTTATGATGAATTAAACATTCAGCTGGGATATGTAGGGATATCCCTAATCTGTCTGCTTCTTTTTTCCCCCTCCTCCAGTGCCGGATTGTGGACATTGCTGTTCATTCTTCCTACAACCTCTTCACAGAATGCCCGTTCCCTGATGGTTTCAGCATTGCAGTCTTCCTTTACATTCTCAGCCTCATTGCTTTCTTCCTGCACTACTACTATTGGACGTATGCTAGAGGAAAGAAGAAGAAGCTAACTTAAAGAAAACCAAAGAGGAGAGTGAGCATATTTGCAAATTCTCTGCTTCTTCTGTCACGATTGCATGAAGAAAAATGTATTTGGGGAGTGTATGTGAGGCTCTTGTGTGCAAACCCTTGGTTGCCTTCAAATATTTTGAGTTAGGAAGAGAAAATGAACAACATAAACTCAAGGGTTAAGATATTAATGATCTCACTTACTTGAAGGTGGTACAAAGCCAAACCACATAGTCATCAATACAGATGTCTGTGAAATTAGCACCAGAAGTGCTCCACTTTCTGTTCCATCTGTCAGCATGGTTTGCAAAGTCTGTCATTCAACCATGACTCCTTGACTCATTTCTGTAGAGTTTCCATTCATAAGACCATCTCAGCTTACCACTGTAGATGAGGCAAGCTCAAGTGCCTCCAGCCTCAAAGCACTGTCCATGTGACAGCAGCAGCCAGGAATTACTGTAACTGTGGGGTGCACTCACCTGTACACTTCACCCCAGCCTTTCCTATTGAGGAAACTTCCAGTAGGACTGGGACGAATTACAGCTATATGGCCCTTATGGTTTCACTTTATGTTAGTGTAACCACGAAGATATTACTGGATATTACTTTGTCCAACTGAACAGCTGCTTTTGTTCTTTCACTGTTCTGAAGCTAAAGATGGCATTATTGTCTCTGTCACACAAACCTTTCCATCCTGACTAGGAAACTAATGTAGTAAGAATCATAATGTAACACTTTCTGGAATGCTTGTTTGCCTTTTGTTGCTTTCATATTAATAGAGAAGTTTTCATGCATGAGGACTGTTTGGTATTGCTTGCTGTAGATGCCATATTTTGAATAGGAAGAATAAATTGAATGTCTCCGTTCATAACTTTTTTGTCCTATTTGTTTTATTATTATTTCAAAGTTTTGCCTCTTATCAAGATGAAAAGTTTTCTACCACTTTAAGCAATAACTTTCACTACCAAATTGTATGAGTATTAATACAAAATTTATGAAGTCAACTCACTGGCTAGTGCAAAGCTGCATGGCTCCAGTGATTTTATCGATTCACTTGTTGGCTCCTTTTTTGCTCCTAAATCAATTAGAAATAGAGCTTGGCACTTCCATTCATGTATAGACAGTTAAGTAATGTTAAAAATTTGGTCTTGAAAATCTAAAATTCAGTTTTTAAACTATGAAGCGGTATTTATTTATTCCATTCTACTTTTTTGATTAAAAGTAGGGTTTTTTTGTTTGTTTGTTTTTGTTTTTTTGTTTGCTTGTTTGTTTGTTTGTTTTCTTTCACAGTTGAAATGCAAAGTTCTTAAAGCCAAATTCACATCAAATATTAAAAAGTCTATCTTTTATGGAAAAGTCCAGGGGGGTAATCTGCTGCCCACATGAGTGCATGCAAAAAAACTGCACATTTTACATCAATTTGGAACTTAACGGCTACCCAAAATAAATGCTACTTGTTCATCACTGATTTGTGTGCATATGCCAAACTTTTCCCTTAGTTGCTACATTCACATTTATAAGATAAATTAGTATTCTTCCATTCCTTTTCCTCCTTCTTCCCACACAATGATTCTGTGGTATTACCACAAAGATACGTTATAAATGTAATTTCATTGATTTGAGTATTCTGATTTTCATTGGTGAATATGAAAAGTAAATCAGGCCTTATTTCAATGTGTGTGTTAGCTGTTCTTTGTGCCAAATATTTCTCTCTGCTACTTCTTATATGAATTATGCTGCTTTTTCATACTATAATGCAACTGTTGTTAAAGCTTTAAATAATAAACCTCTGGGTTGAGTCCTCAGTTCTTCTCTTTGTTTGGTGTTGCAGGAAAAATAAACCTGCTGTGTATCTAACATATTGTATTCACGATCAAGGTTTCCCAAGAGGCCTCTCCAGCACTGAAGAATGGTGCAAGTAAAGCTTTTATTGTTTTTATCCACTTAGCGATTCACTTATGTCTGTGTCCAGCAGTACATTTGACCCCATAGTTTCATGGTAGAGCATAGCTCTTCCTGCAGCTGGATATATTATCCATGCTTACAAACAAATCTAATGAATTTTAGCTCTTTGTATGTGAGGGATCAGGAACAGATCTTGAGCTGATTTTCCCATCCCATAAGCTTTCTCAGATTTCAAGGGCTAAAGGTTCTGATTTCAAAGGTTACTAATTTCAAGGGCCTCACTAATAATTTTATTCCAGAGTTGGCATAAAATATTTTGTTATTCTTTGATTCATTAATAACTCATGACTGCTTAGAAAGTAGAAATTAGATGGAAGTTTGGGTAAGATTACTCAACACATTGGGTAAGATTACTCAGCAAATCTACTCCTTTAAAAATAATAATAAAAAAATATATATAACTTTTTATTGTTGTTTTAAGCAGTGCATGCAGATTAATTTGTATATGACAGAGCTTACTGCAGTGGATTCTAGACTGTGACTGGCTGCATAGTTAATGACAAAATGCAAAGGAATGAATTTGCCACCTGGTAGCTTGTAGTAAGTGACCGAGCACCTAACACACATCACTGTAACTGTTTGTCCTAGACAAATAACCTCTGATCTATCTCTACCTGTCCTTCTTCCTTAGCCTGGGTTAGTGGCCTGATCTTGCATTTCTGAACTGGTAGGAACATTTTGTCAGTGTGACTTCAGTGGGCGTAGGATGAAAATGAAGTTATTTTCATTTGAGTGATAAGGAAGGATTAAGTTTGCCCAGAAACATCCTGCTTTGCATACTTAAATAGATGTTTATGTAGAGCACAACTATTGGAAAAGCATCAGAACAAACAAAATTCAATTCACTTGTGAGACTACTTGCTTTAACAGGGAAGATAAAGTTGCATAGGTATAAACTTCTGGCTCTTCAGGTCATGATTCTTTCCTCTTTTAGATTGCATTCCTTTGTCTTCATTCTTCTGTTTTAAATTGGGATATCTGAGTTAGTACTGTCCACTTGCTGTTGTAACAAAAGCAAAAAGCTGAGAGTACAGGTACATGATTCTGGAATTTAAAAGAGAATAAAGACACAGAATAAGATTTCCCCTCTAAGCTAAGTCCCTAGAGTTAAAGATTACATCACAGTAATGCACTGTAAGTCACAAGGGCTGGAAATTACAAATTGCAAATTTGGATGATTCATACTGTCTGGCAGAGTCCAACACTTTGAGGCTGAATTGAAAATATCCTATTGCAGCTGGATTTATACAAACCTTTGGGCCAAATGTTGATCCCACCAATATCAATGACAAAGCCTGCAGACTTCGCTGGAAACAAGATGGCACAGCTGTGTGAAAAACAACGCACTCAGCTACATGGCGTCGTTTTGGTGTAAGCAGACTCGAATGCTATTCAAGCTCAATGGATGACTTTCAAGGTCACAGTTGTGTGCAGGTGTCTACCTTGTGAAATGTGGGTCATTATACCTCCTTGGAGTAGTTTGCACTCACAAGATGTAAAGCATAATGTAAGTAGTCTGTTTAAATGAACAAGCCTGATATCTGGTAGTGCTCAACATCTTTCCTACTGTTCAAGTCAATGTAAATTATGGATGTTTTGATCAAATTAATTTCAAATTAACCAAATCATTTACTCAGTGTTTAGTTTCTCTTGGAAGATAAATGAGAGGGTTCTAATTTTAATCAAAACAAAATACAAAAAAATAATCAATTACTATTTAATGTTTTTTCCATCAGTGTGTGATGGAAAGTTTCCAGAAGAATTTATGTTTAAAATTGCATAGTAATATAAAAGTCTGCAACATGATTGGGTTTTAACTATTAGAGTGTTTTTGGATGCTATCAGAAAATATGTCAGTGTATATTTAAAAAACAACAACAACAACAACAACCAGAATTACTCTAAACAATCAATTAAGCAAAAGCAGGATGCCTTAGATTGCTTTGTACAATAAATAAAGATCTGTTGATACAGATACAAGACACCTCCAAGCTAAACATTCAAAAAAAAAAAAAAAATCAGCTGTTACTATATATAGAAGAGTGTGAATTTGTTGAGTTCATTAATAAATAACTTCATGGATTAGGCCTTGATAGATGAAGTGCTTGCATCCAGATGTTTAGTGTGATTTGTCAATGGCCTTGTACTTAATCCTCCTGAACAGGAAATAAGAGTCTTTTCTCTGGGGTCTCCCTTGGGGACTGTGGCAGTCTCTCTGTCACACGCTCTCTCTCTGGCCTGAATCATCACAACAGAGGATCAGGCTGCTGGGGAATTAACCAAGTGGAGGAGGCTCAGATTTGCCTTTAACTCTTTCATTTTCTTCTCAGCTTTAGATGGCCTCCTCACCATATGACATGATGGGAATGTTATTTAGTCAATACACGGAGATAAAAAAGTGGAGTTGCCCAAGTTGTCCCACAAGGTGTATTTGTGGGATCCCTGTCCCCACAAAATGTGTCAAAGCTCACATGCTTATTTCCACCACCACGGAAGGGTGGGGCTGTGGGTATATCAAGCCTGTGGAGGCTGGTGGATGTGTATCCACATCTCAGGATTGTATTTTAATTTTTAGGATGCTGCTGCTCTACAGCTGCTGTCAGTGATAGAGTTGGCCCAGAATGGAGTGCTTGTGAAAGGGAAGGATGTCTCCAAGGTGTCCCCAGCCAAGTATGCCAGAACATGCATAGCACGTGTGTGTCTGCGTATGGGTAGATGAATGCAGCATCCCCAGACTGCCTCCATTTCTGATCTCTCTACATGTGAAACCCTCACATAGGACAGGTCATTCATTTCTCAGGAAGGCATCATCTTGCAGTGTGGGAGCATCCTACTGAACAACAGCTCCCAGAAACTACTCTTGCTGCATAATAGCATGGGTGCTATGCATCAGCCATGACAGCTTGGGTCAGCCAGCTGCATCTGTCTCAGTACCTCAGAGGAGGGAAAGGCCAGAGCTAGCATGAATATACATCATATGCAGGCCAAGCTGATGAGGTAAAGAAATTACAGACATCTCATGTGTGGTGCACGTGATTAAACAGCTCGGAGCATAGTTATGTGTAATTCAGGTTCCTTGCAGGATGCTGTGCAAGGCAAAATGATAAAGTCCTTCTTTTATCCCCATGGAGACACTGATAAAGGAGAAACTGGGAATCTCACCTTTAGGGAGAAGACAGAAAATCTCTATATTGGACAGAATTTCTTCTGTAAAGCTTTTGTGTGTCTCTCATAGGAACTAGCTGGTAAAGCAGGGAATCTTGGAAGAATCACAGACTAGATGACGGGGGGGGGGGGGGGGGAAGGAAGAAACACTAGCATCACCTCGTTTAGAGGGGATGACAACAGGCATCATGACTGGATTAGGAAAATTGAGTGACAGTGGGAATTTCATGGAATGGTAAATTTGGGTGTGGATGTACTGGAATGTATGGGATTGACTGCACATGTGCATGTGTTTAGGGCAAAAAAAATAATTTATTTATTTATTTTTTGTTAACTCACCAGTATAGAGAGAAGTAAATTCTTGTCAGAGAATACCTGGTTATAACATCAGTAGTGCAGCACTTGGTATGTCCCACTAGTCTTGTGTCATATTTTCTCTCAATATTTTTGCTTTCCACTGTTTGGGCTGCTCTTCAAGAAAGTGCTTGTAGTCATTTCATCACACTCAGAAAATTAGGAATGCTTATTTAGCATTGCCCTTTGAAGTAGGTGTTTCTTCCCTTTTAACATCATCCTCCCACTTTCTCTTCACCCTTTCCTCCCCTCTTCCCTTGCACCCACATCTACAGATAGCATCCTAAATTGTCAGAATTGTTAGAGCTGCAAAGAATATAGATATATTCTACTTAAACTAAACAGAGCAGCTGTGTTTTCCTGCTATATCGATTAGTAAAATACATTTTCTTCATCAAGTTTTCAGTAAGGCTTTCAGTAAGATGAAAGTGAGCAAGTCTGTCTTTTTCTTAGCACTTCAGCATAATCCCATCTGCTTGCAAATACAGGATGTGAACACTGCAGCACAACATTGGAAAGGGCTAAAAACTTGGTCTTTAATCAGGGTAGCATGATTCAGTGTAATCTCTCCCAGGCATCATTGAAGTGCAGCTCCCTCTTGTTGATGAAGGAATGGGAGAATGGATACATCAGTCTGAGAAGCAGCAAGAAGCAGCCCTTTTTTTTCTGCCCACAGAGTCATCCCTCCTAGGCTGAATTCCCCAAAAGGCTGTCTGCCACAGCACTGAAGATACTTACTGAGTAGGGGAATTTTTGAAAGTATCTCTAGGAGTGGGAGGTGAAATGTGGGAACAGGACTAAGAATGGATGTGGGTTTCTATGAGGGACGCTCGAAAGTGTGGGAGAGGTTTAGCATGCATATGTCCCTCTAGGTGGTTGGTTTGGCTGTGGGAGCCTGCAGACAGTGGTCTCATGCAATGACAGGTCATGTAAACTGAAGGTGGTTGCACGCGAAGGCTAAATATCACCCTTGTGGGGTGAGTTCCCTGAAAGGGGGTTTTGCAGATGGAGAGAGGGCAGGTGTGTATGTTTGAACACATGCAGGAACAGCACACTGCATGAAAAACCTATAGAGTTGAGGGAACAAGCACAGGTGCTGTCAAGTCATTTGGTTTTTGTTGTGTTACTGCTAATATTATTGTGCAGATGAAAGCACAGCTGAGTGTCTGTGGATACCTGTGACTTGGCCTTGTGATAGAGACATATTCACTGAGAAGAATCCAAAGGTGTTTGCTGTGATGGCCACGCACTACAGCTCCTGGGGTGCAATTTATTAATTCCAATTGGCATTGCCTCTGGGAGATCTGTGTGAACTTGTCTAGGGATGTTGCCTCTTTAAATAAAAGATTAGTCCTGAGGCAAAGTTTGGAGGGGAAATATTTTGCATTAGAGGAGATGACGTATCTGGAAAAGCAGACCAGTTTCCAGCGTGGAAGACTTTCATTCAATTATCATCCCTGACATGCAGTGCTAACAGGTCAGCTGTTATTTGTCAGGGTGCACAGCTGTGCCTGTATTTATTGCAAAGTTTGCCAGTTCCAAAGGGTATTATAATACACTTTAGCAGTCTGATACATTCCTGTAAATCAAAGGCCCATTATTTTCAAAGGGCTGCTCTAGAAAACATATCTGTAATTTTGTTTCTAGGAATTACTTGTGAGTCAATTGGCCCTTTGCTTCACCTGCACAATAGCATAATAGGACAGTGATTCTGTGCTCAGATCACAGAGGTACAGTACAGAACACAACCATGTCATAGACAAATTATCACTTACAATAATCATTCAAATTAATCCTGGTTTTCTATTTTGGTGTGGTTTCTAATATCTTTGGGCATATTTCATATACAGAAGTAATGGATTAAATTAAGTGAAAAACCCATTAATCCCAGTGAATCTAGTTAAAGTGTTTGATGGATCTATGAGTACTACCACAGGGATTCAATAAAAATGTCTCTGCAGTGATACCGTCTGAAAGGCAAAGTGTTTTTTCACTTAATATTTCCTACACTTGGTGTTGTCAGAAACCCAGAAACCCAGAAGACTATATGTATACGTTTTAATCCTACAGTATTTGTGTACATATTTAGAATATTTTCCGGTAGACCTTGCATAGAATAGATAAACTCGTGGTTTAGCATTGATTGCATTACTGAACTGTAATTGAAGTCGTCATATCATATAAAGCTGCTTCAATTCATTTTCTCGAATAAAATGTGCGTCTATTGAAACGTATCAGCCTTGGATGTGGGTTTAAGGATGCATCACGGGGAAAGCATGGTCCCAGACTGCAATTAATAACCTTGATTTCTGCTGGCTTTAGAAACACCCTCTGGAGCTGCATAGTGAGGGCGAGGGGGAGGCTGGGGAGCAAAGCAAAACAAAGCAAAACATCCCCAATCCCTTTCTTTGTTCTCAATGCTCTGGGGGACCGGGGGGGGGGGGACACACCGGGAATCCCCGGGGCTTTCGATTATTATTTTCCTGATGGGTGGAGCGGGGTCGGACAGCCGGAGCCCCCCCCTGCGCGCAGCCGCTTTGGCAAGTCATCTAAGCGTGGGGGCCGCACGGTAAACACAGCTGTAGGGTCGGGGGGCTGCGGGGGCTGCGGGGCGGGCCGGGGACGCGGCAGCCCGGGGAATAGAGGGGGATGCGCGGAGGAGAAGGGATCCTCGTTGACGTCAGGAGATCGCGGTGATCTCCCCTTCATATCCGGGTCCCCGGGCAGCTCCCCCGGGCTGCTCGGCGCTGCGAGGCGGGGGCCGCCCGGAGGTGGCCGGCGGCCACCGCAGCATGCCCGCCTCCCGCCGCCGCTGCCCATGGAGATCGCACTCGTGACTCTGGAGAACGGCGGCGCCACGGCTATCGCGGGCGGCGAGGATGTTGCGACCGGCGGTGGCGGCGGCGGCGGCGGCGGCAGCAGCAGCGGGCGGGCTCGGCGACGGAGCGACCTGCTCCACATCGCGGGCTCCGCCACCGCCGCGCCGCGGCTGAGCGACGGCAAGGAGGGGGCACCGCCGGGCCCCCGCAGCGGCAGGGAGGGCAGCGTCAACGGGCGGGCGCCGCCCTTCCAATCGCCCCAACCGGCACCGCAACAGCTGCCCCAACCGGCGCCCCAACCGGCACCTCAACCGATGTCCCAACGGGTACCCCAACTAATACCACAACCGGTACCCCAACCGGCACCCCAACTGGGACCCCCCGAGGAAGGGGGCCACCGGCGGGGCATGGCCATGGCAACGGCGGGTGAGGAGGAGGAGGAGGTGGCAGCAGCGGCGAGCTGGGGCGCCCTGCACCACCAGCGGGTGCTGATCAACATCTCTGGGCTGCGCTTTGAGACCCAGCTGGGCACCCTCAACCAGTTCCCCGATACGCTGCTGGGAGACCCGGATAAGCGCATGCGGTACTTTGACCCACTCCGCAATGAGTACTTCTTCGACCGCAACCGGCCCAGCTTTGATGGGATCCTTTACTTCTACCAGTCCGGAGGCAAGCTCCGCCGGCCCGTCAATGTCTCCATCGATGTCTTTGCAGATGAGATCCGTTTCTACCAGCTGGGTGATGAGGCCATGGAGCGCTTCCGAGAGGATGAGGGCTTCATCAAGGAGGAGGAGAAGCCTCTGCCTCGCAATGAGTTCCAGCGCCAGGTCTGGCTCATCTTTGAGTACCCTGAGAGCTCTAGCTCGGCCCGGGCCATCGCCATTGTCTCCGTGCTGGTGATCCTCATCTCCATCATCACATTCTGCCTGGAGACCCTGCCCGAATTCAGGGATGAGAGGGAGATGTCTGTGCCCTTGCCCCCACAAAGTGGAGGTTTGAATGGCACGACCAGGGACCCTCTACCCATGCAGCCACCCAGCAGCCTCTCAGACCCCTTCTTCATCATTGAGACCACCTGCGTGATCTGGTTCACCTTTGAGCTCCTCGTACGCTTCTTTGCCTGCCCCAGCAAACCCGAGTTCTCCCGCAACATCATGAACATCATCGACATTGTGGCCATTATCCCCTACTTCATCACCCTGGGCACGGAGCTGGCCCATGAGCAGCAGCAGCCTGGGGCTAGCAGTAGCAATGGGGGTGGGGGACAGCAGCAAGCCATGTCCTTGGCCATCCTCAGAGTCATCCGCCTCGTCAGGGTCTTCAGGATCTTCAAGCTCTCCAGGCACTCCAAGGGGCTGCAGATCTTGGGACAGACTTTGAAAGCCAGTATGAGAGAGCTTGGACTCCTCATCTTCTTCCTCTTCATTGGGGTTATCCTCTTCTCCAGTGCTGTCTATTTTGCTGAGGCTGATGACCCTGAGTCTCATTTCTCCAGCATACCCGATGCTTTCTGGTGGGCTGTGGTGACCATGACCACTGTTGGCTATGGGGATATGCGACCTGTCACCGTGGGGGGCAAGATTGTGGGTTCCTTGTGTGCCATTGCAGGTGTGCTCACCATTGCCCTGCCTGTCCCTGTCATTGTGTCCAACTTCAACTACTTCTACCACCGAGAGACTGATCATGAAGAGCAAGCTATTCTCAAAGAAGAGCACAGTAGTGTTCAGGGCAGCACAATGGGGGGAGATGCTAAGAGAAGATCCAGTAAAAACTCTCTGAACAAATCTGTTGTGCACTTGGAAAACAGTGAGGGGTTCAACAATGGCACCAGCTCTTTAGAGAAAAGCAATATCAAAGCTAAAAGTAATGTAGATCTCAGAAAATCCCTCTATGCTCTCTGTCTGGACACCAATAGGGAAACAGATCTGTAAGGAAAGGAGAAAATTAGAGTTTAGAGATGCACAAGGATTTGCTCCTGTCAGAAACTTGCTACTATTCCTATTATTTTCATACCAGTTAGTTTTTTTAATCAGGCTACATTTTATAAATTGATCACTGTCCTGAGCAGTCCTTCAGGAATACATGTTTATATGTTCTTTTTCCATGACACGAAGGGTCACCTATTTTTAAAATAGACTAAGAATAAGCTATGCTCCATGATGCAGGAGCTGGTAAATTATGAAAGTGCAAAATCTAATTTGTAGAAACTTATTTTAGCAAATAGTGTTTGGTTTTAAATGGGTCATTTTTAAGCAATTCAGTTGCTGCAAGTTTAGTATTAAAGATTTTGGGGGATGTGTGTGTGGAGAATGAATGGATTTTGGGGTGGAGGGAAGTATGAGGGTTTTTTTGTACTGTAGTTTCAAACTGAAATTATTCCAATATATTTTATATCTGTATATCTGTATTTATGGGTGAAAAGGGTTTTCTTATTCCTGTGAAATACTACTTGATTAAAGCACTAGGGACATTAGCACTTTCAGAGTTTTCCACTTGTGATCAGTACAGATCTGTTTGTCTAGTATGTGAAGTGAATTTGGTGCTCTTAACCCAATAGCAGAAAATTGTTATTGTCAATGGACATATTCGTTTCTTGTGAGCCTTAAATTATTAAATATTGTAGATATACTTCTTTATAAATAATTTTATTAATTAACTGACTCTTTCAGAATTTCTAAATATTAGGTCCTGTGCTTTCTGTCCCCTCAGAAAAAAAGAAAAAAAGAGTATGTGCAGCTTTATTGTTATTATTATTATTTAGTTTTACAGTTTTATACTTTCATTATCTTTTTGAGACTAAAAGAAAAGTAGTACTGGCTGCTGTTACTAGATTTGATCCAAGTGCACAACAGATCAAAAACAGTAGGGAGGGGATAGATGTAACATGAAGGTAGAATATGAGTGCAGTATCTGCAAAACGACTCCTTTATTCTACACTCCAGATTGCTTTGGCACATGTATCAGTAACCTCGCTGTATCTATACCATTTGTGTACATAGTTCACTGTTTTTAATTATCATAGACTGGAAACGGATGGCACTTAAAGAATCTAATATGTCTTGCCACACTACTGAAATAACCACTGCATGGCATATACCTCGGATTCGGATGGAAAGCATCACCTTTCACCAAAACACATCCTTGTTTTCCTTTATTTCCAAACAAAACATTTTCAATGCTGCAGATATTACTGTTAAGATGTTGTTGAAAGATGAATGAGAAATTATCTTCGTCCTGATAACACAGCACTGTACAACTTACTGGTGAAGACTGACACAAAGTTGCTTCTTTAAATCAAGGTGCTGTGTTACTATTTTCCTTGCAAATGACATCTCTTCCCCTCAGTCTCCTGTGGTATCGCTGAAGGATATTTCATATCTTTACCAAGTACAGTGATACTGGAAAACTAGCAGAAAGGATTCTTGATTGTCAACACTCAAGGTTTGCTTTTATATTTTTTTTTCTATCACTTGAGTAAATATTAAGTTGGGATTGTGGTTTATTTAAGTACCTCAGATATATGCACTGCAGTAAATTTAAATCAGCCTTTGTAAACAGTGCTTTAACATTTTCAACCTAGACACAAATTGTGCTTACTTGTCCCTTACCATGCCCATTTAATGATAATGGCCAAATGAATGACATTTTCCTTCCTATTCAGGAAAGCAGTCATGATGAGTGCCAAGCAAGTAGAATTTTTCATGTTTAGTGTGAAGAACTGTTACATAAATCTCAGCCCAAAACCAAAATATGGAGAGGGGGAAGGGAAATGGGGAGGAGATTGAATCTGAAAACAGAGAACTGTCTCTTTCACATTAATTGTATGTGTTGGTTTCTTAGGTGTTTTGCTTGTTTATTTAGATGGACAATTATGTAATATGCTGAGAAGCTATCTGCACTAGACTAACAAAGTGCCCAGTCCAGGTGCGTTCCAGATTTGGGCAGCTCTGTGCTTTAGTGAGGGTTTTTTGCATCAATGTGAGGTGCAGAATTAGCCCTTTGATGAGGCTGAATCTAAAACAGAACAAAGAAATGGTATAATTGCCTGTTGCAATTGCTATGATCTAGGTCGTTGATTGACTTAAAGTGAAGCTTTTTCATTCAGGGAAGTATTTTTATTGTCTTTCAGTGATTAAATCCATCTAACTCACCTGAATGAGTACCAAACAATTCATTGAGCTTTGCAGGATCACATTTTGGTGGTGTCTTCCCCGATGACTACCCTCACTTTTCCTGACCACTTTCTTCTTCTATAGTTACCTCTTCCAGTCACACGCTCTGGTGAATTAGACTGTCAGCTTGCCAGAGCAGGGACTTTGTATACGCACAGTCCCTTGTTTAACAGTGGAACCCTGCTTATGGCTAAAGCTTTTGGATATGAATAATCTGAAAGTAGTATGTAACAGAAATTATTGCAATTAGTGGAGAAACACTGGTGTAAAAGTGATGTAGGTGGAAGCAGATCAGGCCTACGCGTCTTAAAAGCTCATTGCTAACAGAAAGGGAAGGTCTGGCCTCCCTCCTTCCTTATCACTTTTCTTTCTCCTGTTTTGTGCCTTTTTTATTTTATTTTATTTTATTATTATTTTTATTTTTATTTATTTATTTTTTGCTTACCAATAACTGGTTCTGTCCTTGTGCAAGTACACGTGCAAGTGATGCCTCCTATTCCAGGAGCTCCAGAAAATGCAGAAAATCCAGTGCAGTAACAACGGCACCAAAGTAGATAGTTTTCTGTTAAATTAGTGATCTGGAAAGCAAGTGAATGCCAAAGCCAGTGCAAGGAAGGAGGGGGAATTTCAGTAGTTCAGAGAAGTGAGCAAGCAGGGAGGAGTGAAATCCTCACCCTTCAGTATCATTGAACTCTTACATTGTAACGACTGCTTCTTGAACCTCAATTAGTGTAGTTATCACAGGACTTGGTCTTGCAAGATGCCGGGAACCTTTAGCTTCCCTCTGGAGCCAGTATACTCTGGATTTCTGCTATAACTTAGCGCAGAATTTGTCCTAATCAAGATCAAGCTCTGTGAGAGCAAAAAACCCTAATTTTTCCCCAAGGTTGGATGATGGCTTGTCAAATCATTCTTCAACCTTCAGTTTGGACATACTTCATTTTTTCCCTAATAAAACAACGGGACTTTCCAACAACTACAACAAAAATATGTTCTCAAAATATAGTTGAAAATATAAGTGCAGTCTGAACTCAGCTTTGACACCTTTACAAGGATGTATAATTCTGTTGGCTTATATTACAATAAAGTATATGCTTTCTGAAGAGAGAGGTTGCTGCCAGGCACTGAGTAATACAACCAGAAACATGGTTAGAGTACAGTTCAGAAAAGCATTTACTATGGGCTCATGTTTAAGTACATATTTAAGTGAAACATTAATCAGCAAGTATTTTGGTTGCACTGATCTTGGAGATTGTTAAAGATGACCTACATACCTTGCTGAAACCTTAGGGCCATTAGTTTCTGTTGGACTTCAGTGCAAATATTTAGGTACCTGGTACAGTTTGTGAGCCTGAAAACAAGTGGTCCTGCAGGACATTGAATCAGAACACCAGATTCTTACTGCAAAAAGAATGCCTGTCCCTGCAGCCACTATTCATCAGAGCAGTACTGTTGACATGATCAGTAGCAAACTGAGTACCAGGACTGCTTTCATGAAGAATTACCACTTTGGCTTGGATAAGATTGTGACTGCATTTTCCAGCAGCAAGAACCTCCACTCACCCTAGTTAATTTTGTTGTCAAGATCCTTCACTGATTTCAGTAGGCACCATGTATCTGTCTGTGCCTGGGATACAAACAGTGCAGAAGCATTGTAACATGTTGATGCAAATTGATGATGCAAAAGAAAATGAGAGGAAAAAGAGAACCAAATCTGAGAAAGTTCATATAAATGTGAAAGAAGGAGGAAAATATAGGCTGTGCATGCCAAATTGTAGGCGCGCTTCAAGAAGGAAATCTGTCAAACAGGTTTTATGTTAGCTGACCTGGAATGGAAAGAAATTTGAATAAAATCTGTCTAGAATATCACAAGCCACAAGATATCAGACCTTAATGAATAACAAATCATTGTAAATATTAAAAATAAATATATATATAAAAGGAAAACAACACATTTTTGTAAACCTTCGTCTAGGAGCTATGTCACAAAAGATTCCTAACGCCACACATGCCTGTATGCCATAGCCATTAATGGCTTTTAATCTTGAGCAAGACAATATGCACTGAAATGCATTACCCTTCCATTTTGGGGATGCTGAACTGAATATTATTTTGGGTCATGGTTAACATGAGTTTAGGTTGTTCAGCATGGCTCCAAGGGGAGTCTATATTCCCCTTTTACTTTTCCATCATTCTAAAAAAGATAAAACAGCAACTGTTATATAACATCATTCATCTCCCAGTGCTTTATGAACAGAAGTACAATGATCTTATACATGCAAACAGTGTAAGAGAAATAGCTGTGGAAGGGAAGACCAGGCTTTTCATAGGGGGAGAGGGCTAGGAGAGGCACAAATGTAAGTGGGCTTGGCTGGACTGGGTCATCTGAAACACGAGATCACCAAAAGCAGTGAGGGAGGGAGGGAGGGAGGGAGGAAGAGAGGAAGGGAGGGAGGGAGGGAGGGAGGGAGGAAGGAAGGAAGGGAGGAAGGAAGGAAGGAAGGAAGGAAGGAAGGAAGGAAGGAAGGAAGG
>CM021765.1:78068394-78098241 GCA_011076525.1 Nettapus auritus | reverse complement strand
ATTTTTTTTTTTTTTTTTTTTTTTTTTTTTTTTTTTTTTTTAACATAGAATCACAGGCAGCTGTGCAGGAGGAGAGTTCTTGTAGCAATATGGAAAGGTCTTTGAGATTTTATAAGTTGTTTGTATCAGCATCAGAAGGAGACCTACAAGACTTAGGTGAGCAGGCCGATATCATAGCTATCAAGTTACAAACAAAAGCTCCCTCAAGGTTTATAGTTCTCAGAAAGAGTTTGGAGCTGAGATATCCAATAAATAACTCATCAGAGGGTCACAAACAAGATAGTGGGGAAAAAATCCCATCTGACAGTGAAGAATTCTCACAAAAGAAACCAGAACAATATTTTATTAATTACAGTTTGCAATTAGTTATCCTGATATCCTGTGAGTTTCTTTCAACTCCTCCTTTTCTTTTTAAGTTCAGGCTGAAAGGCAAATAAAGTGTAAGAGCAAACCCTTTCCTTATTACAGAAATAATTGGTTTTGTGCAGTGGTGCATTATGAGTAGGGTATATGAGAAACAAAACTCTCTCATTAGAGCCCTTACAATGCCATGTCTCCTTCTAATGTTGTGCATACCTGGGCCTCCCTGGCACTTCCTGGCTGTGCTAGTAGAGAATTCCCAGGCTCAGCACCCCATATAGGGGAGCTTCTGGGTTGCTTAGGCTTTGCTTGATTTTTTTCCATACCCTTCATATTTCACTAGTGTGAGAGGAAAACAGTCTACTCTCTGTGTGTGTTTGGTATTATGCATAGAGGAAAGAATAAAAAATCTTTAAATGATGAGGGACATATTTTTTTCTATGTATTTTTTTTCAGAGTGCTCTGTGAAACTGCCACTCACAGATTAGTGTCCTTTAGAAATCTCCACAAATAAAGCTTATACTGAAAATCTTTAAAATACAAACAACCCTAAAGATAATGAGTCCAGCTCTTCATAGCTGAGCAAACTTTTATTGACTTTAAATGAGGTTTTGTTAAACCAGGTTTGGCATTTGGAAAAGAAAACTTTAATAGCAAAATAACTTGAATGTTCATCTTTTTAAAGTCTATTTAAAGGATTTTAATGCACCAAGATGCACTCCACTACATTTAAATAAAGGCAGCTTCTGTCACTTACTGCTAATCATCTAATAGGTTTCTGTATGGAATTTGAGCTGATGGGGGAAAAAAGAGAAAGGGAAAGAAAGGGCAACAGTTAATGCTAGTTTTAACAACTAGCACTCCAGGTTAGTATAAGTGAGTAAATGTAACACTTAATTAAAATTCTGACTTCTTTTACTCCATCCATATAAATTGTTGGTAAGACAAAATATCTTGTCTTCCACTTTTATGAACACTTACTCTGCTATAGTGGTGTATGTTGTATAGAACTCCACAGTGAGAATTGCCATTCTCCAGATTTGCATTGGTGCAAGTAAGACTGAAAGTTCTTCCTCACAACTTTCCTTACTCATGACATGAAGAGATTCCAAGCATTAAAAACTAGCTAATTTTTTCTTGACCCACACTCCAAAAATTAATCTCAGGCCTAAAAGGATTTGAGGTTTTCTAGTTTAGAAATCAATCACTTTTATTATTGTTTTCACATAGTTCAGGGTGGGAACAAGAGTCAATTCAAATGACTTTCAAAAGTCATTTTCTTTTGGACCATAGTCCAAATAAGCATGTAAAGCAGAAAAACATGAAAGAGTATTGAATGGATAATAATAGATTCCTTTCCCTTTTAAGACTGAAGGTCAAGAAGTTGAGATAGCTGACAAACAAGTGAATCAGGTGGAAATGAAGTAAGAATATTCTCTTGTTATCCCCTTGGACACAAAGACATGGTAGGTCTATCTTGAAGAAACTGCTTTGGTTAAATTGAAGCTATTTTCAGGCTACATAATGCTTCCTTTTCTCTGTGTAGTAGCAAGAAATAAAGATGGAAGAATCCAGCTTTGCAAATAGATGCACTGAATTCCTGAAGAGATAGGTTGCTCTAAAAGCAACCAATAAAAGATACAATAAGGTATTAGGAAGATACGAAAGCCTTGGAGAAAATGGGTTTATAGAAGGTTGTAAAGCGGGGTAGAAAGTAATAGTGAATAACTTAAAAAATAATTGAAATCCCCAAATTTCAGCCCAGTGAACCGTACTGAATCATGGGTTTCTCTCATAGAGAATGGTCAAGTACCCAAACTGTCAATTTTAAAAATAAGCAACATTTGTTTTATTATGTGAGCCATAGATGCTAGTATAAGGCCAATGAAATCCATTCTCTCTGCTTGTTAGCATAAAAATAGTGTGGGCTTGTGGCTGCTTTAAAAGACAAACAGACTGATGAGCCAGCCTTACTTTTTCCTGTAATTGACACCAAAGGCATAGAATAGTTTTATTAAAGCTTATGTCTAAGTCTCATAGAATCACATACTTTTTGTTTGGAAAGGTCCTCTGGAGGTCTGGATTTCAGCTGCAAAACAGGATTCCTGTCAATGCTAGATCAGATCAGTGGCAGCTGCCTCTACCCATGTCTTGAAAATCTCCATGGGAGGAACTTCAATCAACAGTCTGGGTTACTTGCTCTAGGGCTACATTTGATCTCGGTGAAACACTTAATGACGAGCTTGAACCTCCCAAGATTTATGCAGATATGGAGTGATGTGGCTTAATCCTGTGGCTTAAGACTGCTATTTCAAATACCAGAAATTCACTGTTGTCTGTAGCATCAAGCTATTTCAAACTAATTCCCAACCATGCAGACATAGTCATCACTTCTGTGATGAGATGCTCTTTATCTCATGGTCTCACTGCTTTGCACTACAAATATTGTCACTGAAAAATGCATGCAAGAGGAGTGGAAGGCAGGAAAACTTGTAGCAACTGGTTTTTCAAAGCTAATCTCCTCGACACCTCTCTTGGAAACAAAGCCTGTGATTGTTAAGGTAAGTGTTTCCTACAAAGAACTTTGTGGGTCATTATGCAAACACAAAGACAAACCCAGAATTGTGCATTCATTAGCTAGCATATTTTCAGTGAAACTACCTGTTACTTATTTCAAAAAATAATCTTGTGTCAATGAATAGTCAGAAGTAGAGCTGTAGCATTCACAGCATCTGCCTACTTAAAGACCTCACATAGGTGTTTGTAAATATTTACACAATCACAGAATCACCTAGGTTGGAAGAGACCTCCAAGATCACCGAGTCCAACCTCTGACCCAACACTAACAAGTCCTCCATTAAACCATATCCCTAAGCTCTACATCTAAATGTCTTTTAAAGACTCAACCACTTCCCTGGGCAGCCTATTCCAATGCTTAACAACCCTTTCAGTAAAGAAGTTCTTCCTAATATCCAACCTAAACCTCCCCTGGTGAAACTTTAGCCCATTCCCCCTCATCCTGTCACCAGGCAAGTGGGAGAATAGACTAACCGCCACCTCTCTGGTACCTTTACCGCCTCCTTTAAGGTACCTGTAGAGTGTGATAAGGTCACCCCTGAGCCTTCTCTTCTCCAGACTGAACAATCCCAGCTCCCTCAGCCACTCCTCGTAAGACTCGTTCTCCAGACCCTTCACCAGCTTCGTAGCCCTTCTCTGGACTCACTCAAGCACCTCCATGTCCTTCTTGTAGTGAGGGGCCCAAAACTGAACACAGTACTCAAGGTGCGGCCTCACCAGAGCCGAGTACAGGGGGACAATCACTTCCTTGGACCTGCTGGCCACACTGTTTCTTATGCAAGCCAGAATGCTGTTGGCCTTCTTGGCCACCTGAGCACACTGTTGGCTCATATTCAGCCGACTGTCAACCAATACTCCCAGGTCCTTCTCTGACAGGCAGCTTTCCAACCACACATCTCCCAGCCTGTGGCTCTGTTTGGGGTTGTTGTTCCCCATGTGCAGGACCCAGCACTTGGCCTTGTTGAACTTCATACCGTTGGCCTCGGCCCATTGCTCCAGCCTATCCAGATCCTCCTGCAGAGTCTTCCTACCCTCGAGCAGATCAACACACGCACCTAACTTGGTGTTGTCTGCAAACTTACTGAGGGTGCACTCGACCCCCTCATCCAGATCATCGATGAAGTTGTTAAAGAGAATTGGCCCCAGTATTGAGCCCTGGGGGACCTCCAACTGGATTTGACTCCATTCACCACGACTCTTTGGGTCCGGCTACCCAACCAGTTTCTTACCCAACAAAGCGTATGCCAGTCCAAGCCAAGAGCAGCCAGTTTCTTGAGGAGAATGCTGTGGGAAAGTGTCCAAAGTCTTACTGAAGTCAAGGTAGACCACATCCGCAGCCTTTCCCTCATCCACTAAGCATGTCACCTTGTCATAGAAGGAGATCAGGTTTGTCAAGCAGGACCTGCCCTTCATAAACCCATGCTGACTGGGCCTGATTGCCTGCATGCCCTATAAGTGCCACATGATGACGCCCAAGATAATCTGCTCCATGAGCTTCCCTGGCACTGAAATCAAACTAACAGGCCTATAGTTCCCTGGGTGTACCCTCCGGCCCTTCTTGTAGATGGGCGTCACATTTGCTAGCCACCAGTTGACTGGGACCTCCCCCGATAGCCAGGAGTGCTGAGAAATTATGGTAAGCGGCTTGGCTAGCTCTTCTGCCAGTTCTCTCAGTACCCTTGGGTGGATCCCATCTGGCCCCATCGACTTCCGTACATCTAAGTGCTGTGGCATGTTGCCAGCCATTTCCTCATTGATTGTGAGGGCTACATTCTGCTCCCCATCCCCTTCTACCAGCTCAGGATACTGGGTATTCAGAGAACAACTGGTCTTGCTGCTAAAGACTGAGGCAAAGACGGCGTTAAGCACCTCAGCCTTTTCCTCATCTCTCATCACTGTTTCCCCCCACATCCAGTAAAGAATGGAGATTCTCCTTAGTCCTCCTTTTTGTGTTGATATATTGATAAAAACTTGTTGTTGTTGTTGTTTTCTTTAATGGCAGTAGTCAGATTGAGCTCCAGATGAGCTTTGGTCTTTCTAATTTTGTCCCTGCACCGCCTCGCAACATCCTTGTAGTCCCCTTGACTGGCCCGCCCTCTTTTCCAAAGATCATAAATCCTCTTTTTTCTCCTAAGCTCTAGCCACAACACTGTTCAGCCAGGCCGGTCTTCCGCGCCAGGTCATCTTTGGGCACATGGGGACAGACCACTCCTGTGCCATTAAGATTTCTTTCTTGAAGAGCACCCAGCCTTCCTGGACTCCTCTGCCCTTCAGAACTGCCTCCTAATGGACTCTGCCAACCAGTGTCCTGAATAATTCAGTCTGCCCTCCAGAAGTCCAAGTCAGCAGTTTTACTGGTATAGAGAACTCTACCATTTTGTAATTAATATTACAGAATGGGGAAAAGTTACTTATAAGAAGCTAAGATTTTTTATTTTTATTTTTTACCTTTCTCTGATAATTAATACTGCTGTCTGATGCAGAATTTGCTCGACTGCATAAAAGAATGCTCACAAGCTTATCCTGGTTGGGTTTGGTGTGTTGTTGTTGTTTTGTTTTGTTTTTCATCTCGAAAATTTCAGCCTGATATTCTAAAATGAAACCATTTTAAACAGATGGTAGAAGAATACCAAGAGATGTAAGAGTGATCTCAGTGATGCATACTGATAAAAGAACAGAGGCTGAGGAGTGTAGGATCTTTGAGCATGAGAGAGAAAACACTCTGGATGGCTTTGAAATACTGTGCCTTTCAAAATGTAATTTGCATTGCTTCCTGCTAGTGGAAAATGGGATAGGTTCTTTTTAGTAAGGAAGCTGGATATTCCACTGAGGAAGATATATGATTTCTCATAGACATCCTGACTGCATCTATATTAGACAATGAAAGGCACCCAGGACCATTCTCTGTCACTGAGGTCATGTGGCATGTAGCAGCCTGTGCTCTTTCCCTCAATAACAAGGTGACCAGAGGCAGATTGCTTGAGTTCAGTTCTTGACCTATGCTAATTCCCAGATTGTGCCTAGATAGCATTTGGAAGAGAGCTTTTTTGTACAGACCTGCCAGTGTGACCAGAAGCTTTCAACAGTATAGGTGATTGGGATTAATTGCCCAGGAACATTGCCTCAAACTGTTTAATTGACAAGTGTGGTTTGTCAATTAAATAGCTTCTGTTTCACACTTATGGCTGAGAAGTACACTCTGCTTTGATACTGCATGGTATTGTGCCTTCAGACAATTTCTTGGAGTATCTTAAAAGCTGTATCTTAAAAATCTTAAAAGTTTACATATTCTGCCTGTTGGTAATTTCTAACCTTAAACAATAGTCGGTCTCTATTCACTGATCAGAATTATTTCTGCAGAGTTCTGTTCACACCTGATTCTGCTTCCACCTGAACTAGTGTATAAGCAATACACTAAAAGTCACTACAAAAATCTCCCACTTTCCTCAGTGCAAATGGAGAACATATGAATCTGACAGTGAGAGCAGGATACCGTTGCTTTCTTTTTTGTGTGTCTGCCTTTTCTGTTTGCACCATCCTGCTGTAAGCTATCCATTGTGTGTCAGTCACTGCACCTTGCAGTTCTGCTTAGGAACTGTAGTACGATCAAGACCCTGGTGGCCAAGAACGTTACCTGTTCTTGTTATCTGGCAGACTGCATTGGAAGATAATAGGAAATTTTAAAAATAAGGAAGGGGGTGGGGAGACACTTTTAGCTACATGCAAAGAAATTCAGGCAATATGAGACCGACAGATCTCATTGAAGCCAATCTCTTCCCAGCAAAATGGTCAGCCTCATCTAAGTGATCTGCAGATATTTGCCTAGCTTGTTCCTGAAGATCCTTCTGTGCTGGTCCACTCTGTTTACACTGTGGGTTAGGGTTATATTCCTTTTCATATATGCTAAAAAGTTAAATTTGGTCCTAAATTTATTGCAAACTGAGAAGGAATTAGTGATAGGTCAAAATACGTAAGTACTTTCTGACCATTGTTAGCTTTCAAAGGTCTCTGACTTCTCTAAATCCGTGTGAGATAGCCTCAGAAAAATGTGCATGCATGAAAGGACTGGTCTGAAAGCATTGTTAAGCTTTTCTTACAAAGCATTAGGATTTTGCATGTAATACTGAAAGCAAAACTATTACAAGTGCATGTAACTGTTACTGCTTCCAGTGCAGTAAAACAATGGAGCATCCAGCACAGGGGTAGAGTGAACCACCACTAGAATTCTTCTGTAGCTTCAAGGAGAATCTGTGTGTCAGCATTTGCTCTGTTGTGGTCCCCAGGGACTGAAACATTAGTGACATTCAGTCAGATTGAGAAGTAAGCGTGATGTCTAGAAGTAAACTTCAACTTCAGATCTTTTCTGATGCAGTAATTTGTAGATCATGACAGCAATAACTGCAATAATTTTTTAATGACCTCAGCCATCCCAGCAAATAGGTAAGAAGCACGTCAGGTAAATGTATCAATGGGATTTTTTTTTTTTTTTTTTTTTTTTTTTTTTTTTAGTGTTTGTAGGCAGAACAACTTATGATCTTCCACTGAACAGTCTGTCTTCTAATGACTCAGTTTTGTTCTTTGTCTCGGTTTTCTGAAAAAGTTTGTCATCTTTCTAGGAGGATTAGCAGGACAAGACTTCTGAGTACTGGTGACCTGTGTCCAGTGATGGCAATTTAAGCAAATATTCGGAAGAATTTCTGCTGTGGAGGGGGGTTTACTGCAGCAAATGAGTGGGCAGGCTTCGTGTGGGGTTTATGTCTTATGCAACCATGAGAACTTGAGGAGTGGAATGCTTAGATCCACCACCTGGAAAGTTTCATTAAACTTCCCAAGGCATCAGTCTTCAAGGTCTGTTTCAGTAATGAATAATCATATTTAGGAATTATTCAATACCTAGAGACAGAACACATAATTAAAATGGACATTAAAAACCAACAACAACAAAACAAGAAGTCAAAAGTATAATTAAAACCAAAAGTATCTTAGAGGTAAGTGACCAAAATCATTATGGGAGCTGGAAAGGGGAAGGGGCTTTTCTAATAATTAACCTTGGAGAGAGAAGTTATGATATTATTATTGCAGTGTTCATGGGCAGAGTGATATATATTTAAAATATTTTGGGATTACATCTGGCTCTCAGTTCACTCTGTAACTGTGAATTAGCCCTACTGAAATTAACTTTTGTTCTGTTCCAGGAGTGCTACTCAGATAGACGTGAGGTATGCAGTCATATCCTTTTTCCCTTGAGTTTTGACAGACCAAACAATGTAGAGACCTCTTTTACAGTGATAGCATGCTGAGAACATGTGCTGTGGGGAGAAGAAATTGTGAGATAGCATACTGATTTTTGTCCAAACTTAGCTTGCAAATAGCAGTGTAGCACATCTTGCTCATCTATATGTATTTCCCAGCAAGTAATGCTGGGAAGGTGTGTGAAGGGTCCACATTTGGAAGACAGTAATGCGAGACTGATGTCTGGAGCAAAACGCTCATGCAAAAATGCTGGTTCCCTGGGGAAGCTCTCCCACAGCTAGATGTAGTGTTATCTAGCTGTCTGGTTTTAATTCCAGGACTGCAAAGAGAGCATGGCTCTTTAAACTCTGCCTGGGATGTCTATTTATTTATTTATTTATTTATTTATTTTCTGCTGTTGGGTAATTAACGCAAGTATTCAAGAATCAGTCTTTAATTTCATGTACCATCCACTCTTTGTCCCTGAAATCCATACTGCTTCTTTATCTGATTTTCTAATTGAATTATAATGGGAGTAAATGCACACTGTAAAATTTCTTCCTGTTATTTGCATAGAACTCAGAGACAGGAGCCAGTGTAACATATTTGAATTTGTTTTCCTTTTAAGAAGGGGTTTTCATTTTAGATTTATTTTATTTTATATTATATATATATATTTTTTTTCCTGGGCTAATGCACATCTGATGTCAGGCTTCCCAGATGAGAATGGTTAGACTGGCATTGACATTTTTAGACGTATGTGCAAATGGAAAAATATCCTGGGAGTTCTGCTAATGGCTGATTCTGTAAAATTTTAGAGTCCCTGTTGAACAGGAAACATGAGCCAGGTACCTTTACAGAAAAGAAGTCTTACTCATGAAGTACCTACTTGGGTGTGTGCAATAAGTGCCTTCTCAATTTAAGAAAAGATCAGAAGGGGATTCCAGAAGATTCTGATTCTGTTAGGAGATACTTATTCTCCTTTCAGACCAAATGATAAACAGCCAATTTAGCATATTTCTCAAAGGAAGGCACAACTAGAGCAAAAGATCCTGGCAAAAAATAAACACAGATTTTCCAAGGTTTAACATGCAAGGATAACAAACAAAGTGGTTCAGACAAATCTCCTTCCTGATCCATGGCTGTTCCTTCTAGTTTGGTGCTGACATGACTGGGACAAAATAGTGTGGAGCTGAGCTGATTTGCAGTGAGTCCAGCCTTTTCATTTCACAGTGAGATGGCAGAATTTGGAGGATGAATGCAGTTGATTAGTAGTGCTATGAATGTGAATTTCGTAGGCTTTGCAGCATGCTCATTTTAACTGTTCTCAACAGAGCAAATGTCTCATTAACAAAGAGTAGTCTTTCACAGAGGGTAGGTCAAAGGCTGCTCTTTACTTGAGGAGAAGCAGACCACCCTAAATGAACAGGGGATTGTACATGGGTTAAACCAGCATGGGATATACCCTAAGGGTACAATATCAGTGCTTGCTGAGAGGATATTGGCTAAGTCTACATTCAGGGCTGCAGGCAATTCCTGCTGTGTCGCTGGCTCTTTTGAGTTTGGATCTCAGTAGGAGCCTGGGGCCAGGAGCGGGTGCTTTTCACTGAGGCAAAATAGTGCTCAGTGAGTGGCAGGACCTCAGCTCCAGCTGAGCTCAGTGCTTAGCCAGTCTGCTGACTGGCTGTCTTGCCTCTGTGAGAAGCAGAATCTGCTGAATTGCCCCATGGGTCAGTGCTCAACAGGATTAGCGGCTGTTCTTGCGCTCTGCTTGGCATATTCCATGCAGCTGGCTCTCTCCTCTCCCCTGAAGAGTGGTAGCATACTTGTTTGCAGCATGCACCATTGTTTTCCCAGCACGAGAACATTTTGCAGAGTCAGCAGTCTCCAAAGCCCAGAATGCTCAGTCTCATCATCTCTCTCCTGTCTACCTTATGTTATGTTCACATGTTGACAAGGCTGAGTGGAGGTGGCTGTGCCTGGTGCTGCACATACCAGCCCATGTGTTGTGAAGTGCATATTCTGTCCTTGGCAGGACTCCCTGGGCTGGCTTTATGTTGTGGATGGCTCCCCACACAGGGACACTGTGGCTTATTTGTAGTCTGAGCAGAAAGTTTAGGTATGGCTATTTTGACATACGATAGGACTTCTCTGCAACTGCTGTGTGGAGTACCACAGAAATAGAGTATATCAGCTTAACAGAAGACAGCATATTGAACTGAGCTGGATCCATTCTGATTCATTCTATAAAAGGATTTGATTGTTTCCAAGGGAAGCAGAGTTTTTTTAGTCACTCTGTGTTTTCATTTTGTTTGTTTGTTGTTGGTTTTTTTTGTTTGTTTGGTTGGTTTTTTAGTAGTAGTTTTTGAATGTCTTGGCTGTTTTAAAGAAAATTTGGCAGGACACTAGTCTTAAAGGAAAAAAATATTTTAAAACTTTTGTAAAGGTAGCTGAGTGAACAAAGAAAAGATAGCCAAATGAATACTGCTCTTCTTAGGGAAAAGTTATTGCATTAGCTTTCCTAAAATCTTACTCTACAGGAAAGACATAGTGAATGAAATACAGTATTAAAAAAATGTATTCACAGACTTTTCTGAAGTGTAGCAAATACTGATTAGCTGCCATTTGTAGAATTTCAGCAAGAATCAGAGTTGTGCTTAGTAATATCGTAAATAAGAGCATAATTAGACAGAGTCCTTCCATTCCTCTAGCAGTACATTGAGAACAATTTTCAGACTTCTAACTCCTCCTGAAGTCTGTTGTAGCTGAGAAACAGAGAGACAGCCAGCCAGAGACCAAGAGACCCTTCTTGATTTCAGTGAGTTTGGGGCAAGGTTTGTCATAGTCTGTCTCATGCCTGGTGTTTTACAAGTTGAGAAAAAATCTTGAAACCGAAACTCTTATTCTTTTCTGCTGCATTAAAGTGGAGTGCTTGGAGGGTTAGGAGGAATGGAGGAAAGAATTTACAAGAAAGCTGTCTCTTTAGTACTAGACTTGAAATAAGCTGAGTTTAAGTAGATTAGTTTGCATGCCCCATAGCATGCATGCACAGCAGTAGTGCTAGCTACAGCTTCTTTACTTCCCGGAACTGAATAACTGCTCATCATATTTCCTTTTGTAAGAATAAAGTACTATGCAGAGAGTTTGTTGATTCCTCCCTACTTACCAACCAACTATCCATACATACTACTTCCACTGGTGGCATTTTCTTTGTGGGGTAAGACTTTATGTCCTGCTTTGAGAATAGATGGTAAGAAAAACAAGAAATATTACTGTGCTGTGTTTAAAATACGAGCTGAAAAGCATAACTGGTCCCTGAACTACTTTCCCAAGTAGTTCACATAGTGCCAGGGTGCAGGACAGAGAATGTATTTCCTGAATGGGAAACTAATACCTTAATTTTAAGGACCATGTGTCACACTTTCTGCCAACATGTCTTACAGTCATAAACTCAAATGAAAGTGTTAAGTACACCTGGCCAGAATTACTGTCAATTTAGTGACATCTAGTAGGATAGTTGTTATATGCACTTTGCTGTAGAATCTACAAATTTGTTTATCACTCTAATCACTAGGCTTCACCCTTCCTCTCCTGGCCGTTGTGATCTGTTTTATTTTTGTAGAGCTTAGGGATATGGTTTAGGGGATGATTTGTTAGTGTTAGGTCAGAGGTTGGACTCAGTGATCTTGTAGGTCTCTTCCAACCTAGACTTTCTGTGATTTTGTGATTCTGTGATTTACATTCTTGTACTGTGTTCATTGCTGATTCTGCATTCACCCCCTCCAAAAATGCTTCAAGAAATGTAGCTAACAGCCTTGGTGTATTGATTCTCTCATCCTCTCCTTGTGAGAGCTGTAAGAAGTGAAGCAACTGTGGATTTTAAAAAGGAAATATAGATACACCTGTATTAACAGTATGTGATTTCTAAGAAGGTAGGGCAGAAAGTACATCTTGAAGTTTGTTCCTTATCATTCTGTCTTTGGCTCAGTCCAGAAAGTGTTATTTCCTGTTCCCTTTTGTTAGGAGGTTTTGCTATGCTTGAGGAAAAGGCTCACTCATTGTAACTACCAATTCAGAGCTCTTAGCTATTTATTTATTTATTTATTTTTAATATCTTGGGTTGAAATTATGGATCATACCGAAGTCAGGGCACTTAAACTTCATCAGTTCACATATGGAAAATTTGTGGGGGAATTAGATGGTGTTTGATCTGTTGCCATTGCTAAGAAAGACTACAGCATTTTGTCATCATTGTAGTGATGGATTTCTTGTGATATCTGTTAAAAAACACTGATAAAATGCTCACCTGATCAGACACTAACATTTTTAACTTTTTACTATGCAAAAATGCAGTATCTGTAATAGTGCAAAGGTAGACAGGAGGAGCCCTACATTTGATTTTATTTATTTATTTATTTTTTAATTTTTATTTGTGTGTGTCTGTGTGTGTGTGTTTGTTTGTTTTTTTAATTAAGCTTATGATGCTGTGAAGTCTGACTCATGGTTGTCAAATCCTCAGCCTGTTCCATTTTGTGAATAAACAGCCTTTTTTGAATGATAATAAATGGTGCAGAAAGGATGCAGAAGAGGGGCTTAGGCACACAGAAAATGACTTTGTATGCAGCAAGGAGTTCCAAATTCTAGAAAAATCTTCAGCAAAAGCCTTGTGAATTATTTTGTTTCCCTTTATATTCTTGCACCATTGGAAAATAAATATAACAATCTACTGCAATACAAATAGAACATAATCTGCCATTTTTTCTTGGCTATTTTCTCTTTACCATTTTGAAAGTCTGCTAGAATAGTCAAAGAATGGCATGCAGGCGGTTTGAAAAATCATTTTGCATGAAGGGATTTCAAAAAGCTTCCCCAAAAGCTACCTACAAGTTATTAACTCACATTTGGGGACCATCTGCCTAGTAGCTTTTCAAAATAATTCTATAAGCACACAGGATGAAAGCAAGGAATATCTTACAAAAGCATCTTTTACAGAAAATATATATATATATATATATAAAAGAAAAAAAAAAGAGGGAAGAAAGAAAGAAAGAAAAAAGACAAATCCCCAAATAGTTGTGCTTTAACTTTTGTTACTTCTATAGATTATAAATCATAAGAAGGGACAGAAGCATAGCTGGGGCATTGCCAAAATATATACATGTTCTGAGAATCATCATGACATTTCCATTGTAGAATTTTGGCCTATTTTGTTGACGGCTACCTTTGTTTGGGCAAAATGCAGTGTCTGTGATATGGACATTACTATTGGTCTTCAGACCTTAGGATGTTACAGCAATTTTCCCACTGTAGAGAAAGACCACATGTTGGAGATAAGTTTTTTCTAAAGCTGTAAGGCTTCATTTACATGGGAACACTTTGAAAAATTAATCTGAATGAAATAATAGCTAGATCTGATTTGTGGTGACTTGAAGTGGTACATATTCCTCTGTGAAAAATCACATTTGGAATAAAGGTAAGTCTGACTCAATATAACTCAGTCCACTTCAGAATACTGAAACAAATTCAATCTTTATTATTTTAAAGGAGAATGACAGTACAGGGACTAACCAGACAAAAAATGATTTTTTTTCCTAGGCAGAAAATCCCCATTTTTAAGAGTCATTAGATAAGTCTGGAAAGACTGAAAATCATTGACGAACAGCCATGCCATGTTTATAATTTGCTGTAAACAAATGGCATAATTTTACAATGCGCTGAGCCTTGAGTGTTTTTTTTTTTCATTTTTTTTTTTTTTTTTTTCCCCCCCCGGCCCCCCCCCCCCCCCAGTCCTAAATTCCTTTTGCTATCTGTAGGTGTTGAATGCAATTACTATGACCCAGGATGAAGTACAGGTAGCATTAAGAATGACCTGTGCTGCTCACTATGCAGACATGTCATATCTCTCATCAAATTTCCTGGCTATTGAATGAAGAGTAACTTGATCCTCTAAGCTATGAACAATACCTTTCCTAGCTGCAAAACAGACTGATGACCTGGAATTAGGGTCAGAGAAACGTCTGCTCTACCTTTATTTGCTTTTAATTTTATCTGGACTCAGAAGGTGTGATCCTCTACTATAGAATTGAATGGAAAATTTGCTATTGGCTTCAACAAATACAGGTTTAAGCAGCACTGCTGCTGCTTTCAGTAAACTTTCCTACTATCAGTTGGACGGAATAGAAATGTGTCTGCACCTTGCTCAGAAACAATGAAAAAAAAAATCACAGAGACAGCAGTTTGCAAAAGGTTAAAGATAATTATTATTCACTGTCATCTCTGAACTTAAATTATGATTCAGCCTAGTTCTGTGCTCTTCAGAAAGACATCACATGGAACTGTATAAGGCTGGGTTTCACTGTCAGTGCGTAATGTTTAACCTGGATAAAATGGAGCTATAGAAGACAGGAAGAATTTGAGGCAAATCAGACTTGGAGGTTTCCTTAAGAAAACTTATCTGGGGAGTTATAAGTAACAAAGTGATTTTTAAAGACATTGTATAGCATCACAGCCACACTAATACTAAAGATTTGAAAAGATAGCTGGAACAGCCATCTATTCCGTGTTTTTATTGTCTATAACTTGTAACTGTGGACAATCTGGATATTCCCTTAATTGTCCTGCCCCTTTGGAATACAATTAAATATTTTCCCTGTACAATTTCCTATGTCACTAATTTCATGGCTTAATTGCATGCCTTGTAAAAACGTATTTCCTTTTCCTGTCTTTAAACTTGCTGACATATATTTTATTGACTGTCCCTGGCATTTTTTTTCTCAGTGAAAAAAAAAGTCCTAGTCTATCTGATTTACTTTGTTCTCAGTAACATACATTTTGCTGAAAGTCTTATTTATATCCTTTATGAAGTAAATAACCCAGTCTTTTCTACAACTTTATATATGATAGTTGATTGAGGCCCTGAATCATTGGCATATTTTCTGGGAGCCTTTTCATATGTTTTGAACTCCAGCATCTAAATCTGGAACAGGACCCCAGTGGGGCTGATCCACTAATTAATGTAAACGCAGCATGACATTTTCAACTTCATTTTATTTTCCCTGGCATCTTCATAGCTTTGATTGCAGCTTGCATAGTGATCAGAAACCTTCACTTAGCAGGTACTAAAGCAAAGTGGTTGCTGCCAGGTCTTTTGGATGTTCACTGTGGTGAGAGTTGGGTATATTCAGGTTTGAATGCTTCTGTTGAACATTCTGGCTATCTTGTCTTTAAACTACTTGCACAGACATGAGCAGAAGTGTTCTAGCCTTTTTTTTTTTTTTTTTTTTTTTTTTCAGAATGTATACAGATATTTATATCCCTGTAATGCATATGAATATTTTTTTCTTTATATATATTATATTGTTATAAATTTCAGTGGCCATTTAGGTGTATATTCATCTATCTTTTTCCTCCTTCTGAAGGCCCTTAAAGTTCATTTTTGTCCCAAATTGTTAAAAAAAGGGGAAGGGGGGGGGGGGGGGGGGTGCTACTTTATTTCACTTCTACCTCTCCAGAGGAAATGTAAATATTCAGTGAGAAAAGATTGTCATGGACTAATGATGACAAGAGATGTGTCAGTGACAGCGGACGTTCAACAGGAACAAATGACTGCTGCATTCACCGTAAGATTGTTCCCTGAATACAAAATAGGGTGTTATGATCTACTGGGATCTAGAAGTTTTGATTTACTTGTTTCTGTAAATTTCAGGAGGCTGAGCTAGGTTGGTGAGTGCTCTACTGACTGGGTTTGTTAGCCATTTGGAGCTCAATAATCTTATTTCTCAGGAGATGTTCAAGTGTTGCAATGAAAATTAATGTGTGTGTCTTGGCTGTGGGTGTGTGAGACTCTGCTGAAAGATGGTTTCATCCTTTGCTCTTTTTCAATTTGTGAATGGCCTGGTTCTTTGAACAACTAGCAAGGATGTTAGTGAGACTGCCTTATCAAGCTGTCCTGCTAATTTTGACAGCCTCTGTGAGGCTCTGGAAGACAACACCTCCTACAGGCTGTAGAAACACCTGTTGAAGTTACATTCTGTCAGACACAACATAGCCTTGCCAGCCTGAATTTGCCTTTGCAGATAGGCAGCTGGTAGCTTTAGGACCAGAAACCTGCCCAGTACTTCTTTGTGTTGAGGTAGATGGTATTGTTTCAGCAGACTCTTTATTTTTTCTGATGTTATTATGTTCCTGGTCTTCATTACCAGTTCACAGAGAAGTATGCCCTCACACAGTCTGGGCAAAAGCAGGGAGAGAGGAAAAGTGATACCTCAGGATGATCACTCTCATATTGATGAACATATCAGGGCTGATTTAATTAAATAGCATGCATGAGAATGAAAAGCTAATCTGACATTGTGGCAGTCAAAGTGTGCAGTTTACATAATTACCAGTGTCTGTCTCAAAAACAATAGGCCCAGTCCTGATTCTCTTCAAGATACTTTTAGCTGTGCCACTGAATTCCCAGGGATCTGAATTGAACTCAGCATTCTGTTTCAGACAGAAGAGAGGTTACTGTTGATCCTTTCAAAGAGAAAAACTGATTATCTGTCAATAACTTGAATCCAGTTACTGTAACATTGGGTAGTTTCTTAGGAAAGATTGTTAGACTCTTGCACATCAGTATTGTGTTTCAGAGGTATATTTGCTGAATTACACTTTTTATAAAATCCCTTAATAAGCAAGTCTATTTGCTCTCCATCTGCTGATCTTACTTAAAATACAGTGAGATTGGCAACTAAATAATTTGTGGACCGAGTAAGTATAAAAGTTCCATGAATCAGTTAATACTGGCAAATCCAAAACTTACTTGTATATACTTGAAAAAGCAAACTATAAACATTTCCTCTTAGGACAGAAGCTCTTTGTAAGATGGAGAATTATCTCACATGCTTCTAGTGCCAAAATATCAAGTAGCTTTTTTTTTTTTTTTTTTTTTTTTTTTTTTTTTTTTTTTTCTCCAGATTTCTTTCCTGTTAACTCTTGTTCAAAATATAGTACTATAATACTTGTCTTGAAACTGGTTACACCTCATATTCAAGGCAAAATTCTTACACTTTAAGGATTCAGTTTCATCCTGGCAGCTTTAGTCTTGCATCAATTATTTTAAGTGCTTTCCAGAGATGCACCAAGCAAGGAACTACTTTCCTTCTGTGTTATTTTCAGTGTCTGCTGATGTTTATATCCAATGGTGGTCTCCATGTACAGTTGAGATGCATTTAGAGGAGATGCATGCACTAAAAATATGATTTAAAATAAATATGGGAAATCTGCTAGCAGATAAGGTTGAAAATTACTACATGTAGGATTAAAATGGGATGAGTCCAGAAGAGAAAAGTATTTGCATAGCTTTGTAGATTAACAGTACCAGAAGACATTTTGTTAGGTGAAGATGCAAACATCTAAACTTGAAGCGCATAGTGACACCCACCATCTGTCACAGAATAGAGCCTCACTCATCTTTTCATTTAGTGAGCAGGAAGAAGAAGAGGGTTGGTCTTGACATCCCATGCCATCAAAGATGAATGAAATCTCCTGAAGGTTTGTAGTAGTGAGGAAAAAAATGTGGTTTGTTCTATTTGACAGCTGGTTGACTGAAATCCTTTATGACCCATAGTAGAGTTGACTGCATATTGTATTCCCTACCCAGTTTCCTTCGTCCATTAACTCAACCAGTTGTTTTTTCATGTGAGATGAAAGGAGAATAGTATACCAAATAAGTGTGAGTGACTTCGGACTATAACCAACATTAGAGACTTGTGTTCAAGTTCCTCATTAGAATACTGACAACTCGGGTTTGAAATGGCTGTTTAAAATCCCAAGAGGTTATCTTCTAAATCTGCTTTTACATTCTCATCCCTTCCATCTCCTTCTCCCCTCAAACCTCCCCAAATTAATCACATCTAGTGCCTAGCACGTATCAAAGAATAGTGTAGATCAACATTTAATCTTCATTTGGCTATACCTGGCTGCTGCGTCTGGGAATATGGCAAGACACAGGAATCTTCCCTTTTAATTTCTCTTTTGTGTATGTTTGAGAGTGTTTGCTGTTACCCTGGAAAGTCACAAGGAGTGAGACATTCTTTTCATGGTTTTAGTTAGCGTCATGTTTAGACTGGCCCAGAAACAATTGTACAATTGTACAGTTACCATCCAGGGTACATAGTTTTTCAGCCTACAGTGCCCTTACATAATTTCATCAATCATGTACAAGCAGCTACCACAGAGACATGTTGTGGGACAAGCTTTCTTGAGGAAGGAACTGCAAGATATTTTCTGCAAGGGCTCGTAAAGACATAATGTCCCATCTGAGAACCTTTCCCAGAGAACTCTGAAATGAAATAGGCATGTTTCCATGCTGTATATCTCTTTCAAGACTTAACATCCTCAAAAAAAAAGAAAAAAAAGATTCACTGAAAAAGTCCCTTGCTTGTTAACTACCAGTGAGCACACTGGACTGTGCCTCTGTAACTTCCCTCTCTTGTGTTTGGATCACCTGGATGAGACTTGTGCAAGGAAGTGCGGCAACACAGTACCAGTCTGATGTGAATGAAGAATTCCTGTTTACAAGTGACTTCCCAGCTGTTTTTAGCAATTGTTTTTCTGGACATTTTTGACTCTCAGATGATAAGACAAACCTGAAAACTAAGATATTTTAAAAGCCCCATTTATTTCATATAGTCATCTTAGAGCAGCTCAAACAAATACAGATTCAGGACAAGATACTGCAGCTCAACACTACTTGAAAATATTGTTGATGTGAGTTTGACAAGCAAAAACTTTTAAGTCAGAATTACCAAGGGGCATGCCTATTGAACAGAAAGCCCACAGCTGCTCACAGCAGGACACTGCTGTTTTAACAAGCTTTTCTCTGGCTGCTCCTATTCCCTGTAGCGGGTGGTTTATTTTGTTGTAATCATCAAACTGCAACAACATCTGTTGTCCTGAGGTGTTGACTCTAGTGGAAGCTTTTACTGCAGTTTTCCCAGGTTTCATTTCAGGTCACTAATCACATTCTCCTCAGCCTTTAGCATGGATTGTCCTCTATCTGGAGCAATTATCCAAGAAAAATGACATGACTGGTATGCTGGGGTCACATTTCTAGATTGTGAGTGAACTGAGGGAAGCTTCTGTCCTTTGTCTTCATGGAAGACCTGACATTTGAATGTGGTGAGGATGTGCAAGCCTTCAGTCTTAGTTCTTTCTCACACACATCCTCTTCCCTCCAGGCAGACAGCTACACTGGGAATGGACAAGAGGAGAGAGCAGAGGATGTGATGGGTGACTTGAGCTGGCATCTGGATGCTGAGCAGCAAAATGTCTCTGCTGTCTTGGGCTACCAACAAAAGATTTATTGCCTTGTCTCTGAGTCACCATCAGAAATCCACATATAGGACTTCAGTTGAGGTAACAGTATATGAGATGAATTTGGAGAACAAAACATTGATAGGAATAAAACATGTTTTTATTTTGTTTGTTTTGTTACCTGCAAAACAAGATTTGACAGAGTGGAAAAGCAGGAGGCCACGTGATTTAAAAGGGACAGATAAAGGTCTAGTTGAGACCTTTTGGCAGATTTGTCTGTGAAAGCTGGAATAGTGCACTGTAACACAAATGATCCCTCTGCTAACCTTACCACAGATCCAAGTCATTCCTACTTACCATCTCAGCAAAAAGGGAGAATGCTTTGACTAGATACATGCTAAAGTCCTTGGAGACCCCACTGCTCCAGTAGCTGTGTGAGGCAAATATATGCTACTGAGTGGAATTCTCAGCCCTGAGTTAGGATATTATTTCCCTTTCCCCATACAAATGCCGTTTTTTGGCAGGATGCAGATATTCCATTGGCAATGCTTCTTTGACTTCTCCTAATGAAAAAGGAGAAAATAAGACCTTCTAGCCTTAGATGTATAATATTTTTGAAGGAATACATGGTATCAAATTGCTAATTCACATTGTATTGAAGTATTCCCTCTAACCTAGGGAGTTCACACACAAAAAAGTGAACCCTGTCTCATCTGGCTTCTGTTTGGTTAGAAAATGCTCTCAGGAAAATGGAGTTGATGATGTCCCTGGACATAAAAATGGTTAAAATATTACTGATAGTCATAAGGAAAACTGACACTGTACAAAACCTTTAGAAAAATTACTGGCCTCCTCCTGTGAGGTGTTGAGGGGCCCCTTTGAGACACATTAATGAAATGCAGTATCGATAAAATAGGTGTTCCTTACACATTTCTTAACAAGCTTTATCACCTTAGGATATGATCTTAGATGCCACAATAGACAGACCATCAAGGATTTATGCTTCATGAACCCAAAATACAGTTACCTGATATGGAATAGTGAGAGCCATCCCTCACCAGCAGATATGCAATGAAGGCCAGGTCATGAGAGGAATTAGATGCTTAAATCCTTAGTAATTGCATGCTTAGGTACTGTGACACAAAATCCCATGTCGGTCTGCTGCAGTATAAACCTGTACTCACACTTCTTAAGGGACTCATCTTCTCAAGTTCTAGACTCTGGATTCTGTTTAAATCCAGAAAAACAAACAAACAAACAAAAAAACTAGAGAGGAGTCTGAGTATTATCAAATTCCAGAAATGAATAATAGGAAACATAGGCTTCTATTCTGTTCTGTTCTGTTCTATTCTATTCTATTCTATTCTATTCTATTCTATTCTATTCTATTCTATTCTATTCTATTCTATTCTATTCTAAATTGCTTTATGTCTCTATCGAGTGTTAGAGACCTTTTTCGAGAATACCATTTCCCTCCTTTGTCTGTCTGTATCTGAACTTTCAACTGAAGATGTTTACTAGAGAAACTGCACAGGTCAGAGTAGTTGCATGATAAATCAGTAAATAATGCTGTCTCTGTGTTTTTCAGAGTGGCCTGGAGCTCATGCAGTAGTGCAGGTCTCCAGATGGCTTTCCATGGCATCATCTTCCATAACACACCAATGAGCAACGGGACTGAGACAGAAATTCCAGTGTGGGGAGGGTGTGAGTCATGAGATGGTGAGTTGAAAGAAACAGCAGGATAAAAATAACAGAGCACAGTATGATGCAGAATATTAATCTCTTACTCTGTGTTATCCTAGCTTGTATTACATACACTACTATGTTATACCGTAGATGCTCTACTGCTCAAAATTGATCTCTGTATGCTGCTCTGAAAGATTATGGATCAGGATGCCAGATTGCAGGGACTTCTAATACTTGTGCCTTTAAATTGTCTGACAATTCCTAATCAAGAAGTTCATACAGTAAAAATATATAATCAAAGAGTATAAAAATGCCACTTTTGAAACATTCGTTTTTATATTTTATATGAATATATAAAATTCAGTTAATTTAAAATCAATTGAAAAAGAAAAACTGAAATAATTTCTCTTTTAAAGTCCTTTTCTTTTTCCAAGTTTCCTTTATTTTTTATTTTTTGTTTGTTTGTTTGTTTGTTTTTCATTTTTCCTTCCTGTTCTCCTTCAGGAAGAGGAAAGAAAGAAGAAAAGTGCAAAAATACTATGAAAGCTGACAAAAAAATTGACTTTGATTCAAGCTAACACAATTCAGTAGAGAAAAAAAATAAGTGGAAAAATCAGAGGAAAATTCAGGTATTTAGGTTTGAGATGTCATTCCCTATTTTTCTACTCAAATCTACCATTCCATCCTGGCTGAAAGTCATGCTGAGAGAATTACTCACAACAGAATTAGGAGCCCTTGTAGGGAGCCATTTTTTTCAGTGCAGCTTATTTGAAGTATTTGAGTAAAGCATCTAACCCATTCACCTTGATGTCTTCTACAATCAATGGAACAAGAGAGTGATCTACAGAGAGCTATTTGAAAGCCTGTTACCATGTTACTTATCAGTTCAGTCAGGAATCTGGGCATCATAAAAGCAGCAGGAGACTCTCCTTTAACTTCAAAAGGTACCAGCTCTGGCACTGAGTTTTCACTGCAGATTAACACACAGACATCTCTTTTGATAGAAGCCATGACTTTTCTATTTGGGGGTAGGAAGAAATGTTTATTTTACTTCACATGGATTCCGTTCAAAATTTTTCAAATGGATTTCATGTGGCTTTTTTCATGTTAAGTCACAACTGAGGAACATGAAAACAAATGACAGGGCATCCTTCTCTGACAAGCAGCAAGGTGATTTTGTGGTCCCTCTGTTGCAGCTCTCAGAACGTGTATGACAGATGTTTGTAGGGTTCTCCCTCCTCCTTGTCGTTTCAGGCTACCTGATGGAGTGAAGCATCTGCACACACATTAAAAAACAGGTGCTGTTAAATCACCACCAATCTAAGGTCACATGATTTAAGTCAGATGTGTTTGTATGTATGTATGTTTGTATTGTATGTGTATGGTGGACGTGTACATTTATGGTCAGAGTACTTCTTGCTCCCTTTCAGGCCCAGTTGAAAAAAAATTATTCCGTCCCTCTAATTGAAACTACTTTGATTAATCCTTTTTATTGTTATTTTTTTTTCATGTTTCGTATTACAGAGTAGTCTGCCTAGGAAGCTATTTTGGAATATATGTTCTGTTTCTTTTTATACTGGTTTTAAGCAAACAGTTGTTATTTTATATTTTTATTTCCACCTATTTAATTTATTCTTTATATTTCCGTCTATTTAACTTATTCTTACATATCATGTATTTTTATTTTCCAATACTTAAAAAAAAACATTTATTTTGGAAGTTATAGAAAAATTGAAGTAATTGTAATCATGATGTAATGCCTTTGGAACACATTTTGTTTACTATTCAATAGCCACTGTTTTTCTTACGACATTGTTTGAATGTAACTTTAAGCCCAGTAAAGTTCCAGGACTAATCTCCTGGAAGGGGATATTTTTGGCCTATATTTTCAGAGTGGGAGATTGGAATTAGAAAAAGGTTTAAGTATTTAGGCCTCTGTTCAGCTCTGAGATCAGGGGAAATCTGTCCATTGGAAATAGTCATTTGACCAGTTGAATTAGTTGCATGTCAAAATGCCCAGCATGAAGGGGTTGTTACCTTTATTGTATTAATTGCAAGCAGAAAGGTAGTCCTCGCACCATGCATATTACTGCAGGGGAGCTGACCTATTTTTCTGAAGAGAATAAAGCCTTCCATAAAAATCTAATTTGCAAGAACTGTAAGAGGGGAAGCAATACTGTTTTCCTCTAGGATGTTTAATTATGCAACAAATTGATGAAGGAGACCTTTCCAGCAGGAAAACCACTGCTGGAGCTTAGTGACACTCAGTTAACATTGGCACCTCTGAAAGAATGGTGAAATAATGGTGCATTTTTCACTTGAATCTAAGCCATTATTCTGTATCCAGTGTGGAACCTAATGATTTTATCTTGATACTTTCTAAAGCTTTTTGCATTACCTAAGTCTGGTTGCTTTCCTCCTGCAGATACTGACTGTTGGGAAGATACTGTTGCAGAGACTGAAATCAAACCTATTTATTCCTTGTTCTCAAATCATCTTTGGTTAGCTGAAAAACTTTCACCTGGACAAATAACCGTGTTTTCCCCATGAAGCATGGACTCTCAGCGAGATGGATTTCTTCTTTCAAATTGTTGAAAGTCTGTTCTTCTTGGAGGTTTCTTTCATAGAGAAATTGTTTAGTACTACAAAAGGAGTGTGCAGAGTGCAATAAAAGTTCTAAACTTTTGAACTTACTCCCAGGCACAAGAAGACCTGAGATTTTGTTTGGAAATAAATAAACACCTCTTTTCATCCCCCAAATCGCTGGGGCTCTGTGCTTTCTCTTTTGTAAATAAGTTCTTATATTTTGGGTAACTTCTACAATGATTCTAACATATCAAATTTTCTCATCATTATAGAAGAAGATTCAAGTGTTGGTTCTTCTCCTTTTATATTCATTCATCTTTGTTTATTTATTTTGTAATCTTGAGATAGGTTGCATGTCTGTTTGTATTTCAACTTTTAACATAAAACTGCTGTACATACAAGACTAAAATGCATCTGAAGATTAGTCTAATCTTTCATGTGACTCTAACTTGAACATTTTTCTCTTTATGTTTATATTGTTATTTGAAAAATGTGCATTACCCCTATTCTTTATGTCTTTTTTTCCCGGCTATAACTCAATAAAATTATTTCCCCCATCAGCAGAACCACATCACATGTATAACAGATATAAGTTTTTAAAATAATAATGTTTTATAATAATAAATGTCTTAATCTATATCTTTATTTTTATCTACAGCTTGATATCTATCTATCTGTAACAGCCTGATATCTTCTGACATAGAATTTGGGATGGTGAAAAAATTACCGGTCAGTGGTAAATTCAGTTCAGCAGTAATGATTCACAAGGCTATTTGGACTTGAATAGTAGATTATTCTATTTCCTAAATGTATATGTCCTTAATTACAATTCTGACTATGGCTAAGTTTAGAACTGGTATTAGGCATGTGAGTCAGTTGGGTGTTATACATTTAATCAGGATGCATATAATTTCTGTGTCACTTCAGCTCAGGGATTAATAAATGTCTACAATATGTCCTTTGTCACAGAATATGCAAGTTTCTAAGGATTGCTAGCATAATTTTCAAAGCTCCCAGTCATTGTGTTATTTAAGAAGAAACATAGCTCAAGAGATCTGCCACTGGCCTAGGACAACAGAGATTTTGTTTGATGTCTTGAATGGTGTAGCATGTTTTTTTGTTGTGAGAGCAAGCAAGTATATTAGGTGAAACCAAACCATGTCGCTTTTGCAGAAAGTTAACAGAAGTACTAAGTTGAGGACAGTACCTAAAATGTCTGTGAGAATCTGCATCTTGCTGACTTGCTCATGGGCCCTAATTCTGAGGCAGAGAACAGACAAAAACAACATTTTCTGGTGAAAATGGTTCACTGAATGAGCCCGATGAGTGCCAAAACAGCAGACCCAAGGGAAGCAGGTTGCTTTGCTCCACCATTGGAAGTTAAATCCAAAAGAGAGGGCTCTGAGGAGTTTGTGTGAAAACACTACTTTCCTGTGCTACTTTTTGAACTGAATGCTTTGAGACCTGGCTCTGCCATTTTGGAGTCTTTAAGGCAGATTCTCATCTGGCATAAACTAGCCTAATTTCTTTTACATTAGTGGAGCTCTGCTGGTTTATACCCTTTGAGGACATGAAAGCTCAGCTGCACTTATCTGGAACTTATTTATATGAACCAACTCCTTTTAAAATAAGTTTTTATCCTCTTGTTGTGGTTTAACCCAGCCGACAGCTAAACACCACACAGCCATTCGCTCATCCTCCCCCCTCCCTCTCTGGGATGGGGGAGAGAAACGGAAAAGTGAAACGAGAGTTGAGATAGAGACAGTTTATTAAGATAGGAAACAATAATAATAATAATAATAATAACAATAATAATAATAATAGTGTATATGAAACAAGTGATGCACAATGCAATTGCTCACCACCCGCTGACCGATGCGCAGTCTATCCCGAGCAGCTGGCCCCCCCAACTCGGCTCGCTACCCCTATATATTGTTTAGCATGACGTCAGATGGTATGGAATACTCCTTTGGCCAGTTTGGGTCAGCTGTCTTGGGTCTGTCCCCTCCCAGCTCTTGCTGTACCCCGAGCCTGCCTGCTGGCAGGACAGAGCGAGGAGCTGAAAAGTCCTTGGCTTGGTATAAGCACTGCTCTGCAACAACCAAAACACCGGCATGTTATCAGCATTCTTCCCATCCTAATCCAAAACACAACATTCCACCAGCTACTAGGAGGAAACTGTCCTAACTGAAACCAGGACATATATCCACCCCTTATTCCATACCATTTATGTCATGCTGAGGTTACACTCTTTTCAGTACATTTTAATTAATCACCATTTTCATCTATGGTATATAGCAATCATGGTAGTGATGACATACAGTATTATACAGTAATTAATATAATACAATTCAGCTCATGGGCTATTTTCACCCAGTATTAAATCCCCTTGAGGTACACATCGGACCTCCCCATTTTTTGCATTACCCACCAAGTGCATCCAGGTCCCTGAGCAAAAGCAATCCCGCGAATGGGTTTGCCTTTTCCTGAGGCAGGAGTAGCCCAGACTGTCTTTCCCAGCATGTTTCTTATATGCACTACAGGAACTTTATCCCCTTCTACAGTACGTAACAGGTTTGATTGGGCAGGTCCAGCTCGGTTAGCAGATCCCCTAGTATTGACTAACCAGGTGGCCTTTGCCAAATGTGTGTCCCAGTTTTTAAATGTCCCAGCACCCATTGCTTTCAGTGTAGTCTTTAACAGTCCATTATGTCGCTCAACTTTCCCAGAGGCTGGTGCATGATAAGGAATGTGATATACCCATTCAATACCATGTTCTTTGGCCCAAGTGTCTATAAGGTTGTTTCGGAAATGAGTCCTGTTGTCTGACTCAATTCTTTCTGGGGTGCCATGTCGCCATAGGACTTGTTTTTCAAGGCCCAGGATAGTGTTCCGGGCGGTGGCATGGGGCACAGGATATGTTTCCAGCCATCCGGTGGTTGCTTCCACCATTGTAAGTACGTGGCGCTTGCCATTGCAGGTTTGAGGGAGTGTGATGTAATCAAACTGCCAGGCCTCTCCATATTTATATTTCAGCCATCGTCCTCCGTACCAGAGAGGCTTTGACCGTTTGGCTTGCTTGATTGCGGCACATGTTTCACAATCATGAATAACCTGTGCTATAGTGTCCATGGTCAGGTCCACCCCCTCGATCACGAGCCCATTTGTATGTTGCATCTCTGCCTTGATGGCCTGAGGTGTCATGGGCCCATCGGGCTATAAATAATTCACCTTTATGTTGCCAGTCCAGGTCCACTTGAGCCACTTCGGTCTTAGCAGCCTGATCCACCTGCTGGTTGTTTTGATGTTCTTCAGTAGCCCAATTCTTGGGCACATGAGCATCTACATGGCGTACTTTTACAACTAGGTTCTCTACCCGGGCAGCAATATCTTGCCACAACGCCGCAGCCCAGATGGGTTTACCTCTGCGCTGCCAGTTGTTCTGCTTCCATTGTTGTAACCACCCCCACAGGGCATTTGCTACCATCCATGAATCAGTATAAAGGTAGAGAACTGGCCATTTTTCTCGTTCAGCAATATCTAAAGCCAGTTGGATGGCTTTCACTTCTGCAAACTGACTCGATTCACCTTCTCCCTCAGTAGCTTCAGCAACTTGTCGTGTAGGACTCCATACAGCAGCTTTCCGTCTCCGATGCTTTCCCACAATACGACAGGACCCATCAGTGAACAGAGCACATCTCTTCTCATCTTCTGGTAGCTTGTTGTACAGTGGGGCTTCGTCAGCACGGACCACTTCCTCTTCTGGTGATATCCCAAAGTATTTGCCTTCTGGCCAGTCCATAATAACTTCCAAGATTCCTGGGCGACTGGGGTTTCCTATTCGAGCCCGCTGAGTGATCAGTGCAACCAACCCACTTGCTCCATGTAGCATCGGTGGCATGATGTGTAGAGGGGACCCTTCCTTTGAACATCCAGCCCAGTACTGGCAGTCAGGGTGCCAGGAGGAGCTGTGCTTCAGTACCGATCACTTCTGAAGCAGATCGAACTCCTTCATATGCTGCCAATATTTCCTTTTCGGTTGGAGTGTAGCGGGCCTCAGATCCTCTGTATCCCCGACTCCAGAACCCTAGGGGTCGACCTCGAGTTTCCCCAGGTTCCTTCTGCCAGAGGCTCTAGGTGGGGCCATTCTCCCCGGCTGCGGTGTAGAGCCCATTCATTACATCTGGTCCTGTTCGGACTGGCCCAAGGGCTACTGCATGAACTATTTCCTGCTTAATTTGTTCAAAGTCTTGTCGTTGCTCAGGGCCCCATTCAAAATCGTTCTTCTTACAGGTTACTTGGTAGAGCGGGTTTACAATCAGACTGTAATTTGGAATGTGCATTCTCCAAAACCCCACAACACCTAGGAAAGTTTGTGTTTCTTTTTTGCTAGTTGGTGGAGACATAGCTGTTATTTTGTTGATCACATCCATTGGGATTTGACGACGTCCATCCTGCCATTTTATTCCTAAAAACTGGATCTCTCGTGCAGGTCCTTTAACTTTGTTTTGTTTTATGGCAAAACCGGCCTTCAGAAGGATTTGGACTATTTTCTTCCCTTTCTCAAAAACTTCCTCTGCTGTATCACCCCACACAATGATGTCATCGATGTACTGCAGGTGTTCAGGAGCTTCCCCCTGCTCCAGCGCAGACTGGATCAGTCCATGGCAAATGGTAGGGCTGTGTTTCCACCCCTGGGGCAGTCGATTCCAGGTGTACTGGACACCCCTCCAAGTGAAAGCAAACTGTGGCCTGCACTCTGCTGCTAGAGGGATGGAGAAGAATGCATTAGCAATATCAATTGTGGCGTACCACTTGGCTGCCTTTGATTCCAGTTCATACTGGAGTTCTAGCATGTCCGGCACTGCAGCGCTCAGTGGTGGCGTCACTTCGTTCAGGCCACGATAGTCCACTGTTAGTCTCCACTCACCATTAGACTTTCGCACTGGCCATATGGGACTATTAAAAGGTGAATGAGTCTTGCTGATCACTCCTTGGCTCTCCAGCTGACGAATTAACTTATGGATGGGAATGAGGGAGTCTCGACTGGTGCGATATTGTCGCCGGTGCACAGTTGCGGTAGCAATTGGCACTTGCTGTTCTTCGACCCTCAGCAACCCCACCACAGAAGGATCCTCTGAGAGACCAGGCAAGGTGGACAGCTGTTTAGTGCCCTCTGTCTCTAAGGCAGCTATGCCAAAAGCCCACCAGTACCCTTTTGGATCCTTGAAGTACCCTCTCTTGAGGTAGTCTATGCCAAGGATGCATGGAGCCTCTGGGCCAGTCACAATGGGATGCTTCCAGAGGCTGTAAGATCGTACTCTGTTTCCAATTGCTTTGTCAATGCCTGCATCTTTAGCAAGGGATCCCAGCCGCTTGGCTTCATTTCTATCTAATTCCACGCTCTTGGCTCCAGTGTCCCAGCACCGGAGCAGCCAGGTGACAAGCTGCTCACCTATAGAGCGGCTGAAATCTCTTCGCACGTCTCGTAGCTCACGCTCGCCTAGGTCTCGGGTAGATACTGCTATTTTTGATACATCTTCATCTTCATCCTCTTGCTCCCTGGATGGCCCGGCCTCGTCTTCTCTACACCTAGACCCAGCAGAAGACTCTCTGCGTTCTAAGCGGCCTGAGTCTCTGTACCATTTTTTCACCTTGGTTACAGGGGCAACTTGCACTGCTATAGCTTGTTTCTCTGGCCCAGCCATAGGGTCTACCACTGGGGCTGGATTTCCCTCTGCAGGTGCAACTTGAACAGCTACAGCTCGTTTCTCTGGCCCAGGAGCTGGAGCAACTGCAGGAGCTGGAGCTGGAGCAGCGACAGGAGCTGGAGCGGCTGCAGGAGCTGGAGCAGGAGCTGGAGCAGGGGCTGGAACTGGAGCAGTTGCAGAAGCCGGAACTGGAGCAGTTACAGAAGCCGGAGCTGGAGCAGCTGCAGGGGATGGAGCGGCTGCAGGGGCTGGAACTGGAGCGGCTGCAGAGGCTAGAACTGGAGTGGCTGCAGGAGCTGGAGCAGCTGCATGGGCTGGAGTGGCTGCAGGGGCTGGAGCTGGAACTGGAGCGGCTGCAGGGGCTGGAGCTGGAGCGGCTGCAGGGGCTGGAGCTGGA
>CM021765.1:78032258-78066778 GCA_011076525.1 Nettapus auritus | reverse complement strand
GAAAGAAAGAAAGAAAGAAAGAAAGAAAGAAAGAAAGAAAGAAAGAAAGAAAGAAAAAACAACAGCAAGCAAGCAAGATAGAAAAGAATAATTTGGCCTGGGGAAATTGTAGGTTGATGCAAACCTCAGGCCTCTAAGTGTGGGCTTCTACCCTTGTCATGTGGATGTTTAACTGCTTTTCAACTACATTTTCTATCCTTATTTTATTATTATTATTATTATTATTATTATTATTATTCATAGTGAGTAGATCTAGTGAGGTGCTTAATTATGTTCCTGGGTTGTATCCCTAGCTGACGTGAACAGACTACACATATGGACAAATGGATGCAGAATTAAGCCTTTTTTTTTATGGATAGTTTTGAGTGTTTGAAAATAGACTTCGATTTCAGAGTGAACTTATCAAACTTCTGTGTGCTATGAGCATTCATAGATATTAAAATCCCTCAGAGCAAGGACATGAAATCCTCCAATGTCTTTTCTGCTTTGGGAAGATTCCGCTTTTTTGGCATATTTGTTAGAAGATGTTCATTGTCAGGAAGAACTTGAGGCCATTATACAAGAGTAGATTTTGCTGCCATAATACTTCTTTTGGACTCCTGAGTTTAGTGAAGTTGATGCAAAATTTTCTGATATTTTCAGTGGGTTGTGATCATATCCTTGCTCCATCAAATAGAATAATTTACAAAGCATTCAAAGAGGAAAAGACGTTTCTCATTCTTGTATATTTAATTCTGTATGCCAAGCCTGTGTTTCAGATTTAAAATCATATACATTGAAAAGTGTCCAATTTAAATACAATGAAGTATGAACCAATTCAATCTTGTTACCTTGTAGGATATTTCTAAGTGGAAAAAGGCAATAAGACTTCCAGTGAGATGTCTGAGGACTGTAGGAGATGACAGTGGTCGTGATCATAGCATTATAGAATCCCAGACTCATAGAATGCCGTGGGTTGGAAGGGACCTTCAAGTTAATCTACTTTCAACACCTCTGCCATGGGAAGGAACATCTTCCACTAGACCAAGTTGCTCAAAAGCCACATAAAACCTGGCCATTTCCAGGGATGGGGCATCCACAAGTCCTCTGAACAACCTGTTCCAGTGACTCACGACCCTCAGAGTAAAGAACTTCTTCCCAATATCTAATCCAAATCTACCTTTTCTTGTTTAAAACCATTACTCCTTGTCCCATCGCTATACTCCCTGAAAAAGGGTCCCTCCCCAGCTTTCCTGTAGACCCTCTTTGCATACTGGAAGGACACTATAAGGTCTTCCTGGAGACTTCTATCCTCTAGACAGAAAAACCCAAACTCTCTCAGCCTGTTTTCATAGGATACATGCTCCTGCCTTCTGATCATCCTCGTTGCCATCCTCTGGACTCATTTCAACAGGTCCATGTCTTTCTCATGTTGGGGATCCAAGAGCTGAACACAGCACTCGTGGTGGGGTCTCACAAGAGCAGGGTAGAGAGAGAGAATCCCCTCCTTTGACCTGCTGGACATGCTTTTGATGCAGCCCAGGATACATTTGGCTTTCTGGGCTGTAAGCGCACATTGCTGGCTCTTGTTGAGCTTCTCATCAACCAATATCCCCAAGTCTTTGTATTCAGGACTGCATTAATATTTTGTCCATTTTTCCCCAGAATTACAGTTGATGACTCTTCTTACATCTGGGAGATATAGTATGCATATATAGTCAGCAACATCTCCAGTCAGGAACAAGATATATTCTTTTAAACAAACAAGTGGGACTCACAATCAGGATTACTAGTTATAGGACATCTGCCTTCATTTGTCACACTTCATATAAGACATATTTGCCAAAAGCATGTTCATTAATTTATTTCTAACTGCTCTTTATCATTATTAGAGGATGGAAAGCGAGTTTTGACTTCCTGGAGGGACTTGTTTTCTTCATGAATTACTTTGATTACTTTGAAAGGCCAACAGACTTTCTCTTCATTCCTTTTTTTACTTTATTCTTCTGAAAAATGCTGCCAAGACAGTTACTGTTTACAGTGTCCACTGTTCTCTGTTTTCACAATCCAAAGATAACACTTCTTTTTACAATTGCTTTACTGCTGTTAATTTTTGCAGAATTCTGACAAATGCATAGAATTGCTATATATGCAGTAAAACAAAACAACAACAACACAACAACAAAACACAGGACTTTATATCTAATTCATGTTATGGTAAAACTAACAAATAACAGCCTAAACAGAAAACTTGAAAAAGACTCAGAATTACTGTAGTGTGGAACTTTTATTTCAAGATGTCCCTAACATTTGACTGAGGATAGAAGGATGAATTCTGCTTCTACCATTCCTCCTTAAGTACCTGCCATGGGAAGAGTAAATTTTAGCTTGCTTTAGTAGAGAAGTTCTTGTATAAGGAAGAAAATAGTAAGGGAGTTTGAGCAGAAGATAACAAGAAAGTGGGAACAGTTTGAAGAGTTAGAGTAATGTGGGCTGCACTAGTAGGAGTTGTACTTCTAGGTGAATAGATATTTCCGTAGAAGACTTAAAAGCCTGTGATACTGCATTCCACAATTACAACACATAGGTAGCTGAATTGGTATTACATATTTGCACTGTTCTTAGGAGGTTTTGAAAATTATTTACTATTTGGGCTGGGATGAAAAGCTAAGATGGTAAATATTTTCAAGGTTTAAAAAGCTGGCATTTCATACTCAGCTTTTAATTTACAATAAAAATTCAATTAACATGAAAAGAAAATATCTTTGACCTGAAAAGGGACTTTGCTTAGAAATTGTCAGGGAAAATGTGAATATGAATTAACATTTGACAACAACACAATATCCCTCTTTAGAAGGTTTCAAAAAACTAAATTTTTTCAGTGATAAAAAGTAAAAAAAAAAATCTGAAAAGCCCTTTGACATTGCCTAACAAGCTCTGAGCTTTGAGCCTAGGCTTTGAACTGACAATTACAGTAAAGAAATTCATGGTATGCAGGAAGCACAAAAGAAAGGTCTCTTGCTGAGAGGAAAGATGATAGATTGAAATCCACAGAGGTGACAGTGATGCAAAGACCTAACTACCATGGGACGTTTAATCATGGGATTCTAATCCATGGATTTGATTGTTTTTGCAGCACAGAAACCTTGCACAGCACATGCATTTAATGTGCCCAGATAAATCTGCTGCCAACATTCTACTGAACACTGAGTTCATTCATTATTATTGCTGAGTTTTTAGGAGCAAAATCAACATCCATCTCCAACAGATGGGATGAGAGAAGGGCAGCTGCAGGCATACAGTGCACTACATAAGGCATGCATGTGCATGTGGTATCCTCTGCACTCAGTGCACTGGCATTTCCAATACAAAGACAACAGGAAAATACAATTATCTGAATTAACTGTCACTCCACAAAGCCCTATACTTTATACTGCCCAGTTGGAAAAAACAGGCAGGACTGAGGGAATACTCAAAAGAGTACAGAGGTGAAATTTGTCATGCTGGGGCAAGGGCAGCTATGGAAAGAGAGTATTGCTGTCCATGTGAGATGAACAAAGACATGAGTTTCCAAGTTTCCTGCCACTTTTTTTTTTTTTTTTTTTTTTTTTTTTTTTTTTGTATCTCATTTTATTTTTTTACCTTTTGGGTTGAAAAGCTGGCAAATAAGATTACAGCACAGACATGCAGAAAATAAGATGTAATGGAAATGTGTAAACAAGATTACTAGGACAAAACAGCGCCTCTCAACACATTATCTGCACTGTGGGGGAAGGACAGTTGGGGCAGGCCTTGAGGCATTTTTGCCTGGGTACAGCAGATGCAGGCAGAAAATACTAATGCAGATCTGCTCTCATCTCTGTTCAGTGAGCATAGATGAACTGAGGATGGGCAAGAAGCATAAGGAGATTGATGAGTTTTTGTTGTTGTGGTTGTTGTTAAAAAAAAAAAATTCTTTCTCCCCCACATCCACACACTTCAACCATCTTGGAATTCCACAATTCTGAAAGGATCTCAGCTGTTATTTCTCTGTCTCTCATTCCTGCATGAACACACTTTCTACCCTGTAGGTCAAAAATAGGACATTAGGAGTCCTCTTAGGATGAGAAATCCAGTAATGACCAGCAAGTTTTGTTAATGACAAGAAGGGGGTGCTTTTGGATGGGGTGTTTGTAGTTGATTTAAAATGTTTGAGATTGTTGGCAAAGCCCCTGTCTGCCCAATATGGAAACCTGTCCTTAGAATGGTCTGAAGTGCAATAAACTCTTATATTTGAGAGCTCTATATGAGAAAGGGGTCATAGGAGAATAAAATTAGTTCTCATTAAAAATAAATAAATCACGACAAACCCTCCACCTTTCTGATTGCTGGCAGAATCTCTGCTCCCTCCCACACAGCCCCAGCTGGAGATCCTTTCCTTGCAGCAAGAGCTACTCTTCTTGTGCCAGTCTCTTTTCAATCACTGCTCCCCCTCTCCCTGCCTTCCTCATAGGTAAAGCAGCAAGCCTGGCTCCTGAGAGATGCCTCAGTTATTTAACATGAGAAAGACTTGGGGGGGGGGGGGGAATATTTGGTGTTAGATAGGTCAGGATGACCTTTCTCACTGCAGAGGTTAACAGGTCCAGTTCTGCAATGAACATTCTACTTCTCTTTCAGGTTGGTGTACAGTCTCATCTCACCCAACTCCTGAACCTATGTCATCCATAAAATCAGAACAAAGGAGCTCTTACTCATATGCTTCCAGGTTTAAAATACCTTTCAAGTTAAAGCTGATCCTAGTCTTTCAGTCACTGAGGTTTAAGTGAGTATTAATGGATTGTGAGGCTTGTGATGATGTAGGGGCTTTGTTGTGTGTGACTGGCAAATTCTGGGACCCTTTGGCAGCAGAGGGATGAGTGCTGCTGCACAGGGGCCCTCTGATGAGAGTGACCCCTTATTCCTTTGTCTGTCATCCAGGGGAAGAGGCACTATGTATCACACTGAACCATGTTAAGTCTTGGCTGAGTCTAGGGCCTTTCATTTCTTTCCACAATGGGTAAAGCTTGAAGTAGTTTTTTGGGAAGGAAAAGGGGGCTATGAGATGGAGGAATTCATTTCCTTCTGGTAACCCAGGGGCTTGCCCCATTCCCACACATCAGTGGAATACATGCCAGCATGGAAGAACAGCTCAAAGTCTGCCCTCCGGAAGTCCAAGACAGCAGTTTTAGTGGTCCCCCTCCTGACTTTGCCAAGTATTGAGAACTTTACCATTTCATAGTCACTCTGCCCAAGACAGCTCCTGACCACCACATCTCCCACCAGTCCTTCTCTGTTTGTGAACAGAAGGTCTAGCGGGGCACCTCCCCTGGTAGTTTCCTGACGCAGATGGTTAGTGAGCCTATCTTCCATGCTCTCCAGAAACCTTCTAGACTGCTTCCTCTGAGCTGTATTGCATGTCCAGGATATGTCTTGGAAGTTGAAGTCCCCCACAAGGACAAGAGCTGACAATTTCACAACTCTTGCCACCTGCCTGTAGAATTCCTCATCCGTCTCCTCATCCTGGTTTGGAGGTCTGTAACAGACCCTCACCAGGATGCCTGCCTTGTTGGCCTTCCCACCAATCCTAACCCATAGGGACTCAGGCTTATCATTCCCAGTCTCAGCCTCGAGTTCCACAACATCAAAACACTCCCTAATATAGAGAGCCACACCACCACCCCTTCTGTGCTGCCTGTCCCTTCTGAAGAGCCTATAGCCAGTCATTTCAGCACTCCAGTCATGGGAGCGGTCCCACCACGTTTCAGTGATGGCAACCAAGTCATAGCTAGCCTGCTGCACAATGGCTTCCAGCTCCTCCTGCTTGTTGCGCATGCTGCGTGCATTGCACTTCAGCTGGTTCACTGCCTGCTCCCCCAGCCCTAACACTGTTCTCCCTGGCACACCTCTAAGGAGCCTTATTCCCTCCCCATCCCCATCTCCCTTCCTACCTAGTTTCAAGCCCTCTCAATGAGTCCTGCCAGCTCCTGTTCTAGTGTCTGTTTTCCCCTTTGAGACAGGTGGGACCCATCTCCAGTTAGCAGGCCGGGTGCTAAGTAAAGCGCCCTATGGTCAAAAACCCCAAAATTTCTGTGTTGGCACCAGCCTCTGAGCCATCTGTTTATCAGGTGGGCTTTCCGGATCCTCTCCGTACTTACCCTGGCTGCCACTGTAGGAATGGAGGAAAGCACAAACTGTATTCCCGCTCCATCTACTAATCGTCCCAGTCCCCTAAGTCCCGTTTGATAGCCTTCAAGCTTCTCTCTTCAATATCATCTCTGCCAGCCTGGACTATCAAAAGAAGATAGTAGTCAGAGGGGCGAACCAGGTTAGGAAGCTTTCTGGCAATATCCCTGATCCTGGCCCCAGGGAGGCAGCAGACTTCCCTACGGGTAGGGTCAGGTCGACAAATAGGGCCCTCCGTTTCCCTGAGAAGGGAGTTGCCTACAACAATCACCCTTCTTTCTTAGTGGAGGCAGTCCTGAGGCATGGAGTTGACTTCCTCACCCTAGGCAGCCTCCTGGGTAGACTGTTCACCTCATTCTCACTCACCGGTCTCTCAAGCTCCAGGGCCTCAAACCTGTTGTGTATGTGTACCTGGGAAGGCAGGGCCGGTAGGGAGGGGGTTGCCTGCAACGTTGAGCAGGGACCTGTTGCCATTCCTCCTCATCTTCTCTGTCCCCTCCCTCTGCTGTTTGGGGCATCTCACCCAGGTTTGTTTCCTTCATCTAGCTAGTACACTCTGTCTTGTAGTCCATCTGTCTGCAATAGTAGCCTCCTGGATTTGTAATTTTTACCTTACAGGTAAAATTAAAATGAGAAGAAAGGCAACAAGATCTAACAGAGAACTGCATGTACAAGGCTGGGATTTATCATAATGAGTTATGTTGACAATTAATGCTAACAATATTATCTTTCTTTCACAAGGTAGACGGATTACGTCAGACTTTTCCTTTCCTCAGTAAAGTACCTGAATGCAAGTGATATTAGTATCTCTGAACTAGACTCTGCTGAGAATATCTCAAAACAAAAAGCCATACCATGTGCAGGAAGTTTCTGTAAAACCCTTGTCTCAAGCAGCCATGCTATTCACAGAAATATTTTCATGAATTTTCCTGAATGAAATTGCAAATAAACAGCTTCACTCAAGGACCATATTACAAAGTAATCAATTTTAAAATGAGTCTAGAAATAATATAAAGATTCCAGCTTCATTCTGGTCCTGGGTTGGGTGGGTGCAGGAGCCCTGCCTCAGGCATGGTGTTGGGGGAGGCACTTGAGGGCCTTGCGAGCCCAATGCTGGGACCCTGGCCTGATGGGGAAAGACCCAGAGGGAGAGGGCAGCACAGAGAAGCAGTAGCACAGGGGGCTGGAGTGGCCAGTGCATAGGAGTTTAGCTGAGGCATGGCTGCTTCAGGCAGGCTGTCTCCATTTTAGCTGGGAAACAGCTAATTTTCCTCCTAGTAGCTGGTATGATGCTGCGTTTCAGATTTAGGATGAGAATAATGTTGATAACACATGGATGTTTTAGTTGTTGCTGAGCAGTACTTATGCAGGGCCAAGGCATTTTCAGCATCTTGTTCTGCCGTGCCAGTGAGGAGTCTGGGGGTACGCAAGAATCTGGGAGCAGACATAGTCAGAACAGCTGATCAAAGGGATATCCCATAGCATATGGCATCATGCTGAATAACAGATATGGGGGATGTTGGCGGAGGGGAGTGCCACTGCTCGGGGTCTGTCTGGGCATCTGTCAGAAGGTGGTGAGCAATTGCATTGTGCATCACTTGCTTTCCATGTTCTATTATTATTATTATAATTGCTAACATTATTACATTTTTATTATTTTACTATTTTCATTTTCTGTCCTATTAAACTGTCTTTATCTCAGCTCACAAAAGTTTTTTTTTATTTTTATTTTGTTTGTTTGTTTGTTTGTTTTTTAGTCCGAATTCTCTCCTTCATCCTAATGGGGTTTGGAGTGGGGGGAGCAAAAATACGCAAAGCAAACAATTGTGTGGTGCTTAGCTGCATGCTGGGTTAAACCACAACAGAGACACACCACAGCATTTCTGATTTACAGCACAGACTGTCACAGGAAGAATTTCTTCTTTCTCCTGATGTGGATTGCAGCATAAAAATCTTTTATATATAGACACATTTTCTGTCGCTTTGGAAATTATTGCTTCTCATATTTTGATATTTTTCACTTTTGTCCAAAATTTAGAACAGAAGATAAATACTTGATGAAGAACAATTGAAAAATGTGAAAGCTCAAACTGGAATGTTTTGTAAACCAGCAATTTTTTCCATAACTGAAATGAGATGCAGTGTCTTTTAACAGAATGTGAATGAAGTTATGCTTACACTTAAACAAAATTATTTGTATCAAGTGTTACAGAAATCAGATAACAAAATGAAACTAAATTTTGCTATTATATTGGATGAAACTTCTGTTTGTCCAAACCATGTTATCCAGAAGAAAGTTGTTCTATTTTTTTCTCCCAGGTCCTCTTATGTTTAAAATTGCATGAGACATTTCCCATTTGCCAGGAAACTGTAGTTTGAGAAAACTACAGTGATAATCAAGACAGAAACTGAGAGTAGGTAACATCTGCATTAATTCTACTATGGAGGATGATCTGGTCTGATGTGTGTGGTCAGCTCTCTGTGGTTCACATACAAGATCCCTATAAGCCTTTTTGTAGTCTTTTCTCTGTCCTTGTAGTCTCGAAGAGCCTCCAGCAATTTGTTGGGAACCTTAAGGAAAAGAGGTTCTGCACAGAACTTGCCGATCTTTCTCTCTGCTGGAGGAGTGGTGTGGAAATATGAAAAATAATCTGTGAGGAGAGAAGTCTCATATTTCTAATCTCTGTTCTGGGAATAATGTCATTCCCTTACAGTGGTACAACTTCCCAGATACCCCAAATTAGTATGCATAAACATCCCATATTCCAAAGTGTGTTTGTCCATGTAATAATATAGGGAGAAAAAATATAAAAGAGATGAGATTTGTGGTAAAGACTAACAAGTAGGATTAAAAATTACTAGCCCTACTAAGCTAACAGATCTGCTGTGCTTCAGCCTAATACTACAGCCCTTGTGTATTCCCAGAAAGCTTAATGCAGGATAATGCAGTATTTGAAATCTTTCTTTTTTTTTTTTTCTTTTTTTTTTCTTTTTTTGTTTTTTATATTTCAGATACCTCAGAACATAAGTCAGGGAAATAATTCAATTTCCTATATGTAGCATAGATCCACTTGCAATAGATAACAAAGCTTATGTTGAGCTCTTACAGGTCAGAAGAATCTTGATCACAAAATAAGCAACAGAAATGCCCTTATCATCCATACATGAGATAAAATGGTGTGATTGCATCTTATTCTCTTATGAAGGCTAAGATAAGAACAGTCTGCCACCAGGACAGTGTTCTGATACTGAACGTTGTTTATGCAGACGCTACTACCTGCGGAAGCTTCATCCTTCCCAAAATCCTACCATGTGAAGCTTTAGTAAATTAGGTAAGATTTTCTGCCCTAACAAATAAATCTCTTCTTAATGTCCTCCAAAATATTTTTTTTTCTGTTTGATTGTAGTTATTTATCCTTTCTTCTTAAATCTGAAAGGAAAAACATTTTTTTTTTTTTTAATCCACATAATAACCGATTGAATACTTTGTCATATAACTGTATACCATTAAGCATCCCCGTCTCATCTCTGTGTTTGCTCTTTATTTACTCATTGCACTGCACATTTAGAAGTTTAAGTAAATAATATTTTATTTTTATTTTTCCTAATTTGTCACATTTAGAGAAGTTTAATTGCTGGTCTTCACATTAGGTAGCTCAGTTCACACCAGATAAGTGCGAGAAGATTCTAGCCCAAAGAGACTGAGCTGATCATAACATGAAGAAAATTTGACCTGACAAAACCAAAATTTGTCCTTATATTAGCTGTGGGGTCAGTGACCTCAGTGGCTCCTTCCCTTTTTTTCTCTAGTGCTTTGCTTCATGCACCATGAAATGTGCATTGGTTTGACAGCCAGCGCAGAACTAGAAGGTGGAAAAAGGATAATGCAAATGTAAAGTTCTTAACTCATTGAGTTGATCTGGCAAAGTAGCTGTATTCGATTGTGTATATCATTCTTTAAACTCAAAACCCATGAAATTTAGGAAGTCTGTGTGTCAAAAAGAGATCTATTTAGATCTCTGATAAATAATTCAATTTCCAGTTTCATTCATTTCCCTCTTGTCTACTGTCCTTTGCTCACCGGGTACCATTAACCAGAAGCCAGATGTTTGAAGCAGCTCAAAGCATTCTGTATTTGAAGGAGAAACATGCAGTCAACGCTGTTCACTCCTTGCCTAACTAGAAGATAAGTTTTATTTCTAAAAGCAGCTGGCTGACCAAGAACAGAACACAGAGAGTTTAAATTCCAAGGATTAAATTGGATTTTCCCATGCAAGAGCATGTATATAGTGAAATACATGCCATTCTGTTTACTCCTTTATAGAGTCTAGAGAAGACAGCTTCAAAAGCTTGCTGATGATAGCTCACACACCAGGAGAAGTTGCTTCTCAGTGATGAGTCTATTCTAAATTTATCTCAATTCCAGAGGAGCAGTTTACAGTGCTATAGTTTATAGCAGCTTTTATTTTTTATTTTTTTTAAATAATCTTTCCTTGCTTTCTGAATGTTAAGTTTCACTTGGGAAACTTCTCTCAACAACCCTAGGTTTTGTTTTGTTTTTCTCTTTCAAGTAGAACCACAATCTGCTGAAAAGTCCTAATTTAAGTTCAGCAGGATGACAGAGCCCCACAAATGATATCTGCAGAAACAAATGTTGGTGAAAGCTATACATCAGATCTTTTATTTGATTTCCTTTGTGAGGGTGAAAAACACTAAACATCAGAACATTAATAAGCTTAACCTCAAAATGGTGTGAGAAACTACAGATCTTAATGGGTATTTAGGGTAAACATGGGGATAAAGTTGTGGGGATACAATGAGAATGGCAGACAAAAGAAGAGTATGGTGGACATCATCTCCTACTTTGTGAAAGAGTCCAAGTAGTCAGTGGATGCCACCCAAAGAAAATCTATGTGGGTACAAGATACAGAAATAATTAGGAAGAGGCCCCATTATCACATAACATAGGAAACTTTCTGGAATGGATGTTCTGAGCATTTTCATTCCCCAGTGATATAGATGTAAGATATGTGGAGGATGGATAATTAAACAGGTTTCTCATCATTTTCTCAGATACCTAAGCTGAGTATAGAGAAAGGAACTGACAATCAGATCAGACCGAGAGTATCCAAATAAGGTGGCATCTTTATGATATGTATATATATATATATATAACTTTTTGTGTGTGTGTGTTTTATTATTTTTTAACAGTTGTGAAATGTACAGTTTTTGTACAATGGATGACTAGTAGTAATAGCTGGAACAGAAAAGGTATCTCTTTATTTTACTTTGATCTCTTCTTTCAGAGATAAGCCCGGAACTAGACCAAAGTAAGAGGACCTTTTTGGCCCATATAATTTCACATTTTCCTTTTTCCTACAAGTCCAATGGATGTCAAAGGTCTACATTTTCAGCTATGTGACCTTCCAATGCATACAGCAGTTTTGATGGCTCTAGGATGCTAGAAAACTTAGTTTTAAGAAGAAATTTAAAAATAATAGGTTTTACCTGGAAATAAAACAAAAGTTTGTGTTGTTATTTGTTTCTTTGTTTCTTCTGAAGACCCCAAGAAGAGCCTGTAGGTCTTAGAGATGGGGGTAGATTTTATACAGATGTCCCTTCTGATATGCAGATCTGTCCTACTCATGCCTGAACTAAATAGAAGTTATTAAGCATTACGGTGAGAGGCATACATAAATAGTCGAAGCGCCAACACAACAACCAGTATGGCACCTGTAAAATACACTGCTTACAAAACAGTCAGTTACAACATTGCTGAAGATCACGAGGTCTAGTACATGTTTTTGTCTATCTGACATTGCAGTACCAACAAAGTTATGTTCAAAATCAGTGTGAGTACGCCAATGGAAATGTTGCCATTTGTTTCAATTTCTGTTCCCAGTTCTGTAGTGATTGAAAGTATTTATTTGTTGCACTACTGCACAGTGAACCTTGTATAAAAGGAGAAGAGAAGGGTTATAGATTTGTGTACAAGCACTTCTTTCTTGAGAGGACTACTCCATCCCTGAGATGTGCAGCTGAGTAAGCTAGGATGAAAGCCACGAGTCAGTTTAATCAAGAGAATCAGAGACAGCACAGCAGGTGCAAGCAGCTGGGGAGACGCATTGTAATTCAAGGTGACCTTTACAGGTCTGGAAGAAAAGATGAAATATCAGAATGCAATTCAGCAAGAAAATGCATCCTAAACTCATATAATTGCCAATTTTAGTCTACATGCAAGCTGGAAGATGACTGGTAATAAAAAATAGTTGTGTAGAAAAGGGCCAAAGTGTTATTCTGGGTTTCAAATTGGCCACAAAACTGCAAAATCATAATACAGTGGGGAGAAAATGAAGTTATTCTGGGATGTATAAGTGTGTTGAATGAAATATCCTTGAAAGAATCCTTCTTTTGTACTCAGGATAAACAAGATCTTGTCTGGAACACTCTGTCTCCAGGTCGAGGAAAATGAGTATACGATGGAGAAAGTCCCCATGAGCAACAAGAATGAGGCAATGAGGCTCAGTAAACATGTTTTCTGGATATGACTGAAAGAGCTATGTTTGCTTAATTTGGGGGTGAGAATTATTAGGGGAGTTGTGATGTCAGGCAAACAGGAGGATAACATTGTTTTGGGGTGTATTGCTAAGCGGGATGAAAGCTGGAAGACATCTGGGAATAGAAGGAACACCAATGAAGGAACACCAGGGTTCATGATGTATGAAGACAGGACGAGGGAGCTGATTTTTTTTTCAGCCAGGATAAAAAAAAATCAGCAAAAAAAAAAAAAAAAAAAAAACTAAGAAGGATATTATTTTTATCTCCAGTTATATATTGGGTAGTTGCAGATAAGAGAATTTCTTGCTCTTCTTTCTCAAAGATTGCCAGCAACAGGAGAAGGGGCAACAGACATAAGTCATAGCCAAGCAAATTCCAGCTAGATATGAGAAAAAGAAAACTCCTGATGAAACTGTTAAAGTTCAACTGGACAAAGCCCTGAGCAACCTCATCTATCCTTCAAGTCAGCCCTGTTCTGAGCAGAAGGTTAGACTATAGAATTCCAGAGGTCCCTTCCCACCTAAACATCTCTGCAATTTTATGAAGAGAAAATCAGTTTAGAAATCAAGTTACAAATCCTTTAATTTAATTTAATTTAATTTAATAGTAAGAATAAGAAGAGCCTGAAACAGACTGTGTGGGGACAGTGAGGTCTCAGCTGGCAGAGTTCTTTAAGAAGAGGGCAGACTAACATCTATCAAGAAAGCATAGTTACTACTTCAGGGCTGAGGAATGGTCTACATGGTATCTTGCAGCACCTTTCAGCCCTGTTGTCTCTGATTTTCTGAGAAAGGTAATAAGGATGTTTCTGTCCAAACCCTTGCAGTTTTATCTTTCTCTTTGGCTTATCTGTTTGTCCTAGCTGTAGGGGAGAATGGCACAAATGGTTTCTGGACTAAAGTAGTAGGTGCCTTATACTGATTCCATACTTTTTATTGGATCTTGGACATGGCAAATCCTGGTGTACTGGAACATAAATTTCAGGCATTGGGTCCCTTTAAATCCTCAGCTTCAAAAGTTAAGTGATGACAGGGACAGCTCAAGCTTTTCCTTGCGTATGTCTAAAAGACCTTCCCGTATGTAGAGAAAGTCAGACATATGAATGGGATTATTTCAGAAGGCAGAACGCAAAACCCACTATTTCCTCTAGTTGGATGTAACAGTAGCATGAGACTTGGGAACATCAAGACTCAAGAACACACTTGTTCTTTAGATTGTATTGTATTAATTAATAGGCCAAAGAATGCCAATCCTCAGGAAATGAAAACATTTATCATCTACAGCCATATAGTCATAATGCAGAGTGTTAATGGTAAGCACTAGAGGTACACTCGCTTAAAACAGTCTTTTTCCAGTGATGTCTATTTGTCTATGTGAAAACAAGTGCCCCAATACCCAGGGTCACCTCGGTATTCCAGTGTGAAAACAAAACAAAACTGTGGTCACAACTATATCAGTATTCTGCTAATCATGTGAATGAAGAGAGGTTGTGTGTTATAGACAGAAAAAAGGATGAGATTGAAATCATGTGAGCATTACCTGAGCTGTTCTCTCATCTTGAAAGCTGTCCCATGTGCTAGAGGAATAAAGCAAAATGGGGTGGAGTGCTTCCCCTGGGGGAGAAGACTCATCAAAAATCACTTTAAGCAAAGTCTGTAAAAATTGTCTTCTGCAGATTGCCTGTCACTTTTCAAAAAAAAAAAAAAAAAAAAAAAAAAAAAAAAAAAAATTAGCAGCTTGTTTTAACTGTTCTTTATTATACAACCTTTTTGTACCCATCTCCTTTTGTGCTGTTCCCAGTTTCAAAAGGGTTATGTTGTGTCAGAGCAATGCTTTTTCTTCTGCCAGAATATGTGCAAATTTTAGTACACAACAGTGCCAAGCATTCTTCACTTTAGAATGAGGAAGGCAGATTGTTATCTGGTATTTATTCTTATTCTGCTCCCTTTGTGCACTTGAGATGAAAAACTCTGGGAATTATTTTGAGAAACTGTATTTGGTGAAACCAGTCAACTCTGGGCTAATTTGTCTAAAACATATACTATGTATAACACACATATATATAACGTATTGTGGTGGTTTTACCGTGCTGGGCAGCTGAACACCACAACCACTCTCTCACTCCCCCTCCTCAGATGAGGAGGGGAAGAAGTAAAGGAAAGAACAACTCACGGGTTGAGACAAGGATAATTTAACTAAAGGAAAAAAATGTTAAGGAAATATTATTAATTAACAATTCAACTAAAGGGAAGAAAGGGAAAGGGGAAAAGGGAGGGGGAAAGGGAACAACAAAACAAAACAAGTAAAGGCTATATGGAAGTGCAGAGGAAAGAAATTACTCTCTACTTCCCACAAATGAGCGATGCTTGACCACGTCCTTGAAGCAGGGCCTCAACGCACGTAGCCGGTGTTCGTGAGGAAGATAGACATTTTCACAACGAAAGCCCACCCCTCCCCTCTGCCTCCTTTTTCCACCTTTTATTGCTGTGATATCATATGGTATGGAATATCTCTTTGTTTGGTTTAGGTCAGCTGCCCTGGTGATGTTTCTTTCTCACTTTTTTGCCCACCCCCCAGGAGGGTTGGAGAAAGTCCTGATGCTGTGCCAGCACTTCTCAGCAGCAGACACAACACTGGTGCGATACCACTGCTGTTCTAGCTACAAGTGCAGAGTGCAGTACTGTATGGGCTACTGCAGAGAAAGTTAACATCCCAGCCAGACCCGGTACACATATAACATATATTAATATATTTTCATAGGATAATATTTGATGTAATTGTTGCAAATAGAGTATCACACTTCCAGTGGCCTTACAGGGAGACTTTTCTGAGTGAAAATTTCATCTTTTTCCAGAGGTTTTGCATAAGTTTAAAGTTTTGTTTTAGTTTTTGCTTCGTCTTTCAAGTCTGGCTTTATATATATATATATATTTTTAAAAGTATATTTTTATTTCTTAGTGATTAGGTTCTCACTCATTGTAAAATGTACACTGTGGTATTATCTTTCAGATCCCCTCTAACACCCACTAAAAATCACAAGGTATATTCAAGTTTGCATTAAGAAATTGAAAACTGTCCAGAAATTAGGGTTCTTGAAGTTTCATATTTGCCTTGTGAATGTCAAGGAGTCTATGCCTGTCAAGGGAGCAGCAAAGGAAGAATTTTACCTCCCAGTTTACTTTTTTCTCTTTTCCAAATTGGTTATCATTGTAGGGAGAAAATAGTGAACTCACGGCAATGACTCTGAGAGGACACTGGAGCCTTTTTTAGTCATGTCCTTGTTGTCAGAATTTTTCAGGCTAAGGCAGCATAAGGTAGTGAAAGTAAAGCTTAATGTAATTTTTCCATGAATGGAAGATCAAGTGGTGGCTTGGAGACCAAAACTATGTGCAGAGATTTTTCAAATGTGGTGAAGGTTAGTTATGACCTTTTTGTTTCTGAAAGGCTCTGCATGTTGAGAGTTTTGTCATTACCAGCTATGTATTTTATGGGTTTAAATTTATTTTGGGGTTCAGGTCCACAGATGTCTTATTGTAATATAAAATCCAGTTGCAGGCCGGCCACTAGTGGAGTCCCCCAGGGCTCAGTACTGGGGCCAGTCCTCTTTAACATCTTCATCGATGATCTGAATGAGGGGATCGAGTGCACCCTCAGTAAGTTTACAGATGACACCAAGTTAGGTGTGTGTGTTGATCTGCTCGAAGGTAGGAAGGCTCTGCAGGAAGATCTGGATAGGCTAGACCGATGGGCCGAGGCCAACGGTATGAAGTTCAACAAGGCCACGTGATGGGTCCTGCACATGGGGAACAACAACCTCAAGCAGCGCTACAAGCTGGGAGATGAGTGATTAGAAAGCTGTCTGTCAGAGAAGGACCTGGGAGTATTGGTTGATAGTCAGCTGAATATGAGCCAGCAGTGTGCTCAGGTGGCCAAGAAGGCCAACAGCATCCTGGTTTGCATAAGAAACATCGTGGCCAGCAGGTCCAAGGAAGTGATTGTCCCCCTGTACTCGGCTCTGGTGAGGCCGCACCTCGAGTACTGTGTTCAGTTTTGGGCCCCTCACTACAAGAAGGACATGGAGGTGCTTGAGTGAGTCCAGAGAAGGGCTACGAAGCTGGTGAGGGATCTGGAGAACGAGTCTTACGAGGAGTGGCTGAGGGAGCTGAGATTATTCAGTCTGGAAAAGAGGAGGCTCAGGGGCGACCTTATCACACTCTACACGTACCTTATAGGAGGCTGTTGCGAGGCAGAGGTTGGTCTATTCTCCCACATGCCTGGTGACAGGACAAGGGGGAATGGGCTAAAGTTTCACCAGGGGAAATTTAGGTTGGATTTTAGGAAGAACTTCTTTTCTGAAAGGGTTTTTAGGCATTGGAATAGACTGCCGAGGGAAGTGACTGAGTCACCATGCCTGGAGGTTTTTTTAAAAGACGTTTAGATGTAGAGCGTAGGGATATGGTTTAGTGGAGGACTAGTTAGTGTTGGGTCAGAGGTTGGAGGACTCGGTGATCTTGGAGGTCTCTTCCAAACTAGACTATTCTGTGATTCTGTAATATCTCAGTAGCATCGAGGATAATGTAGTTCTTGTGCTGATGTAGGTAGGCAAAGTTAAATAAGACAGCAATTTATCTGTAAGCAGCAACATGATTGCAGTAACACTACTTACAGTGTGAGCTGTTTAAAAAGAGCAACGTATAAATTATTTTGCTGCTAAACATGCCATATTTAACAGTGGAGAAAAGGTCCCAGCCTTCTTCCACAAGCAGTAACTGTCCATAGGCCAGTAAAACAAGAAGGAAGAAAGCCCATATGCATGTGGAATTCTCTTGAATGAATGGTTCCTTCTTTGGTAAAGACAATTCCTATGTTTGGAGCTTGACAAAACTGTATAGAAAAATATGAAGAGAGTGAAAGAGATGAATTTTCCTCAGCAAATGTAGAAACAGAAAATTACAAATACTTACAATCTGGCATCACCTGAACATCTACCGATTAGACAGAAATATGAGCACATTTCTTTCTGGAAAACTAAAACTAATCTTTTGCTATATTTTGGTATATATATATATATATATTTCCCTCCTGATTCTTCACTGCATGAGCAGAAATAATGGGGCTGTTCCAACTTTTATGGTAACAGCAGTTTGTTCCTGTTTCCCTATATCTTGTGTGAATATGACCATGTTAACTTCATGAAAGTTAAGGTTATAATTTTAAAAGGTAAGAAGACAACTTCTTTACATGTTACCATTCTCCTCATTTTAATACAGAGAAGTGACAGGAGTTGGTAAGTAGGGTTGTGATGCAACATCAAAAGCTGATTACGTTTCTTCAATATGTTACATGATGAAGCACTGGCATCACAACCTTCAAGAAATGTATAGCATACAGATGCACACATCTTGCACTAATTCACAAGTGTCGATTATTGCTGTGATGGCAAAACTATGTTTCAGAGGCCTTTGAAATTAAGTTGACTGAAACTTGCATTTCCTAAAATCAGCTTTCATGCTGCTCTGTGGTCACTTTTGTCTCTGATTCTGATCAATGATATGTGATATAGCCTGCTAATGTTTTGGAGAGGTGAAAGCCAAAGACTGGTGTGGAGTTTCAGCAAAGTGATTTAGTAAATTAACATTCATGTGACCTGTAGTTCCTCTGTCAAGTAAGAGGTTAGCAAATTAATTTGAATATGCATTGTCTGAAAGATGAAAGCTAATCTTAGCATCTGAATAGGACCTGGAAACTTTACATGTTTTTATTGAGCTTCAGTCTTCTTATCATATCTAGTGAATAATTAATGTCTTAAAGGTGCCTATGGTAGAACAACTGAATAAACACACTAGACAAAAACAGAGGCATTCCCCTCAACCCATTCCCACCTTAATGTTCAGATTAAAAGAAGACTCAGAAAACAATCTGAGCAAGCATTCAGTAATTCATAGTATCTTGATGTAACCTTCTGTCTAAGGGTATGAAACATATCTGTACCAGAAAATACAGCAGGGATATGAGACAAAAATGTTAGTGTTTGAGGTAGAGAATGGTATAGTTTCCTACGTAGGCAGAACTTAGACATATAGGGACATATAGAGTGTGGTTGCACACTGTAACAGGTTCCCCAGTGAAGTAGTCACTTCACCAAGCCTGTATGAATTCTAGAAGAGATTGGACTGTGCACTTAGTCACATGGTCTAAACTTTTGGGTAGACCTGTGTGGTGAGAGGAGTTGGACTTGATGATCCTTATGGGTCCCTACACAGACATGAGCTCACTGAAAAGAGTGTTCTAGGAGTTTTACTTCATGCGTGTAACATTATCCCAACCTAGATAAAAGATAGGTGAGAACAGATACAATGTGGATGTAGGGATTACACATTTATTTCAATATAATACTGATGTGTATATTTTTAAAAAATAGCTCATGCAGTTGTTGCCCCAAATTCTCAGAGGTTACATATCAAAGTGAGCTAATCATAATCTGGGACCATGATCAGAATAGGTCTGAAATAAAAGGATTGTCTTCTCCTTATGCTTGTTGAATGTGATGACAAATGTTTCTATTAGGAATTAGGCTGAGATCACAGAGTTTCTTTTTAGAACATGCATCAGCCAGGAAGAGCCAGGTGTGTGGTTCTAATCCAGGTTTGACCTCACTTTGAAAAGCTATGGGGCTCACTAGCAGTTCTCAGGCCTACTCAATCTTTCAGCATGACATAATCTGTTGTAACTAACCTGTTAAAATGCATGCATAATTGATTGTATAGTTTGAAAATGCCCACTGAAATTGATGCCATGACTAAAACCTGTTTTTTATTCAGAAAGTAAAATGTTGAATTAAACACAACTCTATTGATATACCAAGAAAATTATTCCTGATATAATGCCAACACCAATAATTATAAAAGGGAGGCAGCAGACTAAAAAGCATGTCTGGCAGCAGTTTAAAAGTATTTGTCCTTGGTAGGACTAGAGATTGATTTTATTTTAAATTTAGATTCCAAAGAAAACTAAAATCTCAAAGGGCATAACATGAAATCTACTGTTTTATTTGTTGCAAATCAGAACAAACAGGACACAATGGAACAAAATTATATTGTCTTGAAAATCTTGTTACAATGCTGCATTCAGGTGAGTGAGTCAATTCAGTTCACACTGGATTAGTATTTAGTCTAATAAACCACAAGAAGTGAGAAGGTAAAACAGTAACATAAATCAATGGAGTTGCAGGCTTGTTTACCAGGTACTCCCCCAGGCAGTGTCAACCAGTGCCTCAGAGGATTTGATCTTTACATCTGCTGGTTTTCTCAGATGCATTCCTGGAAGAGCACTTGAAAGTTCTTTCTTTATTTATTTATTTTTCTGCATGAGACTTAACAAGGTCTACATAGAATGTCATCAGTCAAGGCATGATGCTGTCATTTACAAAAGAGTTTTTGGGTCTTTAGCTATGCTAGTGATCATAACTATCCCTTCTGAATCAGAATGTTTTAAATATTTATGGTGGCATTATACTAGGTTACATCAGGTAGTTAGTGGTGGGAGAAAGGATTTTGGAGCACAGATCTGAATGGAGGAAGTTGAAGCTTTCAGCAGATTTCAGGTTATAATTATTTGTGAGAAGTTTCTATGTAATACTAGACTGCCCGGTCTTGGAGGAAGAGATTATATTTTCAAATCTTTGTTTGTCAAAGTCTATGATCACATGCTATGTTCAAGACAGTGCTGAGAGAGGAACAAAAAAATAAATATAAGAAAAAAATAAATTTAAATGGACAGATTCTGTCTCAGTTATGGCTCATCTCTTCTACATTTTTTCTCAAAACCAAGCAGGTCCTGAGTGTACAGGGCAGATAAAAGGTCTCCAAGCATGTCAACTGTATCCTGGGATGCATCAAACAGCTTTTCCAGTCAGTCGAAGGAAGTGATTGTCCCGCTCTACCCTGCTCTGGTGTGGCCTCACCTCAAGTACTGTGTGCAGTTCTGGGCACCAAAGTACAAAAAGAACATTAAACTGTTGGAGAGTGTCCAGGGAAGGGCTAAAAAGATGGTGAAGGGCGTGAAGAGGAAGACATATGAGGAGCGGCTGAGGTCACTGGGCCTGTTCAGCCTGGAGAAGAGGAGGCTGAGGGGAGACCTTATTGCAGTCTACAACTTCCTCGTGAGGGGGAGTGGAGAGGCAGGTGACCTTTCTCCATAAACATCAGTGATAGGACCCGCAAGAACAGTGTTAAGCTGAGGCAGGGAAAGTTTAGACTGAATATCAGGAGGAGGTTCTTCACCAAGAGGGTGGTTGCACACTGGAACAGGTTTCCCAGTGAAGTAGTCACTTCACCAAGCCTGTATGAATTTAAGAAGAGATTGGACTGTGCACTTAGTCACATGGTCTAAACTATTGGGTAGACCTGTGTGGTGCAAGGAGTTGGACTTGATTGTCCTTATGGGTCCCTTCCAGCTCGGGATATTCTATGATTCTAAGCAAATATTAGCTATTAACATCTATTGAGTGGAAGTCTGCTTCAAGTTTATCAAGCAATCATACACTTAGACAGTTATGGTAGAAGTAATTACCAGTGGGTGATCTAAACATTTTTTGTCAGATCCTGAAAAGGATCAATATGACTGAGGTCTGTGAAAGAGAAAACAAAGAAACAAAAAACAAAACAAACAAAAACAACAACAAAAACAAAAACTTGTTAATTCAGCTCATTCAACATTCTCCAACCCATAGTACATGAAGCAGTGACAAATCAGAGCACAAACACAGGCTGAGTTGCATGCTAATGAGTGGCACAAGGAAGAACCCAACCTTTCAAAATAAGCAAAGGTAAGTGTGTTGTAACTTTACACTGCTCCTGATGCTGCAGGCTATTCTTTTCATACTACAGTGAGCACATTGTGCAGTTAGGGAGTTCATCTGTAGGGCAGAGAAAATAGTCTATCTGACCACCATGGATATGATTCAGTCTTTGGGACCAAGTCTGAAAGGAATGTAATGATTTTTCTCAACCATTATTAAATAATTCTATACTCAAGGTTTGGTCCCCTCCAAGGTATAAAATGGTTATCATCTCAGGGCCAGTGCAAGAACTTCCATACAGCATATTTTTGAAAAGTATTTCTTCAAAATTTTGCCAAAATGTCTAGGAAAGAGATTTCTATATCTCTTTTTAGGAAAACAATGTCCAAATGAGGATTCTTGGAGGAACTCATTGTTTAGCAGCTCCCTTATAAAATAGTCTGTGACATTCATGTCACATTTCTGTGACAGCCCCAAGTACAAATACAGGCTGGGTGGAGAACATATTGAGAGCAGCTCTAAGGAGAAAGCCCTGGGGGTGCTGGTTGATGAGAAGATCAACAAGAGTTAGTATCATGTGTTTGCAGCCCAGAAAGCCAACCATATCCTGGGCTGCATCAAAAGGCGCATGGCCAACATGACATGCTCAAGGGAGGTGATTCTTCCCCTCTGCTCTTGTGAAACCCTACCTGGAGTACTGTGTTTAGTTCTGGGGCCCTCAGCACAAGAAGGACATAGACCCCTTAGAATGAGTCCATGGGAGGGCCACAAAGAGGATCAAGGGGCTGGAGCACCTCTCCTTTGAAGACAGGCTGAGTGAGTTGGGTTTGTTAAGCCTGGAGAAGCTAAGACTCCAGGGACACCTTATAGCGACCTTCCAGTGCCTAAAGGGAGCCTACAGGAAAGCAGGAGAGGGACTCTTTCAGGGATTGTAGCAACATGACAAGGGGCAATGGCTTTAAACTAATAGAGGGTAGATTTAGATTAGATATAAGGATGAAACTCTTTACTATGAGGGTAGTAAGGCACTGGAACAGGTTGCCCAGAGAAGATGTGGATGCCCCATCTCCGGAGGTATTTAAGGCCAGATTTGATGGGACTTTGAGCAACCTGGTCTAGTGGAAGGTGTCCCTGCCCATGTAAGAGGGGTTGAAAATAGATGGTCATTAAAGTCCCTTCCAACCCAAGCTGTTCTGTGATACTATGTTCTATTAGAAATTATTTCCCTCTATTTCTTTGCAGAAAGGTGTTATCAGAGTGCTGCATGAGTGGTTTTGGTTTGTACTATGAAACATGACTTTCTTTAAGGTGTGAACTGGTTACAAATGCTCTGTCATTTTTGCTGTTGCTGAGAAACCTCAGGCAACTTAAAAAATCATAACCTAATAAAAAGTGTTCTACATCAAGATGAAACCTAATGTAATGTAATGAAAAATGCTGTTTTGTAAATACTAGGTCTCTAGTATGAAGATGTTGAAGAAATCTCATCAAAGACATTGAAGACATCTTGTTGAAGATGTTTCATGTTATCACAATTCATAGGTCTAACAGCCTATATCAGACTACAGGACAAACCCTTGAGGAAAGAGGATATAAATTCCACCTCCACTGCAGACGATCTGTGGACCCTTAACCAAGCAATGTTACAATGTGACTTCTCTAGGACATTTCTTGAGATTGGAACTTCGTAAATATAAAGCATGGTAATGTAGTTTAAAACTACATCAAATACCCTTTGGTCTTTCCCCTGAGGAGCATCATATGATCTTTTTGGACTAGCAGTCATGTTATTTGAGATTGTTTCAGCTATTGGACTCGGCACAGTAATAGTCTGATCTAGCCAGTCTGAAGCTCTAATGATAGCAAATTGAACACTTTTTCAAGTGTGCATACTTGGAAGGTATTTCTCAGTCTTAATTTTTATTAAAAATTGAAAAAAAAAAAAAAAGAAATCAATGTAAGAAGCTTTTATATTCTTATTTTAAATAAGCACACTAAAATTCCAAGTATAAATTTTTCAGCCTAAATACTGAAAAATGCAATGTAAATTAAATTTCCAGTAGTTATATCTGATTTTGCAATGCATTGTTATAATCACAGTGCTTATATGTTTAAAATAAATAAATAAATATATAAATAAACAAAAACACAATAATTGATATATTTCCTACCTACTACAAGAGCTGTATAGTCCCAGTGGAGATGCCAGAAGTTGGATAAAGGTCTGTCTCCTGTGCAGCCACAACGTTCAGTAATCTTTGCCTTCCTGGATGTGAAATTACTCCAGAAATACCTACATTTTAAAGGATTCCTTAAGAATTTCATGTGTTCATGTTTTTTTCTAAAGCTATGTAAAAACTTGTTCACCTCTACTTGCCACTAGAACATCAATTTCCCTAGAAATCTTTTAAATATCCATAGCATTGTGCCAGGTCACATCAAGTTATTTAGGCTTTCAAGAAATAACATAAGCTTACACAATGTGACATGCTTGCTGCACCATGTCTCAAATTTTCAGAGATATTACAGTTTTTATAAAAAATGAATGTAGAAGTTGCCATGGTTGCAAATCTGTTCAGATTTGAAACATTTTTAAATATTGAGGACTAAACTACTCTTTCCTTTCCAGCAGTAACACAGCAAGAGTTTCAAATGTGTTTGTTGTCAAATTTTACATACGAAGAAACCTCCAGCAGATTTCCGTTTTTTTTTTTTTTTTTTTTTTTTTTTTTTTTTTTTTTTACCATCTCTAATTTCTGTCCTTGGAATAACCATAACATGTGAAGAAAGGCATTTTATTGTTGTGTAAATAGTAACTTAGAGAACTATTAAGAACTGCTTCTCAGCTGCTGTAGGTTGGGGGAGCTCAGTTTACATATACAGACAGCCTCCTGTGAAGTACAAGGTGTGTGTAGGTTAGGAAAGAGCAGTGTCTCAAGAAGGGAGCAGTTCCCCATGAACATCAGTTGTCAGTCTTGCTTAGTAATCCTGAATTTTATAATAGTTCTCTCTCTTTCCTTTGAGTTAATCATAGAGACATCAAGGTGGAGAAACTTACCAGGAAATCATATGATTGCTCTTCTGGTAAGCAGCACGGCAAGTAAGCTTCACTTCCCACCATAATATTAGTGGGGATTTGCTTGTTTCAATGAAAGCATTTCATCTGCCTCTGCAGGTTCTAATTGCGACATATTTTAATTCCTATAAATAAGCAAAAAAGGTTAAATACTTTACTAATGCAAAATATCAACTATGAATCTATTTGCCCTCACAACTGTATGCAAGGCTCTTACCTGAACGTAGGTATCAGCATGTTTGTTCAAATCTGGTGTTATTATAGTCCCTACTCCTGTCTCTGATAATATCCAGAAGTGAGTGGCCTGAGGGAAAAGGAAAAACTGAGGGAGAAATAAATAGGCTATCATTCATCACTTACCTTGTAGATACCTCACTATCAGGCTAACACTGATCTCTGCTAAGGAAGTAAATGGAAGCAGGTGATTTAATATACTTGGAGAGAATCTCCTTCATTTAATTTAGTTTGTATGCTGCAGTTTCTCCCTCTTGCTTCCTCCTAATTTCTTTTTCCTTTTGTCTTTTCTGAAGACAGAAGGTTTCTATTTTCAGTTTTGTTCTGTTCTCCCCTAGAGTTTCAAAGGCTGGCACTATCCAAGAAAGGCTACATGTTAGGGCTCTCAAGGGTTGCGAAGGAATGTAGGCTGAAGAAAGACTCTGGAAATAAATAAATAAATAAAAGTAGTTTTCTAAAATTTTTTTCACAAAAGGGGGAACAGTTACATCAGTCACATTACATCACATGACAAACTGTAGTGATAGACTAGCAGTATGATATGACATCTTATTCTTGGCCAGTGTTCTGGTTGAAGACAGGACTTTAGGTTTTGCTTCCTTATTTATATAGTAAATGAATCACAAAAACTTACCCAGGAGCTGAGACAGTAATTGCTTATTCAATGTTCTGTGAATGGGAAAGGTCTGTGAAAATGATGTGTATTATCCCACTTAGTCTAACAATATGATTGCTGTTGTTTCTATTGAAGCTGAGGTGGCATCTAAGATCACAGAATCACAGAATTTCACAGAATTTCTAGGTTGGAAGAGACCTCAAGATCATCGAGTCCAACCTCTGACCTAACACTAACAGTCCCCACTAAACCATATCCCTAAGCTCTACATCTAAACGTCTTTTAAATACCTCCAGGGATGGTGACTCCACCACTTCCCTGGGCAGCGCGTTCCAATGTCTAACAACCCTTTCGGTAAAGAAGTTCTTCCTAAGATCCAACCTAAAGTTCCCCTGGCACAACTTCAGCCCATTCCCCCTCGTCCTGTCACCAGGCACCTGGGAGAACAGACCAACCCCCACCTCGCTACAGCCTCCTTTGAGGTACCTGTAGAGAGCGATAAGGTCACCCCTGAGCCTCCTTTTCTCCAGGCTGAACAATCCCAGCTCCCTCAGCCGCTCCTCGTAGGACTTGTTCTCCAGGCCCCTCACCAGCTTCGTCGCTCTTCTCTGGACTCGCTCAAGCACCTCCATGTCCTTCTTGTAGCGAGGGGCCCAAAACTGAACACAGTATTCGAGGTGCGGCCTCACCAGAGCCGAGTACAGGGGGACAATCACCTCCCTAGCCCTGCTGGTCACACTGTTTCTTATACAGGCCAGGATGCTGTTGACCTTCATGGCCACCTGAGCACACTGCTGGCTCATATTCAGCTGACTATCAACCATCACTCCCAGGTCCTTCTCTGCCTGGCAGCTCTCCAACCACTCATCTCCCAGCCTGTAGCTCTGCTTGGGGTTATTGCGCCCCAGGTGGAGGACCCGGCACTTGACCTTGTTGAACTTCATGCAGTTGACCTCAGCCCATCGGTGCAGCCTATCCAGATCCTCCTGCAGAGTCTTCCTAACCTCGAGCAGATAGACACACGCACCTAACTTGGTGTCATCTGCAGACTTACTGAGGGTGCACTCAATGCCGTCGTTCAGATCATCGATGAAGATATTAAAGAGGACCGGCCCCAGCACCGAGCCCTGGGGAACGCCACTAGCGACCGGCCTCCAACTGGATTTGACTCCATTTACCACGACTCTTTGGGCCCGGCCATCCAGCCAGTTTCTAACCCAACGAAGTGTGCGCCAGTCCAAGCCAAGAGCAGCCAGTTTCCTGAGGAGAATGCTGTGGGAAACGGTGTCAAAAGCCTTGCTGAAGTCAAGGTAGACCACATCCACAGCCTTTCCCTCGTCCACCCAGCGCGTCACTTTGTCATAGAAGGAGATCAGGTTCGTCAAGCAGGACCTGCCCTTCATAAACCCATGCTGACTGGACCTGATCGCCTGCTTGCCCTGCAAGTGCTGCGTGATGACTCTCAAGATAATCTGCTCCATGAGCTTCCCTGGCACTGAGGTCAAACTGACAGGCCTGAATGATGCTGTGGAAACAGCCTCTTCTGGGAGAGAAATACACAATGGAAGATACCAGGCAAAAGATAGTTGGTTCTTCCACTGGCTACAACACCTTCTTACGGTCATGTTACAGAAATGCAAGTTAGCAGGAAAACACTGGGAATAAGTGACATGATGGTTACATACATTTGAGGACCAGGTGTGGAGAGGCAGTTGCTGGTATCTTCATTTTATTTATTGCTAGAGCAGGAATATATTTGGGATAATCTTCCCTATGGAACACATTGTGTCTGGTCTTATTATATTGAAAGGAAGAAAAAATTATGTATCTGTTGCCTTCCTAATTTTTAATCACTTTTGATTACTTGTACGTATTTTTAATTTATTTAAGGGTTGTATTATTGAAAATTTTCTCTTACATCACTTTATGCCATGTTCTCTTTTCCTGCTCTCTTTGTAATAATTTTGAATGTTTCTCAAAAGTACTAAATGGAAAGTTTGTTGGAATTTGACCAGATGATTTAATACATTTGGACATAATTATCTAATATCCACAAGATGTAAATGCAAAATATAGGCATTTCAAAAAATTTGAATTTTACTGTCCTTTTACTCTGGGAATTCTATACAGACTACAATTTAAGGGCTCCTCACTTAAAGCAAAAATCCTCAAACATGCCTACCCCAACAATTTGAAATGCTTTTCTTTACTGCTAGCAAAATTGCTAGGACTAATTGCTAGAAAAGTAGCAGTTGGAGGAATGAAAGAGCTTGAAGGACAAGTATTAATAAAAAAAAAAAATCTATATTAGGATCCTTTTTTCTGTTCTTCTTTATTGTCATCATAAAAAAGGAACACATTTTAGTGATTAAAATATTAAAAAAAAAATCCTTCTCAAACAAACTTATAAATGTGGATGAGTGCAGAGGAGATAAGCCTACTATGTGGACAACAGAACTATGCCAGACTTGCATAATTTTATATACCAACAGTCAATGTGCAATCTGAGCACTGAAGCCTTCATTTAATTTTATTGCAATATATTTTTACTTTGTATTTTATTCAGTTGTTCCTTCCTGTACATATTTCTGTAAATTCATGTGACTAATCCATTTCTGCAGTGGCTCTTTTTGTAGATAAACCTAATTATCTGGTTGAACGAGACTTTGAATCAGTGGGGAACAATGCCATCTGAAAGCAGGTTGGTGAAAGTGATTCAAGTAGTTAATTTACAATCGCAGAGAGGGATAGCTGATGGTCTGACTTTCCTTTCTCAGCAGTCTCCTTGCAGCATGTTCAAATAAACCATTTTCAGTGGGTTCCTGTTCTGTGTCAATTACATCTTTTATAATCCATCACCTGAAGTCTTTTTTCATCGTAATTTTGTTGTCCACTTCAGAGGGAAACCTGGATGAGCTAAATTTAATGTTGGTTTTACTAGAATCAGATTCCTTTTATCTGTGAACACCACTCTCTGAAAATGAATGGGAGTGTAATTAAAAAAAAACATGAACTGGGAAAAACAAAAAAAAAAAAAAAAAAAAAAAAAAGGAGAGGAAGAAGAAAAAAGAAATATTGTCATCCTCCTCTAAGAAGTTCTGTGGTTTGGGGGCAGAATCTAATTACAAAAAGGAAGAGAAGAAATGAGTTGTCTCCTTAATATGTAGACTTCTTCACAGAGGAGCTAAATCCTTTAGGGTCACAGTTCCCCTAAGGTGTGATATTGTATTATATTCTACATGCAACAAGATCACCTATATGAATGACTTTATTGTGTGCAGCTTCCTAGAAATGTATCGGTGATGTGTGTGTCTGCGTGAATAGATGGGTGGCATAACTGAGGGTAGAATTTGACATTTTGACATTTTGACATTTGACATTTACCTTTGCTAGAGAATTTCCAGAACTCCAGAAGTAAGTTTTTGTTTGTTTGTTTGTTTGTTTTTTCCTGCTTGTTGTCAGGGAGCAGCAAGGAAGGCTGCTCCATGAGGGAAAGGGATCCAGGAGTTTTGCCAAGGCATGTAGGGCACTACCTTCATCAAAATTAATCCAAACAAGAAGGTCAAAGAAGATCTGTAATGATAATCAGGCTCAGCCAAGTGATCACCCAGAAGGTCTGTAGTGATGAGGCAGGTCTGAGATCAAGCCAGAAGAGATCAAGTGAGAGAATGAGTGTCAGGAGGTACAGGCAGAGCACAGAAGTAATCACCTTGAAGCTGCAGCCAGCTAAACTCTGGTCAAGTGGAGGTGTACCAGGCCCTGACGCTTAGCTCTGTGTAGTGTTTGCAATCAAAGTGCCAACTGTTAATGAAGTTTCACTGAAGAACAGCAAATCACTCAGGCTTATATTTGCAGGACCTACCTCTGGGCACCCAGCTGAGGTGGTTGGTTTTCAGGGCCCAGAGCACACAAATTGGCCCTATTTTCCCTGGACAGCCTGACCAGGAGCCTCCACCCATGTCCTCTGCTTGCCCCAAGAGCTCCTTGTAGGCTCAAGTTTGGGCAACCAGCCAAGGCCTCCACTCTGCTGTAGATGTGCCAGTACCCATCCCTGTCCTGCCATGTGCGTTTTCAGGACTGATCTTGGACTTTGTTTACTTCGTCTGATGATCACTGTACTGTCAGGGGAACTTGCTGCTATCACCCTCCTGCCCTGCTCACCCTGATTAGGCTCTGTGGGACTGTGCTCTGGTCAGTGAGGGCTCTACATCTGCCTGTGCCATGGTCACCTTTCGTTCCTGGTTGACTTTCCTTTGTGGAACAACTCTGTTCCTGTTGCTCCCTGATTACTACCCTCAGGCTTTATACCCCTTCATCCTGTGAGAGATGGGAATATGCAGAGGCAGTTCTGTACACACGTGGGTCTGAATGGTAATTTGGGGGTGCCTCTACTCCTCCCATCTCTGCAGAGGACACCTAGGAAGACTGGGTCCTCAAACTACTTATTATGCAGATCATGCATAGACTGAATGGAGTACATTGGTAGGAAACAGCATGTTTGTGCTATGATAAACAGCTGTGCTGCTTTTGAGAGGATGAAAAGAAACACTCAGAAAAAGGGATGAGAAGAACAAAATGGTAGAATAATCTAGAAAGGCAAAGTGTTGAATAGAGCTGAACTAAAAATATTATGAAGAAAATGTACAAGTATTGGAAATTACCCACCAGCACAAGATGCAGAAAGGCTAACCACCACAGATGTGAAAATCGCTAAAAATTTAGCACTTGCTGTGGTTACTTCTATCATTGTACATGCCCAAATCTTCCTTCCGCAAATTTCATCTTAGGTCAAATGGTGCATGTCTTATCGCCTGGCTAAATGAGGTACCACACTTGTCCCCATTGTCCTTAAGAAGCCTTCCTTACCTATCCAATCTCTGGTTTCTGAATAATGAGTCATCCCGGTTGGAATGTCCATCCAGCAAAGCTGTGGCTCCTTTTGCACATCAGAGGATGTGACTACTTCAGACACATCAAGCCTGTGTTCTGAATCTCTAGTGGTGAAAAAGATGTTCCCCATGCTCTGTGTTTATTCGGCTTTTTACTGGGACACAAAGTGACCCTCTGCACTAGAGTCATTGTAAAGATAGGAGAGAAGACCCCACAATGTGAATACATTCATGTCCATTTGAAGGTGGAATGTGATGGAGAAAGGCTAGCTTGAATAAAAAGAATAGCTAGACTTTGGTATACTTGTGCTTTTTCAGCATGATTTCCCACTGGCAGAACAAGCTGAAACAGAAAAATCAATCCATTGGGAAACAAAAATAGGAAGGATCTGTGACAGTGAGTCATGACTTGCTCTGTGGTATGGTTGCAGCACAGGGGCTGTGAACTGCCCTGTTCACAGAGAAAGCATAACCCAGACCTTTGGTGTGTCTTCACCTTTTCAATACAATGATATTTTAAACTCATGGACTGGATGACCCCAGAAACTCGTTCATATTTTCCTCACTTGGTTCAATTTGGGAACAACAAACTTACACATATTGTTTGGCATTAAATAAGTAAGTAAATAAATATTAACCCTTTTGGTACTTTTTAAAGATCTGGCAATAGAATGTGTGTGTGGGGGTGGGAGGTTATTACATTGCAGAGTGGTTCTCCTAATGAGTAAAGTGCAAATGGAGCCAAAGCTTTGTGTTTCTGAAGACCCTGATACCTTAAGGGTCTGTTTTTCTAGCACTCCACTGAATGACAGCTGTACATTTTAAAATCATAGCAATTTTAAAGACACTGTGCTCATTAGAAGGTGCTTCAAGTATAATATCACTGTTATGGATTAGATTCTGGCAGTAATTTGTCTCTAACCCCTTAATTAACTAACAATGTAGAAAGCGAATAATTTGGTAGGGCAGACTACTTGTGGGTCTCAGTTTCATAGGCTGAATTTTGACCAGAGGCTAATCCCAGGCTGTTCTGAAAACTGTATCTGACTGCACCATGCTCTGGACTGTGTTGTAAATCCACTGCTCCTCTAACCATGATCAGCTTTGGCTTTTCCTGGAGAGCTGACGGTGCTCCAGGGAGAGGCTGAGTCACAGCTGTAAAGCTTCACTGACAGATTGTGCCTTCAGTTCCTATTAAGGTGAATGGGAGCATCTGCTACCCCCTTTCCTCAGAACAGCACCATGTTAAACCAGGCAGCTGGTTAGCTCTTCTTTTGCTCAGTAGTGCATTGGACGTTAGTATCATCAGGGAAAGAGATTAATCACGATGGATGGCTGAGAGTCTTGGTCTCTTGAAACACTGCATTGTGGAAAACTTGGATGTAGATTCTCAGCAATTTTAAAGCAAGTGGATGGTTCTCTATTTGATCAAACTGTCCCTTAGAAAATCAGAGTGGATTACAGCCACTGCACAGGAGCTGCTGAGTGGCTTACAGCTAATACAACTAGCTTCAGGGCAAATTCTCCCTTTGCAAACGTGAGTCCGTCCGAGCTGAGGGAAGAGGTCAGGCTGAACCACAAAATCTGTTTGCTGTAAAGGTGGTTTTAAGTTAAATCTTTTAAATTGGAACTTGAAAACATTTTACTTTCCCACAGGGTTTGAATTCCTAGCCTTACCTCAAAGTCTGTCTCCTGTATTATTATTATTTGTTTCTTTTATTTAAAAAGCTTCTTTGTGTGTATTTTAAGCTTCTGTAAGAGACCCTGGCATATAAACAAATTAATAAATGGCACATATTATTTGTTTACTAATACTTACTCTTGGATATGTGAGGGCTGACTGCTGAAAAGAGCAGAACATCTGTGTCTCTGATGTATTAGTGTACTTCATGAAAACAAAAATAGCAGATGAAAACAGCAGAATTGTGCTGCTGAGTTCTTGGAAATCCAACTCTTTCAGGTGATTTAATGGCAGTGACAAAAGCTGTGTCTAATGATTTATTTTTTCATCTGATAGCATCAAGATATGTCAGGCTATAGAGCTCCACTGTGCTAGCCTGCGTGCTCATATATGATAACAAATATTCCGTGCCCCAGAGCTCTTGTAGTGCAGATGTGCAGTGAGAGACAAGCTGACAGGAGGAGTGCACAGTAGCTGTGAAATGATTAAGATTATTATAATGAACTACAGTCATAGTACACCAGCTGTCTGTCCCTTCTCTAATAAAAACAGAGCAGGAGTAAGACTTAAAGAGATATATGAAGAAAGATATGGCAATGGATTTTTGCATTTTGACTGGAAACTTTTCCCATGCATACAAGATAGGATAAAAAATGAAAGGGTGAGCATGAAAAAAAATCTAACAAAAAGCCAATAAGAGTAGCAATCAGTATCTGCTGTGTAACTCATAACTGGAGTATTATCTCTTTGTTCTTTTTCCTTTTTTTTCTTCTTTTTTTTTTTTTTTCATTTTTTTTCTTCCTTTTTGACTAAAGTAGATTATTTTGGATCTTTTTTCTTTGAATGTAAAACACAATTCACCAAATATTTCATCCAAAGCATTTCCAGCCTCTGGATTACTTTGGAACTGTTAGTTTCTTTGCTTTGCTATTCCTTCTACATTGCATGTCTTTTCTTTTTTATTGTTGATGTTGTTTTTAATTGCATGAGTGATGGAAGAATTGGACAGCAAATAATCATTGATGTACCTTCCAGAGAGGCTTTCGTTATAGTAAGTATTCTGAAGTGCGTGAGATTTCTATTTATGAAGACTAAAGAATCTGTATAACCAGTTAAATTAAAACTATGTTCTCTAATCTCTGTGGACCAATTAAAATCCTCCTCAGCTTCTTCCTTCATTTAGAGGAAAATATCTGCATGTTTTGCTATCCAATTAGCAGGGCTTATATTAACTATATGTACGTTTTAGAAGGGACATACCTATCCTCTGCACTACAAGTATCCCAAAACATTCAGCTACAAGCAGTACAACAGCCAGTGTCAGATGGTACCCACTGTAAAGAAAAACAGGTTCCTGACCTGCACAAAGGAGGGTTCAGCTGTCATGTATCATGGACAAATCCACCAGTCCCCTGTTCTAATTGCAATGTGACTGCGGCAATGCCAGAGTTCAGGTCTTGACATACTTGTTTGCTTTGGTAACTACAGCTTATTTTCCTGCCGAAATATGTGGGCTTTAGCCAGGAAGACAGTCTGTGTTCTGCCACTAGCAAGTTTCTTTGAAATAAAAATAAACACTGCTGCCAGTTTATCAGATGGATTAAATTTTGCCTCTATTTTCAGTTTTCTTCAGGCCTCAGGCATGACTGCCTTTAACCTTTTGTGGTGCTTGTATGTCCTCTAGTATTTGTCTTCTGTGGTAGTTTGGATGGGATTTTATTTTTTTCATTTGGTTTTAAACAAATTGATGAATTGATGAGTGACAGTTGTTTTTTTTGTTGTTGTTGTTGTTGTTTTTTTGTTTGTTGTTGTTTGTTTGTTTTGTTTGTTTGTTTGTTTTTGTTTTTGTTTTTGTTTTTGTTTTTTTCCTTCCCTCCAACTTTCGAGAATGCGGGGTATCCACAGCAGTAGACAACATATATGGTGTGCATGTGGTTCTTCCTAGGGCAGCTCAGCACGGCTTAGAAGTGGGTGCAAACCATCTCAGTGTGACTTTCGCACATCAGCATGGCAGTTCTCTGGCCCAGCATGCCAATCATATTCCCCTGCCTCATGTATCCTGCAACACTGTTAACAAACACAACTCCCAAAGGCTTTCAGCTTGTGCTGAGGGCAGCTTTGTGCCACAGAGCAGTGTCAGCAGACATGCTCTGAGCAGCTCGCTCTCTTTCCATTCTTTGAGTGAAACCTTACATGCTCTAGTGTCTTGCAACAACTATGTACTTGCATTCACGTCCTCTCTTGCAGCCAGCCTTTCAATGAGAAGCTGTAAAAGCCCACCTAGTGCTGCTGTGTAATGGTGTTCTTTGTGGGGCAGGTGCATGTTTTACCATGTGAAAATGTGCAGGGTTTGCCTTGCCTTGCCTTGCCTTGCCTTGCCTTGCCTTGCCTTGCCTTGCCTTCCCTTCCCTTCCCTTCCCTTCCCTTCCCTTCCCTTCCCTTCCCTTCCCTTCCCTTCCCTTCCCTTCCCTTCCCTTCCCTTCCCT
>CM021765.1:77973930-78023947 GCA_011076525.1 Nettapus auritus | reverse complement strand
AATAGAATAGAATAGAATAGAATAGAATAGAATAGAATAGAATAGAATAGAATAGAACAGAACAGAACAGAAGAATAGAACAGAGCAGAACAGAATAGAGCAGAACAGAATAGTATGGTTCAGTAGACCTACAAAGATAATCTAGTCCAGCTACCTGACCACTTCAAGGCTAACCAAAAGCTGAAACATGTTATTGAAGTATTATCCAAATGCAACACTAACAGGCATGGGTCATCAACCACTTCTCTAGGAATCCTGTTCCCATGTTTGCCTGCCCTCATGGTAAAGAAAAATTTCCTAATATCTAGTCAGAACCTCCCTGACACAGCTTTGTGCTATTCCCACACATCCTATCATTGGTTATCAGAGAGAAGAGATCAGCACCTCCCTCTCTGCTTTCCCTCCACAAGAAGATGTAGAGAGCTTCTAAGGTCAACCAATGAGGACTACAAGTACCTTGTAGTTAAAAGAACACTCAATGGATTAAGTAAATGCCTAATGCCTATTTCACATGGTGGTTTTGGTATTTCCTAGTCTAAAGAATGTATAGCTGAGTGGGCCAATGCACTCTAACCTGATTTGTCCTATCCATGGCATTCCATTATATAAAATATTTAAATATATATGCTTGACCTGCCTGACTTATGGAGGCTAGACACCTGGAAGATATGAAGGGGATCTTGTTGATCCTTGACCAGAAAGATAATGGGCTCTGGCCAGACCCTCTGATATGGACTTTAAACTGCATCATAGTAAATCTGCCTGTTTTCTGTCATGTGCTCATTTCATCTGTGGTTTGGTAGAGGTTATTGCTCCTATATTTCTGAATGGTGCAAAATTTCAAGAAGTATGAGGTGTTTTAGTGAATGAAGTGCTGAGGTGTTTTATATGGATCATCAAACTTTCAGCTTGGTAACAAAATTCAGGCATACTGAGGAAGGATGTCTGTAACAATCTTAGAGACTAAAATGTGCTATCACACAGATGTTCAAAGGCCACCTTCTTGAATGTCCCCTGGAGATCTGTGTGTGACTCAGACTGGCCCAGCAGTGATAAGGAGCTGAGTGTATACAGTATGATGAAACTCAATGAAATTGATATTAATGAATTCTGTGGGGATATGTAAATCATCTGTTAGTAACAAAGGGCACTATTTTCCCAGTATTGTTCATTCAGGAAGAACAGCAATGAGAAGCAGTGGAAGGATGGAGAAGTCTCTACTTTGTCAGTGTCTCCTGAGAGTGGAGAATACAGAGCCTGATAACCACATATCTGGATGATGTCCTCAAAGAAATGAAGCAGACAAGTCAAGGAGAACCTACCTTTGACTTCTAGAGGATATAATTAGATCCCTGAGCAGGACATTGGCATTTGGATTAGGGTGATGAGTTTCAAATCTCCATAAAATCGGAAGACAAATCCTGGAGCATGAACCTAATGAGTCCTGCTGTGCTGTTTTGACATGCTCAGTTATGTAAGTGTCTATATGGGGATTTTTCCATTTTAATTTCCTTCCCTTTTTTGCAGTCTTTATACTGGTGACTCTGTGTTTCTGGGAATTTGAATGTTTCTGAGTGGAGAAAACCTAGTGTCAGGGCTGACCAACACAGCATGGCATTTGCTTCTTGCAACCTGAAATAAATGTGTAGGTCAAGGAAGGAAGGGACTTTTTGTTTGTTTGTTTGTTTTGTTTCAAAAGGCATTCAGCTAGATTGACCCTGGCAAGGCAGCATGAGAAGAATACAGGTGCAGCAAGCCCTTATGAACCTTTCAGATCTGTTCACCTGCATGTGCTGATGTTTTTGCTTTCGAGCCAGGGTTCTGAACCAATCTCTTTTGTCTGAGTAGCTCTGAACACAATAGGTGCTGGTCAGTGGTGACTGACCTCTGACAGTCAGTGGTAACTACACAGATCTGTAATAGTCCAGGAACTCCTTTCACAGATGGCAAAAATGTTTCAGTATTCATGAGATTCTTTTCTTCTTTGCTTTTGCTTTTTCCTCTACCCTGGCTAATATTTACTTTTATTTCTGATTTTTTTTTATTATTATTTTTTATTTATTTATTTTTTTTTTTAAGATGCCGGCAGAAGTTTATGCATCCCTGAGTCTTGAAAGTCAGACAATGGTGTTATGAATCCCATTCTGCTCTTAGAACTGGAAGGCTACCCATAGGCAATACAAGATGACTCCATTTCATACTGCCCCTGGTTCTTGCATTGGTGTACTAGATTAAAAAAAAATAATAAAAATTACAACAGAATCTATTTATAGATAAAGTTTCTAGTCATCCCCTTGCAGCTCAGAAAAAAAATAAATGTCCCCAATGCCAGCAGAAAGAAGGAAGTATGTTCCATCTATGCCTTGAAGAAATAATACAGTGCTATGGAAAATAAATTTTATAGTTGCAGCTTTAGTTCCTGTTTTCTCCTGCTGCAGAAGGAGAGCCTGCTGGATGCAGGGAGACAATTAGGAATATCATAGTGATTTGTGAGTCTTCTTTGCCAAATCTCCACCATGGCCTGAGTCCCAGGGCTTGGCTCATGGGCCCATTAAATTTAAGAAAGCCAAATATTTCATTGCAATAACTTCCTTCCATGTTCATGTATCCCACAAGAGCAGGACTTCTTGTCAAGCTCCTCATGTGTTTGAAGTGCAGTACTCCTAACAGCAGGTGGATCTGGATTTTCTTAGAAAAAATTAAAATCTTGTGGTGACTGAAAATGTTCCCTCCATTGACCTCATGGGCACTCGCAAAGCTGCAGCTTTTCTTCAGAGGCGCTTCACTTTCTGTACAAGGGGTAGCAAAACTGGGATGGCAGGCAGGAGATGCTGAGATCTTGTCCTGTTCTCTGGCATTGCACACTGGTTTTCGCTGTTGATCTCCTTCTGAGGTGACATTAATTCTTCAACACTCAGTGTTTAGATGTTTACAGTGTCTGTGTCTGCTAGATATATTGGATTGCTTTTATTATTATTAAAATTAGAATAATCAGTTCCAACAGGAATCTGCCCAGATGTCCTCATTTAATCAGAACAGATCTCTTTTTTTTCATGTAATATCCAGCTGTCCTAATACTTTTCAGAGCAGACCCATTAATCTCAGTTTTCATTGCAATGAGATTCTTGGTAGCTGTCAAGATATGCTCACTAATAATCACCTGATCCTTTCATACTATTTAAAGCTCAGAACTTTTCCTAATAAGCAAAGAAATTGATATTCTATTTGCAAGGGAATGCTTCAGTCTCATCCCTAGTGTAAAATATTTTCAAGAGAATTCATTATGAAAGTATTTTTGGATTATCTTTAATTTGTACACTATTTTCTCAGACTGTAGGAAGCATTTGGAATGTTGTCTGGCAGAATGTGTAGGGGAGAGAAAATACACATTTTTACATATGGGAGGGCTTCAAGAATGGGTGGGCAGCTGATTATCTTGGCATTACTAGAAGGGAGTTTTACATAATAATGATATTGTTGAAAATGAGACAGATCCCCAGACTTTGTAGCATGGAAACTAACTCCTTGTCTCTGGTAACAGTATAAGTGGCACAGTTAAGTTAGGAGGATACTTGAAGTTATTTTTGTTCCAGTCATAAGACCCTGATACATTATGTAATTATTTTAATTGCAAGTATTTTATAACACTTGTTTTATCTCTTTTCACCAGATCGGAGTAAATTACTTTGGGATAAAGATAAATTTTGTTTTCAACTTTTGCTGGGGTTTTAATTGGACTAGTGTATTTAATGTAACAGAAATTAGTGCACACAACAGCTCCGCCTGATAAAGGAAGGAGGGTATTTATAATTATGGGCAACTAGCAATATGGGCCCTTCCCATGAAACAGAAATCTGTCACTCTGTTCAGATACTTATTGTCCACTATAATTATGGCAAATCTTTAAATCCTTTCTAATGTTATTTAGATGCTCTGGGGGCTCATGGTTGTTGTTTACAAAAATTGTCCCAGGGTGTCTAATTTCCATTTGGGAAGATAGCCACAGTAGGCAGAAGATGGATTAGATTTGAGGTCTTGGGAGACTTCCCAGAGCAGCACCTTATTTATGTAAACACACTTGATTGGAATAGCATGTTCTCATATATAGGAAGATGTTTTTTATAGTGTTCATTGTCTATGTTTTCTGCAGAACATATTCCTTAAACAGTTAATAAAAAGAAAAAAATAATAATAATTTGTCAGGACTGCTATTGGCCTGGTGTTTTTGATCCAATACAACACAACAGAAGTCTGAGAAGATTCCTGGTAGTGATAGCAATTTGCATAAGATAGCAAATTTTTTGGACATCATGATATGTAGTGCACATTACAGATGACATACATGGCTATGATGGTCTGCTTACACAGAGATGCCCACTTATATGGCCAGACAGGATAAAGGCAGCAGGCTTAGACTCTCAGCTGTAGAAAGCTATACAAGGGAGGGTTATGAGGGGGAAGACTGAATTCTTTTTCATAGCAGATGGGAACAAATTGTTTTTTTTCCATAAAACCTTCTGAACAGAGTATTTAGTGTGTGTTATGGAAAATGAGTGTGTACTGGACGAAACTTAAAAAGGACTTTTCATTTTCAAAGTGTGACAAAGGCAAGGGTGGAGTATCATCCACTGAATGAGGGGCTAGCTAGTCAGTCAGAGTATATTTTAAGCAGCCAGCAATAGGTCCTTTCATATGTAAAAATAAAGTCCTGTGGGTCTCATCTGAAATGTATGAAAGTAAATGAGATTATTTTCATTGACCTTTAAATTGGCAGCCATAAATAAAATATTTTTCTCTTATTCCCTTTCTGCTGGGGAGGAAGAGGACATTTTGTGTTTCATGGCTCTTTAAGCAAAGCTTCTGAAAAAGTGCTTCTGCTGACAGTTACACACAGCCTCCTCCCCACTCCTTTTCTTGGGAGAGAGAGCAATGCTTGGGTGAGGTGAACTGAGAAGAGGTAAAATTTAGGAATGACAGCCTCCAATATACTTAAGCATGAGTAGAACAAAAAGAGATATTTATACAGGAAAGGGCAACTGGTAAATCTCTGGATTTATTGTTTGGGATGAAAGAGTTTTATTATTTTATTTTATTTTATGTTGTGTTGTTTTATTTTGTTTGTTTTATTTTATATATTTATTTTATTAAAGGCAGGAAGAGAATAAATCTTCAGATACACACTGATTTTCTTCATAATATGTGCTATGAACCCTTGTTCGGCAGTGGGCCTAGAACTTCTGGTTGCACAACAGCACTAATAACAATAAAGCTATTTTCTTGATCTCAAAGCAGTGTGTTATTATATGGTATAGGGTATCTGGTTGAATTAATACAGTGTTTGCAATTCTGCATGAATTTTGCCTGTCTCTCAGCATATTTACACCTGGCTGTCCATTGTGCTAGTAGTAATCTCCCACAGTGCTATTACTGTATTGAATAATTTTTATTCCTCATTGTAATAAAAATTGCTGCAATGACTAGTGCCTGTGCACCAGCAGGCTTAGGGCACACACTAGCTTGAATAAACAAAAGGAAGGATATGTATGGCTTCTGAACAAGATATTGGCAATCCTTCTGCTTGAGGATAGATCTCAGTTTTCCCTTGTCCCTTCAGACTCTGTCTATGTAGAAGGCTAACTCTCCCTGTAAAATGTGCCTGGAAAAGTTTTGGACCCATAGACAGTGGTCCATGGTTTGCTTAAAATTTCAGTCCAGTGGTTGAGTTTTGTCCCTCTAGAAATACTGAGCCAGTACTGGCAACAGGATTTTTGGTACCTCACCCCATCTTCCATAGATAGAAAACATCTCCAGTTGTGCCTCATTTGTTATCTGACTATGCTCTTGTGTGTTAAAATTGTTGCTGAACAATTCTACTGAATCATCTTCACTTTTTCAATATTCCAAGGTTCCATGTTAGTTCTAGAGAGTTTTGGTTATATCTAAGTGTATATATATATATATATATATATATATATATATATATATACACACACCTACATATAAACATATATTCATATCTTGCTGTTTCTTTCAATCATCTTCTTCAGAAGAGAGAGAGAAAAAAATAATATATATGTGGTGGAGCCGAAGATGTCAGAACTGGTGTGAAATTGTGATGACTTCCTTGTTTGAAGAAGAGGAAAGTTTGGGTAGAAAAGAGATACATTTTAATTTTCTTTTCATTCTCTTAGAAACAAAATAGCAGCAACAATGCCAGTTTATGAAGCAATGATTACCAGGACTGAAGTAAATAGTTCAGGTTGAGTACCCATCTTGTTCCATATTCAAAAATAATATATATATATATATTATTTTTTTTTCTAGTTATTTAGAGTAGTGCTCAAAATCCTTTGAAGTTAGAGGAATTAAGAGTGATGTACACAAGAAACATTCTTCTTCAAGACAGGAGGAAACAAGAAGTGCTAGACATATGGTGAAATGCCTGCAGTCTGACACCAGAGCAGCTTTGGCTGAGGCAGAGGACTGGCTTTTCAAGGAAATGAAAGGAGATACATGTTATGCTTCGAAAAAGATTTAATGGGACTTGACTGTCTGAAAGCTTTTTTTGAAAATCCTGAGGTAATATTATTAGTATAGGTAACAGCTTCGACTGTTAGTGTTGAGTGGAAAACAACTCCAGTTTTTGGAAATGGCTTCATACTGTGAAATTTTTTTCCAACTTTAGATGTAATAGAAAATTAAATATATATTCCTAAAATCAACCAGTGATTGACTTAGCTACAGGTGAATTAATTTCATTCCTAAATTCATTTCATTTTCTAAAGCTTATTACAATGACTCCAGACATATTTCAGATGAAAAGTTTCCAAACTAGCTTTTAACCTACAATCCAGAAATGAGACTTTTTGCTTGTACTGTTTTCCTTTTGTGGGAGAGTGAGAAGGTGTGAAAGAAGGACAAAGACAACATGCATCTTGAATTACTGAAACCTGGAAGAGGCCTGAGAAATGTTTCTAGATCATTCTCTCACACATTACTGCTGTTATCATTGTCCTTTCATGTGGTTAATTTCTAGGTTTTAAGAAACAGTTCACAGCCACTGTGTAAGACAGATAAGGCCTGTTCTCTAGTTCTTAGGTAAAATGGCACAACACCCTTCTTGTTCATGCAACTAAATTTTCTTCCTTTCCAAATCAGATTGAAAAGATCCCAGCCTACCTATTGGGAAAAATCCCTGACCCACAATTCACAGTCACTGTCTGGAAGAAAGCATGCTACCAGTTTAAAAAGCATGGACGATTTTTGGACAGTATTTGAACCTTTGTTCTCACCTTATTTTGTCTATAAAATAAGACTTTGCCATAAACAATAGTGCAATAAATGGCCATATGGCTAAAGTGTGCATTTCAGCAAACCTCATGTTTGTACAGTACAATCAATGTTGTACTCTTTCCTCCCTTTATTCTCATAAAGGAAGTCCAGAGGCCTGTCCATCTTCTCTTGCCAGGTAACCGTACATTCTGGTGTTAAAGATAAGAGAACTTCAGGAGCTGGATTTGGGAGTGTTGGCTGAGTGTTGGGAGTTTGGGTTGTTCAGCCTGGAGCAGAAAAGGCTCTGGAGAGACTTTATAGAGGTTTTCCAGTACCTAAAGGGGGCCTACAGGAAAGCTGGTGAGGGTCTTTTCATCAGGGAGTGTAGTGATAGGACAAGAAGTAATGGCTTTAAACTAAAAGAGGATAGATTTTGATTAGACATAAGGAGGAATCTCTTTCCCATGATGGTTGTAAGACACTGGAAGAGATTGCCCAGAGAAGTTGTGGGTGCCCCATCCCTGGAGGTATTTAAGGCCAAGCTAGTTGGGGCTTTGAGCAACCTGGACTAGTGAAAGGTGTCCCTCTCCATAGCAGGCAGATTTGGAATTAGATGATCTTTAAGGCCCCTTCCAATCGAAACCACTCTATGATTCTGTGATTCTGTAACCTGCTTGATATGTGGACCCTAAAGCATGACCCTCTTTATTTACTATGAGGACTTTTTTTTTTTTTTTTTTTTTTTTTTTTTTTTTTTAATACATATTTAACTTTAGGCATACTGCTTCCCATAAACTAGTCAAAAAACATGTTCAGAGATAAGGAGTTTCACTGCAATTCAGCAAGCTGTTAAAGTAAGCTTGCCAGGCTCAATGGAGACAGCGGAAAGAGTCTTGCAGATAGCCATGTCCTTTGACATAAACAAGCTGGAACTGTGACTTATTTCACACAGTGATTCTGTCCATATTCTTATGCTTTGATTCTTTCTTTTCTAACACTGAAAGTATTTATTTGTTTGGCAGCATCTCAGTCCCCAAACATCAACTTCGAAGATAGGGATGGTTACCCACAGTGTGGAAGAGAGGCAGAAGGTGGTAGTTTTCTTTCACGCTACTGCTAGTTAAGTATGCACACAACCTTTTCTTTTTTTTTTGGGGGGGGGGGGGGTGGGAGGGAAGGGGAAGAGGTTGAGAGGAAAAAATGAAGAAAATCTCATTTTGCCTTAGAATTAAAACACTATTTGAAGGTTTATTTAGCTATTTGTTGTTGAAAGAAGTTTTGAATTTTCTGCCAGCTCTTTTCAAGAATTTTTTATACTTTAATTGTAGGACAGATACTTGGTGTCCAATAGGAAGTTACAGTTATTTAGGAGAAGATGAATTTATAATGTGGCTTTTTGATATCAGTGCCCAGCACTTTAGGAGAAACACTCTCACTGTGAAGCCTTTTATTAAATTACATTATTTAGTAAGGAAAGAATTTGCTATTTTGAAGGAATGGAGAATCAGGCTCTGGAAAGAGTATTTTAGCACTGCTAAAATGTATTATTAAGATCTAGACTCACATATGGACTTTATTTTGTTTGTTTTTATTTTTATTTTCTCTTATCAGATACCATGCCAGGTGCTTGGAAAGCCTTATTTGCTGTTGAGCTGTCTGGGTCTACAGAAAAGTTTTTTGCCTGTCATTTAGATACTGTTTGAATCACCCTTCTTTTCAAATGCAAAGCAAGAAAGCTATAAAGCACTCAGTAATTTGCTGAGGTCTTGATACTGCTCAGTTCCACTTTTCTGGCTTATTAATTTACTGTTGCTGGTTCTCCTGCAACAATGGCTCTCCTGCAACAATGTTCAGGAAACAAGAACAGAAAGAGTGATCTTTCAGTACAACAGTTAGAGAAGTCCGCATTTGTAGTTAAGGAAACGCTTGAGAATCTGCAGGATCTAGAACTAATTTGCAGCAACACCTTAAGTAGGCTGCCACTATTTTCCAGATTGCCCTCTCTCAGCTGGTTCACAGTGGTGTCATAACAACTGCAGAGCTGTTCATGTCCTCATGAGGTAGGTGCTACAGGAGGCCGCCATTTTGTGATTAGAGGGAAGGGTGAGAATCATGGAATTTTAATGTAAAACTAACTTACAATATGGACACAGGACCAAAGATGTTTGTAACACTTGGATGTTTTTTGTGATGTGGAGCCGAATCTTTTGAACTGCAGACAGCATTGCTGGTCATGCTTCTGACATGCCTCCTAGCTGATTCCATGGAGATTTCCTTGCATTTTGTATGGAATGCCTCTGCTCAGATGGTGTTTCATATTCTCATGACTTCAGTCTGCCTGTACTGAAATACCAGCATGCCTTCTGGTCACTCTTATATGTTCTGGTGACTCAGTAATGCTGTTCTCTGGCTGGTGTGGAATTTCATTCTATTTCTCAGGGATACTGTGTCAACTTAGCTGTCCTGAGTTTTTGTGTCCTGAAAGTCTACTTCCTCATCACTTGTCAAGCCACATCTGCCTTTTCTCCCCCTCCTAACCAAGACCTGCTGTTTCTTTTCTGTGATGTTGGTAGACTTCCGATCCCTTGAACAGTTCACATGTGGGACTCACTTGAAGCTGAAAGCAAAGGTAGTTAAAAGAGGGAGGAAAGGATAGAATTATTTTGTTAAATTCCATTAAACCACAGGGAATCTCTAAACAAAACAAACAAACAAAAATAGGAATATTTTTTTTTTTCTGTAGTTTTGGAGTGGGAGGGGCAATTGTGTATTTTTTTCAGACAGAGACTGACTTTTCTGAATTTTAACAGTAAATGAAATATGTCCTTTAGAATATATGATTTCATGTAATGTACTGTTGTCCTGCTAAAAAGAAAAAGCTCTTTTCAACAATTCACCACCCCACCCCACCCCCAACTTAGCTTCACGTCTTTCAAGAAGTTCTAATGTAGAAAAGCAAATTGGGTAGAGTCTCACTGTTCACACAAGGAAGATTGTTGCCCATATCTGTGCAATATCCTTGTGCTTACAGTACTTCATCTTTCACAATGTGCTACACACTCCAAATGAAGGGAAAAGGCAATAAGTATAATATGGAACCTGAGAGAACCCAATTGTGCATTAAAGACAGTGCTCAAGTATTTTGGTTTAGTAGCAGAGTTTCTTCTTGGTGAGGGATAACAGATTAGTTAAGTGGCTTAGTAATATAGTAAGTTTTCTTCCTAAACCACTTTTACTGGGGACATGTATTTTTTGAGTGCACATATATTTTTTATCTCCTATGAGCAAGATTTCTGCTGCACAACTTCTTATCTAATGCTGGACTCTTCCAGTTCATTAATAAATATGCCCTTCTTGTATATGTTCTTATACTACTCAGACATCCTTGGATGGACAAACTGAAGCACCAAGGGGAATTAAGGGAAATATGGCTTAAGACCCTGCAATGAGACATCAACAGATGAAGAAGAGCACGCAAGTCTAGTCTCCAACTCTTAACCAAAAGAAGAATATACATATGTCTCAAGCAAAAAAAAAAAAAAAAAAAAAAACAAAAAACAAAAAACAACAACAACAACAACAAAACCAGTGAGACGGTGAGAGACATGAATTGCTACTAAAATAAAGAATTTAGGACATATTTGTTCTGTGACATTTGGAATTTTCTATTCCACATATAGAACTAAGGTGTAAGTGGGATCCTCCAGCTCTTATATTCAGGATGCAATGTGTCAAATATAACATAAAATTGTAAAAAGCTGACTCTGAAATGGTGATGAATGGGGTAAAATTGTGGGAACTCACAGATCTAAATGCTGAGTTCCCATTTGCACTAGCAACATGTAGTGCACACACTTAGTTACAGATATTTTTATATGAGGTTTGTTTTTATTGATTTATTTATTTTCCTGTCTGTGGTGCTAGTTGTTGGTCTTAAATATTTGTATGGGCTAATAACAATGGACAAGTAATGTACAGATATTAATAATTATTATTCAGTACCTTCAGTGTCCATTGCACAGCTAGTAATCTTGCAAAGCATTTTAACCTGTGACATGAAAGATACAGTCTGATATGACAGCTTTGAAAGTAAAATGCTTTGCACTCAATGTTCTGCAGCTTTAGTTTCGGCAGGCACTCATTTGTTTTAAGGGTAATTTTTTCTTCAGAAGACCATAGCTTTTAACACTCAAGGTAGAGACTTTTTCTTCTTTTCCCAGCTGCTTCACTTCAGTTAAAAAATAAGTGGGAACAGTGAAAAACTGACAACAACAAAAAAATCCACCACTACCACACACAACAAACAACCAAACCAAACCAAAACAACAACAACAAAGAACTAACAATTGAACAAACCAAAACCAAAGCTCAAGTTTCCCTGTTCCCTTACTCACTAGGGCATCAATTCAGTTTTTTTCTCTCTCTTTCTCCTACTAAACCATTGATATTCCTGAAACTTCCGATAACCTTTTATCTTTGAGACTTCCATCCACCTGTTAATTTTGGGTGAAAATGGGTAGTAAATTGTAAAGAAATTGAAGAGATGGTGCTAACTGTTAATGCTGTGACTGTGTTAATTTCATTGTCCTGGGAAACCACGCCTCAGGATTATTCCATCTCATTGAATAATCACAGATAACTCCTTACAGAAGTGTGAAAGTTCAATCTATCCTAGTAGTGTTAGAAAGACATAATTTATTGTCATTTCAATAAATTATTGGGTTATTTTTTAAAGTTTAGGTAGTTTGTCATCCAAAGTCCTGTTAATAGTTGATTATATGTACAGTTGATTAATGAACAGTCAATCATTCATCACCTTAATTTCACTAAAAAGCTTCTGGGATTTAGGAAACTAGGCCTATGAGAGAGCTTCTGTGATGAACCTGGACAGGTATCTGAGTGTTTTTAAGAAAGTGGGACTGCATCTCTCTTTGGAAAATAGTTGTTGAACATGTGGTGTGGTATCCTTCCCTTAATTAGGAAGATGCTTCTATAAGAATAGAACAGAAAACAGATTCCTAAAGCATTCCCATGAACTTCCACAGTAATAGGAAGTGAAGGAGGTTCAAAGATTACAGATTGGAGACTATGTAACAACAAATGTCATACTCTGAGGTAAGTCAGTATCTACAGTAGCCTATGTTTTTATATTTCTTATAGCATCACTGTAGGACTCTAATCCTTTGGGGCATTAATTTTATCCCACTAAACAATATCCCTGTCCTTGTTTGCTGGTGTTATTTTGTTTGTTCACATGTTATGAATTCTTTGTGTTTCACTTTTTTTCTTCGTCCAATAAGGATTCCTTTCTGCTGTCAAAACGCGTTGTGTATATTTGAGCCTGAGTAAGTCTGTGCAGTCAACCCATCTGGATACTCTGGTATGCAGCATCACCAAAACGGTTTCCCAAACTCTTTATTCCCATTGTTCTGGTTTCCCAGAGGCACTTCTCCCTCTCTCTGCCAGATGCTATCTCATTCTGGGTCTGACTCGAGGATTCAATCAGTTCTACTTTGGGCAGCTTGCTCCCCACAGCTGTTATTTGATCTCATTTCCCCCCCTCTTTTTTTTTTTTTTTTTTTTTTTTTTTTCTTTCTTTCTGTTCTCCCTCTTTCAATTTTGATCCAGCTCCAGAGTTTCATTATCTGATTGATTTGTTCTGGTAGACCTTTTATTTCTTCATCTTTAATAAGTCTTACGAGGATTGTTTCCTCACTTTGGAGCTTAGTGATGTCTGCTTTTCCCATTTAATACATACAAGCTGTGAATCACTCCTACCAGACTTTATCTTAGTCTCCAGCAGTCACTATTCAGTTCATGGTTGTTATCTGGCTTTTCCCAGTAGTCTTTTTGGCTTAGACTCAAGAATGTAAGAGTCTAAAAATGCTTGCTATTGACATCAGAAGACAATTAGCAGCTTACTTTGGAGATTTTGACTCAATTCTTTTTGTTTTCTTCTACATATTCCTCCTGGCTATGGTTAATTTTTGAGGCCTGTTGTGAGATGGACTAGAGAAGTTATACTTACTGCAATAAAAATGTTTTCAGTCACCTTATTTCCAAATTGTAGCATGCAGAACCAAAAAATCATCTTGATTGTGATAGAATGGAGATAGACCCTGAGAGTTATATGCTGAGAATCACCATTTTTCTGTATGGAATTTGTGTATCAGTATCCTCTCATGTCCATTTACACTGTTTTGTAGAAAAAAAAAAAAAAAATAGACTGTCAGTTATATTTTGTTTCTTTGCTTGTTGTTTTCCTTTAACAAAGGAATTCTTATATAATTTAGGGTTTCTAGATATTACTGTAACACAAGTGAACTACATAATTAAGTTTAAATGACTAGGTGCTATTTGAATGAAAATTATGGAGAATAAGAGCTTGAAAAAAAGTTGCCTTTTATGTGAGTTTCATTTTATACAATGCACATGTACTTTTTTAGATGCTTTAGGGTTATTCAAAAATATTTTTGTCTACTACAGATATACTGTCACTGGCATACAATGTGAACAGCTTAGTGAGAGAAGGCAGGAAGAAGGACACAGTGATCAAGGGAATTATGTGAGTTTATTTTTTTCTCCATACTGATTTCCCTAAGGATTAATTATGTATATTTGGATCTGTATGGAGAACAAGATTGTGTTATTTTTGTTATTTTATTTGTTTGTTTGTTCCCTAGGGCAATGGAGGGAATATGAAAATTTCAAAGCTGTACGGGATTAAAGTTCAGTCTTACTTTGATGTCTTGCAGCTGTGGAGTGCACTGTGGTAGCAGTGCCATATTTTCTGCTACTAATTAAAGTCCATTATGATGGCACAGTTTTAGTCAAAAGCTGAAACTGTTCTTATCCAAGAAATGCACTTAAACCAGTTAATTCTTGTTTACTATGCATATTTTTATTAGTTTTGTATGTTGATGAATTATTTAATTGAAACTTGGTGTTGTTTTTTTCTTTTTTCTCTCTGATGGAAGAGAGGGCTCTATATTTAACTGGCATTCTATTTTACTTTGATTTAACTTTTGGATAGCTTTTTGGATATTAAAAAATCCTACATCAAAATATACAGGCAAGATTATATTGTTGATATCAAGAAGTGTAGTATCTCTAAAGAAGATGAGACAAATATAGATTATCAGCTACATATATGACATGGTACTAACTGTAAAAAAAGGTGTCTGTACCAGAACAGCCTTCATGACAGTTCCTCTTGTGAGTGGGGTAATGTTTCACAGGTTCTTCTAGTCAAGTGATTTTGGTCTACCACCAATTGATTGCTCAATGCTCCATCTCTCTTCTTTCCTAGGACAAAATGTGACTAGTGAGCCTGTCACAATTATGCTTTATCAGTAAAGTCCTCAGGGTGTGGAGGGACTGACAGAGAAAATGTCACCTTGTTTGACTCTTGACAAGAGAAAGGCTACTCCGTATTACCTTCGGATGTTGCTTTTCTGCTTCATCCCTTTTCATCTTTTGCACTGCATCTGTTTAAAGAATAATAGTGGCTTGCAGTCTTGCCACTGCAATGAACTCTGGGGGAATTATCACACAGGCAGTTTTATCTTCCTACTGCTCTGGAAGAAAACTATCACTAATGCAAGGGTTGTATAGCTTTCCTGTGACTACATTCAGATGTTGTTCTCAGCTTCATGACAGGCAAGAAATAATACAGATATCTTGAACTTTTCTCATAAGGGAGCTCTGATATATATCAAAACTGAATTAGTGGCTTTTGGACAACTTTCACTGAAATTCAGCTGGTCTCTGCTAGCTTCCTGGGCTGCTCCGGAGCATAGATTTCCACTGGCAATGAATATGAGGGAAACACTGTACTGCAGACAGCACTCAGGGTGGGAAATTGGTGAGTATTTTATCAGAGTCTTTAACGGGATTAGTCAAACCAACAGTGAAATTTTCCTATAAAACGTAGATTCTGTTATGTGTTTATGAAAAACCAAATAGTGATCTAAACAAAAGAGAAGTGCTGTAGAGAAATAATTAGGAAACAATGCTGGAGTAAAAAGAAAGCAGGTCACATATGTGTAAGTCCTTAGATAGATCACCCTCAAAGCATTAAAAGTGTTTTAGATTGTAGTATTTCTGGACTGTAATGGTAGACAGCCAATGTACATGCTAGTTAATAAAGGACAAGAAGTAACAGCAAAATTAATTATGGCTCAAATTAGGGAATTTTCAATGTCTAGGGAGAAAGTAAAGAGCACATGTTTAGTCTGAAGTAATATGGGAAGGCAAATTGCTCTGAGTGACAACAAAGACTTTGATTCCACTCTTGAAACCCTTAAGCAAGAACTTAAGGGGCAAAAAGCAGGTCAGTCTTGCCTTGAAGATTAGAAGTTTCTCTTACATTCCTTTGCTAAAGAAGCACTTAAAGTGTTTCTAGTTAAGTGACATCAGGTTTAAGTGGATGTTTATGAACCTTATAAATAAATATATGCCATTCCAACTGGGGATCTTTGTTAACACCTGGATTGTGTTTCTGATTTTGCTCATTAAACTTTGTAGAACTGCATATTTCTTCTCAATCCTACTTTATTTATCTTTAAGAGATATTTAGAAACATTGAGGGAAACTGTTGATTGTGTGTACATGTGTATTTTGGTCCCCTTTATTTACCAAATAAAATTACCTGAGAAAACCATTGTATTTTAACAACAATTTTTGTTTTCATTCTGAAGGTAGAGAAAACCGTATTTGTAAAACTTTTCCATGGAAACCAAATGAAAAAAAATACATATGAAAGTATCAGAATACTTATTTTGATAATAGACTGAAATGCAGTCAAATGTAATGAGATGTATGATTGTAGTAAGTACATATTTAGATTTTGGTATGAGTTTTGCTGTGAAACTATAATATATCAAATATACAAGCTAAACATTTAAATATTATCTAAATGAAATTAGAATGTTAAAATACATTGTTTAGCCCTTTTCTTTTATAAAGAATTAAGTCAGCATATTTTTACAACATGTTAAAATAGCAACAAAACAGAAAATTTTAACAAATTTTCAGCTTCTTTTCTTTGACAAATTAGATTCAAAAGTGAAGCGGTTTCTTCAAGGTAATCTATATAAGTTACCATCAAATAAAAATAACTAATTTTTTCTTAAGATGAGCCAAGCCCCTAGTACATTTGAGAGATTTTTAAATACAGAATGACAAAGTATGTGAGATGATTAGTAAAAGGTGATGGAAAGGCCTTTGTTTTGCTAAAGCTGCCTGCAATGTATTTTAATGATTAAATTAATGTTCTCATCAACTGTTGTAATTATAACAATGTGCATTTATTTTCTGCCAAAAAAAAAGGTCTTTGGTTTTCAGCTTTTGTCGTTACACTCTGCTTAATTTCCACCTTAAAATTTAGTTGGATATACTGTTCCTCATTTCCTAAATTACACGCACCTTTTTCACTGTCTGCATTAGAAAACTTCATCTTTATTTTTTTTTTTTCTCTTTTGCATGTGACTTTTGAAACCAGCAGCATTATGAAAGCTAAGTTGTAGTCACCTCATCTTGGAGGTGAATAGAATTTTTACAAAGAAGGGTTGTTTAACTGCACTTTACATGCTTTGTCAGTTTGCACACTGCAAAATATCACTAGCACTATAATTTTGTGTTCTAAAAAGACAGTTTGTTGTTAAGATTTGTATAAGATTCTTGTAGAATAAGGTATCATGTGAAGTGAGCAGGGAAAAGGAAGTTAGAGTATTGGACAATGAAGTTTGACCCTTGTATTCAAGGTAAAGAGAAACTGAAACATAAAATCTGAAACTTTAGTACAGATAATTTTGAACTTCTTCACATGAGGAAGAAAAAGCTACAGAATAAATGCAAAGCTCTTTTCCATCAGCTGTTGGACATTCTTTTCAGACTGTACAAACAGAGTCCTCCTCAACTACAGTGCTGCAGTTTGTACCCGCGTTCTTATTTTATCTTCCAATTAAAATTTATAATTACTCTTTCTATTAAAGAACAAAAAATAAAAACCTTATAATAGGCTAAAATCCATGTTGGGCACATTTGCATCAGTTGATGAGATAGTGTTTACAGTAAAAATTACTGTGATGTTTAGTGTAGAACCAGGGATTCTTTGATTTAATTTTTTATTTTGCTGCTGTATCAAAACTCAGCTGTTTCTGATGTGGAACAATTTTCTTCTTTTGGTAGGAAATAAATTTGGTCCAAATTTTATGTCATGAAAAGTCATATTTTGTTGAGAATAGATTTGAGAATTTTGTTTGGCAGTCAGAGTATAAGCTACACCATGGCTTCAGCATTTTATATCAGCTTAAATTCCCTGAAAAGTCTCTTTTCTGAGAGCAGATGAGCATACACAGATTGACAGAATGGTCTGGGGTGATGCAGGCAGGGAGAGGGTCTGCAGCAGAAGAGTGTCCTAGAAGAGAACAAAAATGACAGCAGACCTGCACAAAGCAAGGAACAGATCTGAAGTGAGACTTGGATGAGATGGGGAGAAAAAAATTGAGAATCCTACAAAACCCTGAATTGGAAGGGACTCACAAGGATCATTGATTCCAACTCCTGAGTCCACAGAGGACCACCCCAAAATCAGAGCATACGTCTGAGAGTATTGTCCAAATGCTGCTTAAACTCTGGGAGGCTCAGGGCCGTGACCACTACCCTGTGGAGTCTGTTCAGTGCCCAGACACACTCTCAGTGAAGAAACTTTTCTTAACACCCAGCCTGACCCTCCCCTGTCACAGCTCCGTGCAGTTCCCTTGGGTGCTGTCGCTGTCCCCAGAGAGCAGAGCTCGGTGCCTGCCCCTCCACTCCCCTGGTGAGGAAGCTGCAGGCTGCCATGAGGCCTCCTCTCTTATAGGTCCCCATACCAAGGGACCTCAGCTGCTCCTTTTAGGTCTTCCCCTCTAGATCCTTCACCATCTTTGTAGCCCTCCTTTGAACGCTCTCTAATAGTTTTACAACCTTCTTATACTGAGGCACCTAAAACTTCACACAGTATTCAAGGTGTGACCATATCAGTGCAGAGCAGCACAGGACAGTCACTTCCCTTGACCAGCTAACAATGCCATGCTTGATACACCCTAGGATACGGTTGGCCCTCCTGGCTGCCAGCGCACACTCTTGATTCATACTCAACTTGCTGTTAACCAAAACCTCCAGATCCCTTTTTGTGGGGCTGCTCTCCAGACTCTTGTCCCCCAGTGTGTACGTGAAGGGATTCCTATCTGATCCATAGTTCAGATAGGAATCTCAGTTCCTCTGTGAGGATGCAGGCATCAGATGCAACCAGTATTTCCAGCTAGGTCTCTCAATTCCTATACGTGGTCAATAGTATGAATGCTTTCAGACAAAGCATTTTGTATTTTTGGTGAAGAATAACATTTTTTTTTTTTTTTTTTTTTTTTTTTTTTTTTTTTAAGTAATTGCACGCATTTAGTGAAAAAAAAAAATCTCCAATTTATCAGAATTTAGCTATGTTAACTTAGCACAACTTACCTTTTCACAACACGATTTAGGTAAATGGAGCTAAGCAAATCATTTTCATTCAGCATTTCAACAGTGAAAGCAATCAATTTTAGATGATCTGTAGCAAGGAACACTCTGGACAGAAAAAATGCAGTTCTAAGGGACATCCTTACTTTCCTGTGTGAGTGTTCTGTTGCACTGAAGAATCAGTGATATGGCCTGGGAAGTCTGTACTTTGTGTGATGACAGTGGGGTCTGTTTTTGTTTTCCTGAGCATGATTTGGCATATGAGATTTACAGTTTCTTTAACTGATCTCTATCCCATGAGATCTGTTCTGTTCAGCATATTTTGTAGATTGAAACGTAAGTGTTCTGATTGCTTTCAGAAGGTGCCTGTCTCTCTTCACTAAAATAGATTAAATATATTTAAGATTTTCTTCAAATTTATTTTGTTATATGCCAGAATATTTTCTAGTAAATTATGGGACTGTCCCTGCCAATATCTATCTGTCTCTTAATCTGATGTGACTTGCTTCACTGGTCAGACCAGACTGATCAGTTCCTCATGCCTACCCACATGCTCAACCATTCTTTGCCTATGATCTTGCAGATCTTCACGAATATTTACTTTCAGTTCTGGTTCAGCACTGCTGTACTGGGTCTGGCTGGGATGTTAACTTTCCCTGCAGTAGCCCATACAGTACTGCACTCTGCACTTGTAGCTAGAACAGCAGTGGTATCGCACCAGTGTTGTGTCTGCTGCTGAGAAGTGCTGGCACAGCATCAGGACTTTCTCCAACCCTCCTGGGGGGTGGGCAAAAAAGTGAGAAAGAAACATCACCAGGGCAGCTGACCTAAACCAACCAAAGGGATATTCCATACCATATGATATCACACTCAGCAATCAAAGGAGGAAAAGGAGGAAGAGGGGAGGGGTGGGCTTTCATTGCAAAAACGTCTGTCCTCCTCACGAACACCGGCTACGTGCATTGAGGCCCTGCTTCAGGGACGTGGTCAAGCATCGCTCATTTGTGGGAAGTAGAGAGCAATTTCTTTCCTCTGCACTTCCATATAGCCTTTACTTGTTTTGTTGTTCCCTTTCCCCCTCCCTTTTCCCCTTTCCCTTTCTTCCCTTTAGTTGAATTGTTAACCCTTTAGTTGAATTGGTAATTAATAATATTTCCTTAATATATATATATATATTTTTTTTTCCTTTAATTAAATTATCCTTGTCTCAGCCTGTGAGTTGTTCTTTCCTTTACTTCTTCTCCTCCTCATCTGAGGAGGGGGAGTGAGAGTGGTTGTGGTGTTCAGCTGCCCAGCATGGTAAAACCTCCACAACTGGCTGATGTGGTTTAGCTCACAGAACTGATAAAGGTAGCACAGATTTATCTGCGAGGAAAAAATGTTTTTAGTTTGTAACTCTGTTATCTGGAACTATTTAAAGGTGAAAAACAAACAAACAAACAAAAAAACCCATCAGTGGAAAGGCCAATGGTGTCAGACCCTGTTACCCTGTTACAGTCACATATACTTTGAACAAAGAAACCCTTCCTTACAAATAATCTGGGAACTTTATGGACTTTTTCCCCTTCTCTTCCCATCAGCTTCTTACAAGTATGAGACAAGTCCTCAAAATTTGTTCTATACTCTGTTCTGGCAAAATAAGCAGGATTTGTATTGGATTTCCCTGGAATCTTTCAGAAAAGCTGCTTTCAGCTCAACATGTAACAAGGATTAACAATGCTGTTGGCTGATACTGATTGAATACAGCTCTGTAGGTAGTTGGGACTGTTCTTGTGAGATGCAAAAGTAACTCCCAGAGTTCTCAGCCTCTCATTCTGCTGATCCTTCTCTAGAAGTCTAAGACAATTCAAAATTATTTTAAAAAGATATCACTGAATAATCTACTTTTTTTAATTAAAAATATATAAAATCAGGCAAATGTACCACAAATTTTAGATATGCTAATCATGCATATCATTTGCAGCAGGCAAAATTGCAATTGTCTGAAAATCAATAGACTACAAGGGAAATAGAGATGTGTCCATTAGCTAAGACAGCAAATACAGTCAATAAGCAAGTAATGGAAGTAATGCAGGTCTAACATACTAACCTCTAGGGAAGACATTTATCTACTTAATTCTAAACTTTTTTTTTTTTTTTTTTTTTTTTTTTTTCCCCTCCAGGAATGTTTACAACAAAATGATAGCTTCAATCAATTCAATATTTTTAGCATCAAACCCAAATTTGTTTACTCATGAGCTCTTGAATACTGGATCCCCATATGCTGAATATGATACGGTTGATGTGACTCCTCTCAATATACTTGCTTTTTTGATACAGTAGCAGCTAGCTGTTTTCATTTCCTCCTATAAAATATAGAATGGCCTTTGCTGGATCTTTTCACTGTCAGATGCCTGGGAATTTTGAAAGTAGGCCTTGCATAGCTTCTAAGTTTAAGAAATGGTGACAGATTTCATATAAACTTGTCTGCCTATGTTCAAATTCAAACACGTTTAGAATTTCAAAAGCGTCAGAGAAAATGGTAATGGATGATAATCCACCCTATAGGAAAATAAAAAAGATTCACATGGTTCCTTGAAATCCGAGGAAAGATTCATTCCTTGATTTGCATAATTTCTGGACGCATGTGGTTCTCAGACAGTGATTCAGAGGGCATGCTGTCATGTATTCATGACTCACCTTATGTTGGTGGCATCATTTTGGGTGCTCAGGCAGGCTGAGTCATTGCTTCATCTGCTCTTTCCTCAGTCTCAGAAAGCGAGTATCACCCTTTCTTGATGCTGCAACTGCCTGATAAAGAGCACCATCTTCTGTCTTCAGCTTGACCTTTAAGGTTGTGATTCTGACTTATGCTGACATGTAGCACCTCCCCTCAAGGTCTTCTTAATGAATCAGGAGGTTCAGACAACTACAGCTCTTCCCTCACCCATAGCTTAATCTGCTCATCCTCATAGCTGGCCAGCATGACCCTTGTCAGTCGGGAGAACCTCCACGAATCTGGCAGTTGCTTTTCCACATTCCCTCTTACAACCACGAGCAATGTAGACTCCAAAAATACACAAGGAGTGGGATAAACAGGAGGTGAACTTACGGAAGCTGCCTCAGCCCCCACTTCTTTGTAATAGCTAGAGGTACCACTTGACACCAATGAGCAGTCATTTTCCCTTGCCCACACTCTTACATTAGAGGATCTTGATGCGTACAGGAGTGTGATTGATGGTACCTTCAATGGTCAGTGTTCCTTATCTCTGTTTCTAGGTCTCCATACATTTTCATATACCTTTTGAATACATTACAAAATAGATGTAGATACATTCTGGCAACTGTCACTTCACCCTTTTTCCAGGCAACAAATTAGAAATTAATTACTTGTATGTTTAGGCAGTATAGCAACATAGATTGACTCTTGTCAACAGCTAATCAAGAAACAAAGTGCTATTTTAGATTTCTAGTAATATAAAGCTCATACAAGGTAAAGAAAATTAAAATGCAGGTGAAAACACAATCTGATAGGTAGTACCAGGAAAATGACTTTGATGGTAGGGTAAGATTTCATCAAATGTGCCTTGTTTTCTCAATGTTTTTTTGTACAAGAGCACCAAAGACTAAAATGTTATTTTAAATGTTTCTGTATTCCTAATATGATCAGAATGGAATAATCTGGTATATTAAATGAAAGGTTTCAAATATTAATCAGCCTAAGATATCAAAATCTTTCTGCCTGTTCTTGATTGCTGGATATACACTCACCTTTTAAAACATCATGCCCTTTTAAGTCAGCTGAAAACGACTGCCCCATGTAATCAGTCAGGCAAGAAAGCTAGCCATTAAAAAGGATGAATGTAGTACCCACAATTTTAGCCCTGTTTAGAATGTGAATTATTTCTCATTAATGTAAGTTAATTCACTTTATGGGCATTACTCTTGTAAACAGATGAATGAGAAAAGTTTTTTAAGTTCCTGGGACCTTAAGAATGACCTATTTTTTTTACTTTGGTTAAAAATAATGTATTATGTCTCTAGAAATGTCTCCCCTATGAGTTCAGTGCTGGTGTGCATAATCATATGGTGTGCTCAATCACAGGAAGAAAGGAGTGTTCTGTTCTGAAAATTACAAAACCTCAGATATCTCCAATAACTTTTAATTATTTAAAAAATCTTCCAAAAAGTCTTCTGATATTAGAAGGTACCATTGTAAGCCTCCACAGTAGGTTATTATTAATTTTATTTTGAAATTATGAAACTGTTCTTACCTGACTTAAAACGTCTAATGATTCAAGATAGTAGCTTTTACTTTACATTGATATTTCTAGATATGAATTCAGTCAAAGATATTTCACCTGCTGACCTGATTCAGCAGCCTGAACAGAAATGGGATTAATATGCAGAAGGGGAACTACAGAAAGCAAAGATGTTTATGGAAGGGGCTCAGCCATCCTGTTTAAATCTACTAATAAGGTCCATGACAGTCCTCTGCCATTTCATGACTTAGTCACTGCAAGCACTTGAATTTAACACTGAGGCAAACAGCTGTGAGTACGCTATAGAGGGCAGACTCTACCTCCTTTTCGCACAGATTCAAGCTACACTTTTTTTTCTCCTGTCCTCCTCTTATTTGGCTCTCATTCAGGCCTGATTTAGGAGTAGAGATGCAGCTGACCTGGGTGTGACTAATTGAAGCTGGGTCATCCTACTTTTGACTCATTTCCTTCCTAAGGCTGAGATATAGCAACAAGCTCCTTGAAAGGTAAAGATTTGTGATATATTTTTGAATTGGAGGGCATGGCTGCTAACACAGCTTTTTCTTTTCCTGGTACACTTTTTACCACCCCCAGTTAGTTTTTAATGGTGACTGAATGCATTTTTATGGACATCATTGCTAATAAGAAGTCTGGGAGAGAAGATGATAAACAAAATTTGATCAGGAGGTATGGGATGAACACATACTTTACCAAATGCATTGTTACAGTACATAGGAGGCGGTAGGAAAAAATAGATAGTATAGAAACGCTCATGAAAGTTATGTCTCCTTCTTTGGTCTGCTCAGAGGAGATGTAAATATCCTGCTGTGCTGCTTGGTCCCACAGTTTAGCATAATATGTTCAATCTCTGCTTTGTAGCAATCTGTGTCTTCCTTATGTTTTTTTTTTGTTTGTTTGCTTTAATTTCAAAGGTAGGACCTGTGCAGCTATTAACTTCAGCATGATAGTGCAACAACATAAGTAGCTCAGGCTGATGGCATGCTTGCCATTGGATGACCATAACGCATTCCTACTAATAAAATAGTATTTTTACTCTACTGTTCTACAGCAGTATGGTTAGATAGTGATTTCCAGGTGCAAATGGCTTATCTACAAATTTTACGCCGTAGAAAACGGTTTCTTTTGCTATAGAGTTCAAAGAAAACTGAGTCACGGCTGCTGCCTTGCAAAGGACATTTCCTTCTCTCCTTTTGCAATTGGCCTCTTCTGAGCTCAAAATAAAGGTGTTCAGGCTTACTTACAGATTTTTGAGCTATGTGACTGAGCACAGATGAACATTTGCTTTCACTGGCTTGTCTTTTATATGTAGAAGTAGTCACATAACTCTTCTGTGAAATGTAACAAAGCATGTTGAATTTGGAAGTGACCTCTGGAGGCCATCTGTTCCAAACCCATTGCTTAAGTAGGGCTACCTAGAAGAGATTTCCCAGGACCAGATCCAGGCAGCTTTTGAATATCTCCAAGGAGGGAGACTCCACAACCTCTCTGGAGAACCTCTGTCAGTGTGCAGCCACCCACACAGTAAATAAATGGTTCCTGATCTTGAGACAGAACCTCTTGTGTTCCAGTTTGTACACATTGTCCCTTGTCCTGTCACTGGGCACCACTGAAAGGGCCTGGTTCCATCCTCTTTGCACCATCCCTTCAGGTATCTATACACATTTATAATATCCCTCTGAGCCTCCACTTCTCCAGGAAGAACAGTCCCAGCTCTCTCAAACTTTTCTCTTAGGAGAAATGCTCCAGTCATTTCATCATCTTTATGGGCCTTCACTGAACTCTCCCCAGCAGCTTCATGTCTATCTTGTACAGAGGAATACAGAACTGGACGCAATACTCCAGGTGTGGCCACAACAATGTTGAGTAGAGGGGAAGGATCACCTCTCTTGACCTGCAGAAAATACTTTGTCTAATGCATCCCAGGATACCATTAGCCTTCTCTGTGGCAAAGGCACATTACTGTCTCATGTTCTACTTGGAGTGCACCAGGGCTTCCATGTCTTTTTCTGCTTAGGTTGCTTTCCAGCTGTATGGCCCACAGCACTGGTGCACAGGGTTGTTCCTCCCCAGCAGCAGGGTTTTTCCCTTCTGTATGTTGAGTTTCATGAGGTTCTTGTCAGCCCATTTCTCAAGCTTGACTTGGTTCCTCTGCATGGCACTGTAACCTTCTGGCATATCAGCCACTCCTCCTATTTTTTATTTATTTATTTTTTCCAGTTTTCTCCCTTCCTCCATCCCATTTTTGACTACTTATTAGTTGGATTGAGCATAGGGAACAGTTTTTCACATGCACTGGTCCTTTTTCCTGGTGCTCCCCGCATCGTTTGTGGCCATCTTTTGTTTCTTGATTTTAAGCTTCACCAGGTTAGAACCATGTGCACAGTGTGTATGTAGTACAGAGGGGCTCTGGTCTATGTCACTTTGCACTTTTATCCAGCCCTTGAAGGTGCTGAAATGCTGTAAGCACATGAGGTACTCCACTGACTTCAATTATATTTGTTTCCTGGTTCAAGATTGGTTTTTATTGCCAAAGGGCGGAGGGCGGGAGGGAGAAGGAAGGAAAAAAAAAAAAAAAAAAAAAAGGCATTAGAATAAATGAGATGCAGGTCATAGATTTATAGATTCAATACCACAGTTACACAGTTAACTAAACTAATCTAAAAATATACTTTCAGTTCATCTGGTACACAGTTATGTGCAGATGAAGCTCAACAATATGTTCTTTATGATAAACATGCATTTCTCTGTTTTGTGTAAATGTTAGACCTTGTCCGTGTGACACTGATTTAAAATGAACTGGTGAAACAACCTTAAAACCAATATGACTAAATGAATGTTAATCTCACAGTGTCCCAGTTTAATAGCAATTTGTTTTATTTTATCTGAAGTTAGGAATGATTTATTTTAAGGTCGCACCTTCAGAATGCATTTCACAGGGAGCTGCAGTGCTTTAAGATGTTGCTGCCCTTTTGGTGGAAGATCTCCCCCTCAACATATGATGACTGGAATGCGTATGCTCCCCCTAGACATTAAGGGAATGTATGTGTCTTTGTGTGTGTTTTGTAGGGCAAGTTAAGCTATTAAACACTGCACTGAAGCATCTGAGAAATGCTGATGTATGCCATTCCACAGACATTGTGGAAAGCAGTGATTTCCACAGAACAATGTTAAATAACAAAGGTCGATAGCATCTTGACCCATTGCAGCTGCCTCCTACTTAAATGGAAGTCCAGGCTTTTCCTGAATCATTTTCTAAGCCGATTTAATCAGTATCTGCAGTTTCATGACTAGACAGTACCTCACTGTAGTAAACATAGACAAATCTATCAAAACTGAGGGGTAACAGTGTCTCACTGATGACTTTTGGACTTTGTTGTTATGTTTTTGAGTTACAATGAAAGAAATGCTAAACATTTAAAGAAATAAGAACAGAAAAAAAATAAAATATTTTTCCAATGTATTCTTATTTAAGAAAGTAAACCCTGAAATTATTCTGTTTGACAACTTAATTGAGATAATGTCTGCAGAAACCAACATAATATAGTAATGTGAATTCCACTAGTGAGATATTTCAATAATGAAAATTTATGGAGAGATGGGTATTTAAATTCACTTTGTGAATTTGAAAAATCTATTAATTAGTTGTATTTTCCTCTGTTCAGTAATGACTTTTAGATTATTTTTAAGAAATAAACCTATAAATTACTTTATCTAGTGAGGAAACATTAAAATTAATAACTACTCACAATGACTATTTTTTTGTTATCCATGCAATAGTCCTTTTAATTCATGATAGTTTTTTATATATAGGCATCCGTAATACTTTATAACATGCTGACTGTAACCCATGGAGCTTCATGTGCAACGAAATGCTAGGGACACAGAAGAAGCACAGAGCTGGACCTTCAGGAATTTTGAGAAACAGCTATGTACTGAGTTTTCTTAATCCCTTGTTGAGTTGACATATTCTATTCATGTATCTGCCTTGAATTTTAGCAAACAGCACCAATGGAAAATGCATTATATTATGTTTAAAGAAACATTCCAAGTATACCAATGCTTCTGTTGCTTAGTGACCATGACAAGTTAATTATTCCTCAGCGTACTGTGAGAAGACTCTTGTCCAGACTTTTCTTCAACCTGGTCAATGTCTATGCTTGTGAATGTGGCTGTGTTTTATTTATGGAGATTCTTTTGTAGCCTGAGGTAAAAGGTAGGAGCCAAGCAATACCGTCACTTCATCTAGTTAGCCTGCTTTTTTGCAATAACACAAGTTTAAATCATCTTCTCCTTTCCCCTCTGGAGCTGAAGACAAAGGAAGATTTTCCCCAAATTTCCCAGGAAAAAGTTCTGAGGGAGTCTTAAGTCTGTGTATCCCCAAGGCCCATGGATTTGAGCCCCCAGCAATGACATAATTGAAAGCTGCATAACTGTGGACACAGTCAATTATATTCACTTGCATGTGACTTTAATGTGAAGTCAGTCAGACCTGAAGCAAATTAAGATATGCACATGAATTAATCTCAATTAACTTGTCATGGACAGTATATCTGAAGCCTGTTCAAATCAGAGAGATATTTAAAATATTACTGCTATTTAGCTGTACTACTGAAATGCCTGTTTGCTCCTAAGAGAGGAAAATATTGGTTTTGATTATTCTTTTTTCTTCTTAAGCAGGTATTTGTTATAAGTTTGCCAGTGGTCTCTTTGCTAACTGTAGAAGCTATTATTTTTATATAAAATGCAGAGGTTAAGGCTCATTAAGGGCCAGAGCAGCTCCTCTTGGAACTAAGAATGGCCAAGGACAAATCTAAATAAGCCCTTAGAGGTCATGGAGCAATTTGAAGATGAAAAGTTACATGATCCTTGTCCCGCCTGTAAATCAAACACATTTCTGCCACACTAGCCTTCTGTGGAGGGTGTGGGAGTGAAAGGAGTAGGTCTGGGGATGATGGCAAGGCCCCAAATCTAGACAAAGCAAGGGAAGAACACTCTAGGTTTTCTCCAGGATACATGAGTTCACAGATATTAGGACTGGTGGAGTCACAAGGCTGGCTTGTTGATTTAATACTATTCAGCTGTTCTCTCCTTCCATGTAATGGTACACCTTTCTTTGTGAAACTATTTATTATATTATATTATTAATAGCAGTGTTTTTTCAAAGGCACCTACCACAACCTGTCCTCACATCTAGGTGTCAGGCCCTCTTATGTGGTACTAGGAAGAAATTATCTTATTCTATCCAAATATATCAAGTTTTACGAGATAGAAGGCATGCCTGGTTTAACATTTCCGCCCTTAAACTTGAGCTCCCATTTGGCTGCATGCTCTTTTTAACTAAGCCACTGCTTCTCTACCTGAAGTTGCCTGTTCTATCTACAGCCGGATAGTAGCATCTTTTACCAGCAAATAAACCACAGTAAGGTTGAAAATACCAAGCTACTCAGAAAATTTAGGACCACTTAAGTTGTCTATGGCAGTTCATTAAAACACCTGTGTTGGGTATTTCATGAATTCCCAGTGCCTCACGCTTTTAATTTTTTATCAGTTCATTCTGGGGTTTTCTGGAAGATGTAAAACCATTTTTTGAGCCTGCATGCATGTGCTGTTTTTCTTAGTAGTAAGGACTCCTCGGGCTAAAACATGGCAGTCAGACTTATAGGTTCACCTCAAGTAAATTATTTGGTATGTTTTTAATTGGACAGCAATTTGGTTTAAGTACATATTTTTTACATGAAGTATCTAATACGATTATAGTTATGGATTAAGAGATTTTCCTCTTTAGGTTCACTAGACATTCTTTATTTATTTGAAACTAAGGCTTGACATCTCTAGCTAGGAGCATTTTTTAATTAAATAATCTTTTGAGGTCAGGCATGTATTAGTAGCCTTCAGAATAATAATATAACAACAATAAAGTTGGTTTAACAGTATAGTAAAAGGATGTTTTTTATTTAAGTATGTTAAATGCTCAAGGAAAGAAAATTAGTATCTCTGGTTTTGATCCAGACATATTGTTCAGAACTGATATGTATATAGATATGTAGTAACCTGGCAATCTGGTGAAGCTGTTTACTCAGGAGAACAGGTTAGAAGAATGAACTAGGATCAGAATAAAATTACTAACCAATTAATCTTGTTTAAATGTATAATCTGTTTGAGTCCTTTAAGTCCTTTTTGACTTCTTAAGAACTCATTCATCTTTTGATATTTTGGTAAGATTTTTTTTTCTTTATTTATTTTATTTATTTATTTATTTTTAAGCAGGAATCTTCATCTTTCCTGAAAGAATAGAGGGTAGCTCCTCATATTTACACCTGAAAAAAGCAGGCCTTTTTTTTTTTTTTAAAAAAAAAAAACTTTGTGACCCCAGATTAAAATAAATAAATAAATAAAAATTCCTGAAGTGAGGCACTATTAGATGTCAAATCATCCTGAGTCTCATCCCACCTCTGCCAAAAATGACTTGTGTGACCTTGGGTGAGTCTTGTATCATTTCTAAAACTTGCCCATGTAAAGGCAGGCACCTAAATTCAAGCAATCCCAATTCTGCCACTTTGGAAATATTAGAAATAGGAATGTGAATTTGTGGCTTGAAAGGACATCTAATACACAGTATTAATTATATTTTTGTCTGTTTTAATCATTACTACAGTTGAAACAAAACAAAATTGAATGAGTTTGTTGGCTGATTCGGCTGTGTTAGAATAAAAAATATTGCTCTCTACAGGTTGTCCTAACCTTATACTATTTATTTCATTAACAGATGTCAAAGGTACTTAATACTTTTATCATTACAGACATTCTTACTGCTGTTGCTCTGGGGTTGCTGAACCTACTAGTAGTCTTTCGAATCTCAGACCTTCAGTCCAGAATCAGTGAATTGTTGCCACCTCATCATAGGTGTAGAAGTCCTTCGTGATCTGTGTCCCACCTTTGATAGCTCTTTTTGTATGGTCAGCCCAACAGGCCTTTGTTATTTGCCCTTCCCATACAGTATTCGTGGTATTCATGTTTCGTATGTCAACCATCAAGTTTTACATATGAGATCATACAGCTACAAAACATTTTTTCCTGCACATTTTTCTACACCACTTTGAAAATAGAAGTTGATTTCTCTGAGGTGCTTCCTTGGGCAGTCTTCACAGTCCAATGGACTTTTGTATGTGTGAATGTATATATTCATATTTATACACACATATGCATTATGCTAGTGTACAGAAAACTAAGCATACTTCTTAAATGCTTGCTTTTAAGTCCACAGCTGAAGATAGGCAGGCTGCTGCTGACTATTGCATGATTGTTCCTAGTACATAAGATGAATGCTTGCTCTCACCTCTGAAACATGGTATGCTGCTTGGTAGTTAAATACTCTTCCCCTAGCCCATTTATATGCAATTCTTAGGAAATCCAGATGTGGATGCCTGCTACTAGTTCTTTTTGTCCCCATTGTGAAAACTCTTGAAGTTCACAATATTGCTGTGATATACAAGGGGGAAAACAGGTACTAAACCAAGTACACGGAAATTTGAGATCATACATTTCTATGACAAGAGGGAACAGTTTTAAACTGAAAGAGGGGAGATTTAGATTGGATGTTAGGAAAAAGCTCTTTACTCAGAGGGTGGTGAGGCACTGAAACAGGTTTCCCAGAGAAGTTGTGGATACCCCATCTCTGGAGGTGTTCAAGACCAGGCTGGATGGTGCCCTGGCAAACCTGATCGAGTGGATGGCATCCCTGCATATGGGAGGGGGGATGGAACTAGGTGATCCTTAAGGTCCCTTCCAAGCCACACAAGCCATTCTATGATTCGATGAAATTTCTAGAAGTCTCTGTAACCAGTGTTAACATGCCAGATTATTCAATATTATCAAATGAAGGGTTAGTGCTATACTTGTTTGTGTAGGATCCACCAGTTAATATTTACATAGTGTAAATAACGCTTATCCACGGCATTAAAACGATCCTATGACAAATCTTGCTTTGCTGTAATTTGAGAGCTGTTCTTCACATAGGTGACCTCAGGAGGAATTTTAAGCAGCTGCTACATCAAAAGGGTTATTTTCTTTCTGCTTATTGTTCTCTAAGGCATAAGGCTGCAGTGCATCAATAATAGCCCATGTTTGTGTAATGTGATGCCATGTACCATAAAAAAGAAAAAAATCAAGAGGTAACTTGCATGAGTAACCAGGGAAACCAAAAGCAGCAGAAAAATGTCCTTTTGCACCTCATAAAAAACCACAATAGCTTTGCCACCTAAAGCTCAGAGGACACAATTATTGTACTTAATCAGGTTGTATGGAAATAAATAAGGGTAAGCTAACCAATTTAATATTAATTTGTCTAACTTCTCTTCTCTTTGAGCAAGTTTGTAGCAGCAATGCCAATGAAGTCACTGATTCTTGTCACTAGTAAAATTCCAGGAAAACAAAAACAACAACAACAAAAATAGGTAGAACAGAAGATGACTTCTGTGGCTGTGTCAAATGTTAATTATAGTTTTCAGATAATAATCTTGTATAATTCATCTCTACAAACAGGCCAACATTTTAAAGAATGACAATTAATTTAACAACCAAAAAAAACAACAAAAACAAACAAAAAAACAAAGCAGAGAAATAAAAGCCAAAGTCCAAAAAAAAAAAAAAAAAATGCAGCCAGCAAAAAAGAAAGTAAACTTTTCAGTTTGATTGAATCCTTAGGATTTTAAAACAGTCTTGATTATTCCCATTATTTTCCATTGGTCGCGTGGCCTGTAGTAGACCTTGACCACAAGGTGTCCTTTATTGGTGTGGTCCTTAACTTTCACCCACAAGCTCTCAACCTGTTCATGAACAATCCCTTCCCTAACATAGATGGCAACACCCCCTCCCCTGCCTATCTCTTCTGAAGAGCTTGTAGCCCTCTATCACAGTGTTCCAGTTGTGTGATCTGTCCCACCATGTTTCTGTGATAGCAGTCAGGTCATATATGTCTAATTGCACCATGTTTTCCAACTCCTCCTGTTTGTTTCCTATGTTGTGTGTATTGGTGCAGAGGCACTTCAGCTGGGCTATGTCGCATTGCTTTTCCAGAAGAATCCTTCCTGATTGCTTTGGGACAGTCCCCAAATATTTCTCTGTTGTTTCTTACAGTGACAATATTCTCAGGGTTTCTTGCTTCACTCCGAGGTACATCCTCTCCCCCCACCATACCTAGTTTAAAGCCTTCCTGATAAGCCCATCCAACTTACTGCCCAGAACACTCTTGCCCCACCTGGTCAGTTGTGCCCCATCTGGTGTCAGCATGCCCAGTTTCTCAAAAATGCGTCCAAGATTGCAGAACCCAAATCCTTGAGCATGACATCAGCCTTGCAGCCAATCATTCACCTGGTCTGTTCGTCTCCTTCTTTGTGCATCCCAGTCACCAACTGGGAGGACAAAGGAGAACCTTACTTGCACTCCTGATCCCTTTAACATCTTTCCAAGGGACATAAAATCCCTTTTGGTATTTTGTAGTCTCCTTGTTGCAGCCTCGTTTGGTCCTACATGAAAAAGTAGAAAGGGGTGGTAGTCTCTGGGACCCACCAGGCTTTGTAACGTCTTCATAATATCATGAATACGGGCTTCAGGCAGGCAGCAAACCTCTCTGGAGAGATTAACTGGATGGCAAATAGGTGCCTTAGTGCCTCTCAGAGAGGAGTCTCCAATTACTAACACCCTTTGTACCTTTGTTGCTGCACTGGTTCAGATGTCAGTGGGAAACTGAGCCAACTTTATATGGCTGGCCTTGCTGATGTCTTTTCTATTACTCTTGGAGTCTCCTCGCTCTTGCCCTACAACATCATATCTGTTGTGCACGGGCTTGTCAGGGGCAAGGAGTAGACTCCTCCTCCTGCTCCAATCAGAGACAAGGGTCTACGCTCCCTTGTCCTGTGAGTCTTTCAAATCTTCAGGGCTGCAAGCTTGTTTACCCTTCCCCTTGAAAGTACTTAAGGTGTTGCTCAGCCCATGCCTGTGTATAATACCATTTGTCAACCTCGATGCTATATCTACTGATGAGCTTCTTTTGCAACAGAGCCACCTGTTAGAAAAGTTCATCCCACTGAACACACTTATACCCATGACACCCACCTCTGCCTTCAGGACCTATGGGAATTGCAAAGACTGGAATTCCCTGGAACTGAGGTTCTGGGCAGCTCTTTTAATCTTTAGGAGGTCTGTTTTAGTGTAGGCATCTGCCTGGGGAGGTTGCGGCCACTCTGTCTGGGTTTCAGCCTCAGACCAGCAGGCTTAGAGGGTGGACACCATTTTTGTTGCAGTAGAAGGCCCTTCTTCCACTGCTGCCAGAATACAAAATGATCCGCTTTCTGCCCTGGTTGCTGTGCTCCTGGTCAGTTGCGCTCCCTAATGGCTGCCTTTGTATGACAGATTGGGGCTGCTCCTGGCTCTGCACAAGCCTCACCAGCTGCCCTAATGAGGTCCTGGGGTCTCCCTCAGCTCCTTCAAGGGTCCTTGATTTAGGGAAACCCCTACACACCATGATCCCCTGGTCCACTGCAGAACACATCTACCAGGGGCCATGTGTCTCAGTGATGACATGTTTTTATATGGCTTATGTCTATCTTGGTTTATTTTACCTTTGTAGTAATTTATAGAATCATAGAATCACTTAGGTTGGAAAAGACCTCCAACATCATGAAGTCCAACTATTAACCTAACACATGGTCTATTTATAGTAGGTGTAATAAACCTCTCACCTATTTTTGTTTGCTTTAAATGGCTGAGCAGAAAATTCACAGTTTGGGCTTCATCTTTCTGCAGATTTTTTGTTTTCAAAGCCATTATATATGCTGCATGTGAGATATACCTGCCTGCTCCAAGCAATTTCTCAACAAAAGCATATAAATAAAAATATACGGGTTTAGGGTGCAGACATAGTAGCTTACCCAGGTCACTTGATATCCTACTGCATAAACTGAATAAAAATTTGTCCTTGTAAGAAGAGATCTTCTGCCTCTTTTTAGGTCAGACTCAAAGTGTGCCCTTAATACTTCTATAGTGGCTTACTAGGAATAATGAGATCTAGCATCTGCTCTCCCTAGCAAAAAAAAAAAACAAACTTGTGATTTCCCATATACTCTTTGAAGTACTTCGGAGATTTCACTGATGGCTATCACTAAAAAACTGATTCACCATCTAGAAATGTCCACTGCATTTATTTTTTATACCTCTTTGTACCTGGCAACAAGAGTTAGCTGGGAACATGGGTGTAGCTCTTTTTTAGAGGACAAAAAAAGAAAAAAAAGGGGGGGGGGGGGGGATGGGGACAGGACACACAACAGCAACAACAACAAAAACACCACCAAGGTTTATTGAGATTTATTTTGCTCAAAGTGTAGTTTGAAATACAGACTACACAGAATAAACTGGCAGGACTCTGATAACATCAGACAATAATGCAAGAGAAGGTCTTGTTAATAAATGAAGTAAATGGCAGCTAATAAATATGTATAGAGTAGAGAACTTTTCTAACAAAGTTCTCATTGTTAAAGGTCCCTCTTCTGGTCATGGCCCTGCTTATCTTTTCAACAATGCCATATTACACTGACATTTCACAAGCTAAGTCAGGTAAAAAAGATCTGTGTGTGTCTGGATTCTGTGTTGCATTTACCTTTTATCTAAATTAGGTCTCATTCAGAACTGTTTAGTCTGTTCCAACTTTTATCTTGCCTGTTGCCTGTGTTAACAGATTACTTTCATTTTCTCTTTTGAGTTAATGGTTTTGAGTAGGAAGGAAGGAGTGCTTCTAGCCTCGCCTTCAGAATTGCATGACCAGCTGCTCATCATTTTGCATCTGGTATTAACTGGGAAGCACTTTAAAAAATAATTCAGTTAATATGCTCTGCATTTCATAAAGGTAGCTAAAAAGCTTTTGAAGTTAGTTTTATAGTGGTTGTTTTAATGCTAGCCAGAGGAACTTTTGTTTTAACCAGCTGTTCTTTTCATTCCCAGGCCTCTTGATTTTAGGGCTGAAGAATTAGCACAGCAATCTTTTCAGTGTTGTATGATGGGCCAGTCATATCTCTCACATAAGATTGATATCCTTGTAAGTATTTTGGGGAATCAGCTTCAGCAATTAACTTGCCCTGAAAATGTGAGATCTTTTAGAAAACTATGCTATTTTCATTGCCTGCAACTAGCCATGAGTAAAATAAGAAGTGCGTATCTATATATCTATGCCTGAGTGCACGTGTGTGTATGTAAATATAAAATACACAGAATATAACACTTTTACAAGTATTAATATACATTTTATGTTTATGTGTCATTAAATGACATGAAGAGGTTGTTATTGCAGAAAACTTCAATGAAAAGAAATTTCAACTGTTCAATCTTTATCCCGCGTTCACCTGCTCACTACAAATTGAACATCCTTAGGGTTTGCTTCCCACAAAGCTTCTGTCTGACCTCTTTAGAAAATATAGTCAATCTTCATTCAAGTACAGCTACTCCACTTTTATTCTTTCAAAGCACATGCTATACTGTGTTTTATAAATGAGTGTTTTCTCTCTCATGTTGTAAAAATGTCAAGTAGAAAACAAAGAAACAGTTCTATATAATGACAATTATTGGTGGGTTTCACTTAGATCCTCCGTATTTTCATTTCTAGTAACCTAAATCCAAATTTATAACTCAAGAAGAGGACATATCAGGCAGTGGTGTTATTTCAACTCAGAGCCTTGTCTAACCACCCTGGTAATCCATTCTTCAGACAGCAGAATAGGAACTGCCAAGTTTTCAACCTCTTGCCTCTTATCTGTGTTCTTGTTATTTTTTCTAGATATATTTTGTTTTGTAATTCAGTTTTTCCTTTTTGAAACTGAAGTAGTAAGTGTGCTTGATTGCTTGCTTTAGTAGGTGCTTTGATTGCACCTACTCAAACTTACAGCCAGACATCTCTGACAGGTGTTATACAGATCATAGTCCCTTCTCTACAGCTAGCTTAGTGTAGAAGTCCTATCTTTTGATATTTGCCAGTCTTGTCTTCAAGCGCTCTATCTTTGTATTGTGTGGTACAGGGGTTGCTGGCAGCTTAACTTTATCATAAAGCAAATTACTTATTTCCATTTTGATTGGTAAAGGTTTCTTACTATGAGGCTGAAAGTAAATGGGATATAATCAAGATTGTTTTATAATCCTGAAGATTCCCTCTCACTTTTCAGTTGACTTTTTTATTTTTATTTTTTCATTTTTTCATCCTTCCACATTCCTTAGGATTTTCCTCCATCTTCAGCTAGTAAGAATATATTCAATTGTCAGCAGCTCTGCACTTATAGGGTGTCAAATCAAATCTGTCCCTGTATTCAATTTTCTTTTCTATGACTCTCATATTCATCTCTTTGTACTGTTCTGACTTATATGGTATAATAAAATAAGCAGCAAAATTAGTAGTTTTGCTTGTGGTATGCAATTTTCTAAAGGAGATTTTGGTCTTGATCTGTTCAAATAACTATGAAAATGTTCAGCTCTCTCAGAAAATATACTTGAATAAAAGACTTATGTGACCCAAAAGTTGCCTGTGAAAGAAAGCAGAGGTTGCAGAGTACGCAGACACTTTAAAGACATGCTTTTGAGCATGATTATTAGGCTTCTTTTAAAATGACACACTAAAACAAAAGAGATTTAGTCCACCTGAAATTAGATAGTAAATACTTTGTTAAATTGGAGTGCATGAAAAAGGAAAAAAAAAAAAAAAAGAAAAAGAAAAAAAAAGTAAGTGATTTGGGGATTTGTATGGAATCTTACTGAAGAAAAAAGCAGGACTATGAAGTATGATTTGACTTGATTCTATCAAACACTTTCAAATCAAAGCATTGGACACTTCCCAAATGAGTCAATGTTATTTTGAAAAGCTCTTTTACAGATTTTTGAGTAGGATTTCACTTTTGATGTTTTTGAAAAGTCATTGTTTTTCCTTCATGTTTTTACAAATCAGCACTCGTTATACAGAGTAAGTAGGAAAAAAGAAAAAAGGCAAAGAGGGACATTCTGGGCCTTTTTCTCTTGGCTAGCCATCATTAACAGTGATAGTTTCAGGATGTTGCTTGCAGACACAGTACGTGAGTCTGGTGTCTTTGCATGTGTATTGTATGGGCCCAAGGTATAGACTCCCTGTGTGTACCTGTGAAGCTGAGGGCACCCAGTGGGTGAAGTGGCTTCCTTCTGGATACTCTGAAGTAAAAGCCAGACTAGGGATGTTGCTATCACTAATATACTATCTATGGGAGCACATACTTATTCACCCACCAACTCTTTGCCATAGCGAAGTAAAAGGATGAGGATGCTAATACAGAGCTGTGTGCCAGCACAGCAGTCACCATGCACGGATCTCCCAAGTGGCTCCAGGTATCTGCTCCTCCTCTCAAAGTGGGTGCCACATCCTTGAGAAAATTGAATAGTCTTTGCAATAAGTAAAATTTTAAAGATTTCAGATGCTGGGACAGATGACGACAATGCCCTACAGTGTTCAGTAGGAATTATGCAGGTTGGGGTGGAGAGGAGGAGATGGGGCCATCTTAACTCCTCTTTTCAAAGGGTAGAATTTTGTTGGTCACAGGTGGGGGGCTTACAACCTAATACTCTTTATTGGAATAAAATGCTTAAATCATTCCTCATGGTAATACCCTCATGCCCCTACTTTTCCTTTTACAGGAAGGTTGGGGTAGAGTTTTAAGGACCAATGGACCAATGGATCCCATGTATCTTTTGATTATTGGGGAGCCTGTATGATTACCCTGTTAGGCCAGATAACTAATGCAAAACAGCCTCACCTATTGTAGTTAGTATAAAAGGAACCCTGAGACAGTCTTTGGTTTATGTCTGTTAGGTAATTCTTAACACCAGTTAATCCAAACTGTAGTTAACAAAGTACATTCAGGTCAGTCTGGAGGAAACATGATCTCTGAAAGCCTGTTATCGTGCCCATCCCTTTTAATGTTAAGTCCTCCACCCCTGCTCCTCTCCTTATAGGTCCTATGGTTCTTGTTCATGCAATTCTTATGCAGATCCTCAGAAAATTACTGGATTTCAGGTTTGAGCCACTGAGTGTTCTAGGCAGTGAATTTAGTGGTGTGAACCCACCCAAGTGTGCTCAGGCAATGAGATGGCGCTCTAAGCCAATCCATAGAAGTTACTACTCTGCTGCTGGCAGATGGAAGCGGACAACCAAGAAAGGATCAGAGCAGACCATCCTTGACAGATTTCTAAATCAGGCCTGAGCAGAGGTGTAGTGACTACAGAGAGTGGAATCTTTCCTCCCACACATGTTGCAGATTAAGGTAATGAATGCATCTGCTGACAGGGTATTCACAGTTAGATTGAGCATCAAGGAGTGGGCTGGAGTGTCCGAGCTACCCAGTGGAGCACCTCAGAGGAGAGGAGTGCATTTGCTTCAGCAGGAGAGGAGAAGTAGTTTGCACCACCCTCCACCCCCCAGCCCCCCCAAAAAGAAAGTCTGGAATCAGAAACCCTGCACTACTTCAGTGCTTTGGGGGGAGAGAGGTATTTGATCCTTGCATGCCATGGTGTCTCATAGCCATTAGAGCAGAAGCAGAAATTCTGTGTATAGTTGACACTGGGAAGCTAGTGTGAAGGACAAGAGGGTGCCAGGGGGTGTTCTCAAGTTAAATGTGCAGATTCCCTGATTATCATGGGGTGTATGAGTAGAAAACACAGCTCCTTTTGATAAGTGCTTTTTAGAAAACCAACTAAGAAGGCTCTGGAAGGGTTAAACATTTTTTTTTTTTTTTTAATATATTTTTTAAATAAACGTATTATTTTTTAAAATAACCTTTTCCTTTAGTAAAGCATAAAGTTCTAATAAGATAGAACTGCTGAGTCTCAGACTGGAGTCTGAGCAAGAAATCTGAGCAAGTCCTTGCTCAAGCCATGTGAGGGCATGTCAAGCTCCTGGCAAAACCCCTCAGCTGCTCACAGAGAGATGTGTAAATATGCATTTGAACACAACTCTGAAAGAATCAACTCCATTCACACAGTGCTTAGGTCACAGTCACGCTAAAACCCTGTCTTCCCATTTGTACTGCTCTGGCAGTGAAACTAGACTCACTTGTATGTATTTTTAACTTCTTCCATGTTGCCAAATTGAGCATTCATGTAAAGGAGCATCAGGCCTGGATCAGCTTTCATAGCGTCCCAAAGATTTTGCCTGTCTGTCTTTAGCAACAGACAGAGCTATCGCATTCATGATTTCCACCAATTTCACTGTAGTGGCCCTTGATAAGTAAATAGGCCTTTTCAGGGTTTCTTTTCCACATGCTGAAATATGAATAAAAGATACACATAGGTATATTGACAGATTTTTGAGCTCTTCCTATTGTGTATTGGAAAATTAATGCTTTATTTTAAATTTGTACTCTGTCTTTTGTGATAAGTCAAGTATTTGTATTCTGTTAGATAATTAACTGCACTAATGAACAGTGGACTAGAACCTTCCAGGTTTTCCTGTTTTTATTTTGAATGAGTTGTGGACACTTTTCCTGGTGTTATTTGAAAATGAAAAGCAATTGCCTTGGTGGAAAATAGAAGAAGCTAGACGTTTGGGCAGAATGGGTCAGGCACTCTCCCTCCTGATTTAGCAGAATGTAATGGAGTGAAGTTGCTTTCAAGGCAGTAATTACTGAGTTATTTTTTTTTCCAGAGCAGTTATGAGGATGAGATGAATAGTGCTCTTTTCTTCATGTCTCTCACTTTCTTTGGTTAGCCATTGGTGATCAAATTTTAGGTAGTGGGATAAGGTTTTAAACCTCTTCAAACCCAGAAGGGAATTATACTGCATTCCTTACTTTCTGAATGAAGTCCCTTTGTGACATCAGAGTTGATATCTGCAAGGGCAAATGTATATATTGGTAGGCTATAAAAAATTAAAGCTCAGTTCTTACCTTCAGGGACACTAACTTTGCATTTACACCATGAGCTCTGTTGTGCACGAGGTTGTCCATCTACCTGCCAGATGAATTTTTAGCTCTCATGGCAATTTTGTGTTCAGCTGCCATGCCATTCTACATGCAGGCAATGAATCAAAGTTGTTTCTACCAAGAATAAGGATAAAGATCACCGGGACTGTTACCAGGTTTCCGAAACACTTTAGTCTATTAATTCTGAGGATTTCTAACAAAACTTAAGAAACTTCTCTGTGATGTATCATTATTTTGCTGTTCATTCCTGGCAAATGTTTTACCACCTAGCCATCAGAGAACATGCTATGGAGTAGGATTTTGGGGGCAGCAACTCCTGCATCAGGGTCTCTGCCAGGGTAGTAACAATGAATGATGAGCTTTTTGTTGTCAGGAACTTTACAGAAGGTCTTGGAAGAAGATAAAGTTTGATTTAAGTTCTGCTCTGAGTGGTAAAAGTGAGTTCTGAAAGACTGTCAGTAGATACAGAGATAGACTAAGAAAAAGAACAAATTTTGGAAGCACGTTGGAAATTTGGGCTATTGAAATGCTAGGCAAAGTATGTGTTGGGGATACAAAGAGTGCACACTTGTGCATATAGTACAGTATATATACAGATGTGTGTGTGTATATATATATACACACACACACATATATATATATGTACATAAAAGAAAATAATTTGTTTGCATTAGATTGGCTTCCAGATCTGTCTAGTTGTAAATACAGAGTGCTGCCACAATATGTCTAAAGAGCAGAGCTTAAGATCTGGAAATTGAACCTTGAACAAGATTCTGTCATGCTGTTGGGTACAAGGGGTGTTAAAATGCCTTTTGGAACCAAACTACCCATGTAAACAGCCATTACTGCTGCCAAGACAACCATTCCTTTCATTTCGGAATAAGGAATGTTCTTTAAGGTGTGTGTGTGTGTGTACATGTGGGGGAGAAAGAGATGTAGTGGCTTTCCTTTTAGAAAATGGATTCTTGGGCTTGTCTGAAAGGTGAACTTTGCTGTAGATCAAGTCATTTACCAAACTGCAAAAGAGAGAGAAATATTTCCAGTGGTCTACTTGTGCCATAGGAGGTAGAAGCTAATTTTGCTGAGGTCTTTAGTCAACGTACTGTTTTTTACATGGACCTATTATGAGGTTAAATGTTGCAGGTCAGATGTTCCCACAAAACAGTTTACTCAGAGGCAAGGATAAGGAATGAAGGAAGAATGGAGAGAAGGTTTTGAAGAACTGCAGTGCTTGGCTTCCTTATTTTGACCCATTCTGTGCCGACAGAAATAATAAAACACTAGAAGATCAGGACCAGATCTTGGTCTTTTCCTGGTATCATTCCTTTGATTTCAGTGAACTCTTTTGCTTTAGCTAGGTGTAAATGAGTACAGAACCAAGCCTTAAGCTTAAGATATCTGCAGATTTTATTTATTTATTTATTTATTTATTTTACCAATATCAATATCATAGGATTTTTATCGTAGATAACTCTTGGCATAGGTACTATTTATAAGCCTGAACCTGAAGCTGATATGAATTGAAGGCATTCATCATTTTGGGACATGATTGAAATGTTGCCTCAGAGTAGATGCATAAAAATACGTTGCATGTGCAGTGAAACTGGGGAGTTATGACTCAAGAACTAAAGAAAGACATTTTTGAAATTCAAGACAATTAAGATTTACCTTTTCTCTTCTTTCTAAAAGGAAAGCTGAATAAAATTATCTCTCCAAGTGTCATACAGATCAAGAATAGGAACATTTCTTTTTGAGCTGGGTCTGTCCCAGTGCTTTTTAATGGCAAGGTATTTATCTTGATTTGCAGAAAATGGTGCCTTTTACTGCAAATTTCTACACAGCATAGAATGGAAATATATTCAGGACTGCTGAGAGTTCATAAGGTGTAGGAACCTCAGATTTTTAAAGGAAAACAATACGGAAGGCAGGTACACATTTTGATTAATTATTGGAGTTTGGCATTTAGAATTTCCTAACTCACACATATTTGCCTTTGGTGACTAAAAAGTAGAGAATTCAGGAGAAATCAATGTCTTGGTAAAGCTGGTAGAATTTTTGAAGGGGCCAAGGTTTTACTGCCTTGTGCATAATGCTAATTTTGTCCATAAATCTGTATTGAACTGATAAACTGTATCTTCCCCTTCTATGCTTCTGCCCAGAGAAGTTGTGGGTGCCCCATCCCTGGAAGTGTTCAAGGCCAGGCTGGATGGGGCTTGAGCTACACATGGACTCAGTTTCCCTTTGCCAGATATTAGACTGTGGCTGCTGTCAAAACAGTGGGTGGATCTGAGGAGCTGTGTAACAGCACCTTCTTTCAGGGCATAGCCTTGAATCAGCTTAAAGAGGAGACTGAGGGGAGACCGCATGGTGGCCTCACAAGGGGAGAGGAGAGAGGTGCTGAGCTCTGCTCTCTGGTGACAGCAACAGGACCTGAAGGAATGGCACGAAGCTGTGACAGGGGAGGATTAGACTGGATGTTAGGAAAGTATTCTTCACGGAGAGGATGGTTGGGCACTGTAACAGTGTCCCCAGGGAAGTGTTCAGAGCACCAAGCCTGAGGAGTTCAAGAAGTTCTTGAACAGTACTCTCAGACGTATGGTCTGATTTAGTAGTAGTCTTATGTGGAACCAAGAGTTGGACTTGATGATCCTTGTGTGTCTGTTCCAACTCAGGATATTCTATGATTATATGAACCATGCCCTACTTTGGAGACAACCAAGGATGGCTTCACATTTTGTCTTTGAATTTGCAGCAACTCTGACTGCTCATGTCTGCAACTGAAGTCTCAGAAATGGTGTGCTAGGTACAATGTGTCCTAATTTGTCTAAGAACTCTATATAATTGGAGCTTTTGCATTGGGCTGTCACAGTGAGCATTACTTCTTGTTTTAACATCTCTGAGATTCTTGTCCCCATTAGTAAAGGATGTTTTGGGGGATAACCATTTGTGAAGCCTTCAGGAATGGTTCTATGAGAAAAACAAGATGTACAAGACACACAGTCACTGTGTGAGCACTGCTGAGTTTTGTTCACCTTCCCTCACTGTGGAACTGAAGGATTCATGTGGATGATTTACACTTGCCATTGCATGGGAAATTTCATGAGGAATTAAGCCTTCTCTCTGCAGATTAGGATTTGAATAAATGTATCCTGAAGTTGCATGAATTAGAATAGCCATGAATGAGGCCAGTCACTTTGAAAGCGAGAGAGAGAGAAGTCCTTTAAAAATGAAATAAAAAGGAGAAAAAAGAGACTAGGATTGCTTAGATCCCAAATTTATCACATTTCATACACACACAGGAGCTGAATTCCAGTTCTTCAGGCACTACCTCATCTTTGACATTTTTTGTCTCTCAAATGCTTGCCCTTACAACTTTAACAATGATCTTCTAATAAATTCCTAAGGGAGAGATTTCATGTACATACGTACCCATAAGCCAGGTGTGTGTATTATACTGACTTACCATAAAAAATAGAAACATATTTTAATTGAAAAACATTTCCAGTAAGTATTTTTCAGGTAGCCTCACTTGCTATTACACCTGATATACCTCGTTTAGGGAATGGTATGAACGTTTTTGAGAATGTTTATGATTTTTTTTTTTTTTTGCTTTGTTTTGTTTTGTTTTTTATTTCGTTAGCCCAGATTGCCGTCCATATTAATAACCAATCTTCACTCGGATTTATTCCAGTGCCTTACAAAAATTGCCCCCAGATTTTGCTTCTTACTAGAAACCAAACTGCATCTGGCCTACAGGTGTCAGGCTGGTATGCATATACAGGGATTCACGAATATGTGATGCATTCAGGGTCGAGTTCTCCATCATCCTGCATAACCCATATGAGTGAAGCAAGATGTAAAATCATTATTTCTTTTCACAAAGTTAAAAGCAGAAAAACAGGAACTTGTGTAGGGTGTTGCCTGAGAAATGTCTCATGCTTGTCATAGTGTATGGTAACTAAAACATTAGAAAGTTTGCAAAAAAGATAAAAAGTATACCCTGTTTTTCAACTTCGTCTATCCCACTAGAAACAAAACAAACAAACAAACAAACACCTCCGGTGTGCAATATCAAATGCCAACACCATAAGCTATGATTCTCTTACTTTCCGTGCTGCTACTATTTTTCCTGTAGTAATAAGGACAAGGAGGATAAGGAAATTATTGCATTTATTATTATGTCAAACTCACAAAGGCAATTTGCCATTCTGAGCACAGGTGCTTCTATTTGGCCAGGAATTGTGCAGGTGCTCTAAGTCTGCTCTGCTAATACTTTTTGAATGGCAGAAGATTTTTTATTATTATTTTTTTTCCTATGAATGCTGAGGAGATAGTGGGTAGCATGGACAGTGTGCTGTTACCGGGCTCATTTCAAGGTACCAGTGCTTGACATTAAAGGATGAGGCCAGAGGTGACTTAAAGATGGTTATGTCTTTACGTTGCATTGTAGCAATGTTTAAGATTGACCAAGAAATCACAGAATCACAGAATCATCTAGGTTGGAAGAGACCTCCAAGATCACAGATTTCAACCTCTGACTTAATGGTAACAAGTCTTCCACTAAACCATATCCCTAAGCTCTACATCTAAAGGTCTTTTAAAGACCTCCAGGGATGGCGACTCAACCACTTCCATGGGCAGCCTATTCCAGTGCCTAACAACCCTTTCAGTAAATAATTTCTTCCTAATATCCAACCTAAACCTCCCCTGGTGAAACTTTAACCCATTCCCCCTCATCCTGTCACCAGGCATGTGGGAGAACAGACCAACCGCCACCTCACTACAGCCTCCTTTCAGGTACCTGTAGAGTGCAATAAGGTCACCCCTGAGCCTCCTCTTCTGCAGGCTAAATAGTCCCAGCTCCCTCAGCCGCTCCTCATAAGACTTGTTCTCCAGACCCTTCACCAGCTTCGTAGCCCTTCTCTGGACTCGCTCAAGCACCTCCATGTCCTTCTTGTAGTGAGGGGCCCAAAACTGAACACAGTACTCGAGGTGCGGCCTCACCAGAGCCGAGTACAGGGGGACAATCGCATGCCTGGACCTGCTGGCCACGCTGTTTCTTATGCAAGCCAGGATGCTGTTGGCCTTCTTGGCCACCTGAGCACACTGCTGGCTCATATTCAGCCGACTGTCAACCAATACTCCCAGGTCCTTCTCTGACAGGCAGCTTTCTAATCACACATCTCCCAGCCTGTAGCTCTGTTTGGGGTTGTTGTGCCCCAGGTGCAGGACCCGGCACTTGGCCTTGTTGAACTTCATACCGTTGGCCTCGGCCCATAGCTCCAGCCTATCCAGATCTTCCTGCAGAGCCTTCCTACCCTTGAGCAGATTGACACACACACCTAACTTGGTGTCATCTGCAAACTTACTGAGGGTGCACTCGATCCCCTCATCCAGATCATCGATGAAGATGTTAAAGAGGACTGGCCCCAGTACCGAGCCCTGGGGGACTCCACTAGTGACCGGCCTCCAACTGGATTTGACTCCATTCACTAAGACTCTCTGGGCCCGGCCATCCAGCCAGTTCTTACCCCAACGAAGCGTATGCCAGTCCAAGCCATGAGGAGCCAGTTTCTTGAGAAGAATGTTGTGGGGAACGGTGTCAAAAGCCTTACTGAAGTCAAGGTAGACCACATCCACAGCCTTTCCCTCATCCACTAAGCATGTCACCTTGTCATAGAAGGAGATCAAGTTCGTCAAGCAGGACCTGCCCTTCATAAACCCATGCGGACTAGGCCTGATCACCTGCTTGCCCTGCAAGTGCCACATGATGACGCTCAAGACAATCTGCTCCTTGAGCTTCCCTGGCACTGATGTTAAACTAACAGGCCTATAGTTCCCTGGGTCTACCCTCCGGCTCTTCTTGTAGATGGGTGTCACATTTGCTATCCGCCAGTCAAGTGTGACCTCCCCCGATAGCCAGGACTGCCGATAAATGATGGAAAGTGGCTTGGCCAGCTCTTCTGCCAGTTCTCTCAGTACCCTCGGGTGGATCCCATCCGGCCCCATCAACCCGTGTACATCCAAATGCTGTAGCAGGTCGCCAACCATTTCCTCATGGATCGTGAGGGCCACATTCTGCTCCCTATCCCCTTCCACCAGCTCAGGGTACTGGGCATCCAGAGAACAACTGGTTTTGCTGCTTTTCAACGGCCGAGGAGCAGGCGCTGTTTGCTCCACCTATGTCTCGTCAGCATCCCTCGCGAGGGCTGCCGGGTTGTGGCCTCGATGCCAGGAAAATAGCCCTGCCTGCCCCGATTGCCCACTCCACTGCAGAACATGTCTGCCCCAGAGCCGATTGCCTTGACAAGTGGCAAATCACACCTCAGTGTGATTTGAAAGGGGCAAATCACACCTCTGAGGATCCTGAAATCTTAAACTTCATGATGCCAACAGACTGTGTTTTGTGGAAGAGAGGTTATTTCTTCACAAAGAATGAGAAGAAGTCACAAGCAGCAATCCTGTCTCTCTCTTTCTCTTGACAGGCAGAAGTCTGTGGAAAACTGAGAACACCTGAGGCTTTCACCAAACGCCTGTTCTCAATTAGAGAGGCCAACATATACAAAGTAAATATGTACCAGAATGCTCCCCAGCTGTTTCCAGTGAGTGTGATGCTCTTCTCTCCCCTTCAGATCTGCTGCATTATTACTGGTATTACAAATCCTGTTTCTGTGCCAAGTGATAGCCTTCCTTTCTGAGCTGAAGTGCTGGCCTTTTTTATTACATTGGAGAGAACCTAGTTTGTCTGTATGGCAGCCAAACTACTCATAAGTACACCGGAGAATTGCTTGGGGTTTTCCAGATATCTATGGCAGTCATATTATCCTTGCATAATAATGTAGAATATCCTGAATTGGAAGGGACCCACAAGGATCATTGAGTCCAGCTCCTTGCTCCACACAGGACCACCCAAACGTCAAACCATATGTCTGAGAGCATTGTCCAAATGTTTCTGGAACTCTAACAGCCTTAGTGCTGTGACCACTTCCAGAAGAGCGTGTTCCATCGCATGACCATCCTCTCAGTGAAGAACCTTTTCCTAATATCCAGTCTGAACCTCTCCTGTGTGATGCATTATGTTATGGTTACTTCATAAATGAACCTGGCTAATCAGCAAAGAGAGACTTAACTCCTCTCCCTCCCTGTTCATGTTTATCTTTTCACTTGAGAAGAAATAGGAACTTGTCACTGGGGGCTTTAATCAGATTCCACAAGGGACAAGAAGAGGTGCATGAGTTAAGCATTATTTCCAGTTCTTTTTCAAAACTGCATCTGGACAGATTTGACCTAAAGTGTCTGCGTTAATTTCCCAACATAATGATTCACAGACCAGCTGAAAGGGGAACCTCAGGGATTCTGTCTGTAAGATAGAGAAGAACTCACCCTTCATCTTTGATGCTAATGCTATGTGCCTTCTCATAAGTGTGAAGTCACTTTTTCACTTATGTGAAGACCTGTTGTATCTTTAAAAGTTTTGCTGGCAGAGTTACATGAAGATACCAAAATGAGGAAAATAATATTTTCTTCATAAGCAGCTGAGGTAGCTGGGGCGGTTTAGTTTGGAGAAAATAATGCTCAGGAGAGACCTTACTGTACTTTACAATTACCTTAAAAGGGGTTGTAGTGAGATGGGGTTTGCGCTTTTCTCCTAAGCACAAATTAATAAGATGAGGGGAAATGGCCTCAAGTTGTGCCAATGGAGGTTTAGTTTAGATATTAGTTTAGTTTAGATATTAGGAGAAATTTCTTTACTGAAAGGGTTATGGCAGCATTGGAATGGGCTGCACAGGGAAATGGCTGAGTCATCATCCCTGGAGGTCATCAAGAAATGTGTAGATTTGGAACTCTGTAGCATAGTTTAGTGATGGACCTGTCAGTACTAGGTTAAAGGTTGGACTAGATATTCTTGGAGTTCTTTTCCAACCTGAATGATTCTATGATTCTGAGCAGGTTTGATTAGAGTGAGTTGCTCAGGTCTTTGTCCTGTTGCATACTGAACATTTTTAAGATATTCCAGCCTGCCTGGACACCTGCTTAGGTATTTGGCTGACCTCGTGATTTTTTCCCTTATACTTAGCCAGAATTTAGCATATTCCTGTTTGTATTTGTTGACTCATTCTTTCACTGTACACTTCTCGGAAGTGTCTGATTCCATTTTCTCTATATTCTGCTATTAGGAGCTGTACATAAAAGTATGATGTCAGGAAAACAAACAAACAAACAACAAACAAACAAACAAACAAACAAAAACATTCCTAACACTGCAAATTTTAATTTTGATTTTAATCTGATGTGGGTCCTCCACAGACTCCTCAGGGAGGGCATGCTGCTGACTAATGTTCAGCTTGCTGTCCAACAAACCTCACAGGTCATTTTCTGCAGTTGTTAGATAGTCACTGTCCGTCCTGTACAAATGAACACGGTTATTTTCCAGATTCAAAACCCTACATTTGCCATTTTTGAGCATCATTTTTGCCATTGGCCATTTTTCCAAGTTTAGTTCTCTTTAAACAGCAGCCTTGCAATTCAGTATATCAACTACTCCTCTACTCCTCTGCATTTGGTAACATACACATCCTACTGAGATTATTCTTTGTTCTACTGTCCAGGATGTTAATAAGGATATTAAACAATATAAATCCAAGAAGGGTGGCATTGGTTATTGGCCCCCAGCTTAATTTTGTTTTGACGTTCATGCCATTTTGAGCCTGACAGTTCTGCCATTTTTTTTTTTTTTACTGACCCTGTCATCCAGGTATGCATTTCATATGATATCTATTTGGCTATATTGATTCTATGGGAAATCAAATAAAAGGCCTTGCTAAAAGTCAAGGTATTATACCACATTCCCACACAAACAGTCATCTCATTGCAGATCACAATTAGGTAAGTCTGAAATTATTTGCTCTTGGTAAATTGAAACTGTCTCCTTTCAAACTTCTTGTCCTTAAAATGCCTAGAAAGGGTTTCCAGTTGAATTTTCTCCTTAACCTTCCCAGGGACTTAAGTTAAGCTAACCCTCTTATAATTCCTTGAATTCTCCATTTAGCCCTCTTTAGAGATGTCTGTGATGTTGGGCTCTTCCCAGTCATAAAGAACTTACCTTCATTGCCATGAGTTTTTGAAGATAATACAGACCAGCCTCAGAGTGATACTGCAGGGTTCCCTCAGCACCATCATATGCATACCAAGTAGTCCCGTGAATTAAGATTAGCATAAATTCAGGGATCTGGGAGACTGAAGGCAGAGATTACCACTGAAAACCCAAGAAAAAAATATTGAATATCTCAGCATTTTACATTTTTGTTTTGTTTTGTTTTGTTTTTCACCAAGTCACCCACCCCATTGAGCAATAGGCCAGCCTTTTCCTTAATGTTCATTCTGCTGGCAATGTATTTATAGAAGCCCTTCCTGTTGCTTTTCATAGCCTCACTTGTTTCAGATACAGCTGAGCTTTGGGCTTTCTTACTCCATCTCAGGCAGTGCCTCTGTACACCTCCTAGCTAGCTCATCCCTACTTCTATCATCTTTGCACTTGCTTTTTGTGTATGAGCTCAGGTAGGTGTTCCTTATTTACTCACACTGGCTTTCCACCACATTTGCTTGAATTTCCACACATCTTATTGCACTGTTGTGCTTTGAGGCGGTACTCCTTGAAGTCTCCTTGAAGCTCCTTTGTGCCTTTTGCCTTTAGGGTAGTCTCCCACAGGTGTCTGACAGGAAGGTCTATGAACAAACCCAAAGCTTCTCTTCTGATGTCCAAGGCTGTAATTCTACTCTTTGTCTTGCTCACTCCTCTCAGGATTTTCAACTCTGTAATTTCATAATTACTGCAGCAAGGCTTTCCTTGCTTGACCTTCACATTCTCAACCTTTCCTTTCCTTTCCTTTCCTTTCCTTTCCTTTCCTTTCCTTTCCTTTCCTTTCCTTTCCTTTCCTTTCCTTTCCTTTCCTTTCCTTTCCTTTCCTCTCCTCTCCTCTCCTCTCCTCTCCTCTCCTCTCCTCTCCT
>CM021765.1:77911134-77973530 GCA_011076525.1 Nettapus auritus | reverse complement strand
CTCCTCTCCTCTTTTCTAAGTAGTAGGTCTTGCAGAGTATTTTCTGATGGATCACCTGCATCATTAAATTGTCTTCAACACACCCCAAAAAACATCTGGACTGCCTGTGCCCAGCGCTTCTGCACTTTCAACAGACAATGGTATGTTTGATCGGTATGATGAAAAAAAAAAAAAAAAAACTTCCTGCTGGCCATACCTATAGCTTTAGTTTAGCCCAGGGAAAGACTCAGAAGTCTTCTTCTGCTTAGCAAAATTAGTCTCATGGTGAGGTCTTCACAAAAGAAGAGATTAACCTAGCAGTTAGAGACAGTCAGAGCCAGGCATATGTTTGAGAAAATGAACAAAGGTCTTTGAAATGAACTTTATGCTTGGTAGGTCAGTGAAAGGAACAGTGAATGAGGAGGTGTTCCCACTAACTTGTGTTTAGGGAAGCAATGGTGCTGTACTTAAGAGTAGATTTAGTTTACTTCAGCCAGAAAATTGAGTTTCTGGCTCCTGGAAAATTGAGTTTCTGGCTCCTGGAACCACACTAAAACCTAGGCAGGATGTTATAAATAAAACAGCCAAGCCCATGTTCCATAGATTGAAGCTCAAATGCAAGTCAAATCCAGATGTCAGTAAGCATTTCTCCCACTAAGGCTGCGTAATGATCTAATAGTCTGAAAGTGGATGCTTTCATGAGGACAGTTTTGGACAAAGGAATGAGCATCTGAAAATATGTCGTACTTACTGCCATGGTCACCTCAGTCCTGCCAGGCTTCACACTCATCTCAGGGTGATTCAGCCAGGCCAAATCCCTGTTCAGTACTTAGTTCAGTGGAAAGAGAGGATTTGTATAATGCTATCTTTCAACAAGATATAATTTTCACAATTCTCTCTACCCAGGGCACTGAACTCTGTGTTGTCCCATTAACTATACTGATGGCCATTAATGGCAACTAATTTTTTCTTGCTCCAGCCAAAGCAATAGCTGGCCAACCATATTGTTTTTGGTAATTCCATTTTAAAACCCGTTCCCAAACATAATCATACACATCAGACCAACCCTGTCAGTTTATTCATTTCCTAATTCCTTCTTTTGTCATCACCACAGTGCCCTAGTGTCCATCATTGTTCCCTGTGCCACATATACTAGGCCCAATTTTAGATGTTTTGGTAAAATCTGAATATGCTATTCTAAGGAAAATCAGAACATTTCTTAATACAAAATGATGAGATTTAGATAAAATATGAGATAACTAGTCGTGTCTGTTTGGGTGAGGGAGGAAGAAGTGGTAAATTTCTGACAAACTAGTCTATTGAAATTTTATGGTACATACACACATGCACATTAAATCATGTATGAAATTACTAATGCAGCCTTAGCTTGGGGGAAGTCGTTGTCAAAATAACTTTAAAATGAATAAATCAGCTTGTGGATAAGACTGGAATAACTTTTAAAAGGGAATTGATACAACTACATAATTTATGTGCCAGGTATTCTTTCTTATATCCTTTCTCCAGTAGAGAGCAGCATATCACCAAGTGTTTCTTTTCCACGTGCCTCCTTATAAAAGCTGTAAAAAATACTCTTGATTAGTTTCATATTTCAGTTCATTCATCACGGATTAAGATACACAGAAAGGTTTGTAGGTATTGCTTATGGTATTAAAGGTAGTTTTAAAACTTACTAAGGAAAGATAGTGAAAGGTCTGTCATTTCCCAGCACTGTCATACCTCACATTGGATAGCAGGATGAACAGATACACTGCATAGTGTATCTTTGGTAGTTTTTGTTTCAGTAATCATAATTTACAGCATCCATGTGTTTGACTGAAACTTGTGTTCTAATACTCATCACAGAGTCATTAGTTCTACGCCACACCTACTGGTGTCAAGCATTTACATGAACTTGGGTGATATTTGCAATGTTCTTCAATTTCACATTTATCTTTTTTTTTTTTTTTTTTTAATAAAAGCCAAGTCAGGAAGAAGAAACAAAACCATGTGACCATCAAAACCAAAATAAATAAAAGGATGATTTCTTATTCTCTTGAGGATATCCAGCAAACCTTTATCCCTAAAGAGCCTCTCATTAATGTTTTTGAAAGTTGTTTTTAAGATGTCTTTGAAAATCTTGGACCTGTGCAAGTGTTTTTTGTGTGTGTGTGTCTGCTTTTTCGTGCAGTACAAGGGCACTTTCTAGAGGAGGCTAGGTGTGATGGCATGAAATTATTTCCTATTTTTTCTCTTTTGTATTTTAGTCTAAAGCCTCATCATGTCAAATTTTATCTTCCTTCATGGGGGTCTTTAGAGATGTATATTATGTGGTCTTATGCTTTGACTAAAGGGGGTACATTCTGATAAAAGTTGAAGCAGAATTTATTCTCCCAAATTAATTAATAATTTAAATTAACTGGGTAGATAACAAACACACAAAAAAGTCAAATTGCTAAAATTCTCTTTCCCCCTCAGCGTACATTTCTCTATGTAGTTGTGTTGTGACGAGTCTGCATGGTCTCTGGTCATGACAGTCTCTAGAGCAGAAAAGGTTTCCCAGTGCTTTTTATGAGGTTTCATACCCTGAATCCTGGGTAGACTCAAAGAGTGTGTCTGCTATGAAACTTATCCTCTCGGTATTATGCAGACAGAAAGATGACAGGCAAGGATGAGGCATGAACAGGGTATCAGAACATCCACACATACTAGTTATCACATCAGAGCCGACACAATGAAGGAAGTACCTTAGTGAAGGCAGGACATAGGTAATGTCTCCACAGATTACTGAGAAAAATAGAAACCCAGCAGGCAAACGTGGTCCTATTTTATGTTTAAGGACACATAGTATCTCTTACACAGATAAAAAGATAAAGTTGAAAGGTTTGCAAAATACCAGTGAATTTGCCTTTTCCCACAGTAGCATTACATGGATAGCTAACCATGAGTTGTCACACATAGTGGGAAGAAACAGGGGTTCCCAGAGGCCAGGGAACCTAAGTCTATGGTGAGTTTTTGCTAGAAGTAGCTTGGCAGTAGCGGTGTTGCACTGCTCCTGTAAGAGAGGAGCTGTGTAAGTGGAAGCTCCTGTGGGAAAGTGGGAATGGCCAATGAAGTTCCCAGTTGGAGTAGATGTAGTAACATTTACAAGGGAAGGAGCAGAGATGTATGAAGTCTGGCACATGGTAGCAGCTGAAAGACAAGACACACAAGTGACAAAAATGCTATAAAACACTGAAAGTGTGGTGGCACAAAGAGATGTTGTGAAGAGAAGAATGTGTTGGGTGTCATGGCATGGAGATTAGAGAGGAGGGAGGGTGAGATCAATGTCACATACTGCTGTGTCAAGGGCTAAGCTGAACACGCCTGTTTCTTTGAGTGGACATGAGACAGGACCGCAGCAAGATGATGGACAGGGTATGGCAGTGTTATGCTGAGCTGCACTGTGGAGGTCTACAGTGATGTTTTGCAGAGCAGCTGTGAAGTGGGAGCTGTAACGAAAAGAGCCTGCTATGAGCTTATACTTTATGTGAAGGTTTTCTCCCTTAACTGGGGTACAAGGTGAAGTAACTGCCGAAGCCATTCCCTGAATATCTTCAACCTTGACTGTGGCTACTTCTAGGATTTCTGCTCTGTATTCACTGCCACCTTTTTGATGCTGTTGAAGCCTTTAAGTCTTCTGCATGCTGGAACATTTCCCTATAATCTGGGTCTCCAACAAACTACTGTCACCACAGGTGTATCACAAACAGCTCTTGCCCCAGGATACTGCATGTTTCTGAACTGCTTTCTTAACATAATTCCAGTGAAATGTAGGAATCTTTTCTTGTTGTCTCCCAGTGCATGCTCTTCATCCCCCCCCCCCTTTTTTGTTTTTAATGGTCTAATTATAAGTCATTGTCTTTGTGTTATAAAATTTCTCTTACATTATACTTTCCTGTAAAAGATAAAAGACTCTTTATCTTATTCACATAAGGAAAAATACTTACTTAAATGGAAAAAACATAACCACTTATTATTATTATTATTATTTATTTTTTTTAGTGGCTTGGGCACATATCTGATTTTATATTAGAGTAAAACTTTCGAAGTCATCCCAAACTGTTTGTGCAGTCTAGTGTTGCTCTTATTAAATCCAGGCCTTGGTCTGTTATTGCTACCTTTATGCTGTTAAGAGATATGGGTACACAATCCATGCATATTATTTATATGCTTTCAAAGGCTGACCTAATCAACAGTTGTGATCCTAGCGGTTATAGTAAGTGATAATAAAAAATTCTCTGTTTTGAGGCAAACAGTGAGGATTAACTCCTTCCCCCTAGCTCAGTGCTGCTGTACCCTGCACATAGTCAGTCAATCGTGCTGTATTTAGGATAAATAAATAAATAAATAAAAAGAGGTTGCCACTCTTAGCACTGCCAAAAGAAGGTGAGATCACCCTCCCATACACACAAATGTGTGTGTAAGCTCCCCTTCTCCTCTGATCTTTAGAAAATTAAGCAATTGAAGTATAAAATGCCTAATGACTTCTCATGTGAAAAGCTTGTGTGGGTACCAACATTATACAGATGTCCATTAAACAAACAAACAATATTTTCCAGAAAAAAAATGTATTTCAGAAGTTCACCTTCTTGGTTCTAAGTCAATGAGCTGGAATACAATGAAGCTAGGTTTTCTGTTGAGCAAGTTTTTTCTTAAATATACTTGTGGATAGGGATACTTGAAAAAGGAGATCTTTAAATCTCTATATAGAAAGCAGGTCTCAGGTGGTATTCGGATGTCTAAACATCAGCATCTAACATCATCTGATCTGTTCTTTAGTATTCTGTTTGTCTGGATGTGGTGGTTTGGAAGCAGTATGCTTTCCATGAGTCCTATGTCATATCTGTCTAGCTCAATAGCTTTTAAAACATGCCTAAAATTGCATCAAATCCTTGTGTATGCACAACTGAAGCACATCTTTTGAAATAAAAATATGAAGGTATTGGTAGTGTTCAGATGGCTCATGCAGTGATTTTCAATTATTTGTCTTCCATAGGATCTAAATAGGCTCTGCCACAGTTCGTTAAACTAGAGGACTAGTGTCCTCTCATTGTCATTCAGGTTGGATCCCGGGAAGCTGCTACTAGAAAAATGAGGAATATTAAAAAGGACTTTGCATCCCTGGAAAGGTCGTTGAAGGGATCGGGAGTGCAGGTAGTGTTCTCCCCTGTCCTCCTGCTGGGTGACTGCAATCCAGAAAGAAGGAGCAGAATGGGACAGGTGAATGACTGGCTGAGGGGGTGGTGCCTGGACCAGGGATTTGGGTATTTTGATCTTGGGCAGTCCTTTGAGAAGCCGGGTATGTGGGCTGCTGACAGACACCAACTCAGCAAGTGGGGCGCAAAGGTGTTGGAGAGCAAGCTCTCTGAGCTGATTACCAGGGCTTTAAACTAGGTTTGATGGGGAAGGGAGGGTAGCTAAAAGTGACAGAGAAGGGCTGGGGGAAGTGGTCACTACTGTCACTGTTGAAGACAGGGAAAAACCTCTGAGCTCTCCCATAGGATTGTCTGAGGGCTCCTCAGAGAAGCTAACGTTCCCGATACCCCGTCTGGAATCTTCTTCTTGCATCCCTCCAGGGGTAACTGGGCCTGCTGCTTCCCTTAAGTGCCTGTATACCAATGGGTGGAGCATGGGAAATAAACAGGATGAGCTCGAGATCTGTGTTCGGTTGCAGTGCCATGATCTCATTGTGATCACAGAGACACAGTGGGACAGCTCTCATGACTGGAACACTGTCATGGAGGGCTATGTCCTTTTAAGGAAAGACAAGCTGGGGAAGGGAGGGGTGGGGTAGCCCTTTATGTGACCTAGCAATTAGAGTGTACCCAGCTCCACCTGGGGGAGGGTGAAGGACAAGTGGAGAGCTTGTGGGTGAAAATTAAGGGGTGGGCTGGTATGGGGGACACTGTTGTGGGGGTGTACTACAGGTCACCAGATCAGGAGGAGGAGGTCTATGAGGCCTTCTACAAGCAGCTGCAAGTAGCTTCATGATCAAGGGCACTGGTCCTCATGAGGGACTTCAGTTCCCCAGACATCTGCTGGATAAGCAACTTGGCTTGGCACGTGCAGTCCAAACGGTTCCTACAATGTGTTGAGGACAATTTTCTGACACAGGTGGTAGAGGAGCCAACGAGGCGGGGGGTGCTCCTGGACCTTGTTCTTACCAACAGGGATGGGCTTGTTAGGGATGTGAAGGTTGGGGGCAGCTTGGGGTGCAGCGACCATGAGATGTTGGAGTTCAAGATGGAACTAGATGGAGGAAGTAAGGCTAAAAGCAGGATTGCTACCCTGGGCTTTCGAAGAGCCAACTTCGACCTCTTCCAGGAACTGCTTGGGAGTATCTCATGGGCTAGGTTGCTTGAAGGCGAGGGTGCTTGTGAGAGCTCGGCAACATTTAAGCAGCACTTCTTCCAAGCTCAGGATCGGTGCATCCTGAAGACTAGGAAATCAGGGAAGGGGGGCAGGAAACCTGTGTGGATGAGCAAGGAGCTCATCGATAAGATCAAAAGGAAGATGAAGGTCTATGAAATATGGAAAAGGGCCCTGTCCTCTTGGGAGGAGTATAGACATGTTGTCAGGGCCTGCAGGGACGCAACGAGGAAAGCTAAAGCCCACCTAGAGATGAGGCTTGCAAAAGAGATAAAGGATAATAAAAAGTGTTTTTTTGTTTGTTTGTTTGTTTGTTTTTTTAAGCATGTAAACAGCAAAAGGAAGACGAGGGATAATATGGGTTCCTTGCTGAATGAGGGAGGTGTCCTGGTCACGTAAGATGCTGAGAAGGGGGAAATACTGAATGCTTTCTTTGCTTCAGTCTTTGCTTCAAGGACTCCCCTCAAGAACTCCTCACCCCTGGCGAGAGGACAAAGGATCTGGGAAATGGAGAGCTCCCCCCTGGTTGATGAGAGAGTTGTTTGGGAGCGTCTGAATGGGCTCAACACACACAAATCCATGGGTGCCAATGGGATGCATCCGCGTGTGCTAAGGGAGTTGGCAGTGGTGATCGCCGAACTGCTCTCTATCATCTTTGAAAGGTCCTGGAGAACAGGTGAGGTGCCTGAAGACTGGAGGATAGCCAATATCACTCCGGTCTTTAAGAAGGGCAAGAAGGAGGATCCAGGAAACTACAGGCCAGTCAGTCTCAGCTCTGTCCCCGGAAAGGTGTTTGAACAGCTTGTTCTGGATGCCATTTTCAAGCAATTGGAAGAGAAGAATGTTATGAGGAGTAGTCAGCATGGATTCACCAAGGGGAAGTCATGCTCAACCAACCTCGTTGCCTTCTGTGATGGCATCACCAGCTGGGAAGATAGGGGGAGAGTGGTGAATATCACCTACCCTGACTTTAGCAAGGCTTTCAATACTGTCTCCATGACATCCTGCTAGCAAAGCTGAGAAAGTGTGGGATAGAGGAGTGGACCAGAAGGTGGGTTGAGAACTGGCTGACTGGCCAAGCTCAGAGTGTAGTGATTGGCGTTGCAGAGTCCGGCTGGAGACCTGTGGCTAGTGGTGTTCCCCAGGGGTAGGTGCTGGGTCTTGTTCAACATCTTCATCGATGACCTTGATGAGGGAATAGTGTCTGCCCTCAGCAAGTACGCCGATGACATAGAGCTGGGAGGAGTGGCTGACACGCCAGAACGCTCTGCTGCCATTCAGTGAGACCTGGACTGGCTAGAGAGCTGGGCAGGAAGAAACCAAATGAAGTTTAACAAGAGCAAGTGTAGAGTCCTGCACCTGGGAAGGAACAACCGGAAGTATCAGTACAGGCTGGGGGCCGACCTGCTGGAGAGCAGCTCTGAGGAGAAGGACCTGAGGGTCCTGGTGTATGACAGGTTGACCATGAGCCAGCAGTGTGCCCTTGTGGCCAAGAGGGCGAATGGGATCCTGGCATGCATTAAAAGGAGTGTGGCCAGCATGTCACGGGAGGTGATCCTCCCCCTCTACTCTGCCCTGGTCAGGCCTCACCTGGAATACTGTGTCCAGTTCTGGGCTCCCTGGTACAAAAAAGACAGGGATCTCCTGGAAAGAGTCCAGTGGATGGCCACAAAGATGATACAGGGTCTGGAGTATCTTCCCTATGAGGAAAGGCTGAGAGACCTGGGTCTGTTCAACCTGGACAAGAGAAGACTGAGAAGGGATTTCATCAATGCATATAAATACCTGAGGTGTGGGAGACAGAAGGATGTAGCCAACCTCTTTTCAGTGGTTTGTGGGGATAGGGCAAGGGGCAATGGCTGCAAGATAGAGCACAGGAAGTTCCACACCGACATGCGAAAGAACTTCTTCACGGTGAGGGTGACGGAGCACTAGAACAGGCTGACTAGGGAGGTTGTGGAGTCTTCTTCTCTGGAGATATTCAAGGCCCGTCTGGACTCCTGCCTTGGCAACCTGCTCTAGTGAACATGCTTTGGCAGTGGGGTTGGAACCGATGATCTTTCAAGGTCCCTTCCAACCCCTACAATTCTATGATTCTGTGATCTAAATAAATCTGCAGAAACTGAATTTTAAACATCACATTCTGGAAGTGATTTGTCTACATATTATCTAATGACTAGAAGCTATTTATAGAACTTGTCTAGAATGTTTGGGATTAAACATATTTATTGGAGAATATTTTTCTTAATGAAAAGTTCTGCTTTTGATCAATTCTGTCTGTATAGGAAAATTATAATTTTACAGGAATATTGTAGTTTTCTTTTCAGAAGTTCAAAATAGTAGGTTCTTAGCAGCCTATCTCAAAGACTCTAGTCCATTTCTCTCTTTTTCTCCAAAGAAAAGCAAAGATTTCAAATCTGATTATAAAGCATCTAAGCATAAGTTGGGAGAAAAAAATAAAAAAGAAAAGGAAAAAAAAGGTATCACCTATATGGGTTCATAGACAATGGAACCTGAAAAAGAAGGGTGTTCAGTGTTCTTTCCCCTGCCCTCCCCTCCCCAGCCCTCCCCTCCCCTCTCCTCCCCTCCCCTTTCCTTCCCTCTGATTTCTTTCTGCATTGACAAAGCAGAAATGATGATGCTTTCAAGATGGGCAGCAAACATGCCACCAAAATCTCAACATGGAATATTTTAGAATTCTTATCCCATGAACAGTGCATTTCTCTTTCTTTTTTTTTTTTTTTTTTTTTTTCTTAATTTATTGTGGGTAAATATGAACATATGAACTTGTTTTCCAGTCTCTCAACATTTTCTACAGGATGTTAATTCTGGTTCTCTGGGAAAAATCTATTATTAATCTTTAATCTTTTTTTTTTTTTTTTTGGTGGGGGGGGGGGAGGGGGGGATGACAACGACAAACAAACAAACAAAAAAATGAATGAATGAAAAATAAATTCATGCCTACAAAATTAATGTAGTTTCTGTGAGGTATCCACTCACCTTGAGTATGGTATGACCTATCTAAGATATAGATACAGATCTCAAAAATGTTGACATGTTTCATGGAATTTACTTTCCCATCAAAATAGATTTTGCACAAAACAGATGAGATCCATGTCCCTGTTATATTTCAGTTAAATGAGGAAGAAAGCTGGGTGGCATAAAAGGTATTGAAAAGCTCCCCATCAGACTTCAGAAATCTTTTCCAGACCCTCAAAATTGCAGGGGTTTTCTTTTGAGATGCATCATCTCCCAGCTCCCACTAAGGACTGGCTAACATACTCAGACAATAATTTTGTAAAATAAGCTACAATCCAGCATTGTACCCTTGAAAAGTCATCAATGCCCTCACTCATCTGAGAGTTACACCGCATGGAGGAAAGCAAACCCATAGCTGTTTGGTCCATTTGTGAGACTGTCAGAGTATGTCTATGTCTCCTGTTCCTTTTCCTCCAGTGTCTCCAAATGTGAGTGCTCAGGACCATGAAGGCTCTTTGCCTGGAGGTTTATGTGCCTATCATGTATTTCCAGCTGAACTGTTATAGTTGCCAGACTAAAGTGAGGAGTGGAGGGCCCTGTTACTAATGCTTTATTCTCCTACTTACTGTAACCATTCTGGATTTCAGCCAGTGCATATAAACAATATGCCTGTGCCTTTATAGTTCTGCATTTCCATTTTAGCACTCTGGATATTAGCCAGCGCTGATAAAGTATATGGCATTCATTTAATTTCAGCTGATTTGCTATACATTTATTTTTGATAAATGGATACATTACGGACATGTCTATCTAAAATATGAAATTAATATCCAATGGGAAACTAACTGTATTTGGCTAAATTCTGTTGGTGACACAGTTACCAGCACTGTTTTCAATTTTCTCCTTATTTTGGTAATGCTAGATGAAAAATGCTTTAAATAAAAGGATAGCAATAGAAGGACATGTTTCCAGTGGGGCTGTTTGATGTTTTATGTCTGTGTGGACATTAAGGCTATGATCAAAATGGCTTTCTGTGATTTACCTTATTCCCATAATGCAGTTCTTCATTACAGGATTAGACACAAATTCTTCTGACGTAGCCAAAGAAACTTGCTTTCATAATTACAGTGTGCCATTACTCATTAATTAAAAGTAGAAACAGTCATGGAGATACACCAACAATGTGGCTATGTAGTGGATTGATTTTGAATAATCTACTGAAACCTCTTTCTTTCATGCACAATTTGGAAGGAATGAATCAAAAACTACCACACAAGCTTTACAATCTGCATTTTGTCAGAAATAACTACCACTCATTCATTTCATGTGCTGAAGAAGTACGGATCTGACAACATAGTTGAACAACTCTAGTAATAATTAAATTAACAATAGGAATAGCTTGCAGGTCAGGATTAAAATTGGTAAATGAGCAGAAAATAGACTATAAAGTGCATCTTTCTTTGTGTTTCCAAAGATGGATCTACAACCACTGCAGCTAAATGTATGTACACTTGAGCTGAGTCTGCACCAGGGCAGTTCCTCTGTAGGTGTGGGAAAATAGCCTACACAAGGATCAGGGAAGAGGTCAACTGCCCTGGTGATGTCCCATCCCAACCTTTCACCCACCCCCAGCCTCCTGGCTTTGGGGGCCTTTGGAGAGAGTTTTGGTGCTGTGCCAGTATTTCTCAGCAACAGAGAAAACACTGGTGTGATACCAATGCTGTTCTAGCTACAGGTGCAGAGCACAGCTCTGTATGGGCTGCTGGGAGGAAAGTTAACTCCATCCCAGCCAGACCCAGTACAAGAAGTGATGATATAATCAACAAAACTCTTATGAGGACTGATAACAGTGAAGCTTAGAAATGAGGATGGGCCCTGACTGTAAAATCCAGATCCTGGTCAGAGACAGAGGAATGCACAGCAGTTTACAAGGGTGTTTTAGCTGAGAGTGGGAATGTGCATGTGGAGAGAGTCTTTTGGATGAGGGGAATATGTCTTTTCAGACCAGTATTGTAGCAGGACCCTCAGACTTAATTTAGAGAAAACTTCTTGTTTTGTCTTCTCTTAGGAAATCATACCTGTTTTTTTTTTTAATTTTTATTTTTTTATTTTTTTTTATTTATTTTTTTATTATTATTTTTTTTTACATCTTTTTTACTACGCCAGAAAGAACACTCGTAAGAACACTTGTACGTGGAAGTCAGCTGTATTTTTCTTAAAATTTTATTTGTTCTGTCCTGAAGTGATGTAAAGCTGTGTTCAAGGGACTGGACATTTCGCTAAATTTTGTGTAGCATTTTCTGAAAAGTGTTACAGATTTAGCACCATGGTCACATGCAAATTATATAAACTCAGTAGAAGGGAACCAAGGGAACCAGAGTGAAATTTTGTGCAAATTGCTGGTGTATTAATTTAAGATAAAATATGTAACAGGGCAGGAGATCAAATTCATAAAATGTTAATTAATCTATATTTCATATATGCTGTATTTTTTTCCTACTTCCATGCTCAAACACCAGCCTTATCAGTCTTCGCCTCATCAGTCTTCCTGTATTTTATTTATTCATTTGTGATTCCAACATGGGTGAGATTTCAATGAACTTTTCCAGATTACTACATAATAAAGCAGAGGAAACACAAGGGAAATTGACACACCCTGGCCATTTGGGTTGGATGTACTTTGAGTCATGGTTTTTCTGTCTCTGCCTTTCCAACACAGATGTGGTTTCAATTGGCAAATATATGTTCTGTTGTAATAGCTACACTTTCACTCAGTTTCACTGAATGCAATGTATAACTTATAGTCATAGTATTTAATTTTTGACCAATGTTACTTAAAAATCTGATTGCTTGTGTTATTTAAATGCACAATGTTATGGCCAGTTGTCAGATTTCAATATGTTTCTAAAATGACATCGGCTCTTACAGATCTGCCTATACTTTGTGTCTACTTCTAAGGTTTCTGTACTTACATTAACATCATGTTTCAAGCAGTATTACCTGTTTCTACCTAACATACACGGAGAGACAGAAATTTAATTTTTGCAATGTAATTAAAAGCTCTCTGACAGGCAGAGGTTTACCAGGAAAGCCAAGATCATTATTTTTACTGATTTCTGAGTGGCAAAAAGTAGTGCAGGCCGGAAATCATCAGTAGGGGAAAGTAAGCATGTTTTTATTTAAGTAGAAAGTCTAGATACTAATTCACATATTCAAATGCTAGATAGATTTAGTTAGTTATGTTGGTGTTTTGCAGCCTTAACAAAAAAAAAGTTTGGGGGGGGGGGGGGGTTGCAGAAGAGTAAACAAAATTAACTCAAGTAAATACATAGATATTCTCTTGCACTGCAAAGTATCCAAAGAATGGAGTGCTGATATATACTTTTAAAGAATTACCACATTCATCCCCAGATGCCATTAAAGGATTCCTATATGCATTACAAAGAGCTGTAATTTTTAACCAATATTTGCCAGCCATCTTATCAGTGAATGGAGTAGAGCTGTGCAAGGCATTACATTTTACTGTATTTGGCATTACATTTTACTGTATTTAGATGTACTAATTTTCTTTCATATCCATTTGGGAAGATGTGGATTTTACTATTCCTATCACTAATCTTAGTTCAATGCAATCTATGCTTCCACTGAGTGAATCTGTTCCACAGGCTTAAAGTAATCCCTTGAGCTCTGCCCATGTTTTATAAGGAAAACATTTTAAGCATATGTAGTATGATAGCCTCCATCATTCCTTGAGCAGACTAGAGCTGCAAAACAGTGCTGTCTTGCATAAACCCATATTTGAGGCAGGAGCCTCAAAAAAAAATACAAAACCTCATTTGAGAATTATGGTGAATAGTCTGTGAATTAAATAATTAATATCTTTATTATACTTTTTGTAGCATGCATTTGATACCTCTTTGTCCTGAAATGGCTCTTTCCAGTAATAGTGCTACTCAAATTCTGAACCTGTACATTAGTGTTGAGTGAAAATCATGGGTCAGCTTATTTGAGGCAACCAGTACATGCAAAAGCTATAAAGCAAGCAGTTGGTGTTTTTTTTTTATTATTATTTTTTTTATTATTTTTTTATTTTATTTTATTTTTATTTTTATTTTTATTTTTATTTTTTTATTTTTATTTTATTTTTATTTTTTTATTTCAGTCCTGCAGCAGGTACAGTGCAGTCTGGGAGGTATAGGTAGCAATGTATTTATCCCTCCAAAATGTACTAGTCCCCAGACTCCAGGAGGGAAGGCATACTTGGGTTGTTTTTCTTTGTTGCTAACGTTCAGTTGCTAACAAACAGCAAATCTTTAGTTGGAGTAAGAGTCTGGCACTGAAGACGCCATCTCAGTGCCCACAGCACTCTAAGCAGGACATATTGCATGAGGAAAATCTTTCATTACAGTAGCCTAAACATATTCCTTCTTGTCTTTGTGAAGCCAAATCCCTTTGAACATGTCTTACTCTCTACATTATCTCCTTTCTTTGCCACTAGTCAGTACAAATTTTTCTATCAAGACATTGACACATGACAGGAGTTAGATCTATGAATTGAAATCTTTGTGTCATGACAGACATGTCAGCTGTACAAATTACTGCTCAGGGAACTGCCTGTCTTATTCCTTGGAGCTTAAGACAATGGGTCCATAATATTCATAAGAACAAATGCCTGAGCCACTGCATCTCTGATTTATTATATTGTCTGTCAACATAACACCTAACCAAACATGGTACAAATACAATTTGGGAATATTATATACAATCTTTATGAAAATGGAAACTGTTTGATGATAGGCTATGAACCAAATTATGATTTTACAACCAGATTATAATTTTACAATATAATGTCAAAGAAATAATTTATTCAACTTTTCAGTGATAATAATTATTACCTATTTAAAAAGAGACAATTCATATGGTTGTCTAGAAGCAAGATTGTTCTGATTAGCTGGAGATGGCTGTCCTGCCAGCTGGCTGTAAATTAATCAGAAAGTTTCAAAGAAAGAGCGACAGTTCATTTATGCTTCATCTTATCAACACATATTCTGTATTTACCTGGATATTTAATAGAAAAATATGATCTAGAAATGTTGTAGATTCTTAAATGCATAAAATGTGTGCACTTCTATATGTGTATTGACATATTCATATGATTGTATTTATTGTATCATAAACTTTTTTTAGTTGCATCACTAACCCTACAAAACCTTAGTTTATAATTAGCCTAATTTCATTCTCATCATTTTGTACCTAGTTTATAGCCCTCTCAAGGAGCACTGCCAGCTCCTAGGCTGGGATCCTTTTCCCCCTTTGAGACAGGTGGGATCCATCTGCAGCCATCAGGCCAGGTGCCAAGTAAACCGCACCATGGTCAAAAAAATAAAATAAAATAAATAAATTCCTGTGATGGCACCAGCCTCTCAGCCATGTATTAATCTGACAGACTTTTCAGGTCTGCTCAGTATCCCTCCCCACCACGGAAGGGATGGAGGAAAATACCACCTGCGCTCCCACTCCATCCACTAACTGCCCCTGTCCTTTAAGTCCCTTTTGATAGCTTTCAGGCTTAGCAATTTCATCGCTGCCAGCCTGAATTATCACTAAGGGGTAATAATCGGAGGGGTGAACTAGGCCAGGAAGTTTCCTGGTAATGTCCCTGACCTGTGCCCCAGGTAGGCAGCAGACATCCCTACAGGTAGGGTCCGGCTGACATATGGGGCCCTCTGTTCCCCTTAGAAGGGAGTTGCCTACAACCATTACCCTTCTTTCCTTCTTGGTGGAGGAAGTCTTGAGGCATGGAGTCAACTTCCTTGCCCTAAGCAATTCCAATACATCCTCATCTACTTGTCCCTCAAGCTTCAAATCCTCAAACCTATTGTGTAAAGGCACCTGGGGGGGGTGAGGTGGTCCTTTATTTCTCCACCTCCTCATTGAGCTCTGCCACCAGGCTGATCAGCTCCTTCACCTGCTCACAAAATACACAGGCAGTATCTCAGACACCCCTTGCAGCTGGAGACCTGTGCAGCCACATTTTGGGGCAGACAGTGGGTCTGGGTTGCCAGTCCTTTTGGCAAGAGCTTTCTTCTTGGTGGAGACCATGGTGGGGTTTGCTGTCTGGGAGGTATGCTGGTCTGCTGAGTGGGGAGGGATCCTCTGCCCTGTCTGCCCTGCCACGCTGTGCTAACCGGGGGCTGCCTTTGTACGACAGAGCAGGGCCTTTCCCGGCTCTGCCTAAACCTCGCCAGCGGCCCTTGAGAAGGCTGCCAGGTCCTGGGGGATCCCACAAGTGGCCTCGGTGTAGGGACCCCCCTGCCCACCACCATCCCTCACTCCCTGCAGGACACGTCTGCCCCCGGGCTGATAGCCTTAGTCAGTGACTGCACCCTGCCCCGCTGGTAAGTGAAAAAGACATCAGAGTGGTGGTATTTCACCGCTATTCCTTCTGTTCTTCCAAACATTACTAAGCATTTGAGTGCCATGCACACCTTTATGTGGTTTTGCTCAGACATCAATGGGAAGCAGCTGTATAGACTACTCAGTTAAGAGAAAAAAGCTGAAGCACCTGCATATACAAAATTCACTCCTACACGCCACCACACACATACACAGAAGAATAGGACAAGCAACCCCCACAATGTGTGCTAAAACCACCTCTAAGTGCTTAACTCTAAAACTTCAGCCATAATTAATCCAGTTAATTGTCTACTGCTCTTTAAAAATGCCTAAATTCTCACCTACATTTTGTTCCCCAAAGCTCCTTAAAGTTGTAGATGTATCCATTTGGATAAATTACAAGTTAGAGCAGTCACCAAGGACGTGTGAGACTCAATTCCAACACCCTTCTGGGACAGTCTCCTGTACCTTGGATGTGTATTGTAATTGCCATACTCTTGATTGTGCTTCATTGCTAAAGCTGCCTGTTCGATAGTCTTGCTAAATGTTCTGTAAAAGAGCAAGATAAAAGTGTAAAAGAGACCTCATATTCTAGTGATAAAGGCACTCAGTTATGAGTGAGACTCTAGATTTCTGCTCCATTTCCATTAAACACAAACACATTTTTAGGAATTGGGACCCTAGGATTGGTATGAGTTTGTCTTCATCAGGAGGGAGAGGATGACATAATTTAGAGAAAAAGGAACAGAAGACATCAAGAATTGATTGTTAAAAGTTCTCTGTCATTAGCAGGACTAAAGGGTAAATAACACTGGATAACAGAATTTCAGTGTTTATCTGCTCCATGAAAAGCTTCTTTTCAGCACAGGTGTTTCATTTTGAGCATGGGCTATATCTCATAGATTAATTCTATTCTTTATTTGGGTGAGTTACAGTTTGGCTATGGTATCCTCAGTCTCTCTCATGGCCCAACATACACAAAGAACATGTCCATCCAGCTACCCTTCACACCACCTATGATCTTATCCTTTTACTTTCAGACAGGTACCCCTGTTATAATTTTGATCCTGTAAAACTAACTTTTAGGCAGACTGTCTCAGGAAATTACCATGTTATTGCACTCTCCATTTGTGAAGACCTATCCTACAGTGGTGGCTTTATACTGATGACTAGCTAAACTCCAGCACACCACTCTCTCACTCTCCCTTCTCAAAGGAACAGTGGAAACAAAACACAATGAAAAAAGGCTCAGGGGTTGAGGTAAGGGCAAGGAGATCACTCACCAAGTACCGTCACGGGCAATATAGACTCAGCGTAGGGAGATTGGTATAGTTTATTGCTTATTACTAACAGACTAGAGCAGTGACAAATTAAAAGTACTTTCCCCCCCATCAACCCTCTTCTACCTCCTCCCCCCTGAGCAGCTCAGGGGAATAGGGAATGGGAGTTGTGGTTGGTCCATAACCCTTCACCTCTGATATTTCTTCATCCTCACGCTCTTTCTCTGCTCCAGCGTCAGTCCCTCCCGTGGGATGCCGTTCTTCCCAGAATGATCCTACATGGGCTTCCCACAGACTGCAGTTTTTCAAGAATTCTGACATGGGTCCATACAGTGGGGTCCATCTTCAAGAGTGAACTGCTCCATCAGGCGTCTCTCATGGGCAGCAGCTCCCACCACAGGCTCCTCTCCATGGGCTGCAGTTCTGGTACAGACTGTTTGCTCCTGCAGGAGTTTTCTGTGGACTGCAGCGTCCTTCAGGCCAGGTCCACCTGCTCCACAATGGGCTTCTCCATGGGCTGCAGCATGGAGATAATGCTCCACCATGATGCACCACAGGTTGCAGGGGAACAGTCTGCTCCACCCTGGGCCTCTCAATGGGCTGCAGGGGAACTTCTGCTACAGTGCCTGGAGCACCTCCCCTCCTTCTTCACTGACTTTGATGTCTGCAGGGCTGTTTCCCTCACTCCTCTCTCCCAGCTGCTGTTGCATAGCATATTTATTTATTTATTTATTTATTTAATTAATTTCTTAAGTATGCTCTCACAGGTGTGCAAACAATGTTGCTCATTGGCTCAGCTTTCGGTAGGTCCCTTTTGGAGCCATCTGGAACTGGCTTTTACCTAGCATGGGGCAGCTCCTGGACTCACAGAGTCCACCCCTGGAATCTTCCCTCTACCAAACCTTTGCAACATAAACCCAATACCCAAATGCCTATGTAGCTCTCACTGTTAAAATGTGACAAGATTTGCTGGTAATAAGCGCACGCACACACAGACACACACTCACACAGAAGTTCTTTGATGTGGCTGCTGGACACAGATTTTTTATTTCTATTTATTTACTTATTTATTCTTCTGGCTTTTGCATTCCAAGACAATCTGGTTTCTACAATGTGTCCTTTCAGCTTCAGGAAACCTGGAATCTCTATAAAACAAGCTTGAAAGAGTTGAACTAGCCAATTAGGATAGCCTGCACAGGCTGAATATTCTAAATATATCACGGATTAATACAGTGGCTTGAGGCTAGGTGACTTCTGTTTAGGAAAAATTATGTTGTCTCCAACTCTAAATTGTCACTTGCAAAACACATTTAGCTAACCAGCTGCATAGAATTGAAATGAAAATTTAAATGAAGCTGTATTTAAGTGAATACCACAGAGTGTTCTCTGCCAAGAACACACTAGCTGTGGGCATTGTCTGCCTAGCCAACTTCAAATTGCATTTTTGTGCAGTTTATGAAGAGAAGAAAACCCAATGCAATCAACACCCACAAGCATCATTTCTCTAATGAACTTCATGAAATTTCAGGAATGATAATAAAGTCTGAAACAGTCTGACAGCCTGCTGCCTCCTCCTTCTGCTTCTCCCCTGAAAAGCCTGTGGGCTCCAGGGCAGTCAGGAAGGTCTCAAGGGCAGCACTCACAGGAACTATTCATCAAGCACTGAAACCTGTTTGGCATATGGTACTTAACAGTATTTAATGCCTAATCTCTGATTTGGATGCAAATAATTTCTTTGTAACTATATTTCTAAAGGAACAGTGTGACTGAGAGTATAACAGACTTTGTATGGCCCTAATCCCTGAGAGTATCATGGATTTGTTCTAATAAAGGCAGATTAGTGACAATAGTGAAAAAAACCTTATATTCCTGTTCACTTTATACTATTTAAGCTGGCGTATATAGCAAAATTGACAAATGCAGAAGGCATTGTTTTGTTGTCAAAGGTGGTTGAACTGAGGGAGTAACAAATGACCCATGTTCCCCAGAAGAACTTTTTTTTATATGACTGGGATTTTACTGTCTTTACCTACTTCAGTAGCCTAAAAGTGACAAGGCAACAAAATAGCTGTTAGCTAGGAGAAATTCTGTATTATTATTATTATTATATTATTATTCAAAATTGGCCTATCCTTTTTTTTTTTTTTTTTTTTTTTTTTTTTCCTGGTCATGAGTAAAGACATACCAAAGAGGGATAAATTTTGCTCCCATGCTCATATATTACATTATGCCATATATAATATGCCTGTTTGTCTGTCTTCTGGTTGGATACCAAACTCTGGGAATTTGGCTCTCAAAATTTACATCTCTTTATTTTGTGAGAGGATAGGAACTGTCTCCTAGAAACAGGAATAGCATGCTGGACTCCATAAAACCAGGATTTAGACCTCAAGCACCAGGAGGCGCCCAGATCTTCTTTGCTTTTAGAAGGTGTTCTATTCCTTGCCAGATTTTTAAGCTTTTCTCTTCACTCATATTTCAATATGAGATAAAGAAAAAATGCAGGTGAAAACTTTTATATTAATTTAAAGGGCTGAAAGTAAAAATTTCTAGCAGACGAGCATTTTGGGGACTTGAAGTTTTGTGTGCCCAGTACAATGAACATAGGATATTGAACTACACACACTGAATATGAGAATCCTGGGGTGAAAATCTCCTTTTGAAAGCATGCACGTTTGATTCATAATATGACTTCATCCCAGCGCAGAGGCTTAGTCTGGGGAGCTTATCTGTGTGAAAATCTGTGTACAGAGCCAGAGTAAACTTAAGAAATATGTGAAGCATTAGGCTGAAGAAAGCCATTTCTAGGGCCTTAGCCTAGCATGAGACCTCACTCCAGTCCTAGCAACCAGACAGGAGCTGGATCCCACAACTGCACTGCCACTAAAACTCCATCAATCTCATCCTAGAGGGCCTACTTTCTTCAGAGTAAAACCCTGCTTATATGACTAGGTGTGGAGACTTCAGTCTGCTGTATTTTATCCTATGGAGACATTTGCCTGCATGTTTGTTTTAGAAACTGAACAACATCCATGTGTGGTGGCATATTTTTGTGCTGACTTGATGGGAGTCACTGAGTGAAATGACAGGCAGAAGATGAGATTTAGTCTCCTTGCTGATGTCCCTTCCACTCAGGTGGTGATTTTGTTGCCAGAGGAAAGATTTAACAAGGTTTATATAATCTCTGAAGTGATCTTTCCCAGATCCCAGATCTAACACCTAATCTTTCATTATCATTTTGCTCTTACCAATCCCCTCACCCAGTAGTGAATAACTGATTGTTATCAGCCATATCAATTCCTCTCATCATGCTGAAGGCAAAGAAGTATCTTCTCTTTTGTAGGAAGATTAATACTAGTTTCATAATGAAGGGAACAAAGATTTGGGTTGGGAGTTAAGCACACCTTAGTTAGTACATGTAGGGGAAAAAACAACAGCGAAGAGGCTGGCTTTATTCCTAGGTTAACAATAAAATTAAATCTGGCCCTGAATGACAGATTTTTGTATTTTAAACTAAGTGTTCTGTATAATACGGAATAATTACTCAGTCTTTGCCTATAATAGTCTACTAAGTTGTTGTTGTTGTTGTTGTTGTTGTTTGTTTGTTTGTTTGTTTTTGTTTTGGTGCCAGCTGGTGATATTTTCCCTGTTTTTCTGCTAACAATTCTGTTGAGAATTTGGCATCAGGGTGAGAAAGACTTTTTAAAATTTGCTTACTGCCACCTAGTTAACATATGAAGCATTTAAAACCAATTTAAAATAAGTATTAGTACTTAAAAAAAAAAAAAAAAAGAAAGAAAAAAAAAAAGTCATACGTTTTTGAGAGGAAGGTTATCATCTATTCCAATTCAAGCTGTAGATCCTGCAAAACCAGAATCATGGAGTTTTTATTAGAGGTTCTCTAGACCAGAGCTCAAGAGCTCTGTCTCTTGAAAAGCTTGTAAATATAAGCACACCCTTCATGTAAATAACCTTTCTTTGGCTATCATTATATAATGTTTCACAGTCTGATTTGAGTATTTTTGTTCATGGCTTGGTATTTGTACACCGGATCTTCACGTTCTAGAACTTATAAAGTTTAACTATGACAAGAGCAGATATCCTCATTATGTTAGGAATTAGGGTCAACGTTTTAATAAAAATAATTGGGGAAAAAATTACATGCTTACAAAATCAGTTCATGTATGTACTCAGATTTGGCTTGATATGTAAAAATGATAAATGAATCAGATTTGAAGGTTATAACTTCTAATGCTTTTGAAGAATGTTATAAAAACACAATTTGAAAGCTTAGTAACTTGAGAGAAAATTTAAGCTCACCACTCAGTACTGGACCAAAATGATTTTTCATAAGTGTCCCAAAGGAAATTAAGATATTAAATCTAAATTTTGACATGCTGCAAGCAAATGGTTTGAGAAAACTTTCATTCTTACTTTAATACTATCAGTTATTATCTACAGGAGAAGATAAAACTAGGAAATGTGCTTCAAACTAAGCCATAAAGAGTTGCACATCTCTATGGAACTATATTTTTTTACATACCACCACTCAATTTAAGCAATGGACAAAGCAGATGAAAACTGCATTTTTTTGTAGTACATTAAAAAAAAAAAAAAAAAAAAAAAAAAGTTTCAAAGTAAATCCATAAAAATAAAGTTTCAAAATTAGTTAATACTACTTAACTAATAAAGTTTCAAAATTAGTTAATACCACTGGTTTTAACTTCTATAAATAGATGTTCTAATGCATTTTTCACTGATCTGTACTTTAATAGCTCTTAAGGTGATCTGTTCTTTAATAGCTCTTAAGGCCACAGACATTTCCCTAGAACTTTTGCTACCCAGCAAAAGTATGAAAGAAAAACACTGAGAGATGAAAAAGTCAGTTTATTTCTCATGTTTTTCATGTGAAGTAACATCATTGCCCTTGCTACTATATAAATGAAGAGTTGTGATGACACCTCTGCTGACAGTCACTCAGTCAATGCTCTTCTGTTCTGCTTCTGGCTTATCTCATTCATCCTTTCTGTACTTGTATTTATTTCATTTCTTATGTAGAGATATTTTGTCACCTATCAGATTGACCTCAGCCTCAGCCTAATTTACTATTACACAGTTAAACCAACAGGAACAGCTTTTCTCACCCATAGATATAGGGTGATAAAATCATTCCACTTACATTCTAGGAAGGTTTTTTTTACATTTATATGTATAAAAATGCATGCATGCATGTATATGTTCATGAATTACCTTTGTGATTGCACAAAGTATTTTTCCCCCTAAGTATTTTTTTCCCCCTATCTTCCACCCTGTAAACTTCATGATCTTAGAAGAGAGGAAAGGTGAAATTTAACTTTCAGTGGTAGAGGTAGAGTACCCTATAAGTAAATAATGCTTTCAGGAATAAGCCTTTTTTTTTTTTTTTTTTTTTTTTTTTTTTTTTTTTAGGAAATGACATCTCATTGTTTACTGCAAGTCAACTTGAATGAAGTAACTGGGAAATAACATTTTTAATGACTGAATTTGTTCTAGTACATTTCCAAACCATTCATAACCATCTTCTCTCCCTCATTCCCTCAACTCCAACAGAAAAGCCCTTATGTAAACTTTTTTCTGTTCTTCCTCTGTATTCTAGTGGTAAAGGCATATTCCTTCCTTGTATCAGGAATGTATTAGGTTATTGTACAGAGGACTGTAAGAAAGGAAAAGGAGTGAGTTCAGAGCTGGACTTACCTAGGAGAGACAGAAAATGGGTCACATAAATCTGACTTATTCAGCAGTTTAAATCCACCTTCTTGTCTTACATGTTCTTAGTGGAAAGGTATGTAAATGCTTGGTGTTCTGAGGCACTTTTGTAGATTTAAGAGATCTGCCCACCATCTCAATAAAAATGTTTTAATAATCCATTCATAAACATATTTTTCTTCTTGTTTGTATTAATTTTTATTTAATGATTACTCTATGTACAAACAATTGTAGTCTGTAAATCCCCTGAGGAACTTTTCTTTTTTTTCTGTGTTCCCAAGTCCTTCTCCTTCTCTCACAGAAATATCAATGACTATAACAGTTCAAAACAAATACTTATTTACATGTGGGGTGTTTTAAAAGCTTAGGGGAGGAGCAGAAAAGGCAGCAAAGTCCAACATGTATGTGTTAAAGCACATCCAAAGAGGTTACAGACTTTTTTTCCTCAGTGGAGAAAATAGATATTTGAATCTCACAGCAATTGGTCATAAGTTGCTGATGTCTGAGTCTTATCCTCATTGTGGTTTTGGTAAGATATGAATTGGTACACAGATTTTGATGATGTGTTTTGGCGCAGCAAGCATAGTCAGGAGAATGGATAACACACCAAATTTGAAGATCCATCAATAATTCATATTGTTCTGATCAGCATTAGTGGTGCTGAGACTCTTCCTGTCCAGAATGGCCTATCAAATCACGACATCCAACTCCTCAAAACTATTGTCAAATGGTCAGGAAAAAAAACAAATAGCAAAACAAACAAACAAACAAATATTAAAACACTTTTTTATACCTGCTGGCCTATAGTATATATGAGATTTTACCGATCCTTAATCTACTACTTCCTACTGAATCTGAAAAGTCCATGAAATAGAGTGGTTATTGACAACTCATGAGCTCTTGACTGAGTGAATGATTATAGTTATCTTATTACAAGGGACTGTAGTCTGGCACAAGCCCTTTTTGAAATTATTTAATGGAGTAATTCCTTTAGAATAGATTTATTTTTCTCTCTCTCTCTCTTTATTTTTTTTTATTTTTATTTTTTTTGACTTTTTGGATTTTGCTATGGGGGATTTTCTTATTACTTTTTAGGAGGAACTTTTGTTTTCCTTTAGGTTTAGTTCTTCCAGCCCTGTCTTGATAACAACATAACAAAGAACTGGAGGATTTCCTCCCCTTCAGATTTCAACATTAGATAGCCTGGCACACATTTTGATAAAACGAATTCAACATCTGGAGATGTGTTGCAGCACAATATTTCCCCTGTAAAGTGGAAGGTCCAGACATTTCAAAGTATCATTATAACTTTCACAGTCAGGGACTTTCTTTCAATATAAGCAAATCCTGGGAAAAAAAAAAAAAAAAAAAAAAAAAAAAAAAAAAAAAAAAGGGAAGAAGAAAAAAGGAAGAAGAAAAACATACCCACTAACAACATTACAGCAGTATATTTGGTGCAGTTATTTAGCAGTAGTAATGCAGAACATAAGAAAGCTCAAAATTAATTATCTTGGAATTACAGGCTACCTACTATGTAATCTTCTCCCAGTTACTATCATGTCACATTCAAACGTACACCAAGGATGTATTTTCATAACCTTTAAACAAAGAAAGACATCTGGCATGACTTACTGAGGAAGAGTATCAGCCAACTCTGGCTCCATGTAGACACAGTTCACCAAGCATTACTTGAGATCAGATGATTTATACCAGTTTAGAACCTAGTCTGCTGATTTATTTCCCCTCTTGCCTAATGCACAGTAGCAGCATACAATGATATGCAAGTGACAAGAGTGGTCTCATTCAATTGCAAGATCATTCAGCCTCAAAGAAAATAGGAATTGGCATACTGGGTGGGAACCAATAGCCATGAAAGCAAGCCTTCTGCCTTCTGACACAGATGTGGAAGATATCACTAAGAAAGACCTATGTTGTGGTTTAACCCGGTAGGCAGCTAAGGACCACACAGCTGTTCACTCACTCCCCTCCCCACCCTGATTGCAATGGGGGAGAGAATTGGTAAAAAAAAGAAGTTAAAGCTCACGGGTTGAGATAAAAAGAGTTTAATAGGATAGAAAAGGATAGGAAAATAATGATAATAATAAATAAATAAATTAAAAAACGTGCAACAGTGCAGTTGCTCACCACCCACTAACCAAAGCCTAGCCAGCCCCTGAGCAGTGGTCCCCTCCACCCCCCTCCAACCCTCCAAGTTTTTGTTGTCCCATATGATGCCATATGATATAGAATATCCCTTTGGCCAGTTTGGATCAGCTGTCCTGGTTCTTCCCACTTCCCAGATCCTAGTGCACCCTCAACCTCTTCACTAACGGGGCAGTTATGAGAAGCTAAAACGTCCTTGGCTTGGTATAAGCACTGCTCTGTAACAACTAAAATATCAGTGTGTTGTCAGCATTATTTTTCTCCTAAATCCAGCCACTTTGAAGAATATCAATTATATCCCAGCAAAAACCACGACAGCATACTATGGGTTCTCCTCTCTCCTTCTTTCAGCACTACTTGAAAACTTGATCTGCATTATGTGATGCAACATTTTTGTTGTTATCAAATGGTTACACATATGCATATGGATGTTCAGTCTTATTCTGAATATGATTAAATTTTGGTTTCATTGATTCTTTTTTTTTTTTTTTTTTCATCACATCCCTTCTGTACTTATTTCTTGTATTATTAATTTTACCACTTTGAAACTTCTGCAATTAAATGTGATTAGGTACACATCATTGTTGTTTTATGGACTGTTATGAACAGAAGCTTGCAGTGTGATTTCCTCACAATATACGTTATTTTTCAAGTGCTTATGGTATCTTCTAGTATTTTCTCTTCTTCTCAGTTAAACCTTTACAGTCATTTCAGTTACTCTTCAGGGTATGTGATTCTTTGGTCTTTTCTAACTTGGAGTATGTTCTCATATGTCTCATATGAGATAATGATACTGTTGAAAAGATTTCTTCACTGAGCTCTCTTTTCCAGAAATTTTGATGTCTGAATGCAAGGAAGATCTCTCAATAGAGCCAGCCACAAGATCAGTTGGTGTACAAAGCAGGTCCATGCAACATTCACAGAAAAATCTCAGCGAGTGAAAGACAATCTAAGCTAGTTGTAAATGCCATGAATGAGGATTATACAGATTTTTTTTGAAGATATAATTTTATTTTAATTATTTTTTTCCCCCATCAGGTCCATATTGCTTAAGTTCAGTAGCAGTCCCTATATAACATGCTTCCACACAAACTACTGTGTGCCTAGTTTTTTTTAATGCTGTTAAAATTTGGAGAAATGGAGCAGAGAAGAAACTAGAAAAGAGGAAGAGAGAATGGATGGGCATGGGGAAGGAGCAAGAAGAGCTAGGAATAAAATATTTCCAGTCGCAAAAAAAATGTCTAAGTTAAAGATAGATTCCCACATTGCATGCAAATTCTGAGGGTAAGGGCTAAGCTTCCTCTCTTTTTAATACCTGATCAAGTTTTTCTTATTCAGAATCATATTGGTCCACCTGTCTTGAAGGTCATAGCGTGGAACAGACTTCAATAATTTCAAGAAATTAAGTTAATGATGTTGATCTGTTTCCCCAGAGTGATAAAACCATCCATGAAGGCCATGGCTGTTCCAGCTCCAGCCAAAATTTAAGAATACCTTGGCAAGGGCCAATAAATAGCTTGACTTTTTTCATCCCCAGTGTCTAGGTTACACCCAGTAAAGTTCAGCTGACTTTTAAGCAGGCTTTCCTTTGTTACGGCTTGCAATCTGCTTTCTCTTTTATGTGGTCCTGGAAACTTTTTCTCACCCTGCTGAGGTGACATTGGTGAAGATGAAATTATTGTGGTTAAGAAAGAGACAAGAGAGGGTATCGTGGTTCGTGTTTCTTTCTTTCTGACAACATTCTTCTGAATAGGCAGAAGGTAAATTTATATGGTTATTGTGGTCCAATCTGCTAAAGAAGGTTTCTACAGAAGTCTTAATGTCATTTTTAACTACACTGTCAGATTTAAGGTTTAAAATTGTTCTGTGTGTTTTCTTAGCAGTTCTTCTGAAAGCAGTGTGTGTGCTTATCTATGTGTAATAAACCTTTCCCGTGGCAGAAGAGTGTCTTATGTTTCTTGTTACAGTGCAAACCTCATTGATTAGAAACAAATGCAGACCACTGGGACTTGCACTGTTCAACAGCTGTCCCAGAGCCAAGAGAATAATTTCCTGTGTATGTTCACATGGTTTCCACTCACTCACATAGACAGAGCCATCACCTCACAGTCAAAACTCAAAAATAGAGAGTACTGAAGCAACTGCTGTTAGAGAACAGCTCTGTGATATTGGCAGTGAGCAGAAATATTACTTCAGAGAAAAGTCCACATGGCATTGTGTCTGCGACTGGCATGCACTCAGAGCTCTGCAGTTACTATACTATTCTTCATGGGAGGTGTGTATGCATGTTTAGTCTTCTCTGCCCTCCTAATCCATGTAGAGAGGAAGACTAGCACAATGACATCTTACTTCAAAGAAGTGCGGGACCTTATAATACCTAGTGCTTGTGCAAGGGTTGGTTAGGCTCCTTTTGCCTTTCTGCCCTCTAGAACCATGCAAAAGCACTTACAGCCTAAAGGGTTATATCTCATGGGAACTGGCTCATCAAGTGTTCCTTCATTAAAAAGAAAATGGAGAGCAGAGAAAAAAAAAAGACTATCTGGGCACAGAATAACAAGCAACACAACTCAACAAACAGCAATACATAACTTGTATGTATATTAAGAATAACAGTATTTTTTGTCAAAGCAGCTGGGCAAAGAAATTATAGCTTCAGCAAATGTTTCTGAGGGAATAGCTTGGAAGAAAAAACAGATTCACTGATCATGGAGGGAGGGGGTGGACTTGGTGTCGACACAAAAATGTCTTGCAGATCTACTGTTACTACTACCGATTATTTCTGAAATGCCATAATGTACTGAAAGACCTGGAGAAAAATAGAGAACATACTTTTTCCCTAAGAGAGGAAAAGAAAAGCTTGAAAAAGAAGCATCAGTCCCCACATACATCAATCCATAAGCTGTGACACTAAGTAGTTAAGTAATACCACTCATTTTCTAGTCATACCTGTCAGTAAGGGGGAGTAAGTGCAGAGGATTAATGAAATCACCATCATCTCAAGAAGAGAAATATTCTTTATACCAAAACTACTTGGACTGAGAGACAGACAGTAGGCTCAAGACAGGACTTCAAGAGATTGAATCTCTTGAATGAAGTAAATTTGTATTGCTATTTTGGCTTGGCTCTCTAAGTATAGGCTTTGCACATAGGATGAGTTAAGTCTGAAATATATCCTATTGATTTGGGCTGTAGTATGCTCAGCTGCTGCTTTGCCTAACCCTCTGCAGTGGGTTGATCTTGGACTGTGGCCAGATGCCCACCCTACTCTTCTCTCACTTTTCAGGGCAATCTCTGCCTTGGTGCCTACAGCATCTATTCCTCCTCCTTCCACTCAGTCCATGGTGTCTGCAGGGCTGTTTCTCACATTCTTCTTTCCCCCTCCCTGCCTGTGCAGCAGGCCTTTCTTATACACATTTTTGCAGAGGTGCCACTGGTTTGGCTGATGAGCTCAGTTGTGCTCTGTTGTGTGTTCAGAGGAGCTTCTTAGGACCATCTGGAGCCAGCTGTGTCCAGCCCAGAGCAGTCCCTGGCCTCATCTCACAGAGGCCAGACCTGTAGCTCACTGCTATTGAAACTGTTCCACCTACACCCAATACACTTCATGAAGCAAAATGTTGGAAAATGTGATATATAAACAGGGTAGAAAGATGGGAGAATCCATCAATATTCAGGTGTGTCTAAAACTGCTGCTTCTCAGCTGAAAATCTACTGAGTGGGGCAGGAAGGAGGTCACATCAAGTCATGCTGATGCTACGTGAACTCTGGGAATACCTTTATCTCCCAAATTACTTTTCCTTATAGAGGCTTGATGCATCATTGAGTCAGTGTTCAGGAAGAAGTCTAGCAGCAAAATATAGATATAGAAGCAAGGAGAAACTACCTTGAGAATACACAGAATGACTGGTTGGTTAATCCAGAAAAAAAGTAACAATTACATTTAAAGAGAAGTGTGCTGGGCCAAAATAATTTTCTTATTTCTACTCCTGAAGGATTATTTTTATAACAGCTTCTCCTCAGACAATGAAGAAGAGGGATACTAAAGAGGATGCTACAGTTTGGTCATCCATTATCAGAAATGTCTTTCTTGTCCATTGCCTATATCAGCTTTGTCTCTTCTTTTCTTAGAGAATGAAAATATTTTCAGTGAACAAGGAGCTGATAAGTCTCATATGAAACTTTGTTTCCAACTTTTCATGCATGTATCTGCGTGAGAGAAACAAGACAAGAATAGTTTTCTTGGCATACAGTGTATTCTAATTTTTGTCCAAGTAATAACATAAGGTAATAACTACTTGTTAGGAATTCTATTTGATTCTTAATCCTTTTTATGTACTTTATCTACCTGAAGGATCATCATTATTTTGTCTTATTCTGAACTTAATCACTTGACAGTAATTGAATTATTCCTATTAACTTCAAAGGAAGCAAGAAAAGGCCTCTGTTTTTGTTAGCTATTTAAAAAATAGAGGTCATGAGAAATGCCCACATTTCTCTGGAAAACAAAGTACATTTTTAAAAGACATTTTCAACTTGCAGCCTCTTTACTTTCCTTTTTCTACCATCTACAAAACATAGAGAGAGTTTGGACTGTAGATTTTTTTTTTTTTTTTTTTTTTTTTTTTTTTTTTCCACTTACTAACAGGCTTTTCTTTACAGTAGGAACAGTTCCAGTTCTGTATCATCAGCCAAGCCCAAATAATGAAAACCTAAGCCCCTTTTCTTGCCCTTGTTTCCATCTACATTCAGTTTTCTCAACTCACCTGTCCCTTGACTGTTTTCATGCCTCTCAGCTCTGCTATTGGCGGTCCTTTACTCTTCTTCCTGTTCTCCAGAGATTTCCTTTCCCCAGTGATTTTTATTGCCTTCAGTCTCTCTACTTTTTACCCAAGCCTCTGGGTTTGTTTTCTCTCACTTACATGCCACATGCACAGCCAAAACTGTTTATTTCTCCCATGTTTGTTATTCTCTATGGATTTCCACATGGGTTGTAAAATTAGTCATTTCACAAACGGTAGGACTACTAGTAGTAGGACTACTAGTAGGACTACTGAAGCCAGGTTTCTAAAGGGCTTGTGTCATGAAAACAGCCTGGACATAATCTCTGATGTCTAATAAAAAAAGAAAAGTAACCTTTTAGTCTTTTCCTCGTGGGGAATCTTAAAGGACCTCTTATCTTTTCCCAGATGCCATTTAATAGTAATGTGTTATACCCGAATGGCTGTTACCCCTTAGGATAGTTTTTTGTCCCTTTGTGTGTATGGACCAGCTAAGCAGAGTCTTTTCTGTTTTTTAATTTTTGTCTCACTGGTGGCATGCTGTAGGAGGATGCCTAGGGTCTGGTGCACAGATGTGTGTGCCTGCACAAGCTTGGCACGTGAGGACATAGCCTGAAGCTCTATGCTCCCAGCTAGACCATTACAAAATCTTTGCAAAAGAAATCTTAAAACACTGCATTTTACTTCAACACGAGTATATGTTATCATATTATCTGGAGCTTGAAAAGAAAATAAGAATATGGTTGAGATACTTATACATCCTATGTTATTTTAAATGAACAGAACCAAGACTATGAAGTCCAACCTATAAATTAATAGCTTCTTATTTTTTCAGTGCTGATACATGGGCTGTGTAATAGTTACTGCAGAGTGGTGTACCAGTGGCAATAGGACTTACAGAAGCATTCTGGCCCCTGGCAAGATTAGGAGAAACAGCAGCACTGGCCATCACGGTTTAGTAAATCTCCTTCCTCTGGGGAAAGCAGAAATTATTCAGAGACCGCAAATTAATTACACTAACGTGTAACAACAGAAAAACTATGACTCTGAGCATTACTGAAATGAAGCAACCTTGGTTTGAATTATGTTGTGAAGAATAGGGGATGGAGATTTGGATCATTATTGCAGTAAATAATTGTGTTTCTAAACTAGTGGTTGTTACACTGATATACCATTACCAAACCTTAGAAAGAATTTATGCTTCATCACAGTGCAGAATGCAGACCTATTGCTTTTTGCAATTTCTATTTCTTGAGTTTTATTTTCTTTTTCTTTCATTTTTTTTTTTCTTTTACTATGGTTTTAGGCAAAAAAAAGAGTGTGTGTTATGTGGAATTCAAGACAGCACATGCCACAGGAATGTCATCCTGCCCCCAGGCAAATAGCTTAGCAAACCCCAAACACTGAACTTTCAAAAGCAAATTCATAAGCTGCTTTCTTCAACCCACTATATATTAGCAGGCGTGAATTAAACATGCTTATCCCTCCCATTGCTTTCCTTAGGCAACTGCTGTATAAGAACAAAACTACTTAGAGGTATATGATCTCAAATGTCAGGTAATAAACCTTTCCTCTTCTCAGTGAATTTTTATGTTTATACTTTTAATAACACCCAAACCCAGCAGACATTGCTTCCTCCAGAACTTTTTAACCTCTAGGATATATAGCTGATGTAAACCAAGCATGCAAAACGTTTAACATTTGACTACATTATTTCATACAATTAGTGGTGATTCTATGTTAATAGCTGAGAGTATGTAAGAACATAAAATGGATGAAAAGGAAAATAAAATACAAATGGCTTTCCTGCAGTTATTCCTGATTTATGCTCTGTTGAAGTAGACAGCAATAAAGGGGACAGTTCATGTATCTAGAGATATGACATTAAGTACATGAGTTTGGGTATTGTTATCACTCATTTTTCTGTTCAAGTCTTCCTGTTTGATTCTTGGAATTCTAATGTGTTATAAAGGACTCTGCCTCGTGCCTGGTCCGCAATAGGTCAGATTTACTCTGTACTTCATTGCCCCCTTTGAGCTTCCATCCTCAAAAGCTTCCCAAAACACAGAAAAACGGCTTGGGATGCAGGGATTTATGAGTGACATCTGTTGCTGCCACTAGAGGGTATAATGTCTCCATCATTTATAGCTTCTCAGGCCTCCTTGCGTGTGTATATACACTTGGCTTTTTCAAGAGTTTTAAAACTGAGGCAAAGCTTCTCAGAGAAGCCCAAGGGAATTAAAGTTCTTTTGAATATGAACACCTAACTTCTTCAGTCCACTTTGATGATCTCAGACTGAGACTACTTTTCAGGAGGCTACAAGCATGAATGAGAACTGAACAATGGATCTAAATTGAAAATATCATTCTCAGGATTTGTGGGAAAACATAATTAGAAAGATCAATAACCAGAGCTGTTTAACAGACAGAGAGCAGACGAGGGAAATCCTAGCCTATCTGTCAACCCAGTCTGAACATGGAGGGCTGATGTAACATAAAGCATAAGTCAGACATCCATTAATCATGTTTCCATGTTCTGGGGTGGTAGGATCTCTTGGCAACCAAAACAAAGGTCACAAGGCTGAGCATCAGCCCTGGGAAAAAATACAACAAAAGAGATCACTGACTGTTAATTCTGAGGAGGGAACAGCTCATTCTGACTCTGCTGAAGTCACGAGCTCTGGGCCTGTGTAACAGTTCCACATCAGATTCCTCAGTGAGAACAGAGAGTTCTGGGCAGTACCACAACCCTAGCCAGAGGTAAGGGTTGTGCCATGGCAGCTGTTTTCTGGGTGTCTGGGGAGTCTTTAGGAAGAAAACTTGCGCGTTCAATTCTAGAATTTGTTCTGCCAGTTAACAAATACATATTTCTGTTTACATCTAGTGAGAAAACTGATCTTTAGGAGAAAAGCTATTTGCAAACTGTTAGAAAGTTCCATGCAATTGTAGCCTTGATGCATTTGGAGATATGCCCTGAACTTGATTGTCTGACTTACCGTAGTAATTTGCTGTACTGCAGTCTGAATACCTTGCTGGTCTACATGCTACAAAAAGCCAGTGGGAAAAACAGCAACAACAACAACAAAAACACCTTGCTGCCTAAATTATATTTGCAGAAGTTCCTTCTTAACCTCTGAGAATAAAGAGACAAGATATTAGGTTATTCATACAGCCCTTCTCTGTATTGTGTTCTCTTACAGAGAGGTTAAACAATGAAAAATGCTTACATCCATGCGTAGAAGTTGTATACAAAAAAAGCAGGGAGTATTCCTTTAAAAAACAGGAGACAGAAAAACTATAAAAGTGAGAGAATGCTACCTAGTCTTTGTAAGAAACAAGAGAGCATACAGTGCCATCATGCAGACTGCACTATATTTAGATAATCAGAAGGGGTTTTTTTGGCTAACAGTATCCAAGTCTCTTGCCTACACTGTATTCCCTACTGCTCCTTGGAGCCCAGACACTTCTTGTACTGCAGTGCTGGGAGCCTTGGCATTTAGATGGCACCTGAGTACTAATGTAAAAATGCCAGTGTTGAGTTCCAGATTTGCCACAGTTCAGTCTTTTATTGCAGAGACATCAAGTAGTCTCAAGTATTTGCTCCACTAATCTGGCCTACATTTAATGGCTATCAGATAACCTGGCCATGGTGATTTTTAAGGGGCTTTTGTCCCCATCCAGTGGAAATACAGTTGGCACAGCAGCAAGGCTGCCTTTCTTGAGAGGGCAGTCCCTGAAGAAATCAAAGGCACAGAAAGTCTGCATTAGACTGGTCTCTGGCTGCAAGGGACTCAGGACTGAACTCTTCCTCTTCCATCTTGATAGAAAAGGCCTGGAGCAGTAGAACAAATCCCTGATGAGAAGCCACGTTGACAGGGACCATGTCCATATCTTGCAATGTATCCCACCATGTGTAAAATCCCATCACCACAGCTCAGTGTGCTGATTGAGAAGGGGTCTAATATGATTATATGCATCAAGTGTGCACCCAACAGCCACTGGTACATTGCTGTAATGCAGAGAGGCTCTGCTGTTGCTCTTGGGCAAGAAACCAGAGTTCAAACCCTTGTGAGTTTTACAGAAACTGGGCCAATAAGTTATATTGTAAAGTTTCCTTCAGGAATGGGACAGTTAGGGTCTGTGAGTGAGAGACAGGGATGTTTGAGCAGGACTAGAAATGCCAGACCCAAGAAACTTTGCTGGAAGTAAGGGCTAGACTCAAACCTGGGTAAGATGCAAACTTCCTCTATGGATTTCAATGGGGTTTATACCAGGCCCAGCTTCTATTTACTAGCATAACTGAGAGCTTTGTCTGTCTTTCTACTTTATGCCTTGTTGGAATAGTATCTTTTTTTTTTTTTTTTTTTTTTTTTTTTTTTTTTCAATTAATTCCTTAAAAACGTAATTTTTAAAAAGAAAAGCAGTCTTCACTACTTTCTAAAGATTTGATTAATATTCACCAGTAAGTACTGAAAGCATCATCTTACTTAATTTCTGGCCAAAACAGAGGGCATCTCTGCCCATAGATTTAAATGGAAGAAATTAGATGATCAAACCCAAGAATATTATAGCAAAGAACAATAAAATATGTACAATCCATTTTTCAAAAATTCACCTTAGGAGATTTGAAAATTTAAAGAAAAAACAAACAAAAAAGTCTTAAGAGGATTATCCTGACAGTGGAGGACAAAAAGAGATGGGTTTATATATTCTGCCAAATATATAGGGACTTATGGAACTATACTGCAATGGAAGTGTGAATTATGTGAATTATGTGTAAGATGGAAAAACGCCTGGAAATTAGTACAACTATTTTTTTTTTTTTTTTTTTTTATCAGTTCTTATTATATTATACCATGCTCCGATCCTAGTGGGTCCATTTCAGTTTTTGGACAGTATGCTGACTTTAAATGCTCGTAGCATGGATATGTGATAGCTCATGTTGGCAGACATGCAGAAAATTCCAGTGGAAGACAAAGCCATTCATAGTTCTCACGCATGTTAGCAGGTCTTGAGGTTGTCTTCATCTCCTGAAGCTACAGCTACTTTGACCTATCTAGGATTTTACTTCCTGAGGATTACTACATATTACATGTTCAGATAGATAGATCACTCTGGAAGAAAGAATTAAGTGTTGCTTGACTCATGGGTTTAGATAGAGATGACAGAAAACAAATTTAAACCCTTTGTCCATTTGAGGAATTCCACTGAACCTGAAGAGGTCAACTGGATGTAAATAAGTACGTTTCCTTTGGCTTAAAACTAAACTCACTTAAGTGGATTGCTCCACAAGCATTAAACAAAGTCTTCTCTAGAAATCAAGAGATTTGTAATTTTAGTGCATTCTTGAAAACAAACAAACAAACAAAAAAAAAACAAAATTACCCCGTGTAGCCACTTGCAAACTTCTTAATGTTTTCCAAATGTATTGTTACTTTCGACACTTATAATACAATACTGCTTATTGTAGAGTCATATTACAGCACAATCCTTTCCTGTCATTGTATTCAAGAAAGCATAACTGAAGTTTGCATTCTGAAAGCTAGAAATGCATAAAATAAGACCCAATATAATATTAATTGTCAAAAAAATGCAGAGAAAAATATGCAGAGCACCTAACACTATCCTTGTTTACCCTAAAGATATCAGCCTGTAAATGAGGAACTGGCAACAGTATTTGGTGATGGCTTCTTTTTGCTCCTAACCAAACTGTGACAGATTCAATTCTCCAGTCTGTACTGTCTGAACATCTCCACCACCCAGTTAAATTCAAAAGTTTTGATAATGTGTACTGTTCTTAATGCTGAAAATAAGAGTCCCATCCCTTAGGTCTTTTTCAAGATGCATGGAACATTTGCTATGAAACAAACAGAGCCATAGAGTTATTCTGTCTTCCCCTTCGGAGGAAATTTGTCTCTTTCTTCCTTGGGAATAATCTTTGAGGATCATTTTCCTTTGCTTTGTTCCCTCCTGGGGAAGGGGTGGGCTGTAAGTGCCTCCCTTCTCTTCACTAATCACAGTAGCATGTGTCTCTCAGGCATTGGCTGCCTCATATAGAGCTGAATATATTGTTGCCTATGCGAATTTCTCTCTTGTAGTCAGGATATGTCTTTGCAGTCCAGAAGTGGTATTGCAGCTTCTGCAGACAGAGATGTTGCTTAAAGCTACAAATACTTACTATTAAGAGTGCTGAGCTATTTTGTGCTTACCCAGAATATCAGGAGGCCTTACTCAGCTCATGTAAAACAAAGTACTGCTGCACATGCACTGCTCTCTATAGCAGAACTCATAAATTTTAAGATACATCTGCTATGTCTAAGAACGCTGTGGCCACATCTCTGAATTGCAGTGTGGACATGGTGTGCTTTATCATCCTATGTACTTTTGTTTGCACTCTAAAATACCCATATGCACTCTAACACTTGCTGTGGATATCACAGATGCAAATACTAGTAACTGCTTTTAAGAATTTGTGCAAATCCACACTAAATGTATATGTGGTATACACATAATTTTTCATATGAAGAAATACACTAAAGGAAAGATAGCAAAACTTTAAGAATAATCATGTTCTGTGTTGTCTATTTCTTTCCACTAATTATGGAAGAGTCCAAAATGGACATATCTAGATATATCTGTATTTATATTTGTATAGGGACAAGAAAATCCCTCCTCATGTATCTGTGCATTAAAACAGAAAAATCTTACAAATCACACTGGGCTGCTTGTAGGGAATAATCCTTCTCATGCACACTTTCAGTTTCCTTACTTTACAACATTGAAGCTTGTCAGCTGTAACTTACATTAACTTATCTTTTTAGAAATGAAGCCTTGCTTTCTATTGAAAACATGAGAATAAAGTTTTCCACCTACATTTATATATATGTCGGCTGGGAGTGTCAGCTACCTGTAGATATATATGCACAATGCACATTAATGGAAAAAAGGAGCTGACATCTTTTAGATAGCATTGAAAACTCCATTTTTATACTGCAAGTTAACATTAGAAAGCTAAAGAAAGTGTGAAGAAAAAGGAAAACCTAATACAAAAGGATTTTTCAGTGACATATTCCTTCAAGTAAAGCCTTGGAGGTTGAAAATTTTCCACTTATTAGCTATAGTTCTAACAAGGCTTTGTTGAACCTTTAAATAACTCTTTGTTAAATTTAAAAGAACACTTGTTAATGTATCCCTGTAAAATGTGCTTTCCCATCTTCCCAAGATGGATTCTCTAACAGTAAAGGGAAACAAAGCTTAAAGGTATTGTTTTTCTTCCAGCCTTCATCTTGTTGGGATATTGGTTAATTTTCTATTTTTATTGTGATTCTTAAATTCCTTCAACTTTTCTTCTACGTTACCTCTTGTGACTATAATCTAACAGACCTCAAAATTCTCTGCAAAATATTACCATTGAACTTGCCTCTTTGAGCTACTAGCTGTTCTCTAAATGAGACAGAATGACTACTATAGCTATTCTGCTTATTGTGTTGACAAATAAATCTGGTAATAAAAGAAATGAAAAAATGAAATCTAGAAATACAGAAAAATAAAATCTAATATCACTGTGGGGATTACAGAAGACTTTAGGCATATAGAGGCAATGTGTGTGGTGCCTATTTTTTCTGTAAGGTTTTATAACACTGGATCAGTTTATAACTGTTCAGCCTGAAAAGAGATTTTTGTTTTTTCAGTGTCCCAGGTGACACCAAACTAGGTGTGCACACTATGACTTGTACATGTGATGAACTTAGATGAATACAATGAAGGTGTGAAATGTGTCCAAGTTATACTGTGGCAAAAGCCAAAAAAATATTTTAAGTTAGGATCTGCCAGCTAAGGCTACTGTATGAGAAATCTTAAACCCCAATACACAGCCGTATTCCTGTGGCTGTCAGAGGTTTTTGCAACAAAGATGGCCTCCCAACAGGAGGTAGAAAGGAAAGTGGAGAGGCTTTGAGTCACTGCATGCAGCTACTTCCTTCAGCAGTGTCAGGGAGGCAGTGGGGAACATGGGGGTACTCTGTCTCTTACAGCTGAGTTTTCCTATTCAATTAAGTTTTTTTTTTTTTTTTTTTTTTTTTTTTTTTTTTTTTTTTTTTTTTAATTGAAAGGCTGCTACCATGTTTTACCTCTGTATCTACATTAAAGGAGTGTAAGCACAGTAAAGGTACATATCCTCTAAAATGGGAGTAAGAAGACAAGCAAAGCAGCTATTTAGGACCTAATATTAAAAAGTTTTGTCCCTAGGTTCATCCCTGCTCTCAGATTCTCAGAGGCTTTAAGGTTCAAGAAAGTTGCCCATTGCAATGCCAAAGCATCCCCATAGGTATCTGCCATAGAAGCCTAGGGAACAGTTAACATCCTTCATGGTCTCTGTACGACATTTTGGTCAGCACAGAAGGATCATTCAGGAGGAAGCCCTGCAGGCTAAGCAAGATCTCATGTAATTCAAGGGACCTTAAAGTCCTGTTGCCACAGTGCATGAATTCATGCAGAACAAGTGTTAGGGTGCAAGTGTTGTGCAACCAGTGAATGGTCTGCCATAGATAGCAGCAGCCCTTCAAGATGCTCTAACCAATGTTGGGACCATGACATTTCCGGTTCCTAAGAGAAGAACATTGAAAAGGCACATTTCTGCCTTTTGTTTGACACCTTGCAAAACAACAGGGCCAAAAACATTTCCAGATCCATCTATTATCCCTTCCTGCTTGTGTATATGTGAGGCACCAAAACCTTGTTGTTTGTGGCATTCTCCCACAGCTATTGAGGATTCCTCCTTTCCCAGTAGAGAATGTACCATTAACAACACAATAAAGAGCATTTTCATCTATTGGCACACCCTTCCAGAAGAGTAATTTCTGTGCCAGCACTGTCATTCTAAACTATTCAAAAAAGATGACATAGAAACAATATTACACATTAGCAGTCCATCTATGCTCTTTCTCATGTAGTGCCTTGCACTAGGCAGCTCATTTGCAAGAAGCCTTGAACATTGTTGACAAAAGAAGGATTTAATTCCTTACACTTAACCTAGAGGAGAGCTCTGAATCATGGGTTTTCATTTTTTACTTTTCCATATTAACAAAGCAGCATATCTCCTCTAAAGTAAGAGTAAGAGGACAAGCAAAGCAGACATTAAGGTCCTTATATTAAAAACTGATCTTCCTAGTTTAATCCCTGTTCTCAGACTCTCAGAAGCCTAAAGTTTCAGGAAGGTCCTTTATGATTAATCTTGCTAAATGTTTGACTTCAGTGATTCTTGATGACTAACAGCATTAATCCCATACTAAATAGTACTGATAACACATGTATGCCATAGCAATGCCTATGCAGAAGCTATATTTGCATCAGCCTCAGGTGAGTTTTCCTTCCCCTGCTAGCCTGAGGTAAACTAGAACAGTATGGAGTTCCTCCATCTCTCAACACACTGTACTCATGTTAAATGACCAAAATCCTTGATATATCACTGTTAATCATAGGAATAAAGGATATTTTAAAATCTGGATTTCTTTTCCAATTTTCTTCTCTGCTTCCTCCTTCAGAGTTTAATAATTCCAACATACGTTCTCCAACTAATTTTGGTCACTTCTTGAGTTGTCTTGACATTACTAGACCTGATTGTGTTTATATATACAATTTACTCCATCTTAAAAAATTACAATTACCTCACTATTACTTGTGTAGTAAACGATAATAATAAAAACTGTGCCCACTTTCCTTGGCAGAGATGAGAAAAGCCACCAAGACAAGAGGCACAGAAACTTTAAGAGATCCCCAGGAACCAAAGTGGATTTTTTTTTTTTTTTTTTTTTTCTTTTTGCATTTGGTGTGAAATGCAGAAAAATAATATTGAAGTGAAGAGTGAAGAGGGAGTTGGATGTGATACCAAACAAATGATTTCCAGGTGAATGCTTTCTCTTGTACTGCACTTTCTCCTTTATGGGACCCAACAGTGTTACTGCAGCTTCATTTGCACTGTGTCATTATTTCCATTGGAAAGCCCTATTTTCAGGGGTTCAAAAGCTGGCTATAAAATGTCTCAATGGGCAAAAGTCTTGGAAAACCTGGTCCCAGCAAGCCACTGAGTTTTAAGAGAGTTTATTTTCTTATAAGATGCAACTTGAATAGCTTCATGGATTTTCCTTAAATGAAAGTTTTCAGACTATGTCCTCTTATAACACAGGACAATGAAAGCCTCCAGTTGCTGAACAAGAATAACACCTGCTGTCTAGTGAGGAATGTCACGGATGGGTCTCTGAGCACACTTTTTTCCAGATCTTCCAGCTGTATTACAGCCCTAGCAATTCTTAACCAGGAGGTGAAAGCAGATAAAACTTAGGGACAACTCAGCACCCTTTCTTCATTCCACACCAATATTCTTGTTACCAAATCTACAGACTTCATAACTTTACCAATTCATTTCCATCTGTGGAAGTTATAAACCAGGGGGCCATTCTTTTCTTCTTCCCGATTCAGAGTTTAATTTCACACTTTGGTCCTTACAGACATTTTACCCCTCTTTGAACACATAAAGGAGTGATTAAGAATACATAAAAGGTATTTATAGTCACTTTTAGGGCCCTTGCAACTGTTCAAGTGATATAAAAAGCATACAGAGTTATAAGGAACAGAAGCAGCAGTGTGATAATAACAAAAAGAATGAAAAAAAAATCTCTTAGATTTGGGGTGTCTAAATAGTTTGCTTCATTCTTACTCCACCAAACCTCACCTGGCCTATTTGTGTTAGTCACGTGCTCTCTCCCTGATATGTATAGCCTCTCCAAGGAAGAAATGGCTTCTGATCTCAGTGAAAGTTTCGGAGTAACTACACGTATTTCATTCCATACCATGGCAGTACTAGCCCTTACACAACATTGCAGATCAACTTTTGGTGTAAGAAAAAAACGTTACTTCATATTTGCCTGTAATATCATTTTGGTGGATGGAATTAGAGTAGTGGGTGGTTCACAGCAAACCTTTACCTCACTGTATTATACTATATATGGGCTTGAAATACCCAGTCAAGACTTATGTTCAGGGCTGTGCACAAAAAAGCCTCCCCAGCTAATTTTCATTTATTACTAACATGAGTCTGGATGTCCTGAGAAATAACCTCTTCTAAAGGAGTGGGAGTGCTTCAACAACCCCTTATGTGGCCACACATTTTTAGGAAGAAAATTAAATACCCTTCCTCTTCCCTACACCACCTGCCTTTTTTGTTTTGTTTTGTTTATAACCAATATATAACCTATATCTCTGCTGAAAAGAGGGAATCAACTTACATCCTTCTACTAATGGAAGGAGAGAGCAACTGATTGGTCTTATATAAAGTGATTCACTTTGCCCTTGTGGCTTCAGTCTTTTGTGCTAAAACCATGCGGCCCTTCAGGTTTTTCCATCTCTGATCGTTTTTCTGTTGCTTTGTCTTTCCAGGAAGGCTACACATTTCTTGAACTGTAGTGCTGAAAGTGACATATAGTGCACCTGCTGAGATCTTAGCAGCATAGGTGTGCTGAGTGGTGTCATGCCCTAGAAGGACCTCCAAATGCATCATACAATGAGATATATCTTTTTTTTTTTTTTCTGTCACTGTTACGGCTTCATATTGGTAATGCCATCACTAACAGTGAACCCTTATTAGTGATACTTCTGCCCAGCAATTATTTTTTGCTTTATTACTATGTATATATATGCTTGATGGTACCTTCTTAGTTGCACCACTTTTTGCTTGGCTTCACTGAGCTTCGTTTTGTTTATTTTGGACCAGTATCTCAATTTTTCAAGATGTTTTGGATTCTGATTCAGTCTTCCAAAGCACTTGGAACTTCCTTTTTCTCTATACGATGTTCAATTTTCATGAAAAGAGCTGTTGAGCTCTTATTCTTTGTTAATACTTTGTGCAAATAATGATTTTATTTTATTTTATTGGTTCCTAGTCCAAACAAATAAAGCATTTAAACTTAAGCCTAAATGATTTTTTTTTTCTTAGTGAAACAAAAGACCAAAAAAAAAATAATTATGAGTCAAAAGAAATATTTTTGTTTTCATTGCAGGCAATTCTAACAAAAGCACAGTACTGGAAATGAAAAGCTTCATTAGGTAACACTGAAAAATGACAAGAAGTGTCACTCCTTGTACCTAACCCAGTGCCTAAGGTGCTTACTTAGAACATCATGGGCTTTGATCTATTGCCTTCTCACACTGAGAAGTTTCAAATCTCCCAGAATAATGCCCGGGCCCCCACACACTATGTGAGAGCTGGACAGCTTTTCAGTCTCTCCTTTGAAGTTACTCTGACTTTTAGAATGCAGTGAAGTGATCACTAGCACAAGGACAGGAATCAAGATATTTCACTTTCCAGGTGAGCAGCTTAACCACAAGTGTGAAGGCACTAACCAGTTACTGTTCTCAATGTCTGTTGCCCTGGGCAGTTCCTACATATTGATATCCATCTGAGAACAACAATCAACCAGACTAAGCAATCTTCCCCATTCCTCTAAACCTTAATGTGGTGATGTCCTCAGATGTGGAACCGGAGGAGGGTAAAATCTATCTAGGCAGGGCTGAACCAAGGTGTTTCACATGGGGATAGCAGTATTCTCATAAAAGAGGATAAAGATCTTTTTCTCCAACTGAATTAGTGTATCTATCCAAACTGTTTCTTTTGATTGAATTTTTCAGACTAGTTTGGCAAAACAGCAATGCATCATTTCATTGAGCCAACCCAAAACTCATTCTTCAGCAAGCAAAACACTTGAAATATAGTGCATATATCTGGGCCTTGCTTTAATATCCAAAGCACTGGTCCTGCTCACAAACTTCTTTCTTATCACACAGAATCACAGAATAGTCTAGGTTGGAAGAGACCTCCAAGATCACCGAGTCCAACCTCTGACCTAACACTAAGTCTTCCACTAAACCATATCCCTTAGCTCTACATCTAACCGTCTTTTAAAGACCTCCAGGGATGGTGACTCAACCACTTCCCTGGGCAGCCTATTCCAGTGCCTAACAACCCGTTCAGTAAAGGCGTTTTTCCTAATATCCAACCTAAACCTCCCCTGACACAACTTTAGCCCACTCCCCCTCATCCTGTCACCAGGCACGTGGGAGAACAGACCAACCACCACCTCACTACAGCCTCCTTTCAGGTACCTGTAGAGCACGATAAGGTCGCCCCTGAGCCTCCTCTTCTGCAGGCTAAATAGTCCCAGCTCCCTCAGCCGCTCCTCATAAGAATTGTTCTCCAGACCCTTCACCAGCTTCATAGTCCTTTTCTGGACTCGCTTGAGCACCTCCATGTCCTTCTTGTAGTGAGGGGCCCAAAACTGAACACGGTATTCGAGGTGGGGCCTCACCAGAGCCGAGTACAGGGAGACAATCACATGCCTGGACCTGCCGGCCACGCTGTTTCTTATGCAAGCCAGGATGCTGTTGGCCTTCTTGGCCACCTGAGCACACTGCTGGCTCATATTCAGCTGACTGTCAACCAAAACTCCCAGGTCCTTCTCTGACAGGCAGCTTTCTATCCACACATCTCCCAGCCTGTAGCTCTGTTTGGGGTTGTTGTGCCCCAGGTGCAGGACCCGGCACTTGGCCTTGTTGAACTTCATACCGTTGGGCTCGGCCCATAGCTCCAGCCTATCCAGATCTTCCTGCAGAGCCTTTCTACCCTTGAGCAGATCGACACACGCACCTAACTTGGTGTCATCTGCAAACTTACTGAGGGTGCACTCGATCCCCTCATCCAGATCATCAATGAAGAAGTTAAAGAGGACTGGCCCCAGTACTGAGCCCTGGGGGACTCCGCTAGTGACTGGCCTCCAACTGGATTTGACTCCATTCACTAAGACTCTCTGGGCCCGGCCATCCAGCCAGTTCATGACCCAACGAAGCGTGCACCAGTCCAAGCCATGGGCAGCCAGTTTCCCGAGGAGAATGCTGTGGGGAACGGTGTCAGATGCCTTACTGAAGTCAAGGTAGACCACATCCACAGCCTTTCCCTCATCCACTAAGCATGTCACCTTGTCATAGAAGGAGATCAAGTTCGTCAAGCAGGGCCCTTCATAAACCCATGCTGACTAGGCCTGATCGCCTGCTTGCCCTGCAAGTGCCGCATGATGATGCCCAAGATAATCTGCTCCATGATCTTCCCTGGCACTGATGTTAAACCAACAGGCTTGTAGTTCCCCGGGTCTACCCTCTGGCCCTTCTTGTAGATGGGCATCACGTTTGCTATCCTCCAGTCAAGTGGGACCTCCCCTGATAACCAGGACTGCCGACAAATGATGGAAAGCGGCTTGGCCAGCTCTTCCGCCAGTTCTCGCAGTACCCTTGGGTGGATCCCATCTGGCCCCATCGACTTGTGTACATCCAAGTGCTGTAGCAGGTCACCAACCATCTCCTCATGGATTGTGGGGGCCACATTCTGCTCCCTATCCCCTTCCACCAGCTCAGGGTACTGGGCATCCAGAGAAGAACTGGTTTTGCTGCTAAAGACTGAGGCAAAGAAGGCGTTAAGCACGTCGGCTTTATCCTCATCTCTGGTAGCTAAGTTTCCCACCACATCCAGTAAAGGATGGAGATTCTCCTAAGTCTTCCTTTTTGTATTCATGTATTTACAAAAACGTTTTTTGTTGTCTTTAACAGCAGTAGCCAGATTGAGCTCCAGATGAGCATTGGCCTTTCTAATTTTGTCCCTGCACCACCTCACAACATCCTTATAGTCCCCGTGACTGGCCCGCCCTCTTTTCCAAAGATTATAAACCCTCTTTTTTCTCCTAAGCTCGAGCCACAACTCTCTGTTCAGCCAGGCCGGTCTTCTTCCGCACCGGGTCGTCTTTGGGCATGTGGGGACAGACCGCTCCTGAGCCATTAAGATTTCTTTCTTGAAGAGCGCCCAGCCTTCCTGGGCTCCTCTGTCCTTCAGAACCAACTCCCAAGGGACTCTGCCAAGCAGCGTCCTGAACAGCTCAAAGTCAGCCCTCCGGAAGTCCAAGACAGCGGTTTTACTGGTCCCCTTCCTGACTTTGCCAAGTATCGAGAGCTCTACAATTGCGTGGTCACTCTGCCCAAGACAGCCACCAACCACCATATCTCCCACCAGTCCTTCTCTGTTAGTGAACAGAAAGTCTAGCAGGGCACCTCCCCTGGTAGGCTCACCAACCAGCTGCGTCAGGAAGTTATCTTCCACGATCTCCAGAAACCTCCAGGACTGCTTTCTCTGGGCTGTGTTGTGCTCCCAGGATATGTCTGGGAAGTTAAAGTCCCCCGTGAGAACAAGCGCTGACGATTTCGCAATTTCTGTCAGCTGTCTGTAGAACTCCTCGTCCACCCCCTCATCCTGGTTTGGCGGTCTATAACAGATCCCCATCAGGATGCCTGCCTTGTTGGCCTCTCTGCTGATCCTAACCCATAGCGACTCATAGCGAATGGTTTGGTTTGGAAGGGCCCTTAAACTTTATCTAGTCCAGCCCCCCTGCCAGGGTCAGGGACACCTTCCACTAGACCAGGTTGCCCAAAGCCCCATCCAGCCTGGCCTTGAACACTCCCAGGGATGGGGCATCCACAGCTTCTCTGGGCAACCTGTTCCTGTGCCTCACCACCTCCATAGGAAATAACTTCTTCCTACTTCCTAATGTCTAGTCTAAATCTACCCTTTTTTAGTTTAAAGCCATTATGCCTTGTCCTATCACTACACTCCCCGACAAAGAGTCCCTCCTCAGCTTTCCTGTAGGCCCCCTTTAGGTATTGGAAAATTGTTATGAGGTCTCCCTGGATCCTTCTCTCCTCCAGGCTAAACAACCCCAAGTCCCTCAGCCTGTCTTCATAGGAAAGGTGCTCCAGCCCCTTGATCATGTTTGTGGCCCTCCTCTGGACCTACTCTAGCAGGTCCATGTCCTTCTTGTGCTGGGGGCCCCAGGACTGAATGTAGTATTCCAGGTGAGGTCTTACTAGAGCAGAGCAGAGAGGCAGAATCACTTCCCTCAACCTGCTAGCCATGCATCATTTGATTCAGCCAGGGATATGGTTGGCTTTCTGGGCTGCAAGCGCACATTGCCAGGTCATGTTGACCTCATCCACCAACACCCTTCTCCTCAGGGCTGCATTCAAACCATTCTCGGTCCAACCTGTATTTGTGCTTGGGATTACCCTGTCCCAGGTGCAGGACCTTGCTCTTGGCCTTGTTGAACTTCATGAGGTTTGTACAGGTGCACTGCTCAAGCCTGTCCAGGTCCCTGTGGATGCCATCCCTTCCCTCCAATCCCTTCCCTCCCCATCCCTTCCTTCCTTGATGTCATCAACAAACTTGCTGAGGGTGCACTCAATCCTACTGACCGTGTCACCAATAAACATATTAAACAGATTACAAGGTTTCTTACATTTGAAGTATAACACCTGAAGAATATTTTGTTGCTGATGACCTCATGTTCAAAGTAATCTCTTGTCAGAGGACAAGACTCCAAAGAGGAATGTAGAAGACTCAGAACTAGCAGATCATAGTGCTAAAATTCAAAGCAAACAAATGGCTTGTCATGTGGCCTCGAACACTAGGATTTCACAATGGCTGTAGGTTAATAGCAGTCTAAGCAAATATCTAAAGCATGCAATCATGCCTGAAGTTTTATGTAGTTGCCTTTTTTTTTTTTTTTTTTTTTTTTACTGTATGTTACATTGCATAGTGATTTTTTTTTTTTTGTCTGTCACTATAATGGAATTGACTTATGAAAGACTGTCTGTCACTTCAGCCACCTTTCCAGAGGCCTAATTAAGTTAACATAGTTAACTGAGGTGCAAAAGAGAAGACTATGTCTACCAGTCACATATCAAGAAACACATATCCTTTAAGCCCTGAATATAAAGCACTGGTGAAAGTGAAAAAAAGTGTTCCCAGGTTGCACTGAATTCTAATTCAGCTTTCTCTATAGGCTTTAACGTGTATATTTCTGTAAAATGGCACTGGCCAGAAGTAGTAAAAAGAACAGTCCTAACTGGCTAAATGATACAGTCTAGAACTGTATTTTTCATGATACATCCAAGATGATTCTTTCTAAATCTCATGTCAATATTCCTAAAATATTTTAGCCTTTCATAAAATTTCACTAAAACGATGCTTCTAAAACTGTTCGGCAAGTCTTACTTTACTGTGTTTAGACCAAGTCAGTACTCATGAGAACGGGATCATAAGAATGTGTTAGCAGGTCAATAGAGCATCAGCGAAGAAACATAAATAGGCCCAGTATCTGAGAAGGTTGTAATAATTCTTAATCTTCCTGACAAACAAGAACACAAGACATAGGAAATGAACAGCTCATTGAGATGAATCCTTGCTTCTCTAACTCTCCTTACATCTTTTTTTCTTCGTCTCTTGTCTCTCACATGTAATAACTCATTTTGCTTCCTCACTGTCTTGCAGAGCATAGCTAAAGCAATTATGCTCCAGGGAGGTCTAAAGAAACTTCTACTAACTCAAGTGAGGAATTGCTCTGCAGCTTGCTAGGCTTTGTTCTGCAATGCTGACAGCATATTTTTAAATGTACAAATGGATGTCTCACTGTGCTGTGATTTCTAATCTCAGTTGTTGCTACTCAGCCAGGAAGTGCAAGCAGAGAGCTGCTACCCAAAAACTAGATGTATCACCATGGAGTCCTACTATGAGTTCTGCTTTGTACAAACATGCCATTTATCACTGTTAGCAGAAAGAGCAGAAAGGTGGATGTGGTGAGTTGGAGCAGGGGAACATTGAGTGCATGTGGTGACTAGCAGATGCATGATTTCTTTCTCTGTTTGGGATTATTTGCTTGTGCAGTCTTGGATTAGAGAGAAGAGAAAGAGCCTGGGGTCTGGACTCATGATTTTTATTGGAACCGATGCTTTTATAAACATCTTTGGAAACATTCTGGACAGCAATTTGTCCTTCTCACACACACGGGAGATTTTTCTTCTCCATTTTTCCTTCATTTTCATATCTTCTCTTCTGTTCTACCCCTGTATCCTCCAGCTTACCTATTTTTCTCTGTTCCAGGAACAGAACACACATGCCTTAAATGAACAGCAGGTGCTTTAGAATTAGTGGGACACTTTCTGGATGTACAATTTGAACTGCTTTAACAGACATGAATCTGGGGTATGCATCTATCCTTCCTCATATTGAGATTCTAATAATCTTGTGCAGTGCTGCCAATTAGGAGGATAAAATAACATGTTTGAAATTGGACAGTGTAAAAATCTTCTTCCCTCCTCCCACCTGATTAAAGAAACTTGAAAATCGTAGTTTCTTTCTCCTCCTCAGTGAAGGTAGTAACACAGTGTAGTGGGTTTACATGGCAAGGTTTTGGTAGGAGGGGGGCCATAGGGGTTAGAACACAGAATGTTAGGGATTGGAAGGGACCTTGAAAGATCATCTAATCCAATCACCTTGCTGGAGCAGGAACACCTAAATCATGTCACACTGGAATGCATCCAGGCGGGTTTTGAGTCTCCAGAGAAGGAGAATCCACAACCCCCATGGGCAGCCTGTTCCAGTGTTCTGTCACCCTCACCATAAAAAAAGTTCATCTCATATTTAAGCGGAACCTCCTATGTTCCAGCATGCACCCATTACCCCTTGTCCTATCATTGTGTGTCACCAAGAAGAGCCTGTCTCCATCCTCCTGACACTTGCCCTTTACATATTTATAAACATTAATAAGGTCACCCCTCCATCTCCTCTTTTCCAAGCTAAAGAGACCCAGCTCCCTTAGCCTTTCCTCGTAAGGGAGATGCTCCACTCCCTTAATCATCCTTGTGGCTATCTGTGCTAGACTCTCTCAAACAGTTCCCTGTCCTTCTTGAAAAGAGGGGCCCAGAAAGAGATACAATATTATATATGTGGTCTCACTAGTGCAGAGTAGAGGGAGAGGAGAACCTCTCTCGACCTACTAATCGCACCCCTTCTGACACACCCCAGGCCACAAGGGCACAGTGCTGGCTCATGGTCATCTGGCTGTTCACCAGGACTCCCAGGTCTCTCTCCCCTTCACTGCTTTCCAGCAGGGCAGTCCCCAGCTTATACTGGTGTCTGGGGTTGTTCTTGCCCAGATGCAGGACTCTACACTTGCCCTCATTATATTTCATTAAATTTCTCCTTGACCAATTCTCCAACACGTTGATGTCCCACTGGATGGCAGCACAGCTTTATGGCATGTCAGCCACTCCTTCCAGTTTAGTGTCATTCCATTGATGCATTCCATTCCCTCATCCAAGTCATTGATGAATATATTGAAAAACAATGGTTCCAGTACCGACCCTTGAGGGTCTCCACTAGATACAGAACTCCAACTTGACTCCGTCGCATTAACCACAACTCTCTGGCTTCTTCCCTTCAGCCATTTTATAGTCCACCTCACTATCCAATCATCCAGAACACACTTTCCCAGCTTAGCTGTGAGGATGCTGTGGGAGATGGTGTCAAAGGCTTTACTGAAATCAAGATACACCACGTCCACTGCCTTTCCATCATCTATCCACCCGGTTTTATATTCATAAAAGGCTGTCAGGTTTGTCAAGCATGATTTCCCCTTAGTGAAGCCATGTTGACTTCCCCTAATGACCCTTTTATCCTTGATATAACTAGAGACAATGCCAAGGATATGTTGTTCCATCCCCTTTCCAGGGATGGAGGTGAGGCTGACCAGTCTATAGTTACCTGGTTCCTCCTTCTTGCCCTTTGTGAAGACTGGAGTGACATTTTCTTTCCTCCAGTCCTCAGGCACCTCTCCCAATGCCCATGACTTACCAAAGATGATGGAGAGTGGTCTAGCAATGACTTCCACCAGCTACCTCAGCACCCATGGATGCATCCCATCATGACCCATGGACTTGTGGTTGTCCAGCTTGCTTAATTGATCCTTAACCCATCCTTCATCAACCATGGCAAACTCCTCCTTTATTCTGACTTCATCTGCTGCCTCAGGGGTATAGGGCTCCTCAGGAGAGCCTCTGGGATTATAGGCAGAGAAAAAGAAGGCATTCAGTAACTACACCTCTTCTATATCTTCTGTCACCAGGGCACACACCTCATTCATTAGTGGGCCTACATTGCCTCTAGTACTAGTTTTATCCTCTGTGTATTTGAAGCCCTTTCTGTTGTCCTTTACCCCTCTTGCAAGGTTTAATTCTAAGGAGTCCTTAGCTTTCCTAGTTGCCTCCATATATTCTCTGACAACAGCCTTATATTCCTCCCAGGTGGAATCCCAACCCCTCCTTCCATGATTTGTAGACTCTTCTTCCACTTGAGTCTGCCCAGCAATTCCCTGTTTAACCATGCAGGTTTCCTGGTTCTCTTTCCTGACTTCCTACCTGTTGGGATGCTCTGTTCTGGAGCTTGAAAGAAGCTGTCCTTGAACTCTAAATAGCTATCTTGGGCTCCTTTTCCTTCAGGTACCTTGTCCAATGGGATTTCCCCTAGCAAATGCTTGAAAAGGACGAATTTGTCCCTACGGAAGTCCAAGGTTGCAATTTGGTACTCTGTTCCTGCACATGAATCCGTCAGCATGTTGGGCTGTATATGCTCAATAAAATGGAAGGCGTTGCACATACTGAGACTGTTAAACCCTAGACCTCTAGCAAAGACCAGTGTCTCTTAGGCCCTTGCTCAGTGCTATGTTTACTTAGGGATCATAGAATCACAGAATCATAGAATGGTTTGGTTTGGAAGGGCCCTTAAACTTTGTCATGTTCAATATTGTGAATGTGGCTCAGATTCTCTGAACGCAAAATAATACATATTCTATCAAAATAATTGCTTTTGAAAATATTTCACGGCGTAATTAAAAGCCAAAATAGGTTGAATTAGCTTTAATAACTAAAACATGAGCACCATTTACAACTTATCATGGTATATGATTAAAGACTTACTCCAGCAGGGCCTAGTTTACAAGGTATGGGACCAATGTCTATCTAAGTTAAACACCTTCAAGATTGTGAAAATTATTAATAGTCCTTCAAGTTCATGTTACCTTTATTTTAATTGTAGCTGGTCTCTGAATTTTAACATATACACTCCTGACTTAGAGAGCATAAAGTGGAAGGAAAATTAGGTCAGCAGGAAGGTTTATGTTGGTTTGATCACTAACCATCTTACCCAGAAAATGATGATGCTTCTGTGACTACTGAAATGAAGTAATTCCCTCATAAACCACCACTGAAGGCAAGTACTTACATTGGGAATGAACATGCCTGCATGTGATAGCTTGCAGAGATCTGATGGCTTAAACTACGTCGTGACTGATAAACCTTCCATAAGAGTTCTGAAATACATTTGGTTGCAATGCACAAGGATTTGTAAATGGGACTAAGGAATTGGTCCTAGAAGCTGTCCATGTTCAAACGCTTGTAAGAATCATGGCTTTCAGCCAAAATGTGTGTCCAGCCCCTTGTTAACATTTTAAGAACATATGCTTTGCTGAACTCATGCTTGTGTTAAATCAAGAGAATTCCAGGCTATCTGTATTCTTCAAAAAAGAACTGCATCCATACATGTTTTTTATCCACACACATTTTCCCAAATCAAGCCTTTAATCATAGCAGAATACTTTTTTTTTTTTTTTTTTCTTTTTTCTTTTTGCATTGCTGAAACTCTTCCTCTCCGTTTAGCCTTCATATTTATTGATATAAAATTATCCACCAATGTAACAAGTGCCATTTGCAAGTTAGGATAGAGTTATACGAAAATTCTTTTCTTTGTAGCCAGTAAACAGAAATGAACAATAGAAGGTTCATTTATTTTTTGCGTTCTTGTTACTCTACATATTTGTTAATAGGTTATGGACCTCATTTATCTATACATTTTTTACATCACTTATAAATCATTTTAATATCATATAGAAAAGATCAATTCATTGACTTCCTCAGCTTTTCCAGAACTAAATAAAAATATTGTGATTTGCTAAAAAAATAAAAAATATTAAAAAAATGTGGGTCACATTCATGCCTAGTGTGGATGGGATATCTGTTTCTACTTGGAAAACAGGTGATGTAAAATGACATCTTCTTACACAGATCAGACCATCATTATGAATAATCAGAATCTAAACTGCTGACTTCTGTGATGAAGTTACTTGTTTGCTGCTTTTTACTCCTATTAGACCTGCAGAGAAAGTACAAATCAGAGATGCTAGTGGAAGAAAGTGCTCCTGCCTATGGTTGAATTTAATATAATTAGACAACAATGCAAGCTTTAATTAAATATGTGGTGAAGTGTTGATGCTTAAAAAGATGATTGCCTGCATGGAACTCAGAGAGGGAGTTAACTTCTCTTCCACCCAATAATTCAAGGAGGTCAGGAAGTAGATTATTGTTTTCCTGTAAGAAAAAGAAAAAAAAGAAAAAAAGAAAAAAAAGAAAAAAAAAAAACTAGAAAAAAAAAACACATCAATATATAAACACAGGTTTTTTTTTTTTTTTTTTTTTTTTTTTAATCTTTTCTTGTTTTTGAACAGCTTATGATATCATATTAAATTGGTGGATATGAAAATTGTCATCCTTGCAAATAGACTTCACTGGAAAGCTTTCCAGAGAAGGAAAAGGATAATATCCTTACACAAATAATTAATCTGAAAATCTGAAAATGTGAAAAGGCATTCTCATTAGCATCTTTATCAAATTGTCAATATTCAGGACCTAAAGTTATGAATAAAAAGCATAACAAGTAATGTAAATAGGTACTTATATCTTTGTTACTATAAGACAATCAAATCATTAAATTCCTCAGTGGTAGGGCTGGGAAACTGAAGCTCCACAGAGTTGTTTGTCCTATCTGAAAGTTAGATGTCGAGCTCAAGCTAACCATGTGGAGTTCTCCCCAGTCAATGTATAAGCACCTCTAGGAGGTGTTTCATCTTTGTCATCTAAGGAATTAAATTCAGTAAGGACAGCTAAATATAGATTAAATCAGTCTTGTTGTTACTTCTACCTTCTGCAATTTTTCCTTCCCCTTAATATAATTTTCCCTACCGGTTATATTGTGAACAACTAGTTAATAATGAACAACTAGTTTCATAGAACTTGTTAAATAAAACAGCTGTTTAAAAAACAAAACACCAACAACTGAGTCCACCAAGGTATTATATATATATATACATATATATATATATTTCATGTCTCCATTTCCCAGATTCTGCAGGTTTTGGAGATAAAACCTTCTGAGTTCTATGAAGACAATTTTGTTCCCATGAGGAAAACAAGCAAACAAACAAACAACAACAACAACCACCACAACAACAAAACATCACCACCACCACCAACAAAAACAAACAATATTAATTGAAGGGTTTTGTTTTGCTTTATTTTGTTCAGGTGCCCGCCCAATCTATTTGCAATTCTTGGAGAGGAATGTTTCATTTTCTGTTACAAAACTATTTATACAATTAAAAACTAATAACAAGTGTGAAGATGAAGTATCACAATTTTTCAAAAGAATGGTTTTGAGTTGTGGGTTTGAGATTCCATTTTCTTCATAGTCATGGTACCTAGGAAATTCTGAATTGTTTCTTTGCTTTCATTTCTTGCCAGGGGAAAAAAAAAAAAAAAAAGTTTGGTATTCCAAAAAACAACATTCTTCCATAACGGTTCTTGCTTTCAGTTTCTTCCAGAGGACTCTCCCTCAATGAGGGAGAACTGTTTCCAGAGTTGTCCATGAGTAATGTATACTCTTTTCCTAGAGACAAAAATAGGATTATGTTTCTAGGCAGTGACTTCCCAATCAGATTTAATTATTTTAGAAAAGGAAAAAGAAAGACTTCTGGGCATATTTAATATAACCTTCAATAGGTCCCTCAGCCATCACCTGATGAAAGCATACATGTCTGTATAAGGGTCCTGAATCATGGCCTTCATCTCCATGTGGATTATGATCTAATTCATCTGTAAATAGGGCTAATATTTACATTGACCTCAAAGAGGTGTTGCAAGATTCACTTTGTTAAAATATGCGAAATGTCAGGTCCTTGGAAACACTGTGGGATGGAATTATAAAGAAATTATTTTTAGTATTCATAAATTCATCTTTAAACCTGCCAAAACAGATGCACTGCACCTTTCTCTGTGCCCTCCAGGCTGCTGAACTCTGGTGAATCATGAGCAGAAATTAGTTCCAGACCTTGCCTGCAGACACGACAGGGATTGCATCAGACCTCATGGAAATAACAATATGTTCTCAAGACCTGTTGGAGCCCTTTTGAATCTGTAGACTGGGCAACTTCATGTTTGATTCTGCAGCTTTTCAAAATATTGTGCTGGTTGAAAATTCTTCCATTAGAATTGGCAGCTGCTTAACCCATTACAGTTCTTGTTTTGTTTTGATTACTGAATCCTGCTGATTTTTCCATCATTTTTCCATGCCTGGAATTAGTAATTTTCAAAACTGTATTTTCTGAGTTTAAGAAGTAAAACTATATAAATACCCAAAATAAAAAGAGGATCAACAACAAGACCAAAAAAAAATTTTTTTAAAAAATTTAAAAAATCACCCACAATCAAAACTTGAAAGCAGAAACTAAAGCCAAAACGGATAAAAGGATAAGGCTTAAGTGTATCTGGAAGACGACATTGCATAAAAAGAAGATTGGTGAAAGATTGCAAAATATAATAAAATTTTTTTTTTTTTTTTTTTTTTTTTTTTTTTTTTTTGAGAATGCTTCAGTTTAGTTGTGAACATCAGTGCATCAGTGGCTCATTGATTCAGCCTACAGATCAAGCCTAAAACTGCAGTTCAACATGAAAATTTGTTCCTTCCACTATCTTTCTTTCTGATACCTTACCACTACTGCAGCCATGTTTCAACTCTGCCTGTTACCAAAACTGGGAACGTTATAGAGAAAAATGCCTGCAACCACTAACATTTCCATTGCTGCTTTATGCAGACCTGCTACGAAAAATCCCACACTACCAGTCACTAACAGTACTGGCCACAACGGAGAGAATAACCCCATGCAGAAACTGTGTTTGCGTGGACCTTATTGCTTTAAGCTGTCAGTACTTCTGTCTCGAGAAGACCTCCTGACCGGAGACTGCCAGGATGACAGGACATGAAGAAACAACATTGTATTCTTTTTCATTTTTTATACTCCTTGCCCAGGCATCCACTGGCTTCTGCCAGAGCTGAGTTAATGATCTCACTCAGCCCTGTCACTAGAAGGGGATACACTGTGGTAGTGACGAGTGAAGCTCAAGCCTGGGACAGGATCATCACACTGCCAGCATCACTTTATGCTACATTGCAAGTCAGTGTCTCTGTGTGATACTGTATTGTATCAGACAGACACAGCAGCTTGCTCAGCACTAACTGGGTGATATATGAGTGTAGAGGTGCATGATATTGAAGGTGCATGTGGGTCTGTATAAGCAGCGTTATCCTGACATTATCGACAGCTAATGTGGCACACGATATCATATAGGACATAACCAATGAGACATTTCAGGTTAAAAGAGATAACGGAGACATGGTTCAGGGAAGTGAATTGTCTTATTTGTGCTGCTAAAATGTTGCTGATAAAATGTGGTGACAAATTTCAGTGTTAATATTGTGTGTGCTATCTCTGTGATCAGTGGAATTATTATTTATTTTAAAGAATGTTGCTTATTTCTTCCATTGCCTGTCCTAGTCATTCAGGACAGAACAAAAGATCATTTGTGTACTGTAGAGCTGGGCTTAATCCTACAAAGGGCTAAACATTCTTGAAGCAGTGGACTTAATCACATGCTTAACTTTAAGCATGTCAATAGTTCCAGTGAAAATGGAAAGACTAATTATGCCCTCAAAATTAAGCATGCACTTAAGTACTGTTTTGGATCAGAACCAGAATATTCAGCACCTTGCAAGGCTGATGGTCCAGTGACTGATTTTTTTTTGGAAGCATTCATATACAAAGAAAAGAAAACAAACAAACAAACAAAAAATAATCTTTTGTTGAGTATTATCAAATTGGATCCATGCCAAAATTTTGCCATTCCCACCAGCATATGCAGCTGTTCTCTGTGCAAAGGGTGTAATTCCAACCCCCTGGATAAAAGTGTACATTTCAATTCATTTGCCAAACAGAAGTTTGCCATTTTCTACAGTAATAGCAACTTTTCCTGGTTAGTGGTGGTTTCCTAGTCTCCACTGAAAACTGCCTCAATTTCCTATGGAATGTTTACAGGCAGGAACAGGAAATAGTTTCATTTTACTACAAACCCAAAGGGTATTTCCCATTTCATCAAGCCTGAGAAGTGCGCCTTTCGACCTCGCAGGCTGATCAGTGTCCAGGTGAACACCAGGGATTTGTTTTCAGGTACTGTAAAACTTATATCAAGACCTCAACAAGCTTAAGAGAGGGATTTCAAGAAGCAATCTGTATCCCCATGGAAGGCAGTGCAGAGAAGTGCTATGAAAGAAAGCGTCACGGGTGTATCCGTATGTAATCTGACTGCAGGAAAAGAACTTTCTGGAATGACAATGGCTCCTTGTACAAATGCAGCAAAAGGTGTTTCTCTGTCTCAGTACTGCTCCTTCTTTGTTGACAACTTAAGTTCTGCATTGCAACATAACTGATCCATGTATTTTAATGTCCAGTGCCCATAAAGTTTAAAGATCAGCCTTACGCATCTGTAAAGAGTTATGTTTACATGCACGAATCATTTTACACTGAAAAAATAGAGTAAAATAAAGTGAATATAGCTTAAACAGGATTCAAATCTGTTGGCTGCTCTTATATGAACTTTGCTGTAGTACTCTAACACATTTCTCTCCAGCTATATCCCTTGTGTCCCCTCAATAGACTTCCTAATACACCAGTGTTGAAGTTCATATGGGGTTAACCACTGCGCAGAGCAAGCGTAGCTTTTGCTGCCATGAACTTCAGCCAGAGCAGAAGTCACACAGTTTCTAGTAATTTAGATAATAAGACACACCACTGGGGACCTGTGCTTCCCCACTACACAGCTTGTCATCTCCAGAATGAACCTGACCTTCAGTTACTGCTCTGCTGTCTTTTTTCTTTCACTCATGTACTCATTCTTCCCCACTACAAACCAATATTTTTCCTCAGGTTGTTTAGATTCTCAGCTTTTTTTGTACTACTAGCTTCTGCATTTGTTTATTCCCTTGCATGCATAGAAGTGAATGAATCTCAGCAATCAGAATCTCATAGATGAAATGAAACAACTACTATTGGTAGGAAGTGAAGGGTTAGGGGTTGAGAGAAAGCAGGAAAGAGAAGGCTTTGCTTAGCTTTGTAGCTGCCAGTGCTTTCCTTAGCAATGCCCTCCCAACTTGCCAGAACTTGTCAGTCTAGCCTTCTGATTACCAATTCCACTTTGAATTTCAGCTGGAATGTACTCTGTCAATGTCCAATTTGCTGTTTGGTGAGGTTAATGAGGAGCAGCTGCAATACCTGTCCTAATTCCTTGTCTCTCCCTTCCTTCTCTCCCCCTTTCCCTCCTTTGAAGATAATCACACATATACAGCTGCTCTGGCTTGGAGACAGCTTCCAAGTAATGTTTGTTAAACAGATCTTCAATTAGCTCTAAAATCCCCAGGTTTAGCTCTGGAAATGCTCAGCGTAGCAGCTGAGTTTTCAGTTCAGTCACCTATCAGCTTGACTAATTTTTAAACCTCTAATTTATTATTATTATTTTTAATAATATGAATGTCCAGTCCTGCTTTTTTAATGCTTTCCACCTTCAGGTTCGAGTTACTTCGGAATATACCCCTATCCATCTTCTATCTGAGTCATTGTATTTTGCTCTTTGCATTGGTACCCAAGAAATGAGATCATTTTCCTGGAAGGACAGTAACTGCTAATTTATTTAATACAAATGAATAATCTGTAAGCATAGCAAACTGCATATTATAGTAGTACAGTGTGAGTGACTCCCTCTGCTTGCTAGATATTCTTCATTTTAAATGTCAACATTAACTGACATTTTCCAGGAAATCCCTTTTTGCTCATTTATTTGTTGTATGTGACAAGACTGAAAGGAAAATCTGAGGGTTATGTTTGTATATGATTGTATTCAAGATCTTATTGTGTTGCTATGTCTAAGCATAGGTCATTTCCAATCCTGTGTAAACAGGTCTAATTATTTAAATATGGAGCACGATTTCAAGCAGTCTGGGAAAAAAAAGAAAAAAAAAAAAAAAGAAAAAAAAAAGACCCTGGCAGTGTATAATGGTACAAAAGGTCGAGTCTAAAAGGCAAAGAAGTAAAGTAGTAAAGACAAACTCGCTGTAAGAAATCACCTTTCTACAAGTTATTTACTTTCACAAATGTATGCTGACAAAAAGAAATATTTTGCCATTAAAAAAAAGATATCCTGAAATAGTTTATACAACACACAAACTTGTTTATCTAAGTTGCATAGACTTTCTAGACATTCTAACACTGATAAAATGTTTCCTGGAAACTCTAAAGCTTTAATGGTTCCCCTGCCCTATTCAGCTGTAGAAGATAGTTATCTCCAAATATTTTAAAGGAACTGAAATTTAAAATCCTGCCTTGTTGCAATGAATATTTCCTTCTAAGATGCAACATGCTCCCTTACTTTGCTCACATTAGTGACTACATCCTCAGGCTAATCAGGGTGAAACACTTGCCATTCCTGGACGGTAGATCCACACAATGTTTGCATGTTATAAGATATCTGAAGCAGCATCCAAAGTTTATGAAAAAAAAAAAAAAAAAAAAAAAAATTGGTGGTCATAATGAGAAATATCTGTTTACTTGCCATGGGAGGAGTTTGAGACAGTTCTGTGGAAGCAGCACTTAATAACAGTGCAACATTTTTGTATTTACTGTGACATAAACTTAGTTGTTCTTGAGAATTTGCTTCATCTGGAAAAGTATCAATGCAGTGAGATACAATATATCTTTTCCTGTTCAGAGAGTTTTGCTGGTTGGTATGGCAGAACTGCTATATCACAGAAGTATCTTGAGAGCTGAAGGGATATTTTAACAGAATTAGAGTGAGGAAAAACAATTTAATTAATTATTAAAAGGAAACAGTAAATGGAGTCAAACTTTTTAGAACTCTAAAACAAAGTATATTCCACAAGGAAGGTTTCTTTCATTGGTTAAATACAACCTTGAATAATGTGAAACAGTTTGTTACAGAAAAACAAAACAGAACAAAACGTGCTTCTAATAGCGTACTATCAGCTCTGTGTCTAGAGAGTAACACAATATATGGATTCAAGTACATGGATTCAAGATGAGCATCTCGGACTAATTCAAATAAAACTCTGGTGGATTATAGAGAATTTGCAGGAGGTGCTGAATAAACTGATATGAATTAGTTGTTGAGATATATGGAAATTATCAATCTTTGTTACTTAGACACTTCGGTTACTGTGGTATATGAGAGCTGTATATTTTTTTTAATTCTTCTCTGAACGGATCTGCACAGTATGTCCATTTTCAAGATAAGGAATTAAAACAGAGATTGTGGCTTGCCTTTACAGAGGGCTTGAATGCTACCCTTGTCAGCACTGTATGATCTAACAGGAAGGTACATTAACTCTTGTGGCTTTGTGATTGTCCCGCTCTGCTCCATGCTGGTGCAGCCTCACCTTGAGTACTGTGTGCAGTTCTGGTCACCACAGTACAAAAAGGATGTGAAACTGTTGGAGAGTGTCCAGGGAAGGGCTACGAGGATGGTGAAGAGCCTCAAGGGGAAGACGTATGAGAAGCAGCTGAGGTCACTAGGCCTGTTCAGCCTGCAAAAAGAAAAGAAAAAAAAAAAAAAAAAAAAAGGCTGAGGGGAGACCTCTTTGCGGTCTACTGATTCCTCATGGCAGGGAGTGGAGGGGCAGGTGCCAATCTATTCTCTTTAGTGACCACTGATAGGACCTGCAGGAATGGAGTCAAGCTGCGACAGGTGAGGTTCAGGCTGGATATCAGGAAGAGGTTCTTCATCCATAGGGTTGTCGTGTACTGAAACAGGCTCCCCAGGGACGCAGTCATGGCACCAAGCCTGTCGGAGTTTAAGTAGCATTTGGACTATGCTCTTAGTCATATCGTCTGAATTTTTGGGTAAACCTGTGTGGTGCCAGGAGCTGGACTCAAGGATCCTTGTAGGTCCCTTCCAACGCAGGATATTCTATGATTCTGTAGTTCTAGTTTCTGTGAGACTGCCTTAATCACCTGTCTATAAACTAATTGTTGGGAAGTGAAAAGGCTTCCAACACTCTCCTGCAGTAGCTGTTCCACTCTAGTTCATAGCCCTAGAGGGAAGGAGATGAAGCAAAGTTCAGTCTTGCCCGTAGACTATGAGGTGCTTGGGAAAGGAGAACTCATACTTCCACTGCTAGCTCAAAGGTTTCTCATGCATTTTATCTAACACAAACTAAAATCAGTAAAGAGACTAACAAATAAAGCAAAAAAGTTATTCTCTGCATATATATAGCTTCCTGGGCTTAACAAATCTTATGTGCTTTGCTATAGACTGGCATAGATTTGCTAAGAGTATTTTCCATCCCTTTGAAAAACTATATACAGCTGGATTATTAAAATAATTTGCCATGAAGTAGCAGATAAGGGTCAGATGTTGTAAGGCAAAGGATGAAATTAAATTTTTTGTTTGTTTATTTTTCACATCTGGGGGAAAGCTCTAAAGCACTGAGGTCCTGAACTGAAACAATAAGCAGCAGAACTAGCAACACACGTTTTCCATATAGTGGTACAAATTCACCTCATTACTGCAGCAATTTCAGCTTTTCCTACTCTCTGTTCTGCTGCCTTTCAAAGCATTTCTAAGCAGTTTTATATCTGCAAATGATCACCTTTACTTTGAGGTGTATGTAAAACTAGGGTAAATGGATCCGGACTGCCCAAGTGAGATCAGAACAAGTACTGTTTCGTTTTCTGGTTTAGAAGGTGAGTAACTTTATTTCAATGGATGAAAGCTGGTCAAGCTGAGGTGTTTAAAACCCTGGCTCATATTAGGCAAACCTTACCGGTAGCCAGCATTCTCATCATCAAAACTGTGGCTCAGACACCACACAGGAAAATAATTTTTCAAACTATTTATCAGCTCATGAATAAGTAAATCAGAATAATCAGTTCTATGAATATATTAGGAAGATTGGAGAAAATCTCTTTAATTATAGACTGAAATATCACCTCTTTGTGGCTGTGAATAAAGGTAACATTGACCTCAATTCTGAAGGAACGTGGCATCTGCAGCAAGCATGTTGGATGGTTATTTTTCTTATTTAGACTTCACTTTTGCTATGTGACTAGTTAATCAGATCTGCTTTATTCTTTTTTTTTTTTTCCCTTTTTTATTTTTTTTTTTTTTACCATGTTTTCAGCATCTTTGCCAACCTCTACAAAATTACTCAGAGACAAATAGGAATTTCTTACAATAATCATGGAATCTTTGAATTGATGTAAATGGGCATGTACAAGTGTGTGTGTATATTTAATCTGTCTCATTCTATCATTCTGAGCTTCACTTGCACATTTCCTGAGCAAGACCAGAACATTTGTAATCACTGTAGTAGCAAAGGAGTGATAATTGTGCAAACAAAAGGAAATTTTGAATGTTATAATGTATTCATGCAATAAGGCTGTCAGTAACTTGGAAAAAAAAAAAAAAAAAAAAAAAAAAAAGGAATTTGCCAATGTTAATACGGAGACCATATCTTTCAGTAGGTATTGCCTTATCTTAGATTTAAACTATATGATTGTATATTGATTTGTTGACTCTAATGAATATGTTCTTCTATGCAATTAAATTTATCTGAATACGTAGGAGTTTCTACTTACCTTTACTAATCCTTTGGTTTCAATCATTATTGACATACAAGATTCAGTCACTACGAGACAGAATCTGCCATGACTGTCCATTTCAATGGACATTCTGCCCATTGTAAGACATATTCACTCCCACACATACTCATATTTTCTAGCATAGTCTCCTGCCCTGAACCATGCTCTTTAGGTACTTGTCCTACTCTGATGACTACAGAGAGAACTTGTACTGACTGGCCTCTGATTTTAGTGCTCATTTTAATGATAATCATCCCGCTTCTTTTCCTCCCTAACCAGACTACACAGAGAAAGGTGACATGAAGAGTGCAAGAGCTAATCTTTTATTTTTTATTTACTTATTGGGCTACTGCAGCATAGAGTATTATCATTTACGTCTCAAAGGCACCAGCAGAACATTAGTACCTTCCCTGGCCAGAGGAAAGGGAGGGAGTAACTGTGACTCAGACTTGTATCTGAGTCACAAGCCTTGCAGCAGTCATCAGGGTGGTGCTGCTTTCACCACACTCCTTTCTCAGAACTGCACTCATCATTAGAGCCCCATTTGGTCTCTGTCTGCATGAGGCTGTTCTCATGAGGTACCTACCCTTGTGTACTTGATTTTAAAATCTGCACAACATTTTCTAAGCCACTCAATAAAAATATAGTAATATTAAAAAAAAAAAAAAAAACAAAAAAAAAAAAAACAAAAAAAAAAAACAAAAGTACCCAATAAGTCCTTCAAAAACAGCCAAGTCTGCCCTTAAGCTGATTCCTTAAGCTGATTCTGGCTAGACTTCAGGCACTAAACAAACATGCCAAACACTTCTGTATGCCAAAAGGAGAGGAGAGGAGAGGAGAGGAGAGGAGAGGAGAGGAGAGGAGAGGAGAGGAGAGGAGAG
>CM021765.1:77875343-77910734 GCA_011076525.1 Nettapus auritus | reverse complement strand
AAGAAAAGAAAAGAAAAGAAAAGAAAAGAAAAGAAAAGGGAGTGAAAACATTCAGGAGAGAGCTCAGGTTTATAAGAATCAGTCTTCTGGATCATCATCTTTAGAGTTGTTATGACTGACTTTTCACTTATACAGTACAACCATTTTATATTTAGGTCACCCATGAAATGTTTATTCATCCACCTGTTCCCTTTTTGGAAAGAAGTAGACAATGAATGGATCCATGTTTTTGGGTTATTTGGACCCAATAGAAAGTGCATATGAAATGCAATTAACAACACACTGGATTCCTGGAATCACAGAACCAGTGAATCACAGAATGTTTGAGGTCTGAAAGGAGCTTCTGGAGTCCATCTGGTCCAAAACCCCTGCTAACTAAAGCAGGTTGTCCAGGACCATATCCATATGGCTTTTGATTATCTCCAAGAAGGGAGACTCCACAATCACGCTGGGCAATCTGTCTCAGTGCTCAGTCACATGCACAGTAAATACTTGCTTCCTGATGTTGACAAAGAACCTCCTGTGTTCCAGTGTATGCCCATTGTTCCTTGTCCTGTCAATGGGTACCACTGAAAAGAGCCTTGCTCCATCTTCTTTGTACCCTTCCTTCAGGTGTTTATAAACACTGTTAGGATCCCCCTTGAGCCTCCTTTTTTCTAGGATAAACAGTCCCAGATCTCTCAGCCTCTCCTGATAGGAGAGATGTTTCAGTCCCTTGATCATCTTTGTGGCCTTTCATTGCACTTTCTCAAGTATGTTTATATCTCTCTTGTACTGGGATAATGGGGGCGGAAGAAATGTACAGAAGTTTTTAAGCACCTGAAGGATTATGTAAATTGTCCATCCTACTGAAGGTAAACATAACAACCCCTCAGACACTCTAGAAACATATAATAGAGTCATACCATTGAATGGCTTGGGTTGGAAGGGACCTTAAGAATTTCGTTCCACCCCCACTGCCATTGGCAGGGATGCCACCCACTAGATCAGGTTGCTCAGGGCCCCCTCCAACCTGGCCTTGAATACCTCCAGGGATGTTGCTTCCACAACTTCTCTGCGCAACTTATTCCAGTGCCTCATCACCCTCTGAGTGAAGAATTTCCTCCTAACCTCTAATCTAAATCTCCCCTCTTTTAGTTTAAAACCATTCCCCCCTTGTCCTGTCATTGTCTGCCTAAGGAAAAAGTTATTCTTCATCTTTTTTATAAGCCTTCTTTAAGTATTGAAAAGCTGCAATAAGATCACCCCTAAATGTTCTCTTCTTCAAGCTGAACATCCCCAGCTCGGTCAGCCTTTCTTCATAGGAGAAGTGTTCCAATCCTCTGATCATCTTTGTGGCCCTTCTCCGGACCCTTTCTAACAGATCCACATACTTTTTGTGCTGGGGGCCCCAGACCTGGATGCAGTACTCCAAGTGACGTCTCACAAGGGCAGAGCAGAGGGGGACAATCACCTCTCTTGACCTGCTGTTGTTCTGGGCTGCAAGGGCACACTGCTGGCTCATGTCAAGTTTTTCATCCAATAGAACCCCCAAGACCTTCTCTGCAGGGCTGCTGTCAATGAGTTCTTCTCCCATTCTGTAGTCCTCTCTGGGATTGCCCCGACCCAGGTGCAGCACCTTGCACTTAGAACCTCATTAGGTTCACAAGAGCCCACTTCTCAAGCCTGACCAAGTCCCTTTAGATGTCATCCCTTCCTTCTGTTATATCAGCTGCACCACTCAGCTTGTTGTCATCTGCAAATTTGCTGAGGGTGCACTCGATCCCACTGTCTGTGATGTTGATAAAGATATTCAACAGTACCGGTCTCAGGACTGACCCCTGAGAGGCACCGCTTGTCACCAGCCTCCACCTGGACATAGAACCATTGACCACTACTCTCTGGGTGCAGCTTCCAAGACAATTCCTTATCCATGGAATGGTCCACCCATCAAATCCATCTCTCTCCAATTTGGAGATCAGGATGTCATGTGGGACTTTGTCAAAGGCTTTACTAAATCTAGGTAGATGACATTCGTCAGTCTTCCCTTGTCAAATGATGCAGTCACTCCATTGTAGAAAGCCACCATGTCTGTTACCAGTTCACCTTTCTCATTTATCAGAGTGGGTACACTTTCCTTGACTTTTCTTTTCTGAGCAATGTACCTGTAGAATTTCTTCTTGTTATTTTTTTGCATCCCTTGCCAAGCTCAGTTTCATCTGATGGTGCATGGGAGACGCACAGAAATACTGGTGTGAGCTCTGAGTTTGCTGCCGCATATACATGTCACCACACACTGCCAGAAGAAGAAGCCAGCTCAGTCTTGAAAGCTGTGTACCAGCAGTAGTGCAGCACAGTGCTATGACCATGGCATTTGCCTCGCTACAGGGTTTATTGTGTTGGGGTGCTGCCCTGCTGGCATTTCTAACTTGCTCCAGCTCTGGATGCCCATTTCCCAGAACCAGTTTAGGAGTTGCTGCAGGGCACTCAGCGGGTGGTAGAGACCCTGGTGCTGTACGGAATTCTCACTGATATGTGTCACCAGAAAAATGAATGTAGGCCATATAAGGATTAGGTTTGAGACAACCATTTGAAAAGCAGGACCCTTGTCAAGAGGCTGATGAGCCAAGATTCAAGACAAGTCATACGAGGGGGGTGGGCTAGGCCTAGGAAGCCTTTATCAGATCAGATTTGTATCCTTTCTTGTTTATTTCTGACTGTGGGCAATGCCAGTTATTTCAAAAGAAATTCAGCTGTAGACTACTGCAATTTATCCCCAGGGAAAGCCTAGTTTTATATTTTTGGCTTGTGTCCTGAACTGAAGATTTATATCTATTTGAAAAAATGCTGATAAACATTTAAGTTTTTGGACAAGATGCTCTCCAGTCCCAGGGGAAATGTGTTCTGGAAAGCTCTGGAAGGGATGGTGGAGGCCTCAGAAGACTCTTTCAGTCTCAAGCCTCAGGGGTATGGGACGAGCTTATAAGGGCAAAGTCACTTTGGGCTTTGCAGGCTTAGGCTAGAAACAGAAATATTTCCAGAAAGATGCAAAATTCACATCTTCTGTTGTGTTAAAGGATAGTTTCTTTTCTTCAGACAGCATTTTCTCCCCTGTAAAACTGAGGACTGATGACCACATGTTATGGTTTAACCTAGAAGGCAACCAAGAACCACACAGTCACTCACTCTCCTCAGGTGGAATGGGAAAGAAAATCAGAAAGGTAAAGGTGAGAGAACTCATGGGTTGAGATGAAGACAGTTGCACAGATAAAGTAAAAGCTGCATGAGCGAGCTAAGCAAAATAAGAAATTCATCCACTGCTTACCTTCATCAGGCAGATGTTCATCCATTTCTAGGAAAGAAGGGCCCATCACACATATAACCATTTCCTGGGAAGATAAATGCCAGCACTGCAAGTGTCCCCCCCTTATTCCTTCTTTTCCCCATGTTTTATTACTGAGCATGACACCATATGATATGGGATATCCCCTGGGTCCATTTGAGTCAGCTGTCTTCCCAGCTTCTTGTGCACACACAGCCTCCTCGCTGGCAGGACAGCATGAGAAGCAAGAAAGTTTTTGACCATGTAAGCACTACTCTGCAACAACTAAAACACCAGTGTGTTATATGCACTATTTCCACCCTAAAGCTGAAACACAGCAGCACACCAGAAAATTAACTCTTTCCAAACATAAGACAGAACACAACTTAATTTCCCACACCTCCCAGGGGACATCCAGCACCTTCCAAGAAGTTTCATTCACTGGTCAGTCCCTCTCCACCCTGCTAAAACCCAAGTGTTCCTGTAAAGAAGTAGACTAGACAAATGGTGATGTACCTCAAATGAATTCTCTCAACCCGCTTCCTCCTTCAGAAACACTCAGCTTACTGAAGATTTATTAGACTGTCAGGGAAAAACAAGGCATTTAGGAGACCCTCCTGATCCCATCCTCAAACTCATTAACTTTCTGCTTTCCAAAGTGCCCTGGTGGTGGCATGTTAATGAAGACATGTAATTGGTAAATTAAATTGATTACACAACTGTTTGAATGAGGCAAATTGTCCATCTCTAGAGAAAATGTATAATTTTCTACTGTGCATAAATCAAATACAGGTCTCTTAAAAGCACTAGGTAACTAGAGAGCATTTCAAATTGGCTACAAAGTGCTAGACAAAGCACTTGGCAGAAGGAAGGGCTTGGTCACAAATGACCTAAGCAGCTCTTTTCTGTCTCGAGTTTCTATGATTTCATGAATTTCAATTCTATGCTGCACAATTTAATTAGTGCTTGGAAAGAGCTGCAGAAAATTGATTTCCATTTTCTCCTGTAGACAGATCTTTTCCATCATCTGTTAGCTGTGAGGGTGCTGATGTACAGTTTAATTTTTTCTACAGAGACATTCACGTAAAATTGATTTGAGTCTTTCTAAAGAATTGCATATTATGACATCACAGATAGAAAAAACTCTCAGACTCTACTAAGGTAGTCCTAAGAAAACCCCAACCCCCTCTTCAGTAAAACAATCTGATTCTCACCACTTTGAAAGACGACTCAATATCTTATCCTTTAATCATCCTAGTATCTTCATATCTCTGGTTTTGAATTGCTACAGACTGTCAGTAATCAATGCTTTTACCCACTTACTCCACTCATAATAGCCATTTTACTAATGACTGGTTTTGCCTTTTCCTTCTTAGTTAGAGGAGTAATGTATTTCTAGGATATTTTTGGAAACAGAGAACAATTATTTTTCCTCCTACCCTTGCAGCAGTGTTACTGTTACACCTTCCACTCCTGCTTGTCCTTAAAGAGGTCCTCCAAGCTTGTTTTGAACTGTTACTTTGTTCTGCTTCCTTCCTATTTTGCAGTTGCTCCTGAAGCTGTAATGACTGGATAGAGAGAAAGAATTCTCAGTCAGTGGCTCACCATATAAATTCCTAATTTATGAGCCTGTATATTAATGTATGTCCATGACTTCATATAGTTTACATTTTATTGCCTGTGTATCCCTTATCTTTTCTGTTTGCTGCATCATGAAACTCATTTTCCTTTTTTTTTTTTTTTTTTTTTTGTATATGTGGTCAACATCTGCCTTGTCCATTCTAGTGCTTCAGACCTGGTGTGTTCTAGCATGAGAATCTGATATAGTCCATTGGCAGAACTTTCATGCCTAGACCAATAAATGTTTCTGTTATAAATAACAGGTTTCATAATTTAACATTTCTTGTGCAAAAAAAAAGACATACTATTCATGGTTCTAATGCTACTTCTGGACATTTTCACCCCCGCAGATTCTCTCTTATGGAAGAAACAAAGGAACTGGTGGTATGCTTGATCTTTCTATAGCAAGTCACACTTTATAGGATTGGTCTGTAAGGTACACAAGTGCTCTGTGTTACATGGTGATGGATATTTAGAGTGCTATGTTCTTTTATTCCCACTAAACTAAAAGCCTATCACCTCTGACAGCTGTGAAATAGAATTTATAATGCCCCAATTATTACCATATTATTATTTTTCCCAATTGAACTATTACTCTTAAATGATTAATACTCTTCAACAGCTTCTTGTATTTTGCTAATTGTTTATCTTTTTTATTTTTTTCTTATCTACATTACATTGATTTTCTTGTATAGTCTGATACAGTATAAAACCTAAAGAGATCCCAGACACAAAGTCCCTTCAGTCTTCTAAGGTCTCTAAAAATGCTCAAGAATGTCAGGTGTCTAAGATTTCCATCAGTATTAAGATTTTAACTCCACTAGATAATCCTAATATAAATGATTAATTCAGCCTTGTTCAATAGTCCACAAACGTAACCACTCCCACCATTCATTATAACATAAATTTAGACAAGAGGATTAGGACCTTCAGTAGCACAGATTAACTCACAGGAAGACAAAGTGAATAGTTTTCGCAAAGAGGGAACAAATAATTATTTGTATTATAAACTCTTACTTATGGAGATGATTTATTTTAACTCCCTGTACCAGAAAGGAGAGCACTATGTTCTGTGAATGTTCTGAATAAGAAATTCTCCCTAAAAACACAGCATAATATACAAATAAACACTTTGCCATGGGAAGATAGCAGAAGGAAGGTGTTGAGACTTGTCTAAAGCCACACAGTTTGTTAGTGTCACAGTCCAGATTAGGATTTTGCAAATCACTCATCATTTCTCTCACTTGACCTGGTATCTGAGTGTTACTCAGAGAATCACAAAGAATCCTGACAAGTTTTACCTTTGTTCCTACCATGGGTACTGAAGTAGGAACTGAGAACACATGCATACAATTAAGATTCTACCCCAGCATCCTTCCCTTCAGTGGAAAACTGAAGACAAAAGTAATCTGGCTGAAAGGTACAAAAAAATTAGGTGACAGCTGTAGCATACATTCTGTGTGACTGCAAAATATGTTGAGACAGGTAGGTCTGCTAAGAAATAAATGCAAGCAGGGAGATAGTCTTGACACGTTACTGCTACCCTCCAGTTTTTTTTTTTTGTTGTTGTTGTTGTTTTTTTGGACAGAAAATGAAGTGTGAGGTAGATCTCCAGGATCTATCAGAAAAAGGAAGAGCTTGCCAAACATCAGTAATTCTTTCCATAGCTCTTGGAGAAATTTCATCTGTGATCCCCAGCTATGCATAGCTCAGAAAAACTACCTATTATTATTATTGTTATTATTACTATTATTATTATTATATATGGAATATATGATAGCATATTTACATAGGATATCAACTTTCATTTCAAGTCTTGCTTGAAAATCATTGTAGTGACTGACTGTGATAATCTTTCCATGCTTGTCATAAAAAGAAAAATGATGCAGGTGAAGTGCTAAACCAAAAGATGAAGCTAAAGGACATTCAAATCACAACATGTCCTGTTCTCTGCATGAACATTACTCTCCTGTCAACAGGATCCAGAATCGACCTGGTATAATAAGGTCCCTGGAGCTAGCTAGTGATCATCATATAAATTTACCAATACAGTCGCTGTCTCTGATAACACTCTTGTTTCTGGGACATCTACGTCTTGGTTGCCCTTCAGGTAGATTTAATGACCTAAACTTCCTTTTAACAGAGGGATGTGGACAACTGATTCTGGGACCATCTATTTATTTATTTATTTATTTATTTATTTATTTTCCATTTTTTTCCTAGTTACTTTCTTTAAGAATTTTGTGTCAGATAAAATAACAAAGATAAGGACTTCTTAAATGAAGGATCATACCCACACACGTTTACAGTCAGATCCTATACCATTCCTAGAATCCCTGGAGAGAATTACAAATAGGGCATAGAAAGATAAAGCAAAACTTTTAGTCCTTCATAATTCTTATCATTCCTAAAATTCTGTAGATTTTGATCGCTATCTTCAAGACAAAAGACAAAGTTCCTTTTCCTGTCACTCTCCAGCATACGGTAATAGTTCAGTACTTGTAGCTGAAGAGTATATGCTATTCTTAAAGTCTAATGCAATGTCATGATAAAAGGGCAAGGATAGACAGCAACAGCTAGCATAACTAGTGATAGTACCCGCCATCACACCAGCACAGCTTGAGAATCATAGGGCACTGTTCCAGACACAGGACTTTGAGACATGCTAGCTTTATCCAATTCAATAAATGATTTAATTCACAGTAATTGCAACTTCTAGAGCAGTCTTCACTAACCCAAGTGGAATTCCTAATTGGAGACAGACGGAAGGGTTTTACTGTGGCAGATGACTACCAGTTGTTACTTACAAGTTGAGGATAATTATAGAATCACAGAATATCCTGAGTTGGAAGGGACCCACAAGGATCATTGAGTCCAGCTCTTGGGTCTGCATAGGACCTCCCAAAAATCAAACTGTCTGAGAGTGTTGTCCAAATGCTTCTTGAATTCCAGCAGGCTTGCTACTGTGACCACTTCCCTGGGGAGCCTGTTTCAGTGCAAAACCACTCTCTCAGTGAAGAAACTTTTCCTAGTATCTGTCTCAAACCTCCCCTGACACAGTTCCATGCTGTTCCCTTGGGTCCTGTCCCTGTCCCCAGAGAACAGAGCTCAGTGCTTGCTCCCCCCCTCACCCCTCCCTTTCTCTAGGCTGAATAGACCAAGTGACTTCAGCAGTTCCTCATATATCTTACCCCCTAGACCATTCACAATCTTTGTTGACCTCCTTTGGATTCTCTCTAATAGTTTTATGTCCTTCTTATATTTTGGCCTATGTCCTCCTTATGTCCTTCTTATATTTTCTCCTATGTATAGGAGAAATAAAAAAAGACCACCCCCACCACTGCAATGCATATTGAGGGACAGACAGAATGATTGTGCCACTGGGGGCAAGAAGGTTCAAATCCTTGCTTTGTCTCTTTGGACCATCTAGATGACTGCCATATAGTCTGGATTACAAAATTAGCCTGTTGTCCTCATTAATAGATTTTAAATTATTTAAATACTCAACAAAACCAACAGCAATCAAGAACAGCCTTTCTAAAGTAGCATTGTCCAAACCTATTAAAATACCTTCACAACCACAACAATCAGTGATTGCCCTCAATAAAACTATAACATCCAGTAAACATCCACAAAACCTATATTTGTGTATATAAAATATACTGAACTTCATAAAACCACTAAAACTGGTAAAAAAAAATCTCCTTTGCACCAATATGAGCTTTTCAACAGCAGATAAATGACAGAAGTATCCATTATTGGCAGAACATTTTTCACCAAATAATAGCACTGTTTCTGAGCTGTCAGGGAAACAAATCTTCTTGCACATCTGGAAAACTGACATTTATTATTCTGTTAGATAATGAAACATACTGACTTGATAGACATACTGTTTTTTTACTTTATACAATCTTTTCACTCGTGCTGATCTCTCTCTATGTCACATACATAACAAAATACCCCTCTCCTCCAAATAAAGCAACTATTTTTTTTAATCTCAATTCAAATAAATTATCAGTCCAAACAAAATCATATATGATTTTAAAAAAATGTATATTTAGCTTTAAGCTTCATGTTTTGACAGACCCAATGAGATGATTTTGTTTTCAGTATCTTGTTTCTTGTTTCCAGCTATTTCTGTTGGACCAAGAAGGTATTTATTACCTGTTCCTATTACACTTGCCTCTTTTTTACATATATGTATATTTTTTTTTCCTCAGAGCATTAGTTACATTTCCTACCATTAAGTTTTATTCTTCATGCTTCAATTCAGTCTCTGTAAGCAACAAAATTGAAATCTATTGTTTAAGGTAGATTATGTTTTGTTATAGAATCACAGAATGGTTTTGGCTGGAAGGAACCTTAAAGATCATCTAATTCCGACTTCTCTGCCATTGGTGGGGACACTAGACCAGGTTACCCAAAGCCCCATCCAGCCTGGCTTTGAACAGTTCCAGGGATAGGGCAGCCACAGCTTCTCTGGGCAACCTGTTCTAGTGCCTTACCACCCTCTAAATAAAGAATTTATTTTCCTCGAAGGCTGATAGCTTTTCTGTAGCTGTTAGAAGTTCCAGTCCAGTGGAAGATACTAAAAAATGTTATGTAACTTGTTTTTTTTAGTAATTCTTGTGGTCTTGGCTACATAAAATAGTCCAAAATGTCAAAACAAAACCACCTGCCCATTCTGCTACCACTCCAAAGATGCTGTTGTCAGGTGTCTCTCCATGTCTCACTGCATGTGACATGCTATTGCTCAGAAGGCACCCAATCAACACCATATTTTGACACAGAATGGACAAATGGACGTAAGTGAGATAGACTGAAAACACTAGGTCATTCACAAAGGTGACTGAGTAAAGATGTACCTGAAAGGATTGGTATAAAAAATGCAAACCATGCCATTTTGTTTAAATTGACCTATAATTCAGGAGTAGAGGAAAAACAGTAGAGTTAAAAGTCAGAAAAGCTAAAATTGATAAAAGGGAAATTATATTTCAGTCAATGCCAAATTCATCTGCCTGTTATATGATTTTTTCACAGCTAAGAATGAAAGTAACAGAATTTTTCATTATTCTCATGTTAGAAGATATAACTGAATATGACCCATAAGTAACTATCTTGAGTAAAATATATATCAGTTATTAATAAAAGTTATTTTTAATGGTAAAAAGAAAGGTATATCACACAGTGCATAGTTAGTATGGATGGAGAACACTAAATATAAAATATAAATTATATTTAATAAAAGTCCTTTAATTTACTTATTTCTGGACATAAAATGTTCAGGATTATGAACAGACAGGGTAATAATCAGTCCAGATAATGATGGTTTGCATACACTTATTTGCAGGTAAGTAGGAGTACTGTATGCAAGGAAACAGAGGGTTAGATCTAATTTTTCTAAAAAATATTAAAAAAAAATAAAAAAAATTATGATTTTAAACAGATAAAAAATCACTTGCTCTTTAGTGCAATTGAAATAAAAAGTAGGCTGCTATAGACTTTAATAGGTCATAGAATCACAGGATTATAGAATATCCTGCGTTGGAAGGGACCTACAAGGATCATTGAGTCCAACTCCTGGCACCACACAGGTTTACCCAAAAATTCAGACGATATGACTAAGAGCATAGTCCAAATGCTACTTAAACTCCGACAGGCTTGGTGCCATGACTGCGTCCCTGGGGAGCCTGTTTCAGTACGCGACAACCCTATGGATGAAGAACCTCTTCCTGATATCCAGCCTGAACCTCACCTGTCGCAGCTTGACTCCATTCCTGCAGATCCTATCAGTGGTCACTAAAGAGAATAGATTGGCACCTGCCCCTCCACTCCCTGCCATGAGGAATCAGTAGACCGCAAAGAGGTCTCCCCTCAGCCTTTTTTTTTTTTTTTTTTTTTTTCTTTTCTTTTTGCAGGCTGAACAGGCCTAGTGACCTCAGCTGCTTCTCATACGTCTTCCCCTCGAGGCTCTTCACCATCCTCGTAGCCCTTCCCTGGACACTCTCCAACAGTTTCACATCCTTTTTGTACTGTGGTGACCAGAACTGCACACAGTACTCAAGGTGAGGCTGCACCAGCACAGAGTAGAGTGGGACAATCACTTCCCTCAACAGACTAGCAATGCCATGCTTGATGCACCCCAAGGATACAGTTGGCCCTCCTGGCTGCCAGGGCACACTGCCAGCTCATATTTAGCTTGCTACCAACCAAAATCCCCAGATCCCTCTCTGCGGGGCTGCTCTCCAGTATCTCATCGCCCAGTCTGTAGGTATAGCCAGGGTTGCCCCGTCCCTGGTGCAGGACCCGGCACTTGCACTTGTTAAACTTCATGCAGTTGGTGATTGCCCAGCTCTCCAATCTGTCCAGATCTCTCTGCAAGACCTTTCCACCTTCAACAGAGTCAACAACTCCTCCCAGTTTAATATCACCAGCAAATTTCCTCAAAAATCAAATTTGTTTCAAAATTTGTTTCAAATTTGTTTCAAAGGCCATTTAGTCCATTCTCTTACCCTAAGGAAGATCACATAAGAGCAAGCTTCAGTCTCATATCACTTAAATGTTTATCTAAATTGCTCTTTAAATATCGTGATATCTAGTGAAAGACTCGACAGATTTTTTTTGGCTAATGCCCACCCTAATTCTGTTGAGACAATTCAAACACATCATGTCTTGTCCTGTTCATTGTGAGTACTGTCACATCCCTCCATATTCTTCCCTTCACTAGACTAAACAAGCCCAAATCTTTCAATCCTTACTCACAAGTCCTATTTTCTGGACCTCTAATAATTTTTTTTTTCACCTCCAGATTCTTGCCAATTCGTACAGACATTTCTTGAACTGATATCTGCGCTTAGCTGAACTTTTACTCGTATGGAGAAGTATTACTTCCCATATCTTATAAAGCACAGTCCCATTTATACAGCCTGTAAGAGTTTTTTTTTTTTTTCTTTTTTTCTTTATTTTTTTTTTCCAGTATTTATTAGCTGCGTAACATTCAAATTCCCTTTTGTAGGACCACTGTCTACTCAGTTGTTTCAGACCTTGTATTTATCCCCTTGACTGTTCTTATCAAATACAGCATTTACTCTTCCTCACCTTTTTCTTCTAATTGGAACATTTATTTAAATTCTTTAGTTAAGGAAAACAAACAAACAAACAAAAAAAAACCACTCATTTTCTGAATTCAAAAGACAAGATGTTCCAATTCAAAAGAGGAATTGTACATACAGTGATGGAAAGAGCGAAAAAAATATGTTGCCATATAGATTTAGATGCAATTTCACTACTCCAAAGTTATCATTAACACAATCTATACTCTTCTATTACAAATGGCTATTGTAAAGTGACCTGGGGTATGAATTACTTCATTTTGGCAGCATTTGAATCTTGATGTAGTAAAAGGAATCAATGACTTCTTATTTGTCTTTTGTAAATAAAAATACAAATATATGTGCTTATTATGCATATGAATTAATAGAAGGGCTTCAGAGAAAGGTAAGTGGATGCATGGGATTTACTGTCTTGTCAGAAAGTAAGAAAGAAAGGTCAGAAAAGGAACATTTTCTTCATTTCCTGTTACATTTTAGATTAAAAAAAGTGTAATTGTCTTCAAATAAATGAAAAAATCCAGATCACCAAATAAATACTTCAGTCCCAGGTCATTTTTCTTAGAAAATTGAATCATTCCATTGTTAACAGAACACCTGAATCCAAATTCCCTAGAATTATAAATTTTGTTGTTGAACTGTCCTCTGAATTACAAATACTGGCCAAAGAGTGTTTAGTGACTAGCGCACTTACATTGCCTTGCTGCTTAGTTGTTGCTTTGATTTCAGATATTATATTTGAGCTTGTGCACCAGGTTTTCACTCAGTAAAGACTACCTTGGTTCTACTGTCCCAGACTCAAGTTTATTGTAATTTGCAGTTTCGTCTTTGAAAACTGCTGTGTCAAATCTGGCTGAAATTGGAAAGGGGTTTCAAAGGCATATTCTGTTCAGAGGGGAGAATAACAGACATCAAAAATATTTGTTAACATCAATCTTGATTTCGTAGGAAATTAAGCTAGAAAGCCTGTTGTTTTTTGTCTACTATCAAGTGTCTTCCTACAAAATACAAGCTGCTTCATTCAGGCTTTCTAGAAATAAAACTCTACTTGGGACCCAAAGAAGGTCTGTCTATAAGAGAAACATTTAGTGATCATATGGCTGTTAAAAAAAAAAAAAAAAAAAAAAATCTCCCATGGGTCAAAGAGAGATTGGGTAAAAATTCTACAAGCATTGAGACAAGGGGTAAAAATGATGAAAATTGAAATTTCATGCTTAATTGCAGCTGGCATCAGTGAAATCCACTCTCCTAATTCACTCTGCAGCAATGACAAAGACATTACAATTACACTATCATTTAATTGCCAGTGGCAATAATGTAGAAGAAAACAATTGGAAACACATTAGAATTTGAGCCAGCCAAATCTTTTAGATTTTCAATTTTAATTTGTTTGCACATTTCCCCTCCTAATATTTGGAAATATCAAATTTCAAAAGCAAACTGTGGAAAAACACTGGAATATGCTATGAAAATTTATGAGACCTTAGCCTAAGTGATATCTATGGTCATATATCTAAAAAGTGAAACAATATCCTGAGAGTCAATTTTCAGTTCTGCTGTATTTTATTTTATTTTATTTTCCCAGAAAGGAAACAACATGCAGCTTCTCTTTTCCCTTCAAAACCAAAAAATTTACACGGTATTAATTATATATAATTCCACTTAAAATACATCTCTGTGAAAAAGGATTATAAAAAGAGGGAGGGGAAATAAGCCTGCAAAATTATCTCTGATATGTTTTGTAACTGATCATTAAATTGTTGATTTTTCCTACCTTCTTGGTTTTCCAAAGTTCCCTTTGCCGTTCCTTCAGAAATTCTTTGCATTGTTGCAACAGCAGTTCCTAGTTCGTTAGTTCAGGCTTAGGCATCCAGTCCTTTTAAATGGGGTTCCCTCAATCATTTTCTGGTCATGCAAGTAACCTTCTTCTCAAATAGTTTCTTTGTTTTGTTTTGTTTTTTCCTTCTCTCTCTCAAAAGCAAATCCACCAGTATTATATTTCCCTATCAGAGAACAAATATATGAATTAGAAATTCTTCCTTCTTTCCCCCACAACAGCCCATTGATTTCATGCACACTTTCGCAGAAAATCCAGCAGCTTCACATTCTCCCTGCCCCCAAATCCATCGAGTTTCCCATTCCCACAGTCTTCTCCGGCACCGCTGAACACACCATGCTTGTTATTCCCAAGGACTCAATAAAAAGCACAGAAGCTGGGTGTCTTCTCTGGCAGCACCTCCTTATAACAGCACCAGCAGGACAGTGGCAGCAGATGGGCTGCCTTGCAAGCCTGTGTTAACAGCACAACGTGACAAACCAGTCTTCCTGTGGGCTCTAATATTTGGCTGGTTGGCAGACTAGGAAGTGGTAGAATCCAACCTCCCTCTCTTCTGTACATTAGATAGGAAAAAAAAGCCTTCCCCTCCCTCACTGTTTTCAGAGCGAGACAGGTTTAAAGACTTTCACAATGTACAGACAATGTATACAGACCCATTCTCCTTTTTTAAACTGGAGAAGAGAAACACTTCCCACTTCTACATCACCTGCCTCTCCATGACTTGCTGGAGACAAGATTCCTGCTGTATACACCTGCCTCTCCTGCTTACAGTGTGTGTGTGTGTGTGTGTGTGTGTATGTGTGTGTGCACGCTCATATTAAAGCTTCTCAAGCCTTTTGGAGATGATTGGTTTGAAAATAGTAACTTCTATTATGATTCCTGGACTGCAAGTAATTAGTGAATTTCTAAGTATTCTATTTTTTAAAAGTTGTTTTCTTGCTTGATTTCTTAGGTTCAGCATTCTAAACTTTTTTTTTTTTTTTTTTAATGTTACTAATAGAAACTTGTAGAACATATGGATCATATCTTTATGTTCCATATAGAAACATAAAGCATATGGACCATATGGAAACCAGTTCACATAAGTCAAAGAGAATAAGTGTTAGTAAATTTGACTGCAAACATTATAAGAAAAGAGAAGCTCTTTCATTTACCCACATATCAGAAACAAACTGAAGATCACTATTGTCAATTTTGGAGAAAAACTCCCCAGACCTGTCCTTTAATATCCTTACAAAGTAATTAATTTGTGCTGTGTTTGATTATTTAAATATAAGGTATGGAACTACAAAATAAACAGGGTTCTATATTATGTTAATAAATATAACTTAACTATGATTTATGTCACAATAACACTAAATACTTATAACAGGAAAAATGATTTTATTTAGAGAAGTACCCTAAAATAAAAATAACTGAATATTTAAAATAGCTGATCTTTTACAATACCAAATTTCTCTTTTCATAGGAAATACGCTCAAATTCTGATACACTGACACACCATGGAATAGTTAAATCTAATCCTTGTGGACTGGGTGCTCACAAGGTTTTTTGTCCCGCTCCCCTTTGGCAAGAATTAAATACTTCTTCTTTCACAAAGCAAATCTCCTTTTCCCACATATTTGCTATCAGAGCTGTATCTCACTAGGCCTTTCACATCACAAATCCAATTTCTTTCTATTCTTATTTTTAACTGAAATTCGTATGTATGGGTATTAGGAGTAGTAAGACTACACATATTCTTCCTCTTCCTGTCCTCATCTCTGAAAATATCCAGCTCTCTATTGTCCAGAAGTAGCTGGTTTCTTCCTTGCCTCTAACCCCATACAGAAGAAAACTAACTGCCTTATGTTTGTAAGCTCATTGATAACTTGCATATATATATAGCAAAAATACCGTGATTCTTGTTAGCTCGCTTATCTGTGTCCCTGTTCCCCCACAGAACATTTTACCTCTATGTCCATTTCAGTCGCTATCCCAGTGGAGGACAAAATGTAGAGAGGGGAGTTTTGAAGGCAGCATGTGTGGAACTGTGGGGTGGACCTCAATGGAAGAGGTACAGGAAAACCAGAACTGACCCCATTTTTACATTACTTGTAGCTGCTAGAAACCCCCATTTTTCCTCAGTTAACATCTCCTTGCATCAGTGAGACTTAAAACTGTAACAATACACTTTCCACATGAAATCCATCTGCAAAGATTAGTATTTCTGCAGACATTGCTTGACAGTTTACTTACTCAAGTCCCCATCCTTTTCCCTTCAAAAAATATACTCATGTTATCGCTCTAACTGCACATCTTGAAAACATAATTTTGCCTTTAAGAACCTGATTATGTACGTATCTATATAGTTGCATTACATATGAATGTAAAGCTTCCCCCATAAAATTGATTACTATTTGTAATGGGCTTGCAAAAGTTTCTATCATATTAGTCATATCCTGAGTTTTATGGTGTAAAATACACTGCAATTCTTTGGTCCATTACCCATCTCTGTTATCTTTAATGGGATGAAGCTGAATGCAAGTTGAAATTTTTCACCTTCTGCAGCTAGCCTAAAGAGAGAAGGAAAAATCCCTTCAAAAAAACCATTCTGAACTGGAGGCAGGAGAGATGTTCCAAGGGCTGTCAAATGTCTCAGAGGAGGGGAGGGGAGAGGAGGGGAGGGGAGGGGAGGGGAGGGGAGGGGAGGAAAAGGACTGTGACAGTTTAGACAAACATTCTGGAATTAAAACAGTATATTTATAGTTGGGTCATCTAAGTATCTCTTAATAGTCTATCTATTTCTGAGATTTAGGCATTTAGGTTTCAGGGTTTCAAACTACCTCTCAAGGATTGCCTGATTCCTGGAAGTGAACAGGAATTAAATAGGCATCTTGTAACAAAAAATCATATTCCAGAAAGTTAAGTGACTTGACTGCAGGCAGATAACAATTCTAGAGCAGTGCAGGAAAGTACTTTTATAGATCTGTCCCCAAATAACTGCACTCACTTAAAGCAGCAGGATGAAGAACAATTGTTCAACATGCACAGTGTCCCAGTGGTGAACCTCATTTACACAGGTGACAGTTTTGCTAAAGGTTTGACAGAATATATGGAATGTGATCTCATGAGAGCTGGTACCATGACAAACCTCAGCATCTTCTTCTTCCAGTGTCATACTCCTAGCTTTTGACCACCCTTCTACAATATGAATCCAGAGCACCACTTACTTTTTTATTATTTTATTATTATTATTATTATTTTAAAAAGTTCTTCAGACAAAATCCTTTGAACACAAAACATGAGAAAATATGCAGCATTTTCTGCAAGGGGCAACTCTGGAGAAAGAACACAGCTGAGTCTAACTTTTTGGGTGGCAGGAAAACCCTCAGAAAAAAAGTGGTAATGAAAGCCTATGAATGCTAAACTTACTGGTTTCTCCGGCTTTGCCACTTGGTCTAAAAGCAATATTTTCTGTCCCTGCAAGGTCTGCATCACTTGAGGTACTGAAGTCACTATAGAAGCAGAGCTAATATACACTGAATGCATTAAATAAAGGCTGTCATTGGCAAATCAATGCAATGACTGAGATGAGAATCTTTTAGACTTATCTTAAAATATTCAGTGCCTAAGATTTTTATCCACTGATGGCTTTTAAATAAAATAGTCTGCTAGTCCTACAAATATGTCAGGTGGTGGTCAGAATTTCTACATCTTGTCTCAATAGGTAACAAATCTGGCATCATTCCTGGAGTTACAGAAGGCAGGCAGTCTTATAATTAGTAGAAACAGTGAGTTCAAATGATCATGAACTATCCATAAAAACATCATTAAGGACCGAGACAGATTTTGGTGTTCTTTGCTGGTCAAGCTGTATGTGTTTTTCATGCCTTTATGTGAAGGTTTGCTGTGATACCCAGCTATGCATGTTCTGTAATGCCTAAGCAGTAAGATGTATAATAATGTTAAGTAAAGGAGCTTTACTTTTGGGCTTCATCTGGAAATTCAAATGGAAAGGAATACAATTCTGGGAAGTTAGATAGAATCCTCTAGTGATACTGAAAATTTGAACTCACCTTTATCAGCCTAAATTTGTACATCAATGAGAACATATGGATATGGTCAGGCCCCTCGTATTATCACTAGAACCAAGCAAAACAGATTTATCCCCTGCTAGATAGTGAGGAATATGTGTTTTCTAGGTTGAAGTATTACTTGTCTGATTATTGCTCAGTTTAACTAACACCCCCACATAAAAACCCTTTGCTAAGTGATTAATCAATTAGATGGGACATTTATTCCCCATGGACAGAAATTTTATTAAGACAATGACATAATTCAGGACTTTTTACCAGACAAGTAGGGTGCATGGAATGAGTTTGAATTTCATTTGGTATCCTTCTGGGATAACAGTACTTGGGTAGTCTTCAGATTTTGCTTCTGATTTCGTTTTACAGTCTTCCCCTTTTTAAAAGATTCATGGAGCATGCTTGGACCTGTTCCTAACCCTCTGCTGGATCTCTTTTCCCACAGACACACACACTGAAGTCTAGGACTTCTCATATCAATTGCTACATCTGCAGTCACTGTGGCTTTCTCTTCCATCCGTCTCAGAGATTCATATGTAAATCAAAGCGTCATCTTCACATACAATGAAGTCTAATGGGCTGTAGTTCATTTCCCACTATGACTGCTACATTCCATTGACTGGCCTCTAGTGGAACAGAGGAATGACCCTATCACCGTTCCCTCTCTCCTTTTCAATAAATATTCATAAAGGAATAAAGAAAAAAAAATCACTCCTAAGATTTACCACTTCATCTTTTATGTGAGCTGCCTGTATTGTGGGGTCTCCCAACTCAATGTATTGCTGCATGGAAATCAAGAAGCATTTAGCATCATGAAAGCAAAATTTTAGGCTGCTGCTGTCTGGTTACTTTTCCTGTCCTCTGTCATTTCCCTGCCCTTTTTCTTCACAAGTGTGGCACAGATTTTCCTAGTTACTGCTTTGTTGGGATTATACTTTGTCAAACATATACCTCAAGCAACAGTTTCACTTACCAGATCCCCAAAGGTGCTTCGTCAGATAATGTGTATCCACCTTCATGTTTTGCTTTCCAAGCAATATTTATCTTCATTAATTCAGCTCTCAAAGTGAGTTCAGAAGAATACTACAGTAAAAAGGGCCTTTGTCCATCTCTTGTCTAAATAGTAATGACTTCAGTGGATGAAGATCAGGACACTTCTGCAAACTAGTGCATAGTTGGAGAGGATTATAATCTAAAAATATAATTCAGAAAAGATTTACATCTGTGCTTCATTTTATGCATGTAGACACTCAAAGAAATCAACGGGATTATTCATATACATAAAGTTAAATACACCCATTAATCTCTGTGAAGTTATGACCTAAGGGTCCAGTCTTGTATTTATCATCAATATAGATTACTAGAGGTAATTTCAATGATGACTTGAATATGCTCACACATAGTAGTACGTCATATTCGTGGCTGCATCTATCTGATCTATCTGGTCAATCACGTCCTTAGATAATAGGTGAAGTGGTATAAAATATAATTTTTTTTTTATTTTTTTTTTTTCCAGTACCCCCATCCAGCTTTTAATCCTTCTATTTACTTATGTTTCAACTATAAGAAGACAGAAAAAAAATCCTTAATATTGAGTTAATCCATTTCTTAACTCTTCCAACAGGAATTCTCATTCCACACCCGTGTTTTTTAACTTTAGTTTATGATTAAATTATTAGTGATAGATCATTTTCCACCTTACCAGTGTTTGCACTGGATCAGATTTGATTCTTTTACTAAGTCTGTTTTAGTGTTCCCTTTTTCACAGAAAATTCTGTTTCCTGTACCCTAGCAAATATGATATACCTCATGTAACCGCTTTATTTTTGACTATTTGATATTTGCTATTATATTTCATATTCAAGCATCTTCAGCTGAATATAACTGGGCTAAATGGAGGGCTGAGCCCTATTTTTATGTCTGTATGACAATTTCTTCTCCTCTACAATTTCAAATTGTATTCAGTATTATTCATTACTTCTCACTAAAGATATAGATAAAAATATTTTTATACTTATTGCAATTTTCCTAAAGTTTGCAGCCATCTGCCTTAAAAGTCTGAAGTTTACACTACATTTATTAAATCCACTTATCTTCAAATAATTCACTGGATTCTAATCACCTTCCTTTGAATGACTGTTATCCAATATTTTTTCTGTCTTCCACACGCTAATTTTGTGAACCTGAAAAATATTTTTTCCTAATGAGCTTCTTCATTAATACTGATTCTCCACTCTGTCATTGAGTTTTAGCACAATATAATCTTAAATAATTCAATAAAATTACATTGATAAGGAAACTTTGTAAAAATAGAGGAAGAGACCACAACAATTTAACTCAAATGGTTTGGAACCCTGATTCTGTTCTCCTTCATGAGCCTCTCCTCCTCCCCTCTCCCCCCCTCCCCCCATGTATTAACTAGCATCAGTAGGATTTAATTTTATGGCTTTAATGGGTTTACAATGTCAGAATCAATCTTTATATAATATGGCCACATAGATGGAAGCTGGAGCAAATGCAATGGTTTAAATTTATCATTATCTCCCAATCATTGTATGTTGTTCTGAAAAACACATGGCAATTATAACTTGAATTTAATAAATTTATAGACATCTATATGTGCTTGGGCATATAGAGTTCTCAATGTCTTAATACAATGAAATATTTTCTGAGTTAGTTATTTCATAGGAGTAGTCACCATTTGTAACTAATCCTTCAACCTACCAGTCACAATCATGATTTACTCTAGTAAATAAACTGGTGGGATCCAAATTACAGTCTGATTGTAAACCCGCTCTACCAAGTAACCCGTAAGAAGAACGATTTTGAATGGGGCCCTGAGCAACGACAAGCCTTTGAACAAATTAAGCAGGAAATAGTTCATGCAGTAGCCCTTGGGCCAGTACGAACAGGACCAGATGTAATGAATGGGCTCTACACCGCAGCCAGGGAGAATGGCCCCACCTGGAGCCTCTGGCAGAAGGAACCTGGGGAAACTCGAGGTCGACCCCTAGGGTTTTGGAGTTGAGGATACAGAGGATCTGAGGCCCGCTACACTCCAACTGAAAAGGAAATATTGGCAGCATATGGAGGAGTTCGATCTGCTTCAGAAGTGGTCGGTACTTAAGCACAGCTCCTCCTGGCACCCTGACTGCCAATACTGGGCTGGATGTTCAAAGGAAGGGTCCCCTCTACACATCATGCAACTGATGCTACATGGAGCAAGTGGGTTGCACTGATTACTCAGCAGGCTCGAATAGGAAACCCCACTCGCCCAGGAATCTTGGAAGTTATTATGGACTGGCCAGAAGGCAAATACTTTGGGATATCACCAGAGGAGTAAGTGGTCCGTGCTGACGAAGCCCCACTGTACAACAAGCTACCAGAAAATGAGAAGAGATATGCTTTGTTCACTGATGGGTCCTGTCGTATTGTGGGAAAGCATCAGAGATGGAAGGCTGCTGTATGGAGTCCTACGCAACGAGTTGCAGAAGCTACTGAGGGAGAAGGTGAATCAAGTCAACTGGCAGAAGTGAAAGCCATCCAACTGGCTTTAGATATCGCTGAACAAGAAAAATGGCCAGTTCTCTCTCTATACTGATTCATGGATGGTAGCAAATGCCCTGTGGGGGTGGTTACAACAGTGGAAACAGAACTGGCAGCGCAGAGGCAAACCCTTTTGGCTGCAGCGTTGTGGCAAGATATTGCTGCCCGGGTAGAGAACCTAGTTGTAAAGGTATGCCATGTAGATGCTCATGTGCCCAAGAATCGGGCTGCTGAAGAACATCAAAGCAACCAGCAGGTGGATCAGGCTGCTAAGATCGAAGTGGCTCAGGTGGACCTGGACTGGCAACATAAGGGTGAATTATTTATAGCCCGATGGGCCCATGACATCTCAGGCCATCAAGGCAGAGATGCAACATACAGATGGGCTCGTGATCGAGGGGTAGACCTGACTGTGGATGCTATAGCACAGGTTATTCATGGTTGTGAAACGTGCCACAATCAAGCAAGCCAAACGATCAATATAAATATGGAGAGGCCTGGCAGTTTGATTACATCACACTCCCTCAAACCTGCAACGGCAAGTGCCACATACTTACAATGGTGGAAGCAACCACCAGATGGCTGGAAACATATCCTGTGCCCCATGCCACCGCCCGGAACACTATCCTAGGCCTTGAAAAACAAGTCCTATGGCGACAGGCACCCCAGAAAGAATTAAGTCAATGGGACTCATTTCCGAAACAACCTTATAGACACTTGGGCCAAAGAACATGGTATTGAATGGGTATATCACATTCCTTATCATGCACCAGCCTCCAGGAAAGTTGAGCGATACAATGGACTGTTAAAGACTACACTGAAAGTAATGGGTGCTGGGACATTTAAGAATTGGGACACACATTTGGCAAAGGCCACCTGGTTAGTCAATACTAGGGGATCTGCTAACCGAGCTGGACCTGCCCAATCAAACCTGTTACGTACTGTAGAAGGGGATAAAGATCCTGTAGTGCATACAAGAAACATGCTGGGAAAGACAGTCTGGGCTACTTCTGCCTCAGGAAAAGGCAAACCCATTCGTGGGATTGCTTTTGCTCAGGGACCTGGATGTACTTGGTGGGTAATGCAATAGAATGGGGAGGTCTGATGTGTACCTCAAGGGGATTTAATACTGGGTGAGAATAGCCCATGAGCTGAATTGTATTATATTAATTACTGTATAATACTGTATGTCATCACTACCATGATTGCTATATACCATAGATGAAAATGGTGATTAATTAAAATGTATTGAAAAGAGTGGAACCTCAGCATGACATAAATGGTTGGAATAAGGGGTGGATATATGTCCTGGTTTCAGTTAGGACAGTCAATTTGCCTCCTAGTAGCTGGTAGAGTGCTGTGTTTTGGATTAGGATGAGAAGAATGCTGACAACATGCCGATGTTTTGGTTGTTGCAGACCAATGCTTATACCAAGCCAAGGACTTTTCAGCTCCTCGCTCTGTCCTGCCAGCGGGCAGGCTGGGGGTGCAGCAAGAGCTGGGAGGGGACAGACCCAGGACAGCTGACACAAACTGGCCAAAGGAATATTCCATACCATCTGATGTCATGCTAAACAACATATAGGGGTGGCTAGCCGGGATGAGGGGGCTGGCTGCTCGGGATAGACTGCGCATCGGTCAGCGGCTGGTGAGCAATTGCATTGTGCATCACTTGTTTCATACACGCTATTATTATTATTATTATTTTCTATCTTAATAAACTGTCTCTATCTCAACTCTCGTTTCACTTTTTCGTTTCTCTCCCCCACCCCAGAGAGGGAGAGGGGAGGGTGAGCGAATGGCTGTGTGGTGCTTAGCTGTCGGCCAGGTTAAACCACAACACAGCTGAAAATCTCTCCGGTAAAATAACCCTTAGACAGTATTACTGAAATAGACACCAATGCAGCATCAAAACACAGTAAGCTGAACCTCTTGAAGTACCTGTGCACCTGTTTGTTTTCTTTCAGTATCAGGGAAGGGCTGGTAGCTGTGACCCCAAATAACCTTCCATTATAATCTAAGCACTGTCAAGATTTTGCAACTAATGCTTCCCTTTACCATCAGTCCCTTTGCATTTAAATCAGAGAAAGCAACTTGGGTTTATATAGACAGTTTTTAGTAAGAATTGATAAGTTACAGTTTGGAAAGAGGGAGTTATGTTTCATGGCTATAATACTGCATTTCCCTGTTTTCAGAAACCCTAATTTGAGTATCTCTAGTCGTTAACCCCTTGAATTGGGGGAAGAGGGAAGAAGGAGAGAGGGTGGGAGAGAAAATATTTACTTTTTAGGAAAAAGAACAACTTAGGGTAAAAAAATTAAAATAAAATAATAATAAAATAAAAGATCATGGATGAGAGTTTAGGATTTAGAAGACACCATGATTTAGGAGACAATACCTTAAAGCGTGATTCTGCTGTAGGCTTTTATCAGCCCATATCATTTACTTTCATCAAGTTGCCTAGATCTTCAGAGTCACCGAGACCTATTTTCTGCCTATTTGTTGTTGACTACTATTGAAAAGGAAATATAGTTTCCAGCCCTCATAGTAAGTACGTTTGAAATTTTGTTTCAAAATCTTACTGAAAACTTTAATCCAAACTCTGAAAACTGCCAAGTAAGAAACAGTCCAATGTTTCACTTTGTTAATGTCAAATGTTCGTACCCAGAAATAACCAGTAAAAATCATTATTAAGACATGCATTAACATCACATAACATCAGACATTTAGTTATGTCGTTGAGGGCACAATAGTTACCAAGACCTGTTCTGTAGCAGATGGAGAGTATGCCTAAAGTGGCAGAACAACCCATTTTCTTGGATGAAGGAATACATTCTTGGATGTGCTGCTCCTTTTACCACAAGGGAAGCCTCAATATCTTGATTGGATTAGGATTGGTTTGATTAGATGCTTGCAAGATACCGTCATGAAATAATGGCAACTCTACACCACCAAATTTTGGTATTACATAAAGGAACAGAAAAAAAATAGGGCATCTATCTAGATTTGAAATGAGATGAGTGTGCTTATTTATTGGAAAGAAATCTGTCAGGTTGCCAGGAAAGGGTTTGACAACATTTTTTGTCCAGTTCTGGTTATAGCCATGTGTGCTGGCTTGACAAAGGTCTCTGATCTTTTCTTGCTTAGCATTTGAAGAGTGTACAGTCTGAGAAGGGCTGTTGTTCAGCAGGGTTTGCAGTGGCACTCTGGTCTGCTACTGATAAATAATTTACAAGGCATGGACTTTTGAATTTAGTGAGTTCCATGAAAAAAGGTGGTGTTTGCAACGTATAGAATCTGACATGCAATGTAGAAGCCATTTTCTATGTTCTGTAAGGATTCTACTTTTTTTTTTTTTTTTTTTTTTTTTTTTCTTACTACTAAAATCTCACATACTGGACTTCTTAAGCACTTAAGGACAAACATTATTATATCCATATTTATACACATATTTTAATTTCTCTCTCTCTCCAAGTGTCTTATAATATTTAATGTTCCACAGTGGGATGCAAATTTTACTTTTTTAAAGTTTCCAATAAATTTCAGAGTTTCTTCAATTTGTCAGGACAAAATTCTACAGCTTTAAAATACTACTGAATTTTTATGTTTGCATTTTCAAACAGTTTTCAGATGCTGTAATGAGCCAGGAAGGCAGATCCCTAGGAATTTCAGAAAAAAAAAAGAAAAAAGAAAAAAAAAAAGTTTACATTGTGAAGACTTTTCTGACTCAATGGCTTATTAGATTGGAGCTGATGTTTAATGTGTTCTCCTTCTCTTGATGATGCAAGGTGTACTACTGTTTTAAACAACTATTTCATAAAATTATCCAGCACTAATGTGTTATGAATCATTGTTTGTAAGAAAAATTTTGTCTTCCCAAATTTTTCTCTATCAAACTTCCACCATAATAGAAGCCATAACTGTGGCTTAAGTGGAAATTGTTTACCTTTAAGTTGAGTGGTCTGCAAACAAAGCAGGATGGAATTAATTTTTTCCAAACTTTAATTTTCTCACTGATTGCTCTCTGTAGGCTAGGATAGACATTAGATTAACTTCAGTGTCATTGCTCTTAATTTAAAACAGTGGGAAGAAAAAATCAGGTCTATGTGTGCGACAACTCACCACAGCTATTATAACATGTTATCCTGCAGACTCCCTCTTAGATCAGCAAAGTGGCTATTGGCTGAAGTTGAACAATAGACAAAGAGGCCACTTACTGAGTTACTAGTCATTGAATGATTTTAAGAAAAAAATATTATTCAATATTAAGGGAAGTTATATCAATATCCAATATTAATATATTTGATATCTTGATAGCAAGAGAAATAAAAAACACCCCAAACTTTTCACATCAAAAGTCTCATTAATTTGCTTCTTTTATTTATTATTTTTTTATTTTTTATTATTGTTTTGATTATATCTCCCTTGTTTAACTTATTTAATTTAAAGGCAACAAAAACCAAAGTAATATGCTGCTGAAGATTACTGTGTTTATTAACTAATTTTAATCTGGAACTTTATATGAAAATTGTCATGAAACATAAATGTGTATTATTTAACTCTCTTCACAAATCACCAGGTTCTGTCTTGGTGTTTCTGTAGTCAATGAGATTACTTTCTTATCATATTAACTTGTGGTTTGAATATAATCTAGTTCTTCTATGAATACCCTGTGACTTTGCCCTAAAGTAAATTTTGTTCACTGCCACAGCCTGTAAGCTGGATTCTCCTTGATTCTTTTTCTCTAAAGAAAATTAGAGAAAAGTAAAACTCTTTCCTTCTGTGTAGTTTCTTATAAGTCACAGATTTTTTGTGGGGGAAAATTTTAGTCTAAAGCCTAGTGATGCACCTTTTGTACATGTGAGTAGAGTAATACTTATGCAGAAATAGCCCTGCTTCATCTGAATGTTTGGCTGAACATAGTTAAATGGAGAAATAAAATTATATAGACTGTAAAAATATAGAAATATCTTTGGTAAGCCTTGTTTACCCAGGGAAGGGCAGGAGTACTTGTAAAAATAAAGGCTGCAGTATACAACATATATTTACAAAACAGGAAGTAAAATGACAGGAACCTGTTAGATAGAAAACTGGATAGTTGCTTGACATTGTTGATGGTTTATTTTGTTTTAATCTACCATTTTAATCAGCATGGGGGTTTCTTCTAATTATTCCAAAAACAGTCTCTTGTTCTATCATGGTGTGTCTGTGGATCTTGTCCCCTCTTCCTTGGTGCATCACTCACTGATCTTGTCCCATGGTGACACATCCCCTCTATTGGAGTGTTAAGGCAAGTCCCAAGTGACATGTCCCTCCATGTTGTTGTGTCATGAGTTAACACATTCCCTCTGTATCCTTGTGTTACAGCATGCCTGTGTGACTTTACTGTGATGCACCTCCTTCATTGTGATGGCACAGTGTGACCATGTTCTCTTTGTCCTACTGTCACTGAATATCCATAATTGTGGAACGTCCCCACCATAAGGGTGTCATGTGACATCCTTTTAACATGTCCCCTGCCTGCTTCCTCCTGTCCTCAAAGTGGGGGTGTCCCTTGCACTGGCTCATACGAGCTATGTATTCATACATTCAAAATCCTTGAAGCCTGTGTGGTGATACAGAAATCAGTCAAGGGATCAGAGAAGGAAAACTGTTTATTGAGGGTAGATTTAGATTAGATATAAGGAATAAATTCTTTATTCAGAGGTTCTTGAGGCACTGGAACAGGTTGCCCAGAGAAAATGTGGGTGCCCCATCTCTGGAAGTGTTCAAGGCCAGGCTGGATGGGGCTTTGTGCAACCTGCTCTAGTGGAAAGTGCCTTTGCCCATGGCAGGGAGATTGGAATTAGATGATCTTTAAAGTTCTTTCCAACTCAAACAATTTTATGATTCTATGATCTAGAAGCAAAACTGGGCATTTAACAAGGAACCAGGCCTAAGCTGTTAGAGCTTTGAGCTAAAGCTCAAATGGGTTTAAGTTGCACCAGTGGAGGTTTAGGTTGGATATTAGGAAAAACTTCTTTACTGAACGAGTTGTGAGTCACTGGAATAGGCTGCCCCGAGAACTGGTTGAGTCACTATCCCTGGAGGTCTTTAAAAGACGTTTAGATGTAGAGATTAGGGATATGGTTTAGTGGAGGACTTGTTAGTGTTAGATCAGAGGTTGGACTCAGTGGTCTTAGAGGTCTCTTCCAACCTAGATGATTCTGTGATTCTGTAAAGGAAGTACTTCTTCAAAATATCCAAATGTAGCTAAAAGCTGTCACACCCCATAAGAGGTTGACTGGTCCACCCTTTCTTTGCTGGAAAGGCTAGAAGTTCCTGGTGTTTCCTCCAGCTGCTTCAGTTCGTGTTCAGAATGACCCTGAAGACACTCCAAGGTGAAGCAGTCTGCTGGAGAGGATGTTTCTGAGAACTGGTACACTTGTCTTTGTCTAAAAGTAGCAACAACTTTTGCTCATTCCTCAGATTCAACTACCAGTGTACAAGCAAGGGCTAAACATCCAGTTGTACATTGTAAATGTATATAGTACAACAGCATTAGATTGCTTCTGAATTTGAGCCTGCTTATAACTGCCATAGCCCATTTTCAGGTTCCCTAGCCATGATATTAATGGATTTGCTTTCTAAAATTTAAAGTAAATGGTTTTTTTCTTTTGTTGGTCAAAATAAAAGCAGGCAGACAGGGCAGCCAAAGCTATCAACAAGCTCTTTGTGAGCTCAGTTTACTTCCTTTTGGAAATTGAGAAGAGCTGCAAACCTCACCTAGAAAGCTTGTCTAGGAAGAAAGTTTTCTAAGAAAAACATTCCCTCTATAGATTCTTCAGACAAAGCTGCTGAAGGGATCCCTGAAGGGATTTTACATCCCTGTGGGATGTAAAATAAGTTTAGACAATGCCAAACAAATAGGACTAGAAATGCTACATGTTCCATTGTAAATCTAGTAAGATTTCTCTTCTCCCATGTTCAGAAGCTGGTTTCAAAAGCCAATGGAAAAATGCCTCTGTATCTCTGTTGTCCACTAATGTCCATTCATGCTTTTTTTTTTTTTTTTTTTTTTTTTTTTTTTTTCTCTCTGCTGAGAGTTATCTCTCTGGAATGATGTTTCTGTCCTTGTGTGTAAAAAAAAAATCTACCTGCAACTGAGGTCAGCCAAAAGCCTGGCAACTCATCTGAAATCACTCATGTGGGTTAGAGATTTCAGATACCTGACTTCCAATATGATTGGATGCCTTATTTTTCTTCTTTTTGTTTTATATTAATACATCTATTATGATTTACTGTATATAAATAAGCTTAGATACAACCTTCTTCCCTTCCCTTCCCTTCTCATGAAGAAACCCATGTGTCAACCCATGTGCACATGAAGTTTGATGTAATAAAAATGTGGTTTAATCACTTCTCTTATCCTTTATTTTGTCATTTCTGTTTCAACTGGATGCAAAATTTAAGTTTCTAATATTGATAGCTCTATAAATCACTTGACATAAATCAGTATAGCCTTACTGTTTTCAAAGCACCAGTGTTGATTTACATGAACCAAGGTGCTTGCCTAGCCTTTTCTAATGTGTTAACATATCTTTATTCCTGCAGATCTCTTGTTTTTTACTGCTTGTCTGTGATACATACACAATAGCTTTCAGTACCCACAAAAGGTTTATTAAGAGTAACATGAAAAGGATAATTAACTTAGAGCTTGATTCTGAAAATGCTATCCACGCCCTACTCAAATAGTATTAGTCAAACTACATCAATTTAGAAAAGTGAAAAATCTTCTGACCAGCAGTTGCCTCTTTCCTGAAATTATTATTATTATTATTATTATTATTATTATTTCCATTGAGTGATCTCTTTGGTTTCTGTTTCTACTCCTTCCTCTCAATATAAGTTCCCTTTGGACAGCACAGTAGATATCTCTGTTGTATTGCAGAGATTGAACTTTTTTCCTTTTTTTCCTTTTTTTTTTTTTTTTTTTTTTTTGATTCATAGTACAAAGGCCAAAGTGCTAAACTTTATGAAGACTATAATAGCTCCTGCAAAATTCTAAGGAATAATAATAATAATTAAGAATCATGCAATATGAAGTGCTTATGTCTTGCCTTTCATTTGAGGAAGTCAAACCACTTTATAAACAGCAGTTAATTAGTAGAGGAATGTCTTGCCATTTGCAAAAAAAGCAAAACAAGAAACCATGCCTCTGCTCCATGCTGCCTACTTAACTTCACAAAGGCAACAATTCTGTGATTGAAAATTATATTATTTTTTAATGCCTATTTCTTATCACTCCTGGAAACTTGAGCTATGCTTTTCTTCTACACTGTCTCTCATTGTGCAAGGTGTTATGAGTTAAGACTGGTTCAAGCTATAAAGCTGGAACTCTGTACTTTTCTTTTTATAGTTTTTCTGTTGTGCCATTGAACACTAGGAACGAGATACAAATCATTGATGCATTGATTTATTACTGTTTTGCTTCCATTTTGTTGGTGGTAAATATACATGAATATAACGAGTTCATTTATGTGAATAACCATTCAGGTTCAGGAAAGAATGAGGGGCAATTAGAGAAACTCTGGAGTATAGCAATAAGAACAACTGGATACCTAAAACACATAACCTGTAAGCAGTGACTGAAAGAGATGGGGTTGTTCATACTAGTGAGGAGCAAGGGCAATAATGTCAACAGCTTTCAACTGTGAAAAGGTCACTGTGAAGAAGAAATAACCTGTTTTCCACAGGATTTGTAACTAGGATGAAAAATAATGGACTTCAAACACAGGAAAGGTGGAACACTATAAAAATATTGAAGATCTGTATGATAGCAAAACCCTGGAATAGACTGTTTATTGTGAAATATCCATAATGGGAACTTTTTAAAATTAGACAAATATCCCTTATGTGGTGTTGCTGGCACTGTTGATCTTGCCTTTGAGAAGGCAAATGGCACAGGTGACAAAAGGCATGAGTGACACACTCGTCCAGGCTTTGCTTTCTATGAATGGGTATTTTGAACAATAATGATTTTTGTTTCCAGAGACAGATTCAACACAAGGACTCTAGAGTTTGTAATCCTCAAATTTCACAGTGTTAAACTACAAAATCTTAAGAATAATATGGATGTGGATTAGATGCTAAGTCATTAGACAGAGATTTGGGGAGATTTCTACATTTTTGTAATGTAAGTGTTTAAAAACAAAAGTGTTGTGTAAAACGTTGAACAGGGTTTTACTAGATTAGAAAGCAGAACAGTGATAAGTCTTTTAAAATAGAATAACTTAGTTAATAACACAACAAAAATGCTCACGTCACATTGTGTCCATTCACCCAGCAAAGATAAGTTGGTCAATGGGGTTTTTTATCAGTTATCTTGGCAAAGGCATGTCCAATGAGTCAAACCTAGGGAGAAGTACCAGGTTCATGTCATGATACTTGCACAGTCAGAACAATAAATGAATCTGTTTCATAGAAATGTTACCCCTTTTGTTCTTACTTTGGTGAAAGTTGAATGAGTTTTGCTTGCTCAAGCTTTTCATACCTAGTGAGGTTCTGTTGAGGGTAGACAATAGGCATCTTGGTAATGCAAGGTAGTGAAGCTTTAGGCTTACAGATAGTTTTTGCTTGAGAAATATTGAAAAAATACCTAAGGCATTGCAAGCAGCTAATCATTTTAGTTTTCTCAGGTGGTTCTCTTGAAAATAAATAAATAAATAAATCTAAATTATGTCTAATAAGCCCTTCAGAACCATCTGAGTTTATCTGAATAGATATGCCACACAATTTAGAAAGAAAGAACAAAGCGAATTATAGAGAAAAGAAAAATAGGGCAAGAGATGCTAGACATAGCAAATGAAAAAGTTATTGTTTAATTAGATGGGAAAAGAAGTAGAATATGATGTTACAGTGCTTAGGTAAATATACAGCATTCAAAATACTGACTCACAGGTGTCCTTTCTCTCCACTCTGCTTGGAGAAGAGCAATGGGACAACAAGTTAAGTGAAATTCATGTCTGAGGTGCTTGTGTGTGCGTAACCTATTGGAGTCCAAGAGAGTCAAATGTATTGTGCAGCACACATAATGCAAGGTCTTTACTCAGGTACCAGTGTCCCAAAGAACAGTTTGGATAATATAAGCTAGACTGTTTGAATTATCTGCTAGAGAAGTCTTTTCTTTTTACTCACTATGGAAAAAATCTGGGGTGGTTATCTTCCTGTTTTAAATACCTGAATGATGGAGATTATGAATGCATAAAAAACTCATCTTTGTGGCTCTAAACATGGAGCACATATATATATATATATGTATGCTATCATGAAATTAAAACAATTAGCTAGATACTAACACAATTTTTTGTTACCAGAGTTGATGAGAAATTTTTAGCTCAGAAATTTTGGGGCACCAAGGTGATTGCAATGTATAGAACTGGGATTATGAGAATGTACTTGTGTTTTAGAGGGATTTCAGTCCTGAAGTCAATCCTGATCCACTAAGTCTTATATCGGCTGATAATAACAAGATGAATTTAAAGCTGCATTTCCAAAAATCTTTTTCCTCATTAAGAAAGTTAAATGGGGTTTCTTATTCACCACTTTGTGCTATGCTTTACGCCATATACAGATTTTCAGGAAACTCAAGGTACAAACCTCAGAGATATAAATTTCCTGCTCACACGTGAAGAGTGAGCCCCTGGTGAGCTAAAGAACTCATTTAGATATGGGTAATCCACAGAGTGTGCAGTATTAATGAAATATTCCCATCCAACAACATGATGCATACATTCTACTGAAATCACTTCCAACTAACATAATTTTTCACTATATAAAGATTTTTTTGAGCAATTCTAGAACTACTTGATTGTTTCCTGATATCTTTAATTTCCAATGATGCATGCTTTACACTAGACATGTTTGAGGCCCACTGTCAAGACTAATGAATTCAAGATTGCCATTAATTTCTAAAAGAATAAAGGGTAGGGTTAAGAGGGAGTTGCTCATGTAAATTAACAAATGTTCTTTTTTCAACTTTTAGGATATTTTAATTTTGTGTAAAGCGTGTATGATATAAATTTGTCTTGGCAGATGTGTCAGGAAGCCCACATAAACTAGGCCTGAACATGTGTATATTACTACCTTTTCTTTTGAGTGTTAACACTGAAAACAGTAAAAAGAATTTTCAGATCTAAATTTCACTGTCATCAGGACATATAAATAGTACAAAGAGACTTTTTTGTTTGTTTGTTTTCTTTTTAATAGAACAGAAAAATATCTAGATAAGAAAAAATTAAAGTTAAGGAGTGAATAAATAAAACTCCCCTGGCCAACAAGCCAGTTCTTTGTGAGACTCTTTCCTTTGGGCTTGTTCTCAGATGAGCAAATATTAGCATTTTTCCTGAGTTTCCATAAACTCTTGATTCGTCAGAAAATCTTTGCCTTTTGACCATCTCTGAGGTTAGACTGTAGGTCACTATCTTCCTCAGTTGTTTCCCAGCTTTTCTTCCCACATGTTGTTGCTTCAATTCACTGCTTTGAATTTGTATTTTTCACCAGTACTTCTCAGTTGGCACTTTAAAGCTTTAATCTATCCTGTTTTCAGAAGTTTTCTTGTCTTTCACTAAATGTTTGTTCTGTGTGGACAAAAGCAATCCATTGGTCAGATGCATGTATGACCAGGAGACTTAAAAGTCATGCTTCCTCCTGTAATTTCACATTCTGATCCCTATAAATCTTGATGCTATTTTCTGTATAATTTTAGTTGTAAAAAGCTTTTTGTGTAAAGCTTCAAGAGAACAGGGAAACATATTGCTGAGTGCCCTTTCCTGAACTTGCGTGGGTTTAAGTCTCTCTCTTTCTTATCCTAAGGCCAATCTTGGAGACAAGTCTTTGGCTTCCTGGGTAAATGTGTTACTAACATTTCAATAATAATAATAATAATAGTAATAACAATAATAATAATAATGCCATTAACTGCCACCCACCCTTTGGTTGATGTATGATTTTGAAAAGGAGAGAGACTGTCAGATATACATGAGGGAAGGTATTTATAAGATTAATACAGTTCAGAATCCAGACACATGCACCCTAGTCTTAGTATATCTGCACTTCATCACAGATAAATGAGGTTAGACAAACACACAGAAGTATCCTTGCTGATGTCAACTTTGTAAGCATGAAATATTTCAATATCATTTTCTAGCAGTTTTATTGTTCCTTCTGGCTCTATGTCCCAAAGCCACTCGTTATACCATAGAAGGATAATTTCATTCAAATGCCTTTTTTTTCAAGTATTTTCTCATTTATTTATTTATTTAAGATCACCAAAGCCTACTATTCAGTAAGGTTTTGTTTGTTTCTTTGTTTTTGATTGTTTGTTTGTTTTGTCTATCTCTCGAGCAGTGAACAGAGATCAGATCTGAAGTAAAATATGTTGAGCACAACAAATCTGTCACTGAAAGGGAGCCTAAACATCCAGACAGAAAGAATGTTAAATTAGCTAAAGATAAAAACAATGTTTTAATACCCCTCAAAATGTTCTTTAAAGCTCTTTACTCAGCAAAGGACTGAAGCATACAAGTGTAATGTCAGGGTTGTGCTTGATCTCATTGAGTTTACTGGGATTATTCAGATGCTTGATGTTATGCCCATGGTTAAGTGCTTTGCTGGATTGACAATTCCTCATAAGCATTTCAAGAGTTCACAAAATGACATTCCAAACTGGTGGGGAATAAAATGTACAAATGTCTTCTTTTCCATGACAGCAAAATCAAAAAGAACAGAGAAGAGCAAAGACACTGATGAAGCCACTAGAAAACAGGGCATATGAGGAACAACTGAGGGAGTTGGTGTTGTTTATCCTGAAAAAAAAAAAAAAAAAAAAAAAAAAAGAGGGTTAGGGGATATCACGTTGCTCTAAAAAGCCACCTAAAAGGAAAATGTGGGGGTGTGGGTTTTTTTTTCTTAAAAAAAAAAAAAAAAAAAAAAAAAAAGGAGGCTGAGAGGAGATCTCGTTGCTCTCTACAGCCTCCTGAAAGGAGATTGTAGAGTGGTAGGTGTCAGTATCTTTTGTTAGGTGACAAGTAATGGGACATAAGGAAACTGCCTCAAGTTGTATCAAAGAGGTTTAGGTTGAATATCAGGAAGAATTTATTCACAGAAAGGATAGCTAGGCATTGGAACAGGCTGCCTAGGGAAAAGGTGCAGTTGCCATCCCTGGAGGTATTTAAGAGTTGTGTAGATGTGCTTAGGGTCATGGTTTAGTGGTGAACTTGTAGTATTAGACTGATGTTTGGACTCGACAATCTTAAGAGTCTTTGCAACCTAAATGATTCTATGATTCTAAATAAATAATGGTATTCCTGAATAATTTATTTAAGATAGTTTATTTATATATTTTCTCCTCCCTCTCTAAAGCCATGACACTTGCTTACTTTAGGTAGCATAAGCTTCTCCATTAATCCTGAAATAAATGACTTGGCTTCTAGTTTAGGTATTTTTAACCTTGTCTTAAAGGCTCAATCAAATTCAATTTTAAATGAGATTCTCAAAAAGCTAAAATATTTTCTATTTAAAAAAAAAAAAAGATCTGTAACATTTTTTTTAAGTATTTATTTTCCTCACTGAAAACGAGTTATTATATATTATTTATGTGTTACCATGTAGTATATTTCAGGGACAAAATACCTTTGTCCTTTTTTTGGGCCTAGTCCACATTCTAGAAACTAATAATTTATTATTTGTTATCTAAATTCAGTATAACAAATATTTTTCCACATAAAGTAAATCTTTATAAAAACAGAGATTTTTCTTTTTATGATTTTCCTTTTGTCACTGTTTTGATGTCTTTTTAGGAATTCATCTGCCACTTCAGTCACTGCAGTACAACTAAAAGCTTTTTTTTTTTTTTTTTTTTTTTTTTAA
>CM021765.1:77842037-77868347 GCA_011076525.1 Nettapus auritus | reverse complement strand
TCTTTCTCTTTCTCTTTCTCTTTCTCTTTCTCTTTCTCTTTCTCATTTCTCCTTCTCTTTCTCTTTCTTTTCCCATTCCCTTTCCCATTCCCTTTCCCCTTCCCCTTTCCCATTCTCTTTCTCTTTCTTCTTCAAGCCCTAACAACTGCATTCTCAGGGAACATCTTATAAGCTTTGTAATAAAACCATGGTCTTTAAAAACAGCTTGTATTATTGCCTCACTTCCCCTTTGTTCCTGCTGAAAGACCTTTTCAGTAATGTCTGTCATTGAAAATTTAGGAATGCTTATCAAATTTCCAGCCTAGATGTATTCCCTCCTAGGTTTTACCCATTGTTCTTGTGCCAATGTTTCCCTTTAATTTTATCACTCTTGTCCTTCCCTGGTGTTAAACTAATTACTTCTACCTGCTTGATTTAAAAGCTTGTTATGAAGTGTTATAACTCTCTTTTAGTTTGTATTTAACTAGACTCTACAGCGCTCCAAGGGGTGTGGCAGTGGCTTTTTTTCTGTTAGGACAATTCTCCAATTATTACTAATTATCTATCGGGGACTGTCATGAGGAGTGAAGTGTCTGTGTAATGTTGTCACTACTTGGGCCATGTTAGTAAACCCAGAATATTCTGCTAACCAAATCCCAGTACCATCTACAGCTGTGGAAGTGCAGAATGCAGAGTCAGTGGGGACTACGGGGTCCCATCAAAATGATGTTGAGATGGTTTTCTCTTTAGAGCAATTGAACTACTTTTCCAAGGAATAAGTGGACACTGTTCAATAGACTAGGGATATTCAAATATGACTGGGGTCTAAGTAAAATGTTAGGTTTCTACAAATACTCTCAGAAATAATAATAATAATAAAGTATTATTTATAATATTCCCGCATCTGTTTAAACATTTGTCCTAACTAAATATACATGCACATCTGTTAATGCATACAAGAACCTCTTGTTATTTTCTGTCTCTGATGTATTGCGACCTCTTTAAGAAGCGGGCTTCGTACCAGAAGATAAACATTGCCCTTTCCACTTACCCCCATTTTGAAAAGTAATTCCTACAGCTAAACCAAGGTGACTGTGTCTTTTACTATCTTAGTACTGAGCTATCAGTAGCTCAGTGGAAGAATTTCACATGTGGAAAGAATCATAACAGTAACATGTCTGAAAGACCTATGTCTCAATCAAATGCTGAGTCCCTCACACAAACAGCTAATGGTTGCCTACCCTTTGCTGGATCCTGGTGTCTGACCATGCTCAGATGAACAGAATTCTGTATGAGCTTGTGAGAGACAGATGTAAGCTTTTCCTGTACCTGCTTTACTGCTTCTGATCCAGCTGACTATATATGTATTTGATTTATTTAATGACTGGAAGTCTAATTATAATGCAGAGGAAATCACTGAAGCATGAATTATGGACTCCCTCAGATTACCTCACATGTTGACAGGAATTAATGATGAGAATGCGGTGGCAGCAGCAAAGATATAAGGAGGTAGGTATATACTTGCAGGTTTTCCCTACTCCTGGGTGGAGGAGGGGTGGGGAAGGATGTTCCAGCAACAAAAGAGACTCAGTTGGCAGTAGCTTTCAAGCCAGTATCTTCTTGAGTCCAAGATGTTATAACAAGTCACATATGGAGACTTGCATAAAAAGTCCAGCATGTTCTGACAGCAGCCTGTTCCACTATTTGAATATAACATGAAAAACTGAATCACAAATGACAGAAGCTATAATGTGTAAATTTGTGCCCATTTTTGGTTACATCTTGAATTGCAAAATCACAATGACTTCTTAGAAAGGAAAGCCTTTCCTTTCTACTAATATGCTGTAATATTCCTGGAAGGGAGCCAATGTGTCAATTTAAGTACGCTCTCAAAGTGCAAGGGACTGTGGTATTTTCAAGTCACAATATCAGTCTGAGTCCTTCTGGAATGTATGCTAAAGTCTTTCCACCGAGAAGAATGCCTTGCATTAAGCATATCATCCCTAGGCTGGCCCTCCACTCCCTCTCTGGCTGTGGAATTTTAGCTTCAACCTTCATTCTTGTATCCCATTTTTCAGCCCTATAGAAAAAATGCCATGGAAACCCTTGTCTTCTACATGTTAATGTACAATGAAAAATTTTCATGGCTGATTCCCGAACAGCAACAAGGCAAACATGCATGGGGAATTTTAATATCACATTTTTTTCAAAAACTGGATGGTGTTAAGTGTATGGAGACTAAAAGCATAATCACGTAACTAGTCGACAGTTCAGCATCTGATTTGTAGATATCTAAGGAACTAACTCTGCAAAGGCTTTCATGAATATGTAAGAATCCACATTCAAGCTGTCCCAATGGAGAGCAACAGAAGTTTTGTCTGGGTACAACTTGTTTTGAAAGACTTTCTGAAACAGGTTATCACTGTACATAAGAGCATTTCCAGACTTTTATTACTTAGAAAAAGGTTCTTCAGTGAGAAGGTGGTCAGGCACTGGAGCAGGCTCCTCAGGGCAATGGTCACAACAACAAACTTGACGGAGTTCAAGAAACATTTAGACAATGCTCCCAGACTTAGGGTATGAATTTGTGTGGTCCTGTGTGGAGCCAAGAGTTAGACTCAATGATCCCTGTGGGTCCCTTCCATCTTGGGATATTCTCTGATTGTGTGATCATATATTTAGACATCCAGCTAACCAATCATGTAGTTTAATGGACATAAAAGGACAGGCCATTTTAAGGCCTGACTGATTGCAATTTAAGCCCTCAGAAGAATAAAGTTAGTTAAAGATATATTTTCAGATTATATTGTGAATTTTATGAGGTTAAACTCCCAATAATTGATTGTTCCTGAAATGTAATCTAGTTTGTATGACTTTTTTTAAAAACAAACAAACAAACAAACAAACAAACAAACAAAACAGCCAGATATTGGTCTATCTTGACTTCTTTGGACCTCAAAAATTTCCCTTAATTTTAAATTTTGAAAACAATGTGGGAGGAGGGGAGTAAGCAAATGGAAAGAAAGCACAAAAGAAACATCTCCTTGCAAGTATGCAAAAGATTTTATACCTTTTCCAGAAAAAAAAAAAAAAAAAGGGAGAATAGTAATTGTCCTCCACTGATATGTTAAGATGGAAGGGTGCAAAGAAAAGAAAAAAAATCACCATGATATATATTTTTTTTTAAAGGAAGCCTAAAGGATTAGAAGTCAAGAAGAAAAACAAACAAACAAACAAAAACTTAAAAAAAAAAAACAAAAAAAAAACAAAAAAACTTTTAAAACATTTTTTTAACTCAGTTCACAATTTGGTTGAGGTGTGATTTGAATGAGGTGTGAGGAGAGGTTTTAAATGTTTTTCTTTTACAGTGCTGCAAGATCAGTAATTACAGAAGACAGAAAAACCTTAACCATATTTTATTTAGATCTTTCTTTTTAAAATGAATTTAGGCAGGAAATGTTTTTTTCATCCCTAGAAATGAGTGTAAAAAGTAAAAAAACAAGCAGACAAACTTGGTAAAAGTTCAGATTTTATGCAAATAAGATGAGCTTTGTTACTCTAACTTCGGTTTAGGATGCACACCCAAAAAATAGGAGACCTTGATCTGAAATCTAGCCATTTCCCGCACTCCAGGAGCCTGCTCTAACTGACAGGCTGTTGGCTATATTGCATATTTTGCATCATTTTGATTGCATTATTTTATAGCCTTCATGATGGTCACAAGTAAACTGTTGTTTTTACTATAGAAACTGAAACTCTTTCTTGCATCTTGACCTTTGGCCATGGCATTCTAAAGAACTCCTGTTTGAAAGTAGAGTATACAGTCCTGGGATCAAGGTTTCTGGTATATATACAGAAACAACACCTGTTTCATTAGTCAGTTTCAGCAGTCTTTCTGCCAGAACATCACAGATATAAGAAAATACAAGATATCATAACTGAATAGCAATGGGAAATTCACAGGAACTTCACATTGTTGTGAAATTATTCAATAGGTAGAAGTCTTCTACGAAACCATGACTAATAATTATAATCTTACAAAAAACCCAACATTTTAAAGACTCCCGGAGGCCCACATATAGATTGTGATACACAGTGCTTATTTTCAATTTGCAGAGAGGAAACATTAAGTACCCTGAAGTTTTGATACCATATTAGATGTACATTTTAAAGGCAGGGGTTATTTATACAAGATGAAGAACGACAAAGTTCTTGTTTCCCAGTTTCCTGGAAAATGAATCCTGGTCTGCTAAGTCCCTTGTAGAGATGCTGTGCTAGAGAACAGGGTCCTTAGAGTTTGAATTGGTTATTTTTCTCTCAGATCTTCTTATTTTATTTTATTTTATTTTATTTTATTTTTATTTTATTTTATTTTTACAATATGAAAGCAAAACCTGATTCTCCATTGGTGAAGATACAATATAGCCCAGAAGAACTGTTTTCAAGTGATATATAAAAGATCAACATTTCTAAATCTCTTTGAAACACACACATGCCATATACACATATTCACATACCTCATACATTCACAGAACTCACAACATTTTACTACCTCTCTTAAAACAGCAGAGAAATCCAGGCAAATTGCGTGTTTTTTTTTTTTTTTTTTTTTTTTTGTGGATTTTGTTTGTTTGTTTGTTTGTTGTCTTTTAATTCATTTCTCCTCTTTAGAGTTTACATGGCAATGCCTTGTTTTCCCCCTTTTTCCCCCTTTAGAGGGAAAAGATATTTGGAGGATATTTATTTTATTTTATTTTATTTTATTTTCATTTTTATTTTTATTTTTTATTTGGAGATACAGTAAAGGAGATCAGCCAGTGATGTAAATCAGGAGAGTAAATGGGCAATCATTTGAGACTGACTTAGGATCTGATGTGAACTGTTTATGGTGTGCTTTCTCTCTTTCAGTTGGATATTGAGGTTAATTAACACAGCTAGATTTCTCCAGTCACTTATCTTCACAGAAAGAGAAATAATACATATAGATATGTGTGTATAAACATGTATATATATGCAATAAATAAATAGTAATGAATGCATTTGTTTTAAATAAATATTATAAAAATATATAAATACCATACACACAATATAAACATATTATTCATACATTTTAATATGTAACTTTGCTTATTGATTATATTTAAGTCTATTAATACTAATATTTTATATATTTTAGTCAAAGGGAATCCAAGCTTACTTTACACACAGGAAAAAGTAGGCAGAGAAACACACATCAAAACCTGGGAACGTATATGTGCACAAAAGGCCAACAACCTTGGTATGTCTTTTGTCGGACATTCCTTGGGCATAATTTGTGATAAATAAAATTACATCAATTAGCAGTCTTTGGAAAGAAAGAAATCTTCCCTGATGGTTAACTTGGCTTATCCTTCTTCCTAAGGATAACAGCTCTGAAAACCCGTTGGGGACTTACCCATCTAAGATAAAGCATTCTCAAGATAAGGAACCTCACAGATGAAGGTCTGGGACATTTGCTTCTTCTGTTTACAAGTGAGTAGAGCCAGTTAGCTAGAATCTCCTGGCTCCATGCAGCATCCATGGAGAAACTCTGAGTCCATCTCCCATAATTTTTCTTTGTTTCTACACTGTCTTTAACCCTAGGCCATTCTAGGAATCTCAAAGTCTCTTCAGAGAGGCCTGAGGTCTCTCCAGAAGATTGTTTTGGAGCTATCCTGGCTTTTAATTTTAGTTTGTTTTTGGCTACCGAGGGAGATGATTCTGTAAGACACTCAATACCACCTTTAAAGGTCTCAAGTGTGACATTATGCATGCTACTTTTTCACTACCACAAACCCTCTGCTTTAAATGGATTTGATCACAATTTGCACTTTGATCCCAATAAAAAACCTTTCCATGGCCAGAGCATCAGCTGAATGAAATGACCTCCCTGGAGGACTGGGCCTGCAGTTTTTATATGAGAAACTGACAAGCTGGAGTGGTGATACACAAAACATTTGCCCACTTCAGTTACATCCTTTGTGTCAACAACGGTGCAATTTTCTTTCAGAATCAAGCCTGCGAAAGAAAGCTGTGAATGAGTTGAAGCAGTAGTAAATGAACAGGACTCCTGCCAGCTTCCAGCCTGTGCTGGCATTTTATTTCTTTTGGTTCACTCAGGAGCCAGATTACACTTGTCTCTGGTATTGAGTACAATTCTGAGGTGCTGCAGGAAACCTATGGGAAGATTTCCAGAGCTTTGGCGCTGTCCTCACTGGTAGCAGAAACCTGTCCATTCAGTATTACTTCCTTTCTTTGTTATTCCCAGTTCCTCACAGCTCTAGTTTTAAGTTGACCACAGAATAATGTACTGCAGTTTATTCCACTCACGTCTTCATTTTTGAAATTGGAATGCTTGCATACCATACCTATATTGATTAAAGAAGTAAAGTTGTTACTGGGTGAGAGGAAGAGTGAGGAATAAAAGGTAGATAGAATCAAACATAGTTAGCTTTAATAACTAAATATGTATTTGCTTTAGTAGCAAAAGACAGGCAGGACTGTATAGTCCTGTGTAGAAAGATGGATTTTTTGAAATACATAAATGCATGTTAAGGACCACACAAGATTTAGTTCTTCATCATTGAAAGATGTAATAGAAATGGAAATGAAACTTTGAAAATCACTAGGTGATTTATATGCTGTACTTCTCACCACTAAAAGCAAAGACAGAAGCTGTTACAATAACAGTGCAAAGAAACTCAGAGGCAAGCATGTTGGAAAAGCAAAGATGATAAAGACTCCATCTTCAGCTGCAATGAATTAATGTCTTTTCTTAAATCAACAGAGTTTCCTTAATCCCGTGCTCTTCCCATGAAACAATTTGGTGTTTTTCTGTAAGAAAAAAATCCCAATACATTTAAAGAAGATAAAAGATCAGGTAGTTTTTTTTTGGATAAACACACAAAATAAGAAAGCCGCAAATTTTAAATTCCTGTATTTTGACCAAATGAAAGGAACAACTGCTTAAATGTGTTGTTGAACTAACAAGAGTTTAACACCTTCCTAAAAAGTCTTTTAATGTCTCCAGGCACTCACTTGATGTTTTGTTGTTTTAAAGGCTTAAAGGAATGCAATGCAATGCAAAAAATCTGTAAGCTAAGAGGAGGGAAAAAAAAAAAAAAAAAAAAAAAAAAAAAAAAACCATTAAGATTTAGGCAAAGGCAAACAAACAAACAAACAAACAAAAAAAACAGCAAAATGCTAAAATTTAGCTTATGGGTATAATGAAGCTAGTCAGAAATTGCAAAATACTTTGTGTAAAAAATTTCCTCGATTTTCAAAGTTATCCTAAAAGGGAATAAAAATAAATATATATGGAGAAATGCATCATAAGTACTACTGAAACATGGGATTAGAAATTAGAGAGTGACTGATTAAGAATAAATATATAGACAACACTAATTGCTTAATATGTGGTGCATTTGCCACGTATTGTGCCTGTGCTGTGCTTAAGCCTCCAGATGAGCCCCTGGGGCTCCAAGAACCAAATCAAACTAACCTTATTGTTCGGACTGATAGCAAGGGCTCAGAGATAAGGAAGACTGTTTATAAAAGGATAAGATAATGGATGACAAATATGCAAGGCCTTGAGATAACAGGAGCCCCTTGGATCCCGAGAACTGGACCAAACCAACCTTATGGACCAGATTGTGACTAAGGACTCAGAGAGCATGCACAAGGAGATGAGGTGAAAAGTTCAGCTCTGATGAAGATGTCTTACTTCATCCTGACGACCACCTGGACGACCACCAGAGAGTACTAGGCAAGCACAGAAGGACTGATAAGATAATTAGCATACGAAGCAGGGCTAGGTGGAGCTAGGAAATGAATATGTATATGTGTGTTGTGAAACTTAATGCATATGTAATATTTTAGGGGATAAAAAGGAATGCAAGCGAGTGAATTGTTGCACATGACTTTGGTGGGACTACCCCCACCCTGTGCTGCCCAGTGCTGAATAAAACATACCTACTTTACAATCTTACTGATTGTGGAGTCAGTTTTTCGCGAATCACTACTAGTAATATTTTAACAGAGTATGATATTTTATAATGGTGTTATTGATAAGATATGTCTTACATGTTTACAAAATGACAAAAACACCTCTTGTGCACATAATTAGAAACTAAAGGCTCATAAACAACATTTTTTAATGCTTTAAGGACTGTTAAGGGGAAAAATGAGTTATTGTAACAAAAAATATGTTTGTCCTACATAGAGAAATAAAGCCAATATATCACTTTTTCATTTATATATTTGTCATTTAACTTTCTGACCAAACAAAAACTTTTCTGAACAAACTATTTCAGCTTCTGAAAATGAGCATATTTTTTTTCAGCTTTGTTAAACACAATCTCTCCTCATGATCTCCTGTCACCACTTTTGAAATCTTGGTTGAATGTTGTCTCCTGAGATACAGTTTTCTCCTCTGATGTGTGTGACTGACATTCCTTTTACCTTCGGGTTAAATGCAATCCATCATACAATGAGAAGGCCTGCATCGGAAACTACTTCTATGAGATACCTGAATTACAGTTCCCAGGAATGTTACAGAACAAAGGGAGAGCCTGATTAGCGTGAAGCCCTAAAAACAAACAATTTACTGGAAAAAAACATTTTAGTGTTTATATTAGATTCCAAGAGAAGGTATTTATTCCCCCCCAAGTCAATAACCAAATTAATTTGAGGAAAATTATATCTTTGTCAAATGCAGGAGTCCACTTTGCATTGTGGCCAATTCTATATAAATGTGCTAAAATGTGCTAATGAAGATAAAATAAAAAATGAGCAAAACAGTACCCTATATTCACCAGTTTCATCCGTTCTGCACTCAGTTGAATATAATTTTATTCTCAGTGTGCGTTAAACAGTTTGGCACTAACTTTGGAGCATAAAGAAAGCTTCTGAACTGCTTGAAACCTGATAAAGGGGGACTGCTTTACCTCTGTGCTGGTCACAAGGTAGTTAAAGGTCAGTTCATTTAGTCAATGGGCATAAAGCTGAAAGTTTTGTATTCATATCTAAGTGGAATGAAAAGAACTTTTTGCTTCACATCTTTAGTCTGACAACCCAGACCACAAGTAAGGACATTTCTTAGAAAAACAACCATCCACCAGCATGAGATTGTAATGTTTACCCACTTCCCTGGGGCCTGAAGTATGCTTTTCCACTTCTACTTCAGTTATGTTAAATCCTAATACTAAATGTTAGTCTTGCCTGTCTTGTGCTTGCAGGCACAGGAGAGTTGCAGAAAAATTGATCTTTGGGGCTCTTTGCAGTAAAGCAAAGATAGTCAATTTGTGCCTATTTTCAGATGCTGTCCTGTGATTGCTGAATACTTTCTGTCTGTGTTGTTTCAGTCATATCCATACATAATACAAGATATCCACTTCTTAATGTGTACCACTGTGTGCTTGGGATGTCCTGGACATTTTGTTTAAATCTTAGATCTGAGTATCTATACCATTTTTCTCAATTACAAGGAGACAAGGTCAAAAACATCAATACATGTCAGTGGTCCCCAACTCTGCTTTGGTAGACGTAATTAATAAATATTCAGGGTCAGATTTTCTACATCATTTATACTGCACTACACCAGAACAGAGTGACCAAAGGAAGTTAACATTCTTTTACAGGCTGGGTGGAAATCTAATAATCAGTTAATCAATTCTTACAATTTATAAATAATTTAATAGGTGAGTGTTGAAGTTACATGTCATCTTCATTTAAGTTTTCCAATTCTTTACTTTAAAATACTTACATGATCATATATTATATATGATTCAGACTGATTTCACTAACTTAGAAAACTAACTTGTTTTCCAAGTGGTCTTTGAGAACTGAATCCTTTCATGTACAAATATTTCAAATCTAAAATAATATTTTTACCAAAGATTTCAGAAGAAAATAAATATTAATAAAACTGGATTATTATTTTTTCCACAGAAATAAAAGCATTTTCTCAATTTTCTAAAAATAAAATGACAAAATTAACACTGCATTCAATATTTTTGAAACACTCAACTCCAGAAGCAACTGTTCCATGATAATCTTTGACTACTATCCAAGGAATATATTTCATGTCAGAGCTGGAATCTAGGTGCATTTTTTAGTATAGAGGATGACTACTCAATTGTAGCTCTTAACAACTGGCCTGAGTAGGTGGTAGTGTGAAATAATTTTAAAAGGAATTGTGCCTCAGACCACTGTACAAGAGGCAAAGACATGTCATATCACCTTGCTCTGCATGTTGACAAGATTTTGAACATTCAGCAGTTTGCACAAAGTATTATCTGTTTCTCTGAATTCCTCTAGCTGCAGTTTTCTTGTGCTTTTGAGTCATATTTATTTATTCAGCTATCTATCCCCTTCATTCCTCTTCTTGTTTGCCTCATCCACCATGCACTCTATTACTGAACTTTACTTTTTTACACATACACACACACACAAAACAAACAAACAAAAAAACAGCATTCATCTTATGAAAGGGTAAGTGATGTGTTAAGCAGTTAGTTGGGACCACTGAACATGTACTATACACACAGTCCCACACACACAGAGCATGAGAATGTGAAATTGTCTATAAATAGGAGTCAGCAATAATAGCCTGTGCACTGAACAAGAGTTGCAATGGGAGACCAGAAACAAACAAACAAACAAACAACAACCACAAACACCACGACCACAGAGATTTTAGCCCAAGGCTCAAGTTATGTTCAACTTCAAATTCATAAGCATAGAATGTCTGATACAGACACCCCGATTACACACAGATCATACAACTCCATTAGATATCTGGGCTGCAACATCTGTTCATGTGCAGTGTAACAACTTCTGAGCAAGTGCAGACACCCTAATGCAAAACGCAGTCTTTGAGTCATCTCCCTTTTAGGGGGAGAACATGACTTTTATCTTTTCTGCACCACCACCTTCTTCCCCTCCCCCACCAACATCTATCTGTTTATATCCCATAAAGCTATTCAGGACTTTTGACACAAGCATTAGCTGCTAATCAAGCTCCACAGTACGGACATGTCTTCTGCCTTTTAGTAAGTAACCTAACAGTAATTCCATAGAAGTTTTGAATGTTCAAGCAGATTCAGAATGCCATCCCTGGGAAAAGCACACTGAAACATGGAAATTGCCCTTAAAGAACTTGAGAAACAAAAATGACATGTGGCATTTTTCTCAGTGGAGAGTAAGGCATGTTGCTTTTTTTTTTTTTTTTTTTTTTTTTTTTTTTTTTTTTTTTAAAGCTAGCTTTAGCTATCACATCACAAGACAAAAGCCAGTGTTTGGGGGGAGGACTTAGAACTACATTACAAGCTAGGAAACATTCACGCTTTTTTTTTTTTTGAAGATTTTTTGTATTTTTTTCACTTGCTCTGTTAGAACTGCAATTTTTTCTTCTTTTATGTACAGTACAACACCAATTTATTTCCTGAGACACTGAGGAAAATAGAGGGCTTGTACAAAAGAAGGAGAGGAGAGAAAGTTGAGGGAAGATGCAGTCAAGTTATGACGATATGATGAAGAAAGTGCTCTAATTCCCACAAAGTGCATGAGAGCTTAATCATTTGTAACACTTTGTATATGGAATTTGGTATGGAGTCATTTAATTATTATTTTTTTAGTATTCTGAGCCTTTCCCCCTTGCAATCATGTTTCCATAAGTCAGTCAGTGATTCCTAGATTTTTTGCTTTGTTTAGGGTTGATGAGAGCTGAAAAATTTATCTGCTGCATTTTTACTGCAACACTGACCACTGCCTTGCTGAAATAACAACCTATAACAATCTGTAATTTCATATTCAATTCATACCACTTAAACAAAGAGAATGATAATTAAGGGAAAGCCTAGATGCTTGCATATAATATATATAGCTTGATGAAACCTACCCTTAACACTTTTAGGTGTTTAGGTACAGGAACCACACCCATATTTTATTATACAACACAATGAGGTCTTGTTTTATACCAAAATGAAAGCCTACAGGGATAAAGCTTGTCTTTAGCAAATGTTATTGACGGTTGAAAAAAAGTTATACACACTAGGCAATTGCCTTCAAAAGGAACTTCTCAGCAAGGAGAAAATCCATTAATTTAAACAGTAAAGCAAAGAAGAAAATCAAATTGTATGGGTATTAGAGAGAACATTTGTGTAATGACCCTGTATCTGTTGTAAAGCCCTATTATGATTCCTATTGTTGCTTGTGTGACCAAGCTTGTATGACTCATGCATTAGGCTTTGCCAGTCTTGGGCAACAGAGTGACCACACCCATCTTGCTGGGGCAGCAACACTCTGTTGTACTCTGCTCAACACATGGTTGCTTCTTTTTCCTTCCTTGCAGCACATTAATCTCAGTTGCTATTCTGGTCCTTGTGATACTCAATAAAGAAATGGCTCAACTACACAGACAACGGGAATGAGACACATGACAGACAACAAAACAAGTGGTTAGGAATCTTCCATACAGTCACAGGCATGGGTCTATATCATCAATAGCTGGGAAGAGAGATTTACCATAACTATGTAGTAGAACAGTATTTGATATTAGCTGCCTTGGAGAGAGAGAGAGACTAACACAATTCAGAGTTAGAGTTAGTTTATGAACTAAGAAATTAATTTAAACTTAAATTTGGGCATGAACACCCTGAAGCACAATCAGCCTTAACTGTCAATAGTACTATTCAAAGAAAAGAACATGCTGAATTTTTCCATTCTACCTGTTTTTCCCTTCTTCATCTAATGAGAGCTGGGGTCAAAAACCTGGCAATGCCACTCCACCAAGTCTTCAGATTGAGAAGAAATCATAATTTTAAAATCCTCTTGGATTTTGCTGCTTGCTTTCATTGACTTTTTTCCTTTTCCTTGCCTGGAGAAAGTTGGGGTTTGGGAAAAAAAAAAAAAAAAAACAAACAAACAAACAAAAAAAAACTGCCTAAGTTTAGGAAATATCTTATTTTCTTAAAAGATATGGCTGGATTGAGAGAGAGGGTATTTTGGCCTAGAACTATTTAAAACACCCTGCTTATACATCTGCGTTACTTCAAACAGAACTTTCAAGTTTTAGGCTGCCTGAAAGTTGATCCACACCATGTTTGTTGTCCTGCACTTCCTCTAACAGATGCGCTTTCACAGGAAAGTTTTAGAAAATCAAAATATTAAAGCTCAGAAAAATGGACATCAGCATCTATCAGATAAAATGCTTGAATAACATTGTCTTAATTCAAATAAAAGTGACTTGTAGGGTCAGAACCCACAAATATGAACTATAAGGTATACAGGCTACTGCTGAGAATTGTCCCACTGACTTCAAAAGCCAATTTAACCTTTTCAAAAAAACTCATCAGCTGTTCTTTGAATGAAGAGCATTTCTGTTGTAGCAAAGTTAGTCGCAGAACAAAAAGACCCTAACCTGAAATTATTAAAGAAAACTGTTATGGCTGAATTGCATTTCCATTACACTAACTTTTGTTGCTGTTGAAAGTGAGTGAATGAGTCTGGGAATTATGTTTTTTCCTCAAGTGTTTTATGATGTTACCTTCCTTTCTCTGTCTTATTTTCTATTTCTTCTTTTATAGGAAAAAAAATAAAAATGAAAATAAAATAAAATAAAATAAAATACCTATATTTGACATTAAGTTTTAGAATGTAAACACAGAAGTCAGAGACACATTTCCCTGTGGCTGGATTATAATCAGACATATTGTATGGAACTGTGCCTTTCATTTCAGTGATGGGTTACATGCTTGAACTGAAGAAGCACAGCTCATGGTGTGCAGGAAAAATAGTAGGCCTTTCACTTTTGAACTGCTTCACTTAGTGGCAGATTTTATTATTTTATTTTATTTTATTTTATTTTATTTATTTTTGGAAATAAAAAAAGTCTTCTGCTTTTCCTTCATTCTCCTTAATCTTTGATCATTGTTTCTGTCATTCTCCAGCTCTTCTTAGACTTACACTTGGTCAGAAAAGGATCCCATATCATAACTTACCAGAGTTCTTCATGTATCTTGCAGGCTAGGCACCTCTCTGCCTATCTAAGTGCAGAACAGATCTTCCTTGCAACAGAATGATGCCATGATTCCAAATGTCTTCTTCTTTGTCTGTGATCATTAAAATTGTAGGGCTTTCTTTCCAGTTCCAGAATAAACATGTACTGCCACCTAACCTCTTCATGTAGCTTTATTTATTTATTTTTTTTCCCTGTTCTTAGCACTTATGTAAGCAAGAAATTACTTTTTATTTTTTGCAAATAGTCATGTGAGTTTTGTTCAATTAATTTGGTAAACATAACCAATGAGTAGAGGCTAAAAGTATGCCCGTTGTTAAGAAGACTTTTTTTTTTTTTTTTTTTTTTTTTTTTTTCTTCCAGAAATGGTGCCTATAATCAACTAAACTTGTTCTGCTGCAATATTTCTTAATTATTTCTCTAAAAAGATTGTATCTGGAAAAATTAGATAGCATCAGAAAAAGACAAATATTACAGAAGTCTAAAATATGAGCCAAACTGAGAAGAGATTTAACACATCATTTTTAGAGAAGATTTGTAAAGATTCATAAGCCTATTGCCAAAACATAGCAAGTGTATGTCTCCTCTCATATATTGCATGGTATATACCTCTATTTATATATAGGATTCCATTTCATTAAACAGGGAAATCCAGAAATTAAAATTATTTGTAAAACACTAAATCTTTGCCTGAATACTGTTATTTTATTTTATTTTATTTTATTTTATTTGTGTGTAAAATATTTCACATGAGGATGTGTTAGTTATACTTAGTAGGCACAAAATAGTCATTTATGATGTCAATTAGTAGTTAATTTAGAAACCAATTTAATTTACCTTTGGTAATATTTACTCAAGAAAATAGGTTTACAAATGAACTACATATAAGAGCTAACAACATGAAGAATATTGCTTTCAAGAATATCTCTGAACAACAATGACTTTCGGGGTATGATCCTAACTCATGCAGGTCTTGCCCTGCATTTTTTCTGTCTTACTTCTTGGCCCATCTGCAGCTCTGGGTACATGTTGTTCAGTATGTCTTTGGTCTGCCCCATTAATTTTTATAAACTGATCAGGTTATTTTAAGAACTTGTAAGATAATTTTTTTAATGGAAGAAGAAAAACTGCAGAAGACAATTTTCCAAGAAACATGTATCAGAATCAAATTTTAAGTAGTTTGTGTATCTCGTCTGGAATTTCTCTTTAATATTTATCATTTGTCTAGATTGGGTGTTAGAGTATACAGGAGATGCAGGAAACTACAACTTAAGCGTATGTGATGGCTTAAGTTCAGAACTGATGCAGGTGTATGGAAGGCCAAATTCATTGAGGTTTCAGCAATTCTGTCAGGTATGAAATGGTACCTCTGGCATTCACAGAGTAATATTTAAATAATGTTTTGTTGTGCTTTGTTTTGTTTTCAGTAACTTTTCCCACCACCATTTTCATCGATTACAGATAACTGTGCTTGGATTCATTTTCATTTTTAATGAAACATTTGCAACATTTACAACACAACCCTTGCATCTAAAAATCGTTTCTACAGCTGTCATCAGACTCTATATTAAATACTGGAAATTTGGATGAAAGTGATGTTCATATTTAGACAAAATGTTCAGATCTAATCTTCTGTTTTTGTTTCTTTTTTTTTTTTTTTTTTTTTTTTTTTTTTTTCCGTTTCAAAACTACTTTCTCATAAGTGGAGAAGCATATGGCTGGAAGATATTTCCATTGCAGTCTAGTATATTTGTTGATGTGTTTCAAAACCACTATGAGGACAACACAAACCTGCTGAATGTAATATCCCTGAAGTCATTGCCCTTTCAGTATCTGTTAGGGAATTCAACCACAAAGTGGTGCTGTTGCAAAAGCCAACGTTTAACCGGGAAAACCAACTCGTTGCTTTTAATAAATACTCAAGGCATACATAAAAAACAATGAAAACGTTAATCCATTTACAAACTAACATGCATATCTTCTCTATAAATATTCTATTTTATTAATGTAAAATTGAATTAGATATTAATATGTGGGGAAAAATGCATGTCTTCAGAGTATATAAAAGATTACATATTCTAATCAAGGACCTAATTAATCAGATCAATGTATAGTAATTATTCCAATTAAAATCCTCGGAAACTGAAGATGACTTTCTACAACATGCTCAGAGCAATATTTCAAATTCTTCAAGACTGAACAGAGACTTGTTCAAAATAACATGGTTTTGTTTGATGGAAGTCAGAACCTCACATCCAAGGAATACAGTTAAAGTAAGATGATCATTTGGGACCTTTATTGTGTGTCATTAAATAAATAATAATAATTTTAAAAACTAAAATAATAATAATAATAATAATAAATATCCTCTTGTATTAAGGCTTATCCTTAAAAACAAACAAAACAAAACAAAAATATAAAAACACTAGAAGAACAGATGAAGATGTAAAAATATCTAGATAAAAACAGCTTCAGAACAACAGAAACATCTTTAAAGAAAAGTGTGGAAAACTGCAAGTACCAAACAAGTCTTCATTTTCTAAAACTGTGAAAACACAGTCCACAATGTTTTACAGTGCAGACATATTTGGCAAGATTAAGGTGTCACATATCATATTACAAGGCTTCTGATTGCCCACAGACCCAGACATGAGTACAGGGCAAAACCTCTCAACTTTTGTAAACTGCCTGGCTCCAGCAGATGTGCCTCCCATCAGAGGTAGGCAGCCCCTATGCCTAGGACATTTATTTGTAACCTATTTATTTTCCTTCTTTTTGCTGGGCTATCTGCAAATGGGAAGTTCCCTAGGCTAGGGCTGCTTTCAGATGCTTAACCCTTTGCCTACCTCTGGGGGAACATTCTCAAGCAAAAGGAAAATCTTCTATTCCTAGCATTATTTGTCTACTTCAGGAGATTAAAAGATGAGTCATACTTTAGGCATTTCTCAAATCCAACTAAAATGTTGGGGTGAGGGGGACAGGTGTGATTTTTTTTTTCCCTTCCTTTTAGTTGAGAAAGATCTAAAAAAGATGGAAACTACATTCAACCAAAGAGCGAAGACAAAAATACTCTTGAGCTGATCAAGACTTCTGTTTGCTTTGTTTTTGTGGATTGGCAGAGCAGCAATTTGCAACAGAATATTCTTAGGAATCAGTGATGGAAGATCTCTCCTTCTGCATCTGGACAGTTAGAGGGAATAAGCAACTCAGGCAGGATTTATGAGACTGATATAACATGTAGAGTTCAGAGTTCCCTAAATAGGATTATTTAATGGTTGAGAAAAATCAGATAAAATGCAGCCACAACAAATGCAATATGTGCCATGTTTCAATCCACAGTGGAAAATATTTCAATAAAACTATGACAACTATCTAGGTAGATTTAAATGTCTTAAAGAAGATGGTACAATGCTTTGACAGCATGATAGGGCTAATCATCCTTACAAAGGGAGGAGAAAGAGGAAAACATTGTTTGTTGAATAACAAAAAAGAAAGGTTCATGAGCTTATAAAGGAAGTATTTGCTAAGGAAACAATCAGGTAGTGTAAGTTTTTAAGTATTGTATAATATAAGCAGGTTCTTATGATTATGACTTGCTCAATTATGCTTGAATCAAGTAGAAAAGAAAGATGACTTAAGCAAGTAAATTTAGAGGGAGACTTAGAGGCATGCAGCTAAATTTATCAGCCATCTCTGTGAGCAATCACTCTAAATAAAAAGTTTGGAAACCAGTCACTGCTGGTTGCTGATGAACTTTCCATGTTTTTGGCACTCGCCATCCTTTTCTTAATGGCCTAAACTGCAAATCAAAACAGGAGCAATATCTGGATACATATCCACCCTGAGCTCTATTCTTAAAGAGTGGATATTTCTCCTAACATGTATCATTGTGTTGTGGAGAGTAACTTGGACTGACAAAGATGATGACCAAAGAAATAATGTGTCTAAGATTTAGAATTAATAAAATAAATAAATAAATAAAAGCGCTAGAGGGAAGGAGTGAGGAGAGACTTATGGCTTTCCAGTTCTGCAGTTCTGATTCTCTATTTCACCTGTTTTACATGTCCTATAATGACTTCTGAATATGGGTAAGAAACACATGCTTGCAGTTTGACCAAAGAGTGTGCATGTGTATGTGTGTGAGTGTGCGTGTGGGAGACAGAAAGAGGATGGGGGGAAAGAAAGAAAGAGAGAGAGAAGTGGATGGACCATTACAGTGCAAATGCAGAGACATTCCTGCAATAAAATACTTGTCTTCTGAGAATCACAGTCCGGAAGAGATGGTTAGGATTTAAAAAAAGAATTCTCTAAAATGTTCCCTGGTGCTAATACCATTCTTAATAATAAGAAAAGATTTTACCAGGAAGAGGAATGAAACCATCAATTGGATTAAAAAATAAAAATAAAAAATAGGGACACGATGGGGTTTTTAGAGCACAAAAGGGAAAAGGAATACCTTTATGACAATTTTGTCATTTTCAAAAAAAATACCTCATTCTTTGAAACTCCCCAACTAGGCAAGGTTATTATAAATGGTAGTTAGTGAAAGAAGAGTGTGGCAATAAAGGGGTTAATCTGCAGAGCACAGAGCCATCTGGCTGAGCTGGTTTGTTATAATCGAGCAGATTATGTTCACGGGACTCAGAGTTTAAGGCTCCTCTCCCATAGAGCAACTCTGCGCAACCCAAGCAGACCAAGTTTGTGACTTTGAATGAACATATTTACATCCACCTTTCTCTTCATGTCGACTTTTCTGGAAACATTCACACGGATGCCATGGTTACTCCTACCACGGTAAGGGAAATTTGACGTTTTCTAATAGGGTTCTAAGAGGGCGGGGAGGGGAGGGGGGGGAGAGGGTTTCTTTAAAGAAGTATAAGGGGGGGGGGGGGGGGGGCGGCGCTTGTAAGCAGTAGATCTGTCCCAAACGTTGTTGCTTTTACCATTATGCCTGTACCTTCCCCCACCCCTGCTTGCCCTATAGCTTGCTTTATTCCTGAGGTTTCTCTCTCCTCCTGCTCCGCACTCTGTTGTTCAAGTCCCTGGCAAGAAAACAGCAGAAGAAAAATATGAGGTGTTAAAGGAATCTGATTTAAGAGGAAAAAGCAAAGGAGACTGTTGGTTTTATTTTAAGAGGGAAACCAAAAACTTAACATATAACAATAGGGGCTGCAAATCTTGAGCAGGGATTGCAAGAAACAGCCTCAGCATACATAGCATGCTTGCCCTCAGGGAAAGTTAGAGCCTATGACTGTGAAAATTTCCAATTTCTAGACCTTGCCTGTCTCAGGTAACTAACTTCACTGGAGCTTTTATTTATTTATTTATTTATTTTAATGTGTGTGTGCCAGACCCTAGGAAGTCTATCCATGACTTCTGAATCAATCTCCATTCTCCTCAAACCCAAACATTAAATTCTCTGGTAGGAGCTGGAGATCAAAGGATTCCCTGCACATCTGTATCTAGGTGAAAAAGATACACTCACTTTGTGCTAGGATAGCAGAGAAACTATTCTTATGCTGCAATTTCAAGTGTTTGGTAAGTGCCTTCTAGGAATGCAGCACACGACTAATAAACACAGAGGCACATATAGAGAGCAAAATAGAAAGCTGTTTCTCATCTAAACAGCTGAAATGCAGCTTAAAGCGTCAGTTACTGTTGAGTCCTTATGGAGACACCAAACTGCTATTAGCCAAGAGGGGAAAAAGTCCTTGAATGGTTTAGATAGTTTTCTGATCAGTTCTTAATCCTTCATTAAAATAAATGGGAAAGCTCTGTGTTGGTCCTATCTCTTGAACTATAAATATGCAGCATCTGGAGAGATGGATATTTTGGATTGAATAGGGCTGCTATGCACACATTCTCTCATTCCTATGTTGCAAAACCAGTTATTTAGAGATGAGTGTGTGTATGCGTGCGTTTTTTTTTTTTTTTTTTTTTTTTTAAATAGACAGAGATGTGTGCTATATTGTCCAGTCAATTGTTATGAGCTACAAGCTTTCAAAAAGCACTCTTTGCTCTTAGGCTCTTGTGATTTGTTGCATGAGGAGTGCAAATGTTATGTAAAGTTTGCCTTTACATTGTGCCTTCAGGAAAATATTCAGACAAATAGGAAAGGTATTCCCAGGCATTGAAATAACTGATCTGTGTAAGAGTGTAAGTAGAGGAGTAGTACAAGGAACACCAATAAATAAGACATCAGAAAAGCAAAACTCTAATTAAAAAAATAAAATCTTACTTTGTGGCAAGACAGACAAAAGCAGTAGAGAAAGAAAGAGAGTTTGGCACAATTCCAACTGCTTGTAGTAAAAAGACTGCTCTCAGATACACGTGTTAGCACCAGGAGCTGTGTGTATGAGCATGGTAGGGGGAGGAAAACTAGGTACAATTACAGGTGGAGGGCTCAAAATATGGTGAGAAGAGGATGTACCAGCAAGGCCAGGATGGAAGTGTTTTGTGTAGGAGGATGCTATATTTTGAGGTATGCAATATATTTAGGGTTTGGATTTTTCATTTTTTTTTTTTCTTCCTGGGGGGGAAGGGGGGGGAAAGTGATTCACAGATGGATACAAGTTTGGACTGAAAGTGTTACATGCTGAAAATAAACTGCAATATATTGTATTGTGCACTAGAGTAATAAGAGCAGGTGAGCCATGCAAAGGTGGTAATCATAAAAGGAAAACTACTGCAGGTCAGCTCGAAAACAAGTATCTTAGTGGGTGGAGGAGCTCAGAAGGGGAAGTAACACTTCAGAGGGATGGGAAAAGGTGCAGGCTGGAGGCTGGGTGAGGGACATACAAGGATCGTGGGGTCTGCAAGGGGGAGGTAGGGTATGCAGTGGGAGTGAAGAGAGAATAGTAAACGTATGGGACACAGAGGACGTTTGGAGGAGGAAGAAAAATGTGAACTATTATATATTTGGAGAGAGGCATGGAAAATAAACAGCTACATGAAGCTTGTGGGAGGGTCTAAAGGAGACACCTTTGACTGTCAAGAAATAGATATGAGGGTGTATTTGGAAAGAAAGTGTTAGAGCATGAAAGGGAAGACTTGTGTGGAGATGGAAACAAATGCCAAGGAGAGAAATGGAGAAGACAAAAAGAGCAGAATGGAATGAGGGTGTGGTGATAGAAAAAGGGTATAGAGAGCCATAAACGTGTGTGAGGAGGGAAGATATGAAAGAAATTTCAGAGGAGGTTGGAAGCCTGCTGGAGTGTTGTAAATATGTGGTGCCAGGCTATGAGAAAGAGGCAGAACAGAGGGAAGAGCTGTGTGAAGGTGCTGTGAGGAGATGCAAGATAATGGAAAATATGGGGCAGGATGAATAGTGACAGGAACATAAAGATGTGGCAGCTCTCAAGAAGCATGAGAACAGGGAAAGAATGATGGATATAGGAGGCATGAAAATGAAATTAAAGCTGAGGTTTGTGCAAATGTGTCTGGACAAAAGGTGGTATAAAACAGGTATAGGATGAGAGCACAGGGTGAGAGGAAATTTAGTTTTGTATTGCTTTGAAGACAAAGAAAGTCCTTGTCCAAAGATACAAGAGTGACTTAGCCATCAGAAATACAGTTGGGATATTATAGTGGAAGAACAATCAAATCATATCAGCAGAAACAGCTGAGGAAAACAGTGGAAAGTAATGGGTAATGTGGGGAGAGTACATACACAGATAAAAAGGGGTGATTTCCTGTTAATAGAAGTGTTACAAATGTGCTCATAACTCTGGTAGGTACTGGCTAAGTGAAGCAGTAAGAGGGAATGACACAAATGTGTGAGCAGAGACATGACTAAAGATATAAAGGGGTGGGAGGAAAAGGAATGGGAGGGATACCTGCAGGGCTTTATAGTCCACATGTACTAAGGTCGAAAGATAAACGTGAAGTGTGTAGGGAAGTGAGTGGAGTTGGGAGCTGTAGGGCATGAAGTGGGAGTAAATGAAAATGACAGTTCCTGTTACAAAGAATGAGAAACATCATAGGTTGACAAACGAATGTGTGTAAGCAAGGAAGGTATGTGCCAGTTTGCATCTGCTTGTAAGGGCTGTGAAAGGGAAGGTAAAAGAAGTGAAAATCTGTTTCTGACAAGACAGAGTTGTGCACACAAAATGAGAACAATCGATCCAGTCTGCATAAGGAAGCTGTGCAGGTTCATGTAAGAATACTGGTTTCTTGTAAGGGATATTCATCTGAGTGGAAGCAACAAACATGCACCCTGGAAGCAGCACTGATGTGTACAAGAGTTACCGGAGACAAACTGGAGAATTACGTGTCCATTGCAAATGTGGCACAATTCTGTGTTGAAAAAATGTTATATAAGCTGCACAACAGAGGTGAGTTTCGTGACTTTAGAGAAACAATGTTTGTGTTGTGAGGGAGGGAAGGCAAAGATGACTAACTAGGAGAATGGTTTAGTGTGTGGGTAGTAGCAGGACCAAAAGCGTGCTATATATGCTTGCCTTCTGTATGAAGTGTGCAAAAGGCAGATGCTCCTTTAGAGATTTTGCAGGCTTTTTCTAAGGAACTATTGAATAGTCCTGAGCAAATCCCAGGATGTCTGAAATATTCGACCAGCTTCATTTGGAGACATAATGATGTACCTCATTTTTGTGCCTTAGAACATTAATGTACCACTGCTGGCACAAAATGGCAGAGACATTCCTCTAGGAACAGTTAACAGGGCTACTGGATAGTTAAACAGGCCAGTGGATGAACAACGGCTGGGTTGAAGAACACATGGGGAGCACAGATGTCAGACAAAGGAAACATGAAAGTACTAGCTTTCTCCATGGCTTGAAGCAGTACTGGAGTAATGTGTAGCTGGCTAAAGGTAGTAAACAGGATACACCTTGGGTGTAAGAGAGAAATACTAAAGATATCTTTCCTTTCAAAAAAATCATATAATCTGACAACATATGTTCTCAAATTGTCCTGTTTGCCTAGAGCTTTTTGAGCACTGTCATAGACTGGGTAGGAAAATACTCATTTCCATCCGTAGCTGAACAGGAGGTTGGAACTAATCCTACCAGTTTTTCACTGGGCCAAGACAGGCCAACCACACAGCACCACTGGGCTGGAAGGTTGAAACCTCTGGGCCCAGACCTTATATAGCATCAGTCACATGAAATTTCACAGATTCCTTTCTGGTTTATTGCAAGGATCAATTCCTGGAAAAAAAAAAAAAAAAAAAAAAAAAAAAAAAAAAAAGGGGGTTGGTCTGTAATATTATTATATAATATATAATATTACATATATTATATATTACATATATTATATATTACATATATAATATTACATATATAATATAATATAGGCATGTGAACACTTAACTAAAAGCCATGGGCCCTGTTGGGAATCAGTTGTCTGACTTTACATGTAGATTTCCCACTGCAGAGTCCTGTTGTAGCTCAACAGCTGAATAATTTGTCCAGGCAGTTGCTGGACCTGGTCCTTTCCTCCCTGCCTGGTGGTGGTGAGCTTTCTCACCAGGTCAGGTCATGTGCAGTTGGGACGATGAAGCCATTCTTTATGAGGGAGAGATGTGTTACTACAGCCAGTGGCCATGGCCATCAGGGTTCAGCAGTGCAGAAATCACAGACTACAGCCCACTCAGCCACTGCCACTAGTGAAGCCCAGGGTAAAGCCTCGGACTTGCACCACATGCTTCCTCCTCACTTAACCATGGAGAAAATGAAAAGCAAATGGTGGCACCAGCTGGCTGGGAAAAGGGAAAGGGATTGATGGGTACAATTAGTGCTGGGTTGTCACAGGAAGGGGTTCAAAGCATGAGTGGCTGAGCTGTGTTCAAATGTGAGGAACGTGGAGTATTTGTGTCCTCCTGAACTCTTTTGTAGTCACAAAAGAGCCAGTGAAATCTGTCTGCAATGGTTGGAACATCTGGGTGTCCCCGCAGATGTCTGCTAGTTCTGGGCTATGTGTGTGTCTCCCCATGGGGAGAGTGACTAGGAGCAGACAGTGGAAAGAAGTGTGTGGGTAGGGATGGCAGAGGTAGATGGCAGCTGTTTCTGTGTGGGAGACAGCCATCTCTGTACATCTGTCGGTGGGGGATGTGGGGATCAGTCAATTTCTGAGGGGACAGATGGGAAGTGCGTGTGAGGAGAGAAGTGGTAAGGGTGGATATGAAGTAGTTTCAAGGTTGTGAAACAAGTGTTGTATCAAAATTCCTAAGTATGTAAGGTAGAGGACTTTCTTCTACAGAAAGCCTCAAGGAAGACTGTGCTTCCTTGGGAATAAAAATAAATAAATAAATAAAATCCAACTCAGCTAAGAGTCTTCTTCACATGGTACAAACCTCTTGCTGTGTGAGCAAGGTCAGCATGGTGGCCCTAAAGCCCCTGTCCTCTTAAGACAGAAAGCATCTGGAAAGATCAGAACAAGACCATATAGCTCTCCATCTCTCTTTCTCAATCTCTCTGTTCCCCACCTCTTCACACACAGGCAGAGGTGTTTCCTAGACTGACTTCTAAGTTTGTGTTTGAAATTTCCCTCTGTGGAAATACTCGATGATGAAGATGTGTGCAGATGAAGACAGTGCTGTGTTGAATCAGGTCAGAGAAGCAATCTATTGGTTGCATTTCAATGCACTTGACAAGGGTGGCATTTAGTTCCACATTCACATCAAGCAGTGTCAGAAAACCAGAGTGCATGACTCATTACCACTCTGTCTATATTTTTGGGGGAATAACCACCCGCCTAACCATGTAAATATAAAGATTGTATAGAACAAGCGCCATTTGTGTTATCTGTTACAAGCCTGTACTAGAGGTTGTGAAAATATTCTTGGAGGATTGCATCCTACTGGGTAAGATTTACAGCACTCCTCCAACATTTGCTGTGCTTCAGCTGCATGTGTTCCCCATTGTGGAACACCAACAATAAATGTGCTATTTCCCAGTTCTTCTTTCACACCTTCCAGCACTAAACTGTTTTGTTTTGGGTTTGTCTCTACTATAGATATTAAATGTTGTATCTTACATTAGCAGTGTTAACATGTAAGACACTGTTAATCTCACTAACTGAGAAACATATTCTTCACCTGCATTTGCCAGAAGTCAGTATTGTTAGAGATAACTGACCTTGAACCAAAGGGTTACAGAAGGAAGATTACATTGTACTATACATGAATGTTTAAAGGCTTGTCTATACTCAGAAGTGAATTCAGGTTGTGAGTGTGAAATTTAAACCAAACAGCTGCTTCTGAATAACTCTGTGGTTAGACGAGTTCTAAGATAGCATCTTCTCCTGTGGCTTCTGCCTCAGCCAGGAGGTGAACGAGCTCACTTGCAAGATGAAAACAACTTTTGTTCTCTTAAGAGAAGGGATTTGGGCAGAATTTGGTTTCTGTTCAAAACCAAGACTAGATGTTATGGCTTTCAGCTATAAAAGACAGATCTCATAAATCCACTGTAGACATTTAACCAGTTTTCCCAGTATGCTGTCTTTGAGGTAAACCTGTAGTACCACTAGATGTTGAAATGTGTGATGGGCTTGGTTTCGGAAATACTGTGATAATGATAAAAACCATGCCTTAGGGGAATCAAATAGCCACTGTATAGTCATCTGAGTCAAAAAAAAAAAAAAAAAAAAAAAAAAAAAAAAAAAAAAAAAAAAGTACCTTAGATGCAAAAGCTACAGTGAAAATATTTAAGAAATGCTTTGGAAGAACATGGAAATTTGTCTGTGTATTTCCTCTCTCTACCATTCCCCCCAGACTTCTCTACACATTCCTAACATGTAAGTGGTGTGCACAAAACCAAATGCATTGTAGCAGCATAAACAAAGTTCAGTGACATCATCTTAGTAAAAGGGAAACTTTTGGATTAGGTAACAAAAATATGGACATTAAGAGGGAAATGGGAATTCATATGCTGGGATTTTTCCTGGGTTTGTACATTCAAAAGTTAGAAAAGATCTGTTTGGTTCATTGTTTTGAGCTCCTATGATAAGTTCACTCATTTCTCAAACAATTTGTACAGTTATGGTATACATGACTGACTTTCCAAATACATGATGCAGATAACTCCACAACCTTATAAATCTTCATGTAAGGATAGTTTTTATTTGTTATTTATTGATTCTTGCATGTTTGCCCATTTAGATCCCCCAATATCTTCAGCGTGTTTTTTTTTTTTCATATTTTTTTTTTACTGTTTAATAAATATACTTGACACTAGTTGTCCTTCTTTGTTTAATCCCATTCTTTGGTTTACAGAATGCATATGATTCTTTTCCTTCCTTCCTTCCTTCCTTCCTTCCTTCCTTCCTTCCTTCCTTCC